>CM046882.1:106726630-107926630 GCA_025667525.1 Glebionis coronaria
AATTTTGTATTTAAGGCATTATTTCACCATCCTTCCTTATATATTTTTACAAAATTTTGTATTTAAGGCATCATTTATAATTTTTATTTTCTTTTTGAAGCATTTTATGGAAACCTTTTAATGAATGACATGTTTCATTTTTATAGAATTTTGTATTTAAATCATTGTTTCACCATCTTTTCTAGGGTTTTTTATTTTATTTGATATATATATATATATATATATATATATATATATATATATATATATATATATATATATATATATATATATATATATATATATATATATATATATATATATATATATATATATATATATATATATATATACATATATATAGGGGAGAGTTAAAATAAACAGACTTTTTTTGGTGAGAAGGATAAGAAAGATTTTTAGCCAATCATTTAAAATCAATGGATAAGATCAATTCATATTCCTAACTAACTAACTAACTAACTAACCACCAAAACACGATTTTAAAAAAGTCTTCAAAAAATCTGAAAAAATTCCAAATGGTCGGATTTGTTGGTGCATAAAAAAGTTGTGAAAAAATGTTTTTTAATTTTGAGTTTTTTACGTTTTTCTGATGCACAAAAAACAAAATTTGATGCACAAACACGTGAATTTTTGTGTACAAAATTTTTTTCATTCAAAAAATTTTCAATTTATTATAGTTTGATGCGGAATCATATTTTAAAGCAAAAAGTCAAAAGAAGTTGGGCATAAAAATGAATTCTTGATGCACAAAAAACCTAAAAAACGTAAAAGAAAACGTTTTTGTGCATCAAAATTCCGTTTTTGTGCATTAAAAAAGCGTAAAAAACTTCAAATTAAAAAAACTTTTTTCACAAAAGTTTTTTGCACCAACATACCCGATCTACTGGAATTTTTTCATAATTTTTGAAGAACTTTAAAAAAACACGTTTAGATGGTTAGTTAGTTAGTTAGTTAGTTTGTTAGGATTGTGATTTAATCTCATCCATTGATTTTAAATCAATGACTTAAAATCCTTCTTATCCTTCTCACAAAAAAAAGTCTTTTTATTTGATCTCTCCCCTATATATATATATATATATATATATATATATATATATATATATATATATATATATATATATATATATATATATATATATATATATATATATATATATATATATATATATATATATATATATATATATATATATATATATATAGAGGAGGGTTAATGTAAGATTTTTATTAAAGTTGTTAAAGTAAGAGCTAATATAAACCGTTAGATCTTGTAATTAGTGTTAGATCAAATTAGCTTTAAATGATTAACATTAATACAACTCCAAGGGTATTTTAGAGAATAAAAAATAACATTCTTTTAAATTAAATTTTGATACATTCTTATTTCATCCGGTCTTTTTCTAAATCAGTTAAATAACTAAATATACAATGCTTAACAAATAACTAAAATAAATTTGGTACACTCGTACAATATATTTTCCCAATAAAACAAATTGGGTAAAGAAGATCTAGTACATAAACAAATATTGTTTCGAAAGTTTAACCCAGAAAACAGATGATTCCGGTACACCGGAATCCATTCATTTTATCCAGAATTCGATACATCACACACATCGAGACATCCGATGTACCGGCGTGTACCACGATGTACCAGCGTGAATCACGTGAATCCGGTGCACTGGCGTGAATCCCGTGTACCGGCGTGAATCCGTTGCACCTGCGTAAATCTGGTGTACCGGCGTAAATAAGGCGTACAGGCGTGAATCCGGTGTACCGGCTTTGTACCGGTGTACCGACGTGTCCCAGTGAATCCGGTGCACCGCGTGTACTAAAGTGTCCGGTATACCAGCGCTACTAGCTGTGGAGTTTGGCAAAAATTTGGTAACATAATTGATCATCTAAATGATCCCACGTATAATGGATAGATCAAAAGTGTTTTTTTAATATTGATCTATAAAATACTTATAAAAATAAAGATGGATAAATTGGGGTAGGTGGCTGTTTTTTTAAGATGGAGGCTGGTGCCATCGTTTTTTTGGATGTTGTAATTGTGAGTGGGTAGGGACATAGGGTAGACGAGAGTGTGTATATTTAATGAAAAAAAATATAACAAAGTAGAATACCTATAATACCCTAGTGGGTGAATATTTAATTTTCATTTATTTTTCAAACTAAATTCCATTTGTCAAATATTTATTGGGTGCTTATTTTTATAACTTTAAATAGTTCTCGTTTGATCCAAAGTCTATATATATATATATATATATATATATATATATATATATATATATATATATATATATATATATATATATATATATATATATATATATATATATATATATATATATATATATATATATATATATATATATATATATATATATATATATATATATATATATATATATATATATATATATATATATATATATATATATATATATATATATATATATATATATATACATATATATATACATATATATATATATATATATATATATATATATATATATATATATATATATATATATATATATATATATATATATATATATATCCTAAAAGTTTCACCCTAGCAGACGACCTTAACTAACTCCAATTGACTTTTTCTTTGGCATGATTCTTACACAACATATAAATAAGCTCTCACGTTGATCTAAATGTCTATTTCAAAGTTTAAGTACCCAAAGTAACCCAAAACTTAAGTTGAAAGTCCGTTGTTCCAAAAACAATTTTGACTCTGACTCTTGTACAAGGGTTTTGACCGACCAAAAAACTGAGATAAAAGCTCTAGTTTCCACCATTAGAAAGTAGACTTTATGTAGATAATCTTAAGCATTTGAATCACCTTAAAAGCTATTTTTAAAACCAAGTTATGATCAAAACAAGTTGACCTAAAAATTTGCCCAGACCCTAACTCTGATTTTAGTATGCGTAAACCCTAATCAAACATCATTAAGGTTATTAATTAATACCCAATTATATTATTATGAAACCTTAACTTTAACTACATATCCCTAATCATAATTGACCAAAACCCTAATCAAATTCCATCACATTAATTGTTAAAATTAACAAGAAAGCTAGATAATTGTTTATACCTTTGAAAATTAATTTTGGTGAAACCCTAGACCTCCATGGATGATATTCGACTGATTTTAGGGTATTGGTAATGAGGGATCTTCGTTTGGTGTTGTAGGGGATATACATATATAGCTTAAAACTCCCTAGGTTTCCAACATGGGCTGAAAGTGGGCCTCATTTCCCTTATTTCTTTAATTGGCCGACTACACTCCCCCACCCTTTCATTATGTTTAATTGACCCTCTAGTTATTTCCTACATGTTTAGTTCACTTCTCAGACCTCTTAGTATAAAACCTCGATCATTAAACTTAAAACCTTTGACTTTCCAATATTCCTACGACTAGCGTTTATTTCCAGAAGTTTCTATATATAGTAAGTCATTTAAAACTTAATAAATACATAATATATTTATAAAATAAATGTATATAATCGTAATACGTACATGCAAGTTACATAAAGAATCAACTCACATAAAATATACGTCAATGTGATCCCATTTCATCACCACTAGTACCTTGATCCGCAATCATGTACTTTAATCTCGCAAGATCATCATCTCAAACACATATAACACACCAAACATATAATATAACATACCTAACGATATCTTATAGGTTATAACTAACCCTCCTAAAACCACGGTTGTCACAACTTATGGAATTGATAAAGTCCCAAGTTGTGTTGACTCTACCCGTCGAGATAGTGCATCAGCTGCATGGTTTTCTTTCCCTAGAAAATATTGAATTTCGAAATCATAACCCAATAACTTAGATACCCAATGTTCATGCTCACCTGGTATGATTCTTTGCTCTAACAAATATTTAAGACTCTTTTGGTCGGTACGCACAAAAAACTTCCTTCCCATCAAGTTAGGACGTCACTTTTTAACAGCTAACATAATAGCCATTAGTTCTCGCTCATAAATTGATTTAAGTCTAGCTCTAACCCCAAGTGCCTGACTAGAAAATGCTATTCGTCTCTTATCTTGCGTTAACACTGCTCCAATGCCATACCCGAAAGCAACTGCTTCGATAACAAATGGTCGATTAAAATCTAGTAATGCAAGCATTGGTAACTATGCCATTGCCTTTTTCAAAGCTTCAAAGGCATTACTCGCATCCTCTTCCAATTTAAAACTATCTTTTTTCAACTGATTGGTTAAGGGAGCAGCAATAGAACCATAACCCTTCACGAACTTTCGATAATAACCCCTAAGACCAGAAAACCACGTAATTCTTTCAAAGTTCTCGGACTAGGCCACTCAACCATTGCTGAAATTGTTTATGGATCAACTGATACTCCCCCCTTTTGTAATCAAATGGCCCAAGTATTCTATTTTATTTTGAGCAAAAGAACATTATCTGGGATTGGCATATAACTTATGTTAATGTAATTTTCCCAAAACCGCATTTAAATGTGTATGATGTTCTTCAAGTGTTCGACTATAAACAAGGATATCATAAAAAAAACTAAAACAAATCAACGTAGGAAGGGTTTAAAAACCTTGTTCATAAGAGATTGGAAAGTGGCGAGCGCGTTTGTGAGACCGAATGGCATCACTCGGAACTCATAATGACCCTCATGCAACCGAAAAGCGGTCTTATGTATGTCATAACTCTTCATTTGAAATCGATGATATTCTGATTTCAAATGTACCTTAGAAAATATTCTTGTTCCATGCAATTCGTCTAATAATTCATCAATAATTGGTATAGGTAACTTGTCCAGAACAGTTTCCTTATTCAAAGCTCGATAGTCTACACAAAATCGCCAACTTCCGTCTTTCTTTTTACTAGTAAAACGGGACTAGAAAAAAGACTCACACTTGGCTGAATGATTCCTGCTTCCAACATCTTACGTACTAGCTTTTCAATTTCATCCTTTTGAACTTACATATAACGATAAGGACGAACACTAACAGCCTAACAGGGGCACCCACTCGTGTAAAACTATTGCATGTTCATGCTCCCGATTGGGAGGTAATACATTTGGCATTTGGAAAACGTCGTCGTGATCATTTAATAAACCTGCCACCGCCTTTGGCATATTTGTACTCCCTTTTGTCTCTTTAGTCGTCAAATTATGTAACCCTAGCCAAAAACCTTCACCGTCTATTTGCAAAGATCTCGTTGCTGCTTTAAAAGACACCTTATAACGATATAAACCGCGATCTCCTACTAATGTAATTTTGTCATTGTAAACAATTTCCAGTTTACATTGACATCACCTGAAGTTTGCAGCCATTTAATTTTGAATATTACATCCATACTTCCTAATTTCATAGGCAAGAAATCATCTATCAACTGCATGCTTGGAAGAGAAACTACCACACTTTTACACATACCATTGGTGTGGGCAACCTGCCCAATACCAAGGGTCACCGTAAGCCGGCTCGAATACGTAACAACAATCACCAATTGTTTTACTACTCGCATTGACAAAAAATTATGAGTTGCCCCATTGTCAATGAGTACCACGACAATCATATCCCCAATAATCCCATAGAGTTTCATAGTGTGATTACTTATGAAACCTATAACAGAATTCAAAGATACCTCAATAATGTCTAAATGCGCATGATCAGCCGCTTCGAATTCCATCTCTTCCTCCATACTCTCGTCATCAATTTCACCCACCAATAACACCTGAAGAGTGGGGCTCGAACAACAATGACCTACTCCATAATTCTGGTCACAACGAAAACATAATCCTTTTTCTCTTTTTTTCTTTCAAATCAGAATTCGTCAACCTTTTGAACGGATTTCTTACATGACTATTGGCACTTGGGTTGTGAGATCCTGAACTAGACATGCCCGAAGAAGTATCGACAACATTCTTTGTAACGGTGCGCCCTGGATTATATGATGATTTCCCGGCTAACCAGGAAACCGAATTGCTTCTTCCCCTCACTTGATTATCTTCTATCATTTGGGCTAACCGCATAGCATCTCTTAATCCGGTCGGTTGCAGGGTTCGAAGACTTGATCATATCTCGGATTTTAGGCCTTTGATAAAAGTACTATATAATACTTTTTCAAATATCCCAATAAATTGCCCAGCTAATTTTTCAAATAAACTTCTGTATTATCGCATGGTTCTAGTTTGCACGATAGATAGGAATTGTTGGTACAAATCATCTTCCTTTGTCAACTGAAAACGATCTAGTAATTCTTCCTTTAAGTGTTCCCATGATTCAAATGGTTCCTATTGTTCATACCATCTGTACCATGCCAATGCTTCTCCCTCAAGACATAATACGGCTGCTCGAAGACGTTCCTGTCGTATGATACCTTGAACCTCAAAATAACGCTCCACTCTATAGATCCATCCATAGGCATCGTCACACTCGAAAATTGGCATCTTGAGTTTCCTCATCCTATGTTCAGAAGTAAAATTCTGATGTGACTCCCTATCAAGATGCGGTTGTGGTTCTGCCCCAAATCCCCGTCCGGAACTTGTGGTCTGCATCTCGGGAACAAAAGTAGTACCACCATCTGTGTGCTGCGTAAAAGGATTTTCATTTAAGTCAAGCATTGTTCTTGCATTGGTTTTGACTGAACCCTCTTTCTCCAAAAAAAAACTAACCCTATGGTTTTTTCCCATTGTGTTGCTTGACTCGATGGTGTGATGTGCTTCGAACTCTGGATCATCATAATCACGTCAGAATCCTTCATTAAAACGAGGAATTGGTGGTTTATTAGGACCCACCTTTGTAGCTGACTTAGTGATTTCAGGCATAGTTTCTGATTGTGTAGCTTTTACCAAAACGAGTTGTTTCAGCTCCTCCCTTAAGGATGCAATACCTGCATCGAACCTTCCTATACCCTCATCCAACTTCTTCTCTAAACATCGAATCTTGCATCAGTCTCACTTTTATACGCAACATCTTCATCATCTAATTCTGCAACCTTTTTGTTCGTCATGGCCAATAGATCAGGAATTGAGGCAATAAGGAATATATTTTTTTGGTTTTTTTTTTGTTTTTTTTTTCCCCAAAATCGTTTGCTCTGATACCAATTGATAAGATTGAAGATCAAAATCAATGGTAAAACCAAACACTTTTATTGATCACAGCAATGTTTAACACAAGACACTTATTAAAAGAAACTGGAAACTCAGGAAAACAAGTAAGATATCCCTAGGATCGACCCACCAAATTCATAACAAAATTATGGCCCTAAAACCCTATAAATAGTTAACATTGGCTTGGAGAACAATACTTATTCTAAATAAATAAATAAACTAGTAAAATAGGAAAAACTAATATAACTATTTAACCCATTCCAATTTGGGTTGTTACAATCCCACCCTTGTAGCTATTCCTGCACCGCTTTTTGTAAACTTCCTTGAACCGGGTCTTAACATTTTTGTTCTTGTTTTTTGGCCCGCCATCTTTCACAATCAAACCAAGGTTATTTTCTTCATAGTAACATGGTGGTAATAGTATTTTAATTTTCTATCCATCCTTAGTGAGAAATTTGTGCAAGTTGGGATGAGCTTTCTTACCCTACTAGTGATTCCTTTACACTCGTTGTTAAAGTCATATGTTGCTAAACCATATAGAATATCGTTTATGTCGTAAGCCAAATGTTTTTTTTTTTTGTATACCTAGGTTTTCGACTCGACATTGCGAGCCGACTAATCCCAGGGCGACTACCCTTTTGGATAGCCCAGAGTCGTCGCAGGTGAACCTCCGTGGCCACCCCCAAGTGTACACACCTAGTGAGGTTTGAACCCTTGACCTCTCCTTTGAGAGTCAAGGACCTTACCACTAGGACACTTGATGGTGGTTCCGTAACATATGGTGGTTCTGTAACGTAAGCCAAATGTTGGAGACCATTCAGCCACTGTTTAACAGCTTCATCTGTTACCTCTTTCTAAGAAGCATCATTAAGCACGGCTTGGATATGGGATAACGATCTCTCCCGTTTCTTCAGCTCGGAATGAATTTCAGTGGAGCTAGGTACCTTGTTCACGGCTACAGTTGTTAGCTTCTCAAAAACAACAGCAAGCAAAGCAGAAAGAACGAGTTCAGTCGTTGTACTGTTGGTTTATGGCGAGAGCATAAAAGAGAATAAAAATGTGGATAGAAAATGGTACATAGATGAGCCAATACTTGTATTATTGTCTAAGTCTTTGTTATGGTCAAAGTTTCTTTTATTGTTTTAATATTTCCACATTTCAATTTAGCCGGCTGTCAGGAAATGAATGAACGGGTATGAATTAGACAACATATATTAGTCGTTCGAAAAAGACAACTACGTGCATAATGTGTTTCAAAAACACAGTACTCACAATCTTCTCTTTCATACAGTAGCCTCCATCCTTATATATCCACCTCCTCTGCGACTCTTCTGATAATACTTATGCAATAAGCTCGATCGTATATTGTTAGTTGTACATGCTTTACTACGGTGATGTTAACGGACATGTACGTTCAATGGTTTTCCAAAACTGAAATGATCGACTAACGAGCCTAAACAGCTCTGAGTTATCTTTGGTTGATCTATTGATATGGGAGAAAGGTATAAGAGAAATGGATAAGTAAAAAAAGATTTGCCCTCTCAACAAAATACGGTACCTTGATTAGACATTAGACGTATATTTTTTAAGCTTATATTACTTGTTTAGTCACTTCAACAATGTGCCATTTTTTCAGTAAATCTGTCTGGTAATTATGTTACTAGGGTGTTCAAGGGTCGGTTCGGTTAGTTGGAAAATTTTAACTATTCGTCACGGGGCGGGTAATTATTTTAACTACCCGAAACCGAACCGTGCTAGGCGGGTAAGCGGACATGCGGGTACCCGAAAAGACCTGTTACCCGCGGTTAGGTTCTCGGTTAACCATGTTTTTATGTTTAATCGAATTTAACCGTATAAAAGATGACGTGGTCTAGAGCATAATAGGTCATTGTAGTTATATTAAATGACATTGAGTAGATAAAAGTCATATAATTTGAATTTAATCGTGTTAAAGTTATTTCGTTTGTATATTATGATTATATTGATTGATTTTCACACATAGATTATTAGGGATGCTTATATTAGGAGTTATAAAGTTGTAAAATAATAGTGCAATAAAATGATTAATACTTGTACGATTATTTGAATAATTAGCTTAAAAAAAACTCATGTGTAATATGCATAGTTCGGTTCGATTAACCGCGAATATTTAAAAATAAAAACCGAAACCAAACTGTAATGAGCAGGTTTTTTTGGGTTCGGTTATTTCCTGTTTCGGATTGAACAGTTCAGCTCGGTTCGTCGGTTTCTCTGTTTTTTTATAACACCCCTAACCAGCACGGATATCTATCATGCTGACAAGCAAGCGTAGTTCATTTCTGTATCAGGCAACTCATTGTTTAATTCACGAGACTTGCAACTTAAGCACATTTAAATACGATCGTAAACGTCAAGAACACATATTCTGGTCGACCACTCATTGTCAAAGTCTATAACCACCTTCAAAACACCAAGAATCACTAGCAGTAAAGCACAAGTATATAAATATAAAAAAGGAAAAAAACAAAGTAAAATGCTCAGGACTTTGGCGAATGCCAAAGACTGTAAGAGCCATTCTACTTAAGAAAACGTTCTAAAGAATCGCACGAAGAATGAGAAAACTCAAGAGGAAGACGAACATAATTTTGCTGGAAACCTTAAACTCAAAAACACCACAAATAAAAGATTACAGTCGCATTGTTCATATCATAGACTTGATTAATCCCAATGCTGAAGGTATATGCAATTTCCAAAGTTCATACGCTAAAATAGTGTAGCAAAAAGGACACTCATCCAGCCAATACAAAACCAGAGAAAAAAGTTCTGAGACAAATGACTCCCTGGTTCATCAAACTGTAATTACACAATCCCGATTCAAGAAGCAACCAAAAAGGTGACAACATGCCATTTCTATCACATAAAATCATAATCGTCATATCCATCATATCCAGCATTTAAGACGGAGTCGTCATCTGGTTTGTCCATTAGCAACTGTTTCTTCTTCCCCCCTACACAAACAAAATAAAATGTTAAAAACAGTCCCTAGTTGCATACACAAACCATATGACAGAAACACCTATACCAGAATGTGTTTGAATCGTGTCATGTTTATACCGGATGCGGCTCAATTAATTTGTAAAAGAAATGAAGTGAACACATCAAGATATCCATAATGTATTTCATATGTATACAAACACTGCCGCCATACATTTATACAGTCAAACATTAATTGAGGCTTTCAATTATAATCTTTGTAACTGCTGGATGTTTTACATTCCAGAAAGTTAATACTTGTAAAACCCCTAAGATGTTCTGCATTCTCAACAGTGGATGCACAACCCGCCCAGAACTTGTTTTAACCTGTATGTATTTCAGATGTATACCTCATACTTTCATAAGAGAATTTACTAAAAATATCTTAGCTCACTAGTATTCCTAAAATATGTACTCATAATACACTGGCACCTTGGTTTTGGATTAATTCATGCTACAATTTAATTTTAAAAGTTTTGTGAAGTCCAAAAATAGGTCCAATTCAAATGCACTATCCTCGAGTGCACCTTTAAAAAGTTTTATCTTTGTAAACTCGTCATGATTAAATTGTCAAATACTAAAAAGTTTTTCTGCTTTTTCCCATGAAGTGGTCAAAACAAAAGTGTCGAAACCAGTAAAAAAAGCAGAAAGAAAAGCTTGATTACTACAACCTAGATTATAAATTACACCGGCATACCAGACCACACCTAATTACAGATATTCCAGATATTCTAATTAAAACAGGATTTCACTTCAAGGTTTTAGTCACAACACACAAGTCGATCACAAATCCTTGCCAGTTACCATAAAGAGTCGATTACCCGTTTGACCAGAACTCAATTCAGCCAATACACAAGCTACCAGTTTTTCAAATTCTAAACTGCAGCTATTGCTCGTTTGCCAACAATACTAATTTCAGGATAGAAGCAAAAAGTAGAGCCACAATATACCTGTTTTCTTTTTACCAGCAGCAGCTTCTTTCTCTGCTTTTAGCTTTTCATTTGCAATGGCGGTTACAGAAGAAGCAATTTCTTTTGCATCAGCAGCTTTTAAGGATGTCATTGACAATCTCATCACGTTCTTGAGCAATCCCATATAATGAAAGCTTTTCTGCATAGAGAAAAGCAAGTTGCGTGTGTACAGTATCAATCACAAAAAACTTCAGCCAATTATATAACACAGTCACTATACCTCAAATGGCCGTAGTTTACTAGATAGTAGTTCTGCATATTCTATGAAGTCACTCTCTGATTTCGGGATAAAAGTATCAATATTTTTTACATCACCCTTTTTGCTGGCAAAAAGTTCAGCTGTGTTCTTGTAATCAGCTTCTTCCACAAGCCTGTATAGCAAAGAGACACAATAACTTCCTGAACATAGCCAATAAGCAAACAAAGATTGTCTCATACACATCATATTTACCGCAATTAAAACCTTATTGATTTGCACGTTCATACATTCAAGTTTAAAAAAAATCATAAAAACACATGATACATACTCTAGTTACTGTACACCATCCATAGAAATTTGGTAGAAAAGTCATATAGGTGTTCACAGTGCACTAAAACTTTGAAGTTCAAAGCAAGCCTACTTTAGCTTTTCTAAAATTAAGCCCACGTGTGATATACAATCGAAGACTCTGAAATTGATTTGCTAGTAAATGCATCTCTTATGCGAGGGTTTCTATGGTGTCAAGGTCGGATGCAAAAAGGAAAAGCTAAAGTCGCATGGGATGTGGTTTTGTCTTCCGAAATATGAAGGGGGGCTTGGTATTAGACGACTGGCTGTGTTTAAGCAAGCTCTTATGATATCGCATGTTTGGAAGCTTATTTCGCTAAAAGATTCGTTGTGGGTCAAGTGATACATGAGTATAAGCTGCAGGAACGTAATTTTTGGGACATTCCTATTCGTGGCAACATGACGTGGGGTTGGCGGAAAATCCTTCAATTACAGCCTATTATACAGGATTTTATTTGGTAAAAGACTGGAAATGGCACCCGAGTTTCTGCTTGGTACAATCGTTGGTGTGTGCAAAGCCCTATTGCGGATGTTCTATCTTCTCGTGACATCTTTAAAGGGGGTCTCGACAAAGCGACTAAGGTTTGTGATATCATCGCTGATGGTCAGTTAACGTGGCCTGCATATTGGTTAGTAAAATATCCTGCTCTTCAAACGATTAATGTTCCGGTTATCTCTGAGTCTCATGATCGATTGGAGTGGCGTAATATCAATGGGATTGTGGAGCAGATTTCGGTTAGCACGGTTTGGAAAGCTCTTCGACCGCGTAGCAATAAGGTGGACTGGTTTAATACCGTTTGGTACTCTGCGTGTATTCCGCGGCATGCCATAAATCTGTGGCTCGTTATAAAAAGACGCTTGAAGACTCAAGACAACCTCAGAAGTTGGGACCATGCTGATATCTCGAACATGACGTGTTCGTTATGTGAGTTACAACAAAACTAACAAAAACATTTGTTCTTTGAGTGTATATTTTCGCAGGAGGTTTGGAGTCGCGTGAAAGACTTGGCGGGGGTTCCTTATTTTGCTCCTTCTATTGATTCTATTGTGAATGATATTCGGCCTTTTGCTAACAGAAAGGCGTCTCATAGTATTACTTCTAAGCTTGTGGTAGCGGCGGCAGCTTATTTCAAATGGAAGGAGCGGAACTGTCGTTTATTCAAGAAGACTAAGCAATCTGTTTCTCAAGTGAGTGATGGTATCTTGAATAGTGTTCGGCTTACACTTATGTCTTACCGGTTCAAGAAACCTCGGAGTTCGATGGAACGTTTACAACAATGGAACATTGATGATAGTGTTTTCATTTATGTTGATGTCTAGTGGTTTTTGTTTGTGTACCATTAGGTGGTTTTCCCTATTGGTGTTATTGTTGGTGTAATACAGTAATAGGTTTATGGTCTCCGTGTGGTATGTCACTCAGATGATCGGATGATTAAATGTTCAAGCTTAGCTTAAGGTTCATGTGGTATCTCAGCCACATTCCAGTGTACTTCTATGGCTTTGGGTATTTTATATATTTTACCAGGGTTGATTCCCCTTTACCCAAAAAAAAAAGCAAGAGATGCATACAAATATTTCATCTGAATAACCAACTAAATTCCACATAGACTTCTTAGAAAGATCAAAGACTGTATATCACAGAAGAAATAATCAAGCAACGGTTAATACCTTTGTTGTCTCAGCTTCTCTGCAACAGGATCTAATGGCTCCTCCTTTGCTACTTCAACAACTTTCCCTTTTTCTTGGACTGGTTTCTTCTTTGAGACCTTAGGCTTCTCAGAAGGGGGAGGCACTGCAACTGGTGGCTGATGCACATACATAGAAAAGGACTACCAGTAAAGATCAAGATATGAAATCAAACTTAGAATTTGCTAATAACCAGAAAATAAATGTAACATAAGAAACGAAAAAAAGTAGTGTTATGTTTTAACGTAAAAGATGAACAAGTTTATAAGAGCAATTAAGCAAAATTGTGACCTATTTATATACAAAAAAAAATTGCTAATGCTTTTATCTTCAACATGTGAAATGAGTTGAGCCACAAAAACTTAAGTAGAAAGAAAACATGTCAGGACACTCGAGCCGATTAAACAAAATGGAAGCGATGTGAAACATATCTAAATCGTACAACAAATTTGACACGAAACAGAATATTACATTGTTTCCATAATAAAATAGTTTCTAATCATAACAAACACAAACTATTTATAGGATTAAAACTAAAGCATTTCTTGACCAAACACACTGTTTCCAACCCAACTAACAAAAATAGAGTATTACTAGTAAACTGCCTAATAGAAAATTGCCATGTCAAAATAGCTTTATGATCATAACTAAAGTAGTTAAATGGTTTTAAGTTTTAACTTCTACTAGACAAGATTAAAGAAACTATAGCCTACCGGAGTTGGTTCATCTTCATCCTCCCATGAATCTTTTATATCATTTTCATCGACATCTTCATCATCCCACATGCTTTTAGGCTCTTTTTTTACAAGAAGTGGAGCTGGCTCATCCTCTGGCACATAAAATAGTGGTAAGATTAGTATACTTAGGTTGCTACTACAACATATGTATACTCTCACAATAACAAGAAAACGAGATACGGTTGGATTAAAGAGAAGTGTTGTTGCTAATTCTGGGAGGTACAAATGTCTTTCAAGTAATAATGACTGCATGAAAACAGGTAAACCTGGCCTAAAAACCTTCTAAAAAGTTGTAACTTTCATAAAAAATCACAAAATAAGATCTATTACTTCATAAAGCTTGCAGTAATCCCGTAAAGGTTTCCCAATGATGATAATTACACCAAATTTTAACATGACTAGAAGCTGCAAAAAAATGGATCATTGTGATCATACAAACAGAATGTAGTATGTAACATTCCTAAACGAAAATCTAAAGGTGCTGTTTAGTTGGAGAAAAATATCCCACTTTTCTAGAAAAAATTTCATATGAAAATAGAAAAACAGAAAACTTGTTTAGTTGCACTTTTTTCAATATTTTTCAAAAAATGGAAAATTTTCATTCTCCACTTTTACATAGAAAAAATAGAAAACTCTATTTTACACTTTCCTATTTTTTCCCCTTCCACCTAAACACTTTTCCACTTTTTGAAAAAAATCTAAACAAGTTTTCAAAATTTTCAACTCTTTTCTTCGCTAGAAAATTAAAAACAAAAAATTATGAAAAAAATTCTACAACTAAACAGGCCCTAATCCTCCAGCTCTCTCTCCCTTATAAATTGGTTTCCTACTGCTTAATAATATTAATAACCGCAGGGTCGACATTCGGAAAAATATGACATTACACAAAACATAGTTAAAAAAATCCACTTGGGTCAAGTTATCTACCAACTACAAAACTTAATTTGCCTAAGTTTAGGGTATTAGAGTATACGTGTTTAACACTCAGGTTACTGAACAAAAGAAGCGTGTTCATACAGGTTACGTCAGAAACTGGTAACCAGGACTTTCCCTATCCACCTGGTAACTTAGATGAAGAAATTAGCAAAATTCAGTCTCGAAAGTTGGATAACCTATTTATCTAAAAAGCCCCCAAAAGAACTTGATCGAAAAAAGCTAACAGTGGGAATTCAGGTGTTATTAATCTATATCTATACTATTATATAAAGAGGCTTACTCCAAACCTAACTCCGATCTTAATCCCGAACCTAAAATTACCAAACCTAACTCCAAGTCAAAAATTAATATAAGAATGTTAAATTTAAGCCATTAGATCATATTTGATAAATTAATCTCATCTATTCATTTTTTGAAACAAACTTTTGTAACAACTTTTGTAACAACATTTGTAACAAACTATTTAAAAAAATATTATTTTTAAATTAAAATATCTTTTTATTTATTAATCTTTTTTATAATCTAATTTCGTCATATTTTTTAAAATTTCGTGCTCTTTAATTTGACATCCATTTTAATATATTTTTTTAAAATTTTAAATTTTTCAATGATATTGAGTTTATTTTAATTTGATATAATTTTTTACTTTGAATATATATTTGATGAGTTAAAATATAAAATTTGTTCGCTAAAAAATAGTTATCAGGTACCCGCCGCTGCATTGCGCGGGTACCATGCTAGTTAAATATAAAGACGATTATTATTATTAAGAGTGAAGAAAGCTATACCCCAATCTTCCATTTTTTTTTTGCAAGAGCTAAACCTACAAAAGAAGATTAAATAAATAAATAAATCAGTTGCCAGATCTTAATCTAAATTAACTAGTGTTTTACGGATTGATTTATAAGTTACCTACGTGACGATTGCTTGTGTAACTGTGGTGAAGGCTGCGGCTGCTGCTGAGATTAGGGTTTTATGATTATGAGATTGGGTCGGAGGAATAAATACCTTTAACTCATATGCTGACCAACCAAGGAGGGTTAATAAAGTATATAAAAAGTTACTAGCTTAAAGAATCACGGGATATTTGTAAAAAGTATTATGAGAAATTAAATTAAGAAAAATACGCACCAAATAATTTTTATCTTTACTACATTATAAAGGGTGTATTTTTTTTGTTGAAAGTAATGTTGAAAAATATTGATTATTTCTTGGGACCAGCCCTAATACACACAACATAATTAATTCACACACACACACAAACTTTAATCTCTCTCTAAACCCTAATACACACAAAAAAAAGACATACTTTATAGTGTGAAAATTATTTCAATCGCTTTTGATAGTGACCATATTATCGTATATCGTTAATTATCGTTGCTAGAAAATCCCGCTGCTATGCGCGAGTACTCGTCTAGTGTAAGAATAAATCATGAATATATATAAAGTCTGGTTATTTTAGATACTTGTTTTTTTTTTTTAATGTAAAGGACAAATCCTAGCCATCAATTACCTAAGATTAAAAAGACACGGATTGACCATTTTTGCCAAAATGTCCAAAATTTGCAAAAAAAGGGCAGAATGACTAAATTGTAAATATGACGAAAATCGGTTATC
Organism: Glebionis coronaria; assembly: GCA_025667525.1. Lineage (NCBI taxonomy): Eukaryota > Viridiplantae > Streptophyta > Magnoliopsida > Asterales > Asteraceae > Glebionis > Glebionis coronaria. The sequence continues at coordinate 106,743,250 of CM046882.1, forward strand.
ACAAGTAATATTTTGTTACTGATAAAAACAATGAAATATCACTAGAGATAAATCAATGAAACATCACTAGTGATATTTCATTAACATATTTACTGCGCAATATCCCAGTGATATTTCATTGTTTTGTCAACAGTGATATTTCATTGAATTTCGCTAGTGAAATATCACTAATGATAATTCATTACTCCGTCATATTTACAACTTTGGTACCTCCGCCTATTTTTTCAACTTTTGGACATTTTGGCAAAAATGGCTCCTCCGTGTTTTTTTTAAATCTTAGGTTAATCTCTATCATTAAATCAAAAATTGATGAAGGGTGGGATTTGTCCCTTAGTTTCCACCAAAAAACAAAGATGCAAAATAACTTTTCCCATATATTAAATAAACAAAAACTGAGACTAAACATGTATCATTACACGGTAATGTTTTGCAAAAGTTAAAATAAAGAGTTTTATGTGTTTTTTAATTCCAAAGTTGACGATCTTGAGTATGAGACGATGTTTGGCATAGATGCATAGTTGTTTGCCAAATTCCAGTGCGTGAACACCTAATTGTTGACAAAAAAATACAATTAGACTTTAGTTAAACATGTCTTGGAATAAAAATGAATCGTTGATAAAACATGTAATAAAATGTAGGAATATAAAAACAACATGCCTGTTGAACATTGCTCACAGATTGTGAAGAGCTTCTTTGTACACCACGTTTGTAGTAGTCTTGGAAATATTCCCATCCTCGTCACAAACAACAACTTTCAGCCCCTTTTTGCTTTTTTTGTCCATGGGTGAAAACAGGCCATGGAAGATATAAACCAACTTTGAAAAGAGATTGGCCTTGACTTTTGTTTATAGTCATTGCGAAATAAAGTAACAAAGGAAGTTGCTTTCTTACAGTCTTTACCGGTAAACGTTTATCACTCGGAGTAATTCTCAACCTCGGTATGATAACTTTTTTTCAAAGTTTGTTCCGTTAATGATTTGCACACTAATCGAAGTTCTTGTTAAATGTAGAACTTGGAGTCTTGTCCCATTACACAAATTGTAGAAACTAGAAGGGGGCTTGAATAGTTTCTTAAGTTTACTCGTTAAAGATTGGTTTTTAAAAAATCCTTTTCAAAAACTTAGACTTGAGTATTTATGTGAAACCTTCTTATACACAATATGAACAAGGTATAGTGCAAGTAAACTAATAATCACAAGTATAAAGAATAATGAATATAAAGAGATAAGGGAAGGAAATATCAAACCAAACACCAACGATTTATAGTAGTTCGGCAACGAAGCTCACTCCCCGTTCCTACTCCACTCCCCGAGTACTCCTTACTCAAGAGTTCACTAATCAACAAGCTCCTTAAGGTGGAGAAACCGTACACAACGTCGCTTAACCAATTTCTGACTCTAAGCTAAAAGTCGGGCCCTATCTTAGCTAAGACCAATCTACACCAATATACTTTAAGGATCAAGTATTAACCTTAGTACATACACAACTTCCAAATAGACACAACTACTTAGATCTTCACAACAATAACACAATAATGAATAAATAAGTTTGGATCTTCAGTGGATCTTTGAGGTAGACACAACACTTCAAGGATGATAGTGTTCTTCTCTTTGCACTTTGAGAGAAAAATATGAGAGGAGAAAGATTCACTTATAAACAAGTAGTAATCAAACAAATGATCAAGGATTTGAGTGATTTAAGAGTATGAAAGAATCTGGAAATGTATGTGCAAAAGAGGTGAATTGAAAGTCTGAGAATGGTCCACTATTTATAAGACAAACATCCAACGGCTATATCTGCCCGCGGTTCCTTATTGGAGCCCGCGGTTCCTTATCGATAAGGAGCCGCTATAGGAGCTAAGGAACCGCCTACATTGACTCCACTCCCTTTTGTCTTTTAGTGGATTGGTTCGAATCTGAGGATTAAAATATCCTGAAAGGATATTCCAAACCAAGATACAATATGCCATTTTCAAATTTCAAATTTTCAAATAATTAATTTAATAAAACATTTTCTTAAAAAGAAAGTTTAATAAAAAAAACTTGTCACACTTAATAAAAAGTGAGTTTTAAGAAAAGATTAATTCCTTGATCACTTAATTAGGATGAGTACTTGTTTGTTCATACCTTAAGTGATAATAGTTGAAATGAAAAATACTTGAACTCAAGAATTCGTTTTTCGTTGTTTTCGTAAATGCTTGTTTTTACATATTGTCGTAATCAAAACAAAGCGAGACCGAAAAATGCAAGTAATGTTTTTAGGCATCATTGCATTAACAATCTCCCCCTTTTGATTCCGACAATACATAAACTCAATCACCTAATAAAACAAGATTTTCGAAGACGAGTTTATATCACTTCTCCCCCTTTGTCGATGTGACAACCATGGTTTTGGGATTCGTCACTTAGACTATAGTATAGGGTGTTTTGTGCAAGTATATGCTTTTATGTGCTTATGTGTTTATTTTGTGTGTTTGGAGTAAGGTTTGGATATCGTTTATAGGTATATGGTACTCATAAGTAAATTGAGGAACGATTATTTCATGTTAATGAGCTCACAAGGTAGTGACTATGAAATGAGATGGTGTTATTTCGTGGTTTTACGTATACGTATATGTATTATAGAAAATCGTATTTTTACGATTTAGGGTTTAGCATTAAGAGGTCTCGGATGAGCTAATTAGTCACGGGAATAATTTACGGGATGGTTTTAAGTCATTTAGAACTTATTTGTATAGTTTATTTCATATTCTAAGAGTTTTTATAAAACTATATATTTTTACGTCTTTTACGGTATACGCGTAAATTGACTAGTTTTACGGTTTAGCGGTTTGGAGGTTTTAGGAGCTGAAATAAATTAAGGAAATTTAAGGTAATGATAATTAATAGTTAATTTACAGTAAATAATAAAAAAAATAAAGAAAAAGGCTATTTGGGTCGGTTATGGGCCAATTTGGTGGAAGGGGGTTAGAAAATATGGAAAGTTTTGGTTTTAGCCTTAAATTTGGATTAAGAAAGGTGTTTTAATATAAATTAAGACCCCTAAAGGCCATGAACGACTTATATCAACTATAGGGTCAAATATATATATATATATATATATATATATATATATATATATATATATATATATATATATATATATATATATATATATATTGGTAACCGTGATTTCCGACTCATAGGCCGACTAATCCACGGGGTTTGAGCCCACCGCCACACAGACTCAAACCAGGTAAAGCCCTCCTTTTTAAGGAGGTTGGCGTGACCACAATTAATTATGTTCTAATTATGTTTTTATTAACTAAATCATGTTTCTAATTCATGTAAACATCAATTATGATGGATTTAGGGTTAGGGCAAAATTAAAATCTGATAATTTATGTTATTATAATGATTAGATAAATTAGGACTTGTGATTAAATAAATTATGAATAATTAATTAGGTTAATTCAATTAAATTCGTAATTAAAAACTGGGCAGAATTTTTGGTGCATTGTTTTGATCATATCTAGAGTTCTACAAACTTTTAATTTTCTAATCTTATATCCCTGAAAAAGTAATCGAATTGGCTCTCAAATGAAAGAAACTAGAATTGAATTGGAGGTCGGGAAGTGGGTCAAAAACAGGTTACAACAGTCGGAGGTCAAAGTAGTTTTGAAATCAGTCGGTTTTAAATTAATGTTTTAAGATTTTTAGGGTACTTAGGAGTATAATTGGACCTTGAAACGTACATGAGACTTAGATTATGTATTAAATAAAATATTTGGAGTAGGGCTAAATAAATGGGTTAGGGTAAGACCCTCTGATCATAACAAACTTTTCATATGTTCAAAATCAGTAAATTCTAGATAGGTAAAAGTATATATATATATATATATATATATATATATATATATATATATATATATATATATATATATACTAGTTGCAAAACCCGCCCGATGAGCGGGTATGACTTATGATTGTCATTTACGTATTTTTATATTGAAATTTTTTTGTTTTAAAATTTTTATTTTGTTGAAAAGATGGTTTATGTAGATTGCATTGTTTATGATTCGACTTGTTCAATAGATCGGGTTAGTATAACTTCCAATTATCGTTTAACTTTTTTTTGATCACCTTATCAACATTTAATCACCTTATCAACAAATAAAAGACTTTTTTAACATTTTTTTACCGAGTTTTCAATTACCACATTTGAAACTGAATAAAGCAAAAAGATTATTAATATCTTAAAATAAAAGTAGACATATTTTTAATATAAGAATGTATTTTATAAATTTTAAATAATGAAAGGAGTATATTAAATTTTAAATAATTTGGTAAGTTGATGGAAATGTAATTAATGTAAACAAAAATACATAATTCGTTTAGCTTTAAAATGTAAGATTTAAAAGTAATTGTGTATATTTTTTATTATTTTGATTAGTTGTGCTATAAATTTTTATATTCTTCAAAGATTTTTATAGCATTATTACCATGTTATAATAATATATCATTTTGTATTATTCTTTATTATTGAATTGCTTATGTGAAGTTGTAAAATTTTATTTTTGGGATTTTTCTGATAAATAAATCTAGCTTTTGATCTTAAAGTTAAAAACATAGTAAGAAAAATAAACAGGATGGTTAGGTAAAGTGACAAAACAAAAGAAAAATTGGTTGAGTGAGATGACCATAAATGCTACTTTTTCCATTTTAAATTGAGTGTTCGCGTTTGATTTTTAAAGTTTTTTTTTTATTTTGAACTTGAATAAGTTTTTTTGTGTTATATATTACTTGATGAAAACTATATGAATAAATTAGTTTTTAAATGTTATTTCATTAATATAATTATCATCAAATACTAATTAACAAAAAAACTTATTTTAAGTTAAAGTTAAAGAAAAAATGACTAATTTTCCTAAATACCAACTTAATAAAAAAATAATATAATTGTACTTTATTCCTTATAACATGTGTAAGTAAAAGTACACATGTGTATATTTATTATGCGACTTATATCATAAAATTAATTTTATTAAAAAAATTACTTTATTTATTTTGTATTTTTTATGCGACTTGTAATTCAAATATTTTATAAAAAATAAATATTTTTAAAAAGTTTAAACACGCCATTTATAGAAGGTTTAAAGCAAGTATAATGACTTTGAACTCAAGATTGATTATCATGTAAAAAATAAAATAAAGACATCACCTAAATCTATTGCAATCTCATATGCTATAAACCCAAAATTAATATGACACTCTTCCATATCTTAACATGCTAGGGCGACACACAATCTTAGTATTGGACAATCGAAGTGTAAATCTATACAATTTTACGTTTATGCATACAAGATATGCATATGAGCCTAACATTTGATAGTTATATAAGCCCAATGAGAAGGGGAAAAAATGAGGCAAGCCGTTCAAAACTGCAATTCAAAACGATTCGTCCGGGTCAACACGGGTTAACCCGGTTTTAAAGAAAATAATTTTTTTATAGTTTTAATAATTGTATAAAAAATATAAAAACTTCCGTATATTGAAGATATAAGTTGTTTACGAACCATTAATATGGAAAAATAAAATTTCACCGCAAATACGTAAAATTTACATATTTTTTTTAAAAACCCAAGAAATTAAAACCCGGCCAAGTCTCAAGAACCGGGTTGACCCGGGTCACCCAAAACCCGCCGGGTCTAGCCAGGTTTCGAAAATATGAATTCCGGATTAATATGACCCGTTTTTTGATCGGAACCGAGTCAACTGATTGACCCGGCCGGATCGACCCGGGTTCGAAAACATTGACTTTAATACATGATAATTAAGTGTGTATGTGAAGATATATATTGATGATTTAAGACCAGGTAAATATAACATATAACAGGACCTACTAAAATTTGGTTGATTTCGTTCATGCAGATGAGAGAGGACTGTGGTCATATAGTATCATACTATATCCTAATGTATCTTTATCTCAGAAACAAATAGGTTGTTAAACATAGGAGTCAAACTGTACGCCCATTAGGTAACTGGAGAGGGGTTCTTGTGTTTGTCACAACCCATTCTTCTAATTTTGTAAAAAAAATTGTTTAAGGCAACGGTTATGCTATATTCTAACTTTTCGTAAGCAAAGTAATTTAAGTGCAAACTTAGATAATAAACCATACTGCTATATATCTAAGGACACTAAATCATTTGAAAATCTAAAAGTAATGCTACAGTAATAAAAATAAGAGCATGAAAAAAGGAGATCCAATATGAGTTATGGTGCATTGTTTATTTGCTACTGTTTAGTCAAGTGTTACATTGCCTCTAACTTTTATAGTTACCAAGTTTTAATTAGAAACACTGCTACAATATATAGCTATCTAAATAAAAAAACATGAACCTCGGAGCATTTGTTTGTCCTGCAACCATTAGAAATTCCACAAAACAAAAGTAGTCTCCAGTTATAAAACCATAACAAAGTATGACACACTTCAACTTTAACAATTTGACTCGGTTGATATATTATCTTTCTTCATTGACAAACGTCAAGACGCATACCTTCCAGGCAAGGCAATTAAGTACACAAATTATCGATGATTTAAATAGGTACCCGAAGCATAAGAGTACAAAAATTAAGATAATAATTCGTTAAATGGTGGCAATAACATCAGTTGCACTTCACGTTGATGCATTATTTTCATAGCCACTGGATCCACTACAGTTAAAGCATATGATAATAAGCAACAAAATGAAGAAATATACCATATTGTAAAGATCAAATAATGATTGACACCATTTCGGTTGATATATTATCTTTCTGCATTGACCAACAGCAAAACGCATACCTCAGCATCTAGGCAAGGCAATTAAGTACAGAATTAACTGATGATTTAAGCAGGTACCTAAAGCATAAGATACCAAAATTAAGATAATAATTCATTAAAATGGTTGCAATAGCATCAGTTGCACTACACATGTACAACATTAGTTCCAGTGATTTAAACCAATAACTGAGCAAAAGTTTAAGAGTCTTGAAACTAATCATGAACTTCTGCACCGATTACATAATCCACAACCATACTACACTAACCATTATCCTAGTACCATACAAAACTCAGTGGCTACAAAATAAACAAAATTAAATTCAAAACAAAAGCTGCAGATAATAAGTAGTAAATAACCATTTGTTATCAAACATAGTAAAACATTAGAACATCACACACTTAACCACATAAAGAGACTACAAACATACGTCAAGCTTCTCACCTATCCTTCATAAACCTCTTTATTTTCCTTAGTACGCAAAACAATAGCCCTTCTTAAATTCTCCATCAAAACCTCAGTCTTCTTTACTCGGTCCCTTTACTTGTGGCCGAGTCTCTCGTCTTGTTTTTGATTTAACGTAATGAAGTAGAAGGAGCTTAAGCTTCATAGAAAATTTGTTCAGATTGTCTCGATGCTGGTACAGCAGTCAAGAAACTAACAGTTGTTTCCTGTTTATAAAAACATTGAAAGTTGATACAGTTCATGTAAACTTACAGGAAAATTGGACGGGTATGATGATTGGAGAGTCTCTTTCCAGCATTTAGAGTCAGCAATGTTTTACTCATCTCCTGATTGGGCTGGAAGAGGACAAATTAGTAGCTGTGTAGTCCACTAAAAACAAATACACGTTCATGATCACATAATGTTTATATATAAAACACTATTTAGATGTAGTATAATTGAACATACACATGCTTCTTTGTGACCAAATCTTTTAAAATCAATAACATAAGTATCAAAAAGTTTCAGAAAAAACCTGATTAAACTTGCACGGCTTCCTTGTCTTCTGCATTGGACGAGACCGTGTCAATATCCAAATCAATTGCATCATCTGCAGATTTAGATTCTACAAACCTAAACCAGGAATAATCCTTAGTAATCCTCATTAGTTAACTTAGAGGCCACTTCGCCAACAGTGTAGTTCTCTTCATATTCTTAGCAAGCATCTCTGTCTGAATTATATAATGACAAATCTCAAGGATCACAAAAAAAAACCAAATCAACAGGTAGAAAGAAGACATGATTTCAAATCACAATTATACCTCATGTTTATAAGCTATTGCTCGTACTGTAATCTAAGCTGGACGAATGATTTCCATTGCCTTTCTTATGTTGTGGCTTAACTCGTGTAAATTCATAAACATATTTTTGTTTTCTCATGCATTAAATTAAAAATCAATTTATACCTAATTATTGATGAATAAAATACCTGATGAGGAGTTTCGATGGATTTTTATTAACCCTAATTTAAGACGTTCTTGTAATGTACGTGCTTTAATGTTAATGTATCTTTTTAAAACGATAATAATAATTTCCAAACTTATCAAATATACTAATGAATATCCTGTAATTTTGAATTTTAGTTATCTCTTAACTTAAACTCTATTTATTTATATTGATTTTTAAGATATAACCAACAAAATTGTGTTGGTCCAATGGTTATCAACTATTTACAATATTCTAATGGTTCTAGGTTCGAACCTTTCAATTGACATATTTTTGTAATAATATTAGCTCCGAATTTTCATAACAAAATATGATGACGTGGATTAAAACATGCTTATGTGGCATATCCCTCCTCTTATATATAATGTAGAGATATATATATATATATATATATATATATATATATATATATATATATATATATATATATATATATATATATATATATATATATATATATATATATATATATATATATATATATATATATATATATATATATATATATATATATATATATATATATATATATATATATATATATATATATATATATATATATATATATATATATATATATATATATATATATATATATATATATATATATATATATATATATATATGGAGGCCTTAACAGCAACCTTTGGTAGAGTTGGCTAACATATGTAAGGGCATAGGGTTTCTTTTACATGGCATGTTATTTTTGTTAAGAGGGTGTTCGACCAATAGTTTGAAGTATTAAAAACGGGACTGTTTTGGGTTAAATGTTAACGAGACGAGTTATTAACTAAACTAAGTTAAGGGCTTTATATAGGGGTGTAATGAGATTCATATGGAATATAAATAGGGTTAAGTTGTATGAGAAGGTTAGATATCCATCATAGATTTATGAGCCATTTTGGTATGTGGTTCATGTCTTGATTGTATACGTTTGTGTGTTTAGATTTGTGATAGAGCGCGGGTACTTGGAAAAGCTTGTTCAGGTGAGTTTCATAGTCCCATGTCTTTTTATGATTTGAATTCCAGACGGGATGGAAGAGACGCTTTATGGTTTTGTAACTAATTATGTGAATGTTTTTATGGTTTGTGATGGACTTGTGTGTGCACTTATGTGATTAACTGCTATGTGATTCTTGATTGTGTTTATGATTTGGATCAGGGGACACGTACCGTCTCAGTTATTGTGGTTTGACTTGGTACCAAGGGGATGTTGACAAGGCGGGGCCTTGGGATTGGTTCATTGGTGTATGGGCGCCTATGGGACCATGGTTATTGGTAAGGCTTGGAGCCTTGGAATTGTGGTTATTGGTAAGGCTTGGAGCCTTGGATTTGTGATGATTGGTTAATCTTGAATGCTAGTTGTTAATACATAATTATAGCACATTTTCCATATGTTCATTTGTTAGTGGTTGTTATTCACAGCTTATAATTGATTTGGAGTTGGAGTCTAAACCCATGACTCTCACCAACATTATTGTTGACGTGTTTTAGTGTCTCTTTCAGGTGAGAATATGGTTAAGCTTGAGAATAAGAGTGGCTAGCTGGAAGGCTTAGAATTGGATCTGGAGGAACCCCCATTCCTCTTAGCCTTTATTTTATGTTTGAATAAGTGATACATTGTGGATACCTATATGTTGATGTGTGTATTTGTATGTCTTTGGTAAGGGGTAGACCTGTTACCTACTTACCTAGACGCCTGCATTCTTTGTGATATTGTCATGACATTGTGTCACCATTTATGATATTTCCATTTCATTTAGTTATCTCTATAGACACGCTATTGTTGTGATGATATCCATACGTCGCACCCTATATTCCGCCATGGTGGGGGTGTGACAGAATGGTATCAGAGACAATGGTTATAGAGAATTAGGTTGCCTAGCCTAGTCTATAGCTTAAGGATCCCTGCATATAGGCATCATAGAATTACGTGTATGGTCTTGATTGTATTTTTCTAAATTTTATTTTCTGTGTATTTTGACTAGTATGAGTTGAACTGTAGTTCCCATACTTAGTCACCTGTTAATTTCTATCTTTGCTTTTGATATATGAATTACTTTCACAATATTTGATGAGTTATTTTGTGTACCTAATGTATAGTACTTTTCTTTTAATGTTTAAGTCATGTTCCCTAAAAATCATGTGGTGATTCGAGTTACTAGGAGTAGGTGGATAGGAAGGATTTTAAGTTGTTTCCACTCTTATGGGCGACATGACTTATAATTGATTATGATGTTGTGTTGGAGTTTGTCTATGCTGTTTTGGCTAGACTGTGGATTTATGTATTCCAAGAGTTTTATTATGTTATTTTAATAGATTGAGTTTTGGACCTTATTTTTTATGTGGTTATGAGCTTATGTGAGTAGATGGATTTATGTGTTATATGTTGTATTGATTCTTATAAGTGTCATCATAGGAGGGAGTGCATTGAGGAAATGATAATTGTATAAGTATGGTGGCCAACATAGTTATACAAGTACCACAACTTCAATGGGTTCTCAAGTTTGATTGCATGAAAGAGGGTTAGTACATGCTTGTATATGATGAGATGTGGATTTTTGGGTATATGTATAATATATGGGTTTATGTAACGGCTGTCTACCATATGGCTATTTTTTAGTGTGTTATATGTTTTGGGTTATACTCATGTTGTGTGATTATGGGGTCACACGATATGGACTGGTTTTAGTGATGGGCTTTATGCCTTGTGGTAAGATGGTGATTACTCGTATGGAAAAATGAGTGTATGACGCGATTGATTGATCTGACATGTATGGTAACAAGTATGTTTTGGGTGATTTAATAAGTATATATATGCGGATGTATATATACTAGTATGTGTTAAGTTATGATATATGGTCGTTCAGTAGTTATTATAACTTGAATGTACCTTGTGTTTGCTCGTGTTTTATGGTGCTGGAGTTTGATGGAGTTCCAACGACGTTTTGAGTCTTTTGATGTGTGTCTACATTCGAGTATGTATTTTAATTAATGAGAAATACTAAATTTTCTTACAAATAATTGTGGCTAATTATAGGAAAACGGTTTTGAAAATAATCTGTAAGTGTATGGTATGATATCGTGACTTACATATTTTTTTTAAAGTTTGTGGTAGTAAGCTATAAAAAATTCGTCTTGAAAATAATTGAATTAGTTTTCTATGTAACAGGTGACAAAACATTTTAAAGGGGTAAAGAAATTTTACAAAAAATTTCTTAAGTGGAGTTAAAATTTTAGAAGTATTTAACTAGACGGAAGGAGTAAAAAGGGAGATTTTATTATAGTAATGAAAAAACACCACACCTTGTAAACGTGTAGTAGTTTAGTTATAACCAACCTAAATGGGTTTTATAAAATAATAATAATAATATAGAATAAAATGAAAATAAAACAGTGTATTTTATAAACATGTATTGGTTTCATAATAACAAGTGAAATAAGTTTAATACGGGTAAACAAGATAATGGTTAGAATAAGATTGTAGTATACTAACTAGTTGATATCTTTGATAAAATAATGAAGATAAAAGATGAGTTTATTGTTCAAAACGAGTATGACTGATTTTAGTAGTATTGAAGTTTGGTTCTTATGAGGAGTAACTAAATGGGGCGAAAGTTTAAAATTTTCTGAGGTATCGAAATTTGGTAATACTAAACGTGACGAGTCTAAATTTTCGTTGTTGGCACACTCCATTGAATCTTTTGGATTACATTGTTTCGTTTTCAGTTGTTTTGGCTAGGGTTCATTATGGTTGATCTTTCGGTTTACCCTATATTTATTATGGGACGCGATCGGTTGGAATTCTTTTGGTACACGTCATGGTTGATTTAGTTATGCGATTGTGGAAACGTTAGGATGAGAGGATAGAGTTGGGCAATATTACTTATGGTTAGATATTAGAATGGAGAGATGTATTTTGGTTTAAAGGTTGTGTTAAAGGAATGATTAAGATTTGTGGAGTTTTGAAACTTAGATTGGTTACGGGAATAAGGGAGTAAGTAAAGTTAGTTGACTGGTCGTGGGAACGAGATGTCATGCTATGAGAAGTTGGTTGAAGTACCATTAGGAGATTGATGAAAGTACCAGCGGATGTGAGAGTATAGTAGAAATTTTCTACTAATCGAAAGATTAGGCAAATAACACGCAATGGAATTGGTATAGTTATGGAGGCAATGTAGTAGTAGACACGTGAAGGAAAACATGGATGTGAAAGAATGATTGGTAGGAGGCTGATTAATGGTGATTACAACAAGTAAGGAAGAGTGAGCCATTGAGGGATTGAAGTACCTTTAGAAATATTGTGGTAGATGAGTTGAAGTTAGAGGCTACTGGGTAGTGTGAAGTTCCTAGGTAACATCATAGAGACGAGAAAGAGTGCGTGGAGAGCTACACCGTGAAGCAATGAGCTGAAAGGACTACGTGCCGGCTGCTAGAAGGAAGCAAGATATTTCAAAGGAGTCACAGAAGTTGCAAGGACTGGAAAGGTGACAAACACTATGATGGGAATCTCCGTATGGTTCGTGACGAAAAAGGACAGATCGAGTACCGGAGTGGAGTTACAAAGAGCTGAACTAGTGGATCGTGATGAATTGAATACATAGCATGGGAGATTAAGAACTCGTGGAGGTAACAAGGGGAGTCGAGTGACCACGCGGATAGAATTTTTATGGCAATCAATATCGAGGTAAGTAGTGAAGCTGAGCTGAATAAGTTCATGGAGAAGTGATTAGAGAGTCGGTTTTATGAAGGTGTTATGAAAGATCTTTACATTTATGCATTATCCAATGCACTAACGATTTCCATATAGTTGATGAATTGAGTGAGAAGTTTTGGTTGGACATGATAGTGAAGGAATTAGGGAGAACCATGGAAGGAGAGAACCAAGTATTCCTAGAAGATGATGATTGAAAGTACCTCATGTTGGGTGCAAGATCAAAATAAAAGTATGAGATTTGAATAAGAATTTAAAATATGGCTTAGTTTAGACAAATGGAAACTAATATGGGTATAAGATGAGAGTGTGATCGCATGGGATCACATAAAACTCTAGTCTGTCCCTATTAGGAGGGAGTAGGAGAACTGATCGAGGAAAAACAAGTGAAGCTACTTGGAAAATTTTTGAGGTATAGATGACTTGAAAGACGGGAAGCATAACATCGTGATGTATGTCATGAGCTGAGGAAGAAGAAGGAAGTGTGGATACATGCGAATCATGAATGAAATAGGTCGAGATAGGAACTGAAGGTAAAACTTTGGTATAGCCTAATGAGTAGACTAAGGCACTAAGCATGCTAATATTGTTGTAGTGTGGAAAGGAAATGGTACTGACCTATATTGTTTGATTGGAAGGCTTAGTATCGATAATCGAATGGTTGAGGAGTTATAGATGTGATGTGCCATGAGAGACGAAGGGCTTGGTCTAACTGAGACAAGATGAGGAGCACTATGACCTTGAAGGTAAGACATTGTGTAGGTATAAAGGAAGTGTTGAGTATCATGGGAAAAAAATCTTTCATGGGAAAAGTGAGAAAGAAGTGTATAGGTGCTACTAATGATCTATCCAAATTTTATGGAAGTAGTTGTAGCATGGGTTTGGATGGCAGTTGATAGACTAACTGAGATAACTGTCCTTTTGGTGATGTGTATAGATCATAAGTTGATTTAGATTGGAAGAACCTCGTTGTGATAAACTAGTCAATATGTGAAATATCGTCATAGGTCACTTGTGTAAGGAAATTGGAATTTTTAAGTAGTTTGCGGTATGGACTAAAGGAAGTTGATGAACATGATTGGATATGAGTATATCCAGCTAATTGGAAAATGATGGACAAAGTGGGAAATTGATACAAGTATAGGAGTCGTGTTGAGAGCTTGGGTGACTGATTTAGAGGGATGTGGGAAACTCGTTAGCGATGTCTGAGTTTTCATATAATAATAGTTATCATACTAGAAGTCGATGAATGCCATTTGAGGCACTATAGGGAAGGATAGGGTGAGTTGTCCTTATGGTGGATTAAAATTCATGAAAGAGACTACTAATGTGGAAATGGTGTTTGTGGAAAGGATGAGAGTAACAAGAGATGATATCTTGAAAAAGAGGAAATCTCTAGAGTTTAGTGACGAAGTTATGTAGGAAATTTCACCTATAGTAATGGGTGGCATGTTTTGGTAAAAGGGAAAAGTTGATGACGAGTTTTGTAGGTCCATTTATGAAATTTTGAAAGACTGGACCAGTATCTTATGGGTATAGAATTACCTAGGGAATTGAATGGTATACATGATATATTTCATGTATTAAGACTGGTAAATGTTATTTGAGAATGCATATTTGCATGTACGGTTATTCGGGATTTGTGTTAATAAGAGTCATTTGTGAGATTTATTGGCTGTGAGGTCAAGAGTTTGGGAATGAATATAAATATTGTTGGTTAGTATATGTGGTATATTGAGTCATGAACTAAGGTACACATGGACATGAGAAGAGTTCATTTTGAACAAGTATCCTCATGTGATTTGTTGTTTGTGTGTTTGATCCTAAGGAGTAAATCTCGGGACGAGATTTCTATTAGGAGGGAGTGATGTGACAACCATGGTTTTGGGGTTCGTCACTTAGACTATAGTTTAGGGTGTTTTGTGCAAATATGTGCTTTTATGTGCTTATGTGTTTATTTTGTGTGTTTGAAGTGAGGTTTGGATATCGTTTATGGGTACATGGTACTCATAAGTAAATTGAGGAACAGTTATTTCATGTTAATGAGCTCACAAGGTAGTGACTATGAAATGAGATGGTGTTATTTCGTGGTTTTACGTATACGTATATGTATTATAGAAAATCGTATTTTTACGATTTAGGGTTTAGCATTAAGAGGTATCGGATGAAGTAATTAGTCACGGGAATAATTTACAGGATGGTTTTAAGTCATTTAGAATTTATTTGTATAGTTTATTTCATATTCTAAGAGTTTTTATAAAACTGTATATTTTTACGTCTTTTACGGTATACGCGTAAATTGACTAGTTTTACGGTTTAGCGGTTTGGAGGTTTTAGGAGCTGAAATAAATTAAGGAAATTTAAGGTAATGATAATTAATAGTTAATCTACTGTAAATAATAAAAAAATAAAGAAAAAGGCTATTTGGGTCGGTTATGGGCCAATTTGATGGAAGGGGGTTAGAAAATATGGAAAGTTTTGGTTTTAGCCTTAAAGTTGGATTAGAAAAGGTGTTTTAATATAAATTAAGACCTCTAAAGTCCATGAACGACTTATATCAGCTATAAGTTCGAAAATACATCAATGGAGGTTAGGGTTTTCAAGAAAAATCAATCCCTTGAAGATTAGAGGTAAAAATCATGTTCTAATTACGTTTTTATTAACTAAATCATGTTTCTAATTCATGTAAACATCAATTATGATGGATTTAGGGTTAGGGAAAAATTAAAATCTGAGAATTTATGTTATTATAACGATTAGATAAATTAGGTCTTGTGATTAAATAAATTATGAATAATTAATTAGGTTAATTCAATTAAAATCGTAATTAAAAACTGGGCAGAATTTTTGGTGCATTGTTTTGATCATATCTAGAGTTCTACAAACTTTTAATTTTCTAATCTTATATCCCTGAAAAGGTAATTGAATTGGCTTTCAAATGAAAGAAACTATAACTGAATTGGAGGTTGGGAAGTGGGTCAAATACAGGTTACAACAGTCGGAGGTCAAAGTAGTTTTGAAATCAGTCGGTTTTAAATTAATGTTTTAAGATGTTTAGGGTACTTAGGAGTATAATTGGACCTTGAAACGAACAAGAGACTTAGATTATGTATTAAATAAAGTATCTGGAGGAGGGCTAAACAAATGGGTTAGGGTAAGACCCTTTGATCATAACAAACTTTTCATATGTTCAAAATCAGTAAATTATGGATAGGTAAATGTATATATATATATATATATATATATATATATATATATATGGAGGCCTTAACAGTAGCTTTAAGGTTGCGGCCAAAGGGGAGAGTTAGCTAACACATGTAAGGGAATAGGGTTTCTTTTACAGAGCATGTTATTTTGGTTAAGAGGGTGTTCGACCAATAGTTTGAAGTATTAAAAACGGGACTGTTTTGGATTAAATGTTAACGAGACGGGTTATGAACTAAACTAAGTTAAGGGCTTTATATACGGGTGTAATGAGATTCATATGCAATATAGATGGGGTTAAGTTGTAGGAGAAGGTTAGATATCCATCATAGATTTATGAGCCCTTTTGGTATATGGTTCATGTCTTGATTGTATACGTTTGTGTGTTTAGATTTGTGCTAGAGCGCGGGTACTTGGAGAAGCTTGTTCAGGTGAGTTTCATAGTCCCATGTCTTTTTATGATTTGAATTCCAGACGGGATGGAAGAGACGCTTTATGGTTTTGTAACTAATGTTGTGAATTTTTTTATGGTTTATGATGGACTTGTGTGTGCACTTATGTGATTAACTGCTATGTGATTCTTGATTGTGTTTATGATTTGGACCGAGGGGACACGTACCGTCTCAGTTATTGTTTTTGACTTGGTACCAAGGGGATGTTGACAAGGCGGGGCCTTGGGATTGGTTCATAGGTGTATGGGCGCCTATGGGACCATCGTTATTGGTAAGGCTTGGAGCCTTGGAATTGTGGTTATCGGTAAGGCTTGGAGCCTTCGATTTGTGGTGATTGGTTAATCTTGAATGCTAGTTGTTAATACATAATTGTAGCACATTGTCCATATGTTCATTTGTTAGTGGTTGTTATTCACAGCTTATAATTGATTTGGAGTTGGAGTCTAAACCTATGACTCTCACCAGCATTATTGTTGACGTGTTTTAGTGTCTATTTCATGTGAGAATGTGGTTAAGCGTGAGAATAGGAGTGACTAGCTGAAAGGCTTAGGATTGCATTTGGAGGAACCCCCATTCCTCTTAGCCTTTATTTTATGTTTGAATAAGTGATACATTGTGGACACCTATATGTTGATGTGTGTATTTGTATGTATTTGGTAAGGGGTAGACCTGTTACCTACTTACCTAGACGCCTGCATTGTTTGTGATATTGTCATGACATTGTGTCACCATTTATGATATTTTTATTTCATTTAGTTATCTCTATAGATACGCTATTGTTGTGATGATATCCATACGTCACACCCTATATTCCGCCATGGTGGGGGTGTGACAGTCGAAGCAAAAAGGTTGCAAAAGTCTTTGAAGAAGAAAAGAACTGGACTTTGCAAATGCTCCCCCTTGGTGCTTACTCCCCTTGCTTGGGACACCAAGGAATCGATATATGGTGACAAGCTACATTGAAGGGTTAGTAGTAGAGAAGAGACACCCAACAAGATATAGCAAAGGTCACAAAAAATTAAGAGAAGAGACAAAAGATCCAAGATAAGCCATGTTAAAAGAAAACATGATGAAAAATACAAGGAAATAAATCATACAATGATGTATGAGACACAAACACAAGTCAAAAGAAAAGCATAAATCTAATCCTAATTAAACTAGAATTCTAAGATTTTCTTGAACTAGATGTCTTGAGAATAAGCAACCAATACTTAGATAAAAGACAAGGTAGTGGCGGAAGTAGGTGGTGGTGGCTTGGTAGAGATCTCTTAGTCATAGTGAAGAGGATGTTTTACTAAGAGACTCTTGATGTAATTCAACTCTTCATAGATATGGGCCATAACAAGATGTTGATATTGACAACAAAGACAATATGTTCCATGATGCATGACATTATCATGTAAATGAGGAAGAACACTAAAGGCTAGTGGTGGAAGTTAAGAAGTTCCACAATCAACATTTTTAGAAGAAGAAGAGATGTGATTTTGAGTGTTCTTGGGTGAATTGGGATTGAAAGCAATTGGAGAAAATGGAGGAGAATCAAAGCTTTCATTTGGGGAATAAGACATTTTGATTTGAGAAAGGATGCATGCTTAAGGTTAAATAGAGAAAGCCCAAGATATTTTAGGGGTGGTCAAAGGATTGAAACAAAGATTCCAAAAAGTGTTGGAACAAATTTGGAGTTTCAAGAATACCCGAAAATGAGGTTACTGGGCGCAGTTCCTTATCTCCACATGCGGTTCCTTATCACTAAGGAACCACGGTTTCAATAGAGAACCGCCCACAGTGGGTTAAATTTGGTGATGAGGGAGGATTTTCCAGTTCAACAAATCCTATTTTTCTAGTCTAACTAATCATAGAGATATGCTTAGAAGCAAAGATAGACAAAGAAAACACATAAGAAATCACCAAACAAGGTTTTGACCAAAATACATGGATTTTAAAGAAAATCGATGTAGGAGGTGTGTAGAACTAGACACAAAGTCATGACACAATGATCCTCCATAGTTCTCTTTTGTTCTTGCTATATTTGAGAGACCCATACATATGAATTATGTAAGCTCATTATGAATAGCAAGAAGCTATGAAAAACGTTTTTAGATTGAATTAACAATGCAAAAAAATTTCTCGACCATTTTGGAAAGTACTTTGAGAGTTTTGAAAAAGGGAAGAGAAGTTTTCCAAAAAGAGTTTACGATACTCAAAAGCTCAAAGGAAGAAAAGACTCAAAAGAGAAAAAGACTCGATTAATTAAAATGCATAATTAAGGAATATGTTCCATTAAACCTAGACCTGGACGCAAGTAGTTAAAAGATTCCCTCTCAGGTGGCTTAGTGAAAATGTCGGTTAAGTTTTCTACTGAGGGTAGCTTTTCGATCGAAATGTTCCCCTTTTGAACATTATCCCTAAGAAAATGGTGGCGAATCTCTATGTGCTTAGTTCGCGAATGTTGCACGGGATTCTTGCTAAGGTCTATTGCACCCTTGTTGTCGCACATGATGGGAACATCATCAAGAGAAATCCCGTAATCAACAAGCGCTTGCTTCATCCATAGAGCTTGTTGAAAAGCTTTACCGGCACTCACATACTCGGCTTCCGTGGTGGATATAGCAAGAGCGGTTTATTTCTTTGGAGAACCAAGAAGTTAAACAACAACCCATGAAGGTACAAACTCAACTAGTGATTTTTCGGTTCACATAGTCTCCCGCATGATCCGAGTCCGCGTAGACAATAGTTTCTTCGCCGGTCCCTTTAGGATACCATAATCCTAAATGTATAATGCTCTTAATGTATCGGAAGATACAGTTAACTGCTTCAAGGTGAGAGGTTTTGGGAGCCTCTTGGAAGCGAGCACAAAGGCAAACACTAAACATGATATTTGGTCGACTTGTCGTTAGGTACAACAAACTACCAATCATACCTCTATATTTGGTGTTGTCTACCGACTCACAATCATCATCTACGGTGAGTTTAGTATCCGAGGCCATAGGGGTCTTCATTGGTCTAGAATCTTCTAATTCAAATTTCTTTAGCATATCTTTAACATACTTGGATTGATTAAAGAAAATACCATCGTCCATTTGTTTAATTTGGAGTCCTAAAAAGAAGTTAAGTTCTCCCATCATACTCATTTCAAACTCGTCATGCATGATTTTGGCAAAGTCATCACACAATGATTGACAAGTTAAACCAAATATAATGTCATCAACATATATTTGTACGATAATGAGGTGAATACCTTTCTTATTTGTAAAGAGTGTATTGTCTACCATCCCCATGGTATACTCATGTTTTATAAGAAACAATTTAAGTCTATCATACCAATCTTTGGGTGCTTGTTTGAGACCATAAAGAGCTTTCTTAAGCTTGTAAACATGATCCGGTTTCTCAAAATCAATGAAGCCAGAAGGTTGAGCCACATATACTTCCTCATTGATCAAACCGTTAAGAAATGCACTTTTTACATCCATTTATTGAAGCTTAAAGTCTAAGGCACAAGCGTAAGCTAAAAGGATTCTAATGGATTCTAATCTTGCCACGGGTGCGTATGTCTCGTCATAATCAATACCTTCTTGTTGATTATAGCCTTGAGCTACAAGTCTAGCCTTGTTACGAGACACAACACCATTCTCGTCTAACTTATTCCTATATACCCATTTGGTTCCTATGATGGTCGAACTTCTAGGTGGAGGAACAAGTTCCAAAACGTCATTAGCAATAAACCGACAAGAGAGTTGTGCGGACGAGAGGCATAAGCCGTTGGGATTTAAGATTTGAGGTAAGGTTATGCTAGAGGTTTCACCATGGAAAAGAGTGATGTGGTTTGGGAAGAAAGGGAAGATAACACCTAGAATCATGGGTCCGTTCGAAATCCTCGAAAGGATTGGACCAGTGGCTTATAGGTTGAGGAATTAATGGGAGAACTGAGTAGTATGTATGATGTATTTCGTGTATCAAGATTGAGAAAATGTTTAGCAAGAACCGACTTACAAGTACCGTTAGATGATATTAGTATGGATGCGTGTCTTCGTTTCATCGAAGAACCGGTATAGATTTTCGGTCGTGAAGCTAAGACGTTGGAAAAAAAGGGTAATATATCGTAGTTATGGTTAGATGGAATTTGGAACGTTGACTAGAGTTCACGTGGGAACGGGAAAGATTTATGAGGAACAAGTATCCTTAGATATTTGCTAATGATGATCCTAAGGAGTAAATCTCGGGACGAGATTTCTATTAGGAGGGTGTGATGTGACAACCCCGGTTTTTGAGGTTCGTTACTTAGTCTTATTTTTGGGGTATTTTGTGTGACTATGTGTTTTATGTGATTTATGTGTTTATATGTGTGATTTTGGGGTTGAGAATGGACGAAATGAGGTACATGATTTGTAAATCATGGTACGGGTTGGAAATGAAATGAAATGAGTTCAGAATGAACTGCGAGAAAGTTCAGATATCCTTTTTACCAGTTTTCGTGTACGTATCGTATGTTTTATGTATGTATTAAGTATATATTATATGGTTAGGATAAGTTTTAGAGATACTTTCCATAATTAGAAACTTTTGGAAATGGCGGTTAGTTCGGAAATTACGTAGAAAGTCGAAAAATTAGCGAATAGGTGTCCGGTTTTGATCCGGAAGGGTCTAGATGTTAACTAATGGTAATTATAAGTTAACAGAAATTAAATTAATAAAATAATTATGGGGGGGGGGTCGGAATTGTGGGCCCCATAGCTGAATATTTTAATAAAAAAAAGATAATTACCTTATAGGAGTCCTAATTGGGCCTAAACTTGACCAGGAGGTTATCAAAGCATATATAAACACCCCAAGACCCCAAAAATGACCCATAAACCTTAAATTAAACTATAAGTCATTCAAATAGCAATGTAGGATCAAGAAAAGTCGATTTATGCTCAGGATTTAAAGTTACGTAATTAAACTAGGTTGATTAACATTAATTTACGTATTTGTAACCTACTATGATGGATTTAGGGTTTGAGATTCATAACTTTTTATTAGGGTTTGTTAATGATCTGTAATTAACAATGTAATTAATGGGTTTTTATAATTGTAAATCGTTTTTAGGATTTAATTAGGGTTTATGTATGATTAAATAGATTAATTATGAGAAAATCGTTTTTAAAAACTGGGCAGAATTTTGGGTCACTTGTTTTGATCATATCTAGAGTTCTAAACATTTTTATGATGCGATCCAAGTATCTATGGAAAGGTAATTGAGTTTGCTTTCAAATGCAAGAAACGAGAACTAAATTAGAGGTTGGAAAGTGGGTCAAAAGCAGGTTACAACAGTCGGAGGTCAAAGTAGTTTTGAAATCAGTCGGGTTTAAATTAATGTTTTAAGATGGTTAGGGTACTTAGGAGTATAATTGGACCTTCAAATGAACATGAGACTTAGATTATATATTAAATAAAAGATCTAGAGGAGGGCTAAATAAATGGGTTAGGGTAAGACCCTCTGATCATAACAAACTTTTCATATTTTCAAAATCAGTAAATTCTGGATAGGTAAAAGTATATATATATATATATATATATATATATATATATATATATATATATATATATATATATATATATATATATATATATATATATATATATATATATATATATATATATATATATATATATATATATATATATATATATATATATATATATATATATATATATATATATATATATATATATATATATATATATATATATATATATATATACATATATATATATATATATATATATATATATATATATATATATATATATATATATATATATATATATATATATATATATATATATATATATATATATATATATATATATATATATATATATATATATATACAAGCGTCGTAACCCGCCCAACGTGCGGGGTCGTTTTTTTGTTCTAGAGGATTTATGGCTCGTGCATTTATAGTTTTCTTGAACTTTTAATATAAAGTTTGGTATATTTTAGTTACAGATGACGCTTAACTAATGTTTATTTGTGGTCAACGGGCGAGGTTGTCTTTTCTAGTTGTGTAACACGCCCAACGGGCCGGTATGTTTCGTTAACATTATTTTAAAAGAATGTTGGTCGATTTGTTATATTGGTTGGTTTAACCGCTTTTGTTTAAAAGAAAGGGGCAATCTAATATTTTTCCAATTAAAATTTCATATATTCCCAAATATGGATCAAAATCATTGTGCATTGTGTATTATTCACTTGTAAATTGAGTAAATATGGCATTTTAAGATTCACATTGGGACAATATGAAATTATCCTAAAAAAACATTTGATTACGTTTGGGCTTCGTCTACCCAGCGAACCGATTATGTCCTACGTTAATCTTTCGACGTACGCAAATAAATTGTCCTCTGTCTGCTAGTATATATATATATATATATATATATATATATATATATATATATATATATATATATATATATATATATATATATATATATATATATATATATATATATATATATATATATATATATATATATATATATATATATATATATATATATATATATATATATATATATATATATATATATATATATATATATATATATATATATATATATATATACTAGTTGCGTAACCCGCCCAACGGGCGGGTTCGGTTCGTAAATTGTTTTTTAATACAACGGTTATCGATTAGTCATAATAGTTTCCATGTGTGTGTAAATACAAAATATTCATTCCTTTTTTATTTTGACTCTAAGGAGTGGAACATAAAGTTATTCTTGTAAGCGTGATAATAACGTGCTTGTTAAAAGCAAATCAACTTTTGATATTGTCTAAAACAACAGACAAGTTCGGTTGATAAATATTATTTTCAAACAACGTTTGTTGTTCAGCTCTAATAGTTGACGTGTTTATGTAATTATACATGCTTCATTCCTCTATTACTTTTTGCTCTTGACATTCTGATTCATGTCCATGTGAGCATCTGTGCCAGTGTGAGAATACTGTCTTTATTAAAAGTAAAACAAACTTTTGATAGTGGTTTGGCTTTTAGTAATTTTGATTGTTAATAAAATATCAATTGAAATATAAAGAATAACGTGCATGCAATAAGAAATTTTAAGATCTTTGCTTCGCATTATATTTATATAACTAAAATCCTCAAAAAATTGGACTTTGTATTATTTCAACAATGTTAATTACTTTTTATGCATCTATAAATTGTAAAAAAATATAAATGGGGTTTCATAGATGTGTTTTGTTTTTACATTGTGTATAAAATTTAATTTATTATAAAAAAGCAATGATGTTATAATGCGTCAACCGTCCCTTACATAGATATTATTAAAATTTTAATCATTTATCTATCTTCCTTTTCTATCGCTTGTTGTTCATACCACAAGAATGATATTGATCAATCAAGACATCTTTCATACATAAAAACTATTTCATTATGTTTATAACTTGTTTACTTTATTTGTCTTATACGGTAATCTAGAAATTTATTTAATACATCACATGAAAAGAAATCACAAACTCAATAGGCTATACTATCATTCCTGTGACATCTTTGTTTATCTTTGTATCCGACCGGTGATCCAATTAAATATCATATCCCAACAGTAATAATTTACACATATGACATATATATTACCGCCATGAACTATTGGTAGATGTATAACTCTTCGAAAGGATCCGCATCAACTTATGAAAGTTGGGACATCTCATGCATAAAAATTTAAGGTCAACTTGTATATTACTCCAAAGTATTTAAAATGACTTCGAACTCCTAAAAAAATATTTCTTTTTGTTAAATTTAAGGTATCTAAACCATACATAAGAAAAATAATAGAGGTTATAATTTTAAACCTTCAACTTGCGTATGTGTTAACTTGAGCATTATGAATGGGTTGATTAAGTATGTTTTATCTTTAACGTGAGGTAAAAAAATCATTAAAGAATGCACCATTTAGTTATGTATGGATCGATTAGGTATACAAAATTTTATCTTTGATAACCGGTCTAAGATTTGTTTTATAATAAGTGTTTTGTTTGACATTTTAAAATCTTTTTTATCAAGTTTAATTAATATTTTAGTATATAATATTTGATGAAAATTATACTAATGACAACATATTTAAAACTAAATTCATTCATATATTTTGTATCAAAGTATTAAGGTCAAAGTTTAAATAAAAAACTTCAAAAATCACAACTCGATACTTTTTTTAGGATGAACAAAGTATTATTGTTTTGAGAAGTTGGATTACACTTTTTATAATTTCCCTAAGGGTATAGTGGCGAGAGGTGTTCGACAAATTCGACGTGACCTCTCGTTGAAGCTCGTCATGGCTCGCCATTACACCCACCTCTTTGCCGACCATGTACGTTGCTTGATTCTCCGGTTAAATGACGCTGGAAAAGACAAAATAGATTGTTGGCCATTTTTTATTTTATTAAATAAATTTTTGTTTGAGTGTGTGTTTTGTGTGTCGAGAAGTTGAAGATTCAATTATATTATCTATTTAAAACATATTTGTATTTGTGCTGGCCACTCTAGTGGCTGAAGTGATGTAAACCGTTTCATAGTACTAAAAGCATTGTTTGTTGCATTTTGACAAGACGTCAAGACCTATCATCTATTTAAAACAAAACTATGTCTGCGCTTGACGTTGCTTATAAGTTTATAACCAAACGACAGACTTAATGAGTCAGTATGTTTGATCATTATAAAATTATTAAGAAAAATGTATAAAGTTGATAATTATGCCGCCTTTATCCACTATCTGGTTTTATATAAGGTATAATGATCTTAAAAAGAGTTGATGAGTCGTATGTGAAGCAAAAATACATTACCTTTTCTAAACATTCGGTGATAGAGTATATCTAAATAAAGCATGTGCTAAATAAATAGTATAAGATTTTCTAGATGAAGAATATATGCAGGAAGAGATATCAACTTGCAAGATTTGATATTCCATTGAATCAGATAGGGGAATATTTGCTCACCACAACTTGCCATCACCTTCCTATAAATAGGACATATGTTGATGGAGAAAAACACACAGGACTACTACACTTCATTCTATATTCTAAACTTTCTGCTTATGAAAGGAGCAATGTTCAGATAAGGGAAATATCCCAAACAATCCAATATTCAGTTAAGGGAAATATCCCAAACGATCCATATTCAGCTAAGGGAAATATCCTAAACGACTCATGAGAAGACACTCGGCTCCAACCAAGGAAACGTGGCGTAAAACTGCACATATAATGTAAGTTACCTTAGGGAATCGCCACCCGAGAAAATATAGATAATCCCTCGTACCTCTTGACAAAGCATTACTTGAAGCCAGAAGACACGTTCGGCAAGCTACATACTCTTTCGAAGTGGTGACGGATTCACACTACATGTCCATACGGTAGGAATCAAACGACTTCAGCCCGTAAACCGCATCTGTGAATTTCCGTATCATCAATTGGCGCCATCCGTGGGACCCGAAGTTTTCCAGCCTACGACTTGTATTGCTACCCGACTAGAAACGACAAAACTACAACCATGAGTGGGGACGATCACCCCCAAACTGCAGCTCAAGAGACTATAGGTGATCTAAGCGAACCAAATGCTGAACCGACGCCCGTCACTCGCGACACAGGAGGACCAGGCGACGCGGTCTTGGAACCGGACCTAGAAGACCCGGTGATGCAATTTGTTGTCCATAATTTGGACCGCATGAACGCCATGTACAAAGCTTTCACCAAAAAGCTTAAAAACAGTCCACAACAACATGTGTGTGCGAACGGAGAGCCATCGGTTATAGAACCATGGAACTCTGATTCAGATGATGTACCTCCGAGTAAGACCAAAGAAAATGTGTTTCTTGAGGAAGACAGCGGAGGCCCCCCGAACCGTCAAGCCACCGCCGGAGCAGCGCCCCTCATCACAGCAACTAAAATAAAGCCGACGACGAATACTGATTTCTACCATGAGCCTTTTATATTTAAAGAAACAGAAAGGGATGTGCGTGATTTGGTAGCCTCCCCATTTACCAAGCGAATACGAGACTATGATATGCCAGATGGGGTCAAAGTCCCTGCCAATTTGCGTGTGTATGATGGCACGACAGATCCAGATGACCACCTGACGGTTTTCATGGGGACAATGGACGCGCACAAACTCCCGGAACCCGCATGGTGTAGATTCTTTCACATCACGTTATCCGGGGCAGCGAGATTTTGGTACGACAACCTCGCACCCGGAGGCATTGATGGTTTCCACCAATTAAGGGATAAATTTAGGGCAAATTTTTTGCAGCAAAGAAGGTTTCAGAAAACTCAGGCAGAAATCCTCGGCATACGACAGCGGCCTGATGAATCGCTAAAGGAATATGTAGCCCGATTCAGCAAGGAAACCTTACATATGGTCGACCGATCCGATGTCATGGTCTCATGGGCCTTCATTAGCGGACTACGTCCAGGGCGCCTGTTCAAAGATTTAATTGCAAAGCCACCAACGTCATTGGAGGATTTGTTTACACAAACCCACAACTTCATACGAGCCGAAGACGCAAACAATGAGAACCGTCTTCGAGAGCCACGCCGAGAAACAAAGCAACACGTGACCTATAAAGACCTCCCAAGAAGACAAAAAGACAAAAACGTGTCCAGGTCGGCCGGTCGGCACATGGAAAATTATAGGGTTCAACGAGACACTTTCACACCCTTGATAAAATCTCCAGCGGAAATACTAGCCACCTCTGAAGGAAGGGCAATGCTCCGACCACCGCCGAAAATGTTCGCGCCCGCTAACAAAAGGGATCGAACGAAGTACTGCGAGTTCCACGAGGATCACGGCCATGACACCAATGATTGTATTGATCTAAGAAAGGAGATCGAAGCATGTGTCCGAAAGGGACGCATGGCCCACTTGGCCAAAGGAGCCAAAACTCATAACAACAACCAAGGTAATCAATTGTTAGGAACAAAAGATACACGTGATCCACAAATAGAATGGAATAGGAAAATGGATGTCGATACCAAGTTGAAGAATGAGATACACATGGTCAAATCTGCACATGCAAGCACACAAAGGCCAATCGTCTCTTTTCCTAACATCACCTTCTCCCAAGATGACCCGATCCCAGAACATTGCACTGGCGACGACCCCTTGATTATCACGGCAGATGTAGGAGCTACGCAAATCCACAGAGTCTATGTAGACGGAGGAAGCTCCGCCGAAATCATGTACGAACATTGCTTCGAACAACTCACATTGGAAGAAAAGAAGGGAATGCGTCCACCAGCAGCACCACTCGTCGGATTCGCCGGGGAGATATCGTGGCCTTTAGGTCTTATAACATTGCCGTTCACATTGCATGACTATCGTAGAAACATTAGCAAGACGGTAATGGTAGAATTCATGATCGTAAGGGCTCCGTCGCCTTACAATGTCATCCTAGGGCGTCCGGGAATGCTGCAACTCGGCGCGGTTGCCTCAACCTTGCATGCTTTAATGAAATTTCAAACAGAAAATAGTATTGCCATAGTAAAGGGCGAAAGACTCCATTCAAATGTTTGTAATCAAATCTCTCGAAAAAGAGATCGTCCAGAAGAAGCTGATAAAAGCCAAGGTATCGAGCATATAGTTGTCAATAAAGCACACCCGGTTCAAACACTGGCAATCGCCGCTAATCTTCCAAGAATGCTAAAAAGGCAGCTTCACGAACTTCTATGTTCTAACAAGGACATATTTGCATGGAGTCCCGCAGATATGACAGGAATCCCGCGAGAGCTCGTAGAACATAAGCTCAACATCCACCCAAGAACATTCCCTGTTTGGCAGAAAAAGCGAGTCATAGCTAAAGAACGAAGTGAGGCAATTACATCAGAAGTATCCAAGCTGGTTGAAGCACGAATCCTCAGGGCAGTCTTTTTTCCGAGATGGGTCTCTAACCCTGTCATGGTGAAAAAGACAGACGGAACATGGAGAATGTGCATCGACTTTACTAATCTAAACAAAGCTTGCCCCAAGGATAGCTACCCGCTACCCGAAATAGACCAAAAGGTAGAGTCCCTAGAAGGGTTCAAGCTCAAATGTTTTTTAGATGCATACAAGGGTTACCATCAAATACGCATGGCTAAGGAAGACGAAGAAAAAACGTCATTCCACACGGAGCAAGGAACGTTTTGTTATGAGAAAATGCCATTCGGGCTAAAGAACGCTGGGGCTACCTACCAACGTCTAATGGATAACATGTTTGCCAGTCAAATCGGTAGAAACATTGAAATATATGTCGACGACATGGTGATAAAAAGCAAGAATGAGGGGGACTTAATATCAGACATCGCTGAAATGTTTGACACGCTCCGCAAAGCAAACATGAAACTCAATCCCAAGAAATGCACATTCGGGGTGGAAGGCGGACAATTCCTAGGGTACATGATAACTGACGATGGGATCCGAGCGAAACCAGAGAAGATCCAAGCCATAATGGACATGGCCTCCCCAAGGACCTTACGTGAAGTTCAAGCACTCAACGGAAAACTTGCAGCACTAGGACGTTTTCTTTCAAAATCCGCGGAAAGATCATTAGCTTTCTTCAAAACACTAAAAGGTTGCCTCAACAAGAAAGATTTCCAATGGAGTATTGAAGCAGAGACGGCTTTCCAGGACCTGAAAAGCCATTTGCAGTCCTTACCAGCTTTGACAGTACCGAAGCCTGGAGAAACGCTTATTCTCTACCTAGCAGCATCCGCTGAAGCCATAAGCGCAGTTCTTTTAACAGAGAGAGGTAGCGTGCAAAAGCCAATATACTTTGTCAGTAGAGCGTTGCAAGGAGCAGAGCTCAATGATAGGTGTGAAAACACCCATCTTTTTACCACTTAATTACAATAATAACCAAGCCAAAACGTGTATTTTATGTCGTAAATGTCGGAATTATGCGTGGTTTGTGTTTTTATTGTGATTTAGGACGAAAAGGTGAAAAGTGGAGAAAACACGGGCATTTTCAGGCTTTTATAGAATAAAACGACAAAAGACGAAGTCAAGAGATCAAGAGTGCAAAAAGAACGGAAGTCCAAGGCCTATTCTGAAGATTTATCGAAGAACAAGTCTAAAGACGGAAGTTTACTTAAAGCCGAAGAACTCGAGTCTAATAAATAAATAAATTATAAGACGAGTTTAATTAATCCCGAGACAAAGTCGATAAAGTCGAAGAACTTAAAAGACAAGAAGACGTGAAGAAAGAAAGAAAGAGGAGGCAACACATGCACCTCCCCATTTCCTATAAATACCCTCCTAAACTCATTTAGGAGGGTTGGTTAGTTTTAGTTTAGCTTAGTTTTTCTTTCAATTTTGTAGGTGATTCTAGAGAGAGAAAGTGACAGTTTCTCTCACTAGAATCCCAATCTTTCATCTTCCTTTCTTGTTGTTTTTAATCAAATCTTTACTTTTGATAGTTTAATTCTTGTCTTAATCTTAATCTTATTCTACCTTTCTTGATCTTGATTCATCTTTTATCCGAAATCTTTATGCTTTTTTTTGTTTAATTGTGATGTTTGATTAAAAAGTTCATCTTTTTCTTTCCATCTAAGCTTTTATACGAATCAAGCTTTGAGCTTGACATGCTTATTGGCTTATTTTGTGTCTAGCTTATTTGTTTTAAGTTTTCTTAAAAGTTTTTATATTTTAAAGTTTGCTTATTTTGTGTTTGCTTATTTTGTGTTTTTATAAAGTTTATGAATTTCATCTTTTAAAAGCTTTCAAATTTATGTTTATTAAGTTGTTCAAGTTTCGGTTTAGTGTGTTTATTGAAAGTGCTTATTGAGATTTTCACTTATCCCCATTTTCGGATTTATTGGTTTCCATCGCAATATAAGGGTTTATATACATTCCGACGGGCAGCCTATGTTCCATCGCAATAACCATTCTTGGTTCTACTTTGCGATGGGTTGTGTTTCATCCCCCTTATTCCGATCGGGATTGCGATCGCTCATTGCGACCGCATATTCCGACGGAGTTTAAGGTTTCTTTAAGTCGAAATGCTGCCCAATTTTCTATAACCACTTTCCGATGGATTTTTAGTTATTCCGACAGTTTTTATTTTTTAGACATTTCGATAGTTTAAAAAAAAAAAAATAAATAAATAAAAAAATATTGCGACCCCAAAAACACATTCCGATACAAGACATTGCGATGGACAATATGCTTTGGCGCCAATTTGAGCTAGCAGGTTGCTAGCTTGAGCTAGCTGCCTGCTAGCTTGTTTATTTATTGTTTTTGTTCCGTAGTTGTTTACTTTAATCTGAAAGTTGTTCCGATTTAATTTCTGAAAGTTACGTATTTTTAGTTAATTTTTTCTTCCAATTTTAAAATTAATATTTTTTCATAAAGTTTAAGTTTTATCTTTTATTTAGTACCCGCTTTAGGTTTTGCCTGGTTTAGCTTTAAAGTACCATTTTAGTTTTATTCTCTCCTTTTTCATTTAGTAAACTTTATTTTCGAGTCGATAGTTAATTTCGTCTTTTAGTTTTATTTTTATTAATTGTTTCGCTTTAAATTACGTTTTATTATTTGTTTTAATATTCATTTTAATATCGTTTTAACTTTTAGTTTTTAATATTCACCTTGTTTTACTTTTATTATTTGTACTTGTCGTTAGTTTGTTTTTAAATACCTTTCGCGTTTACTTTTTAATTAGTTATAGATAATCAACTTCCCTTTTTCTTAACCAAAAACAATTTAGTCACACATTTAACCGGAAATCAATTCGTTAAGACACCGAGAAAACGAACTCTTTTCAACGAGTAAAAAATCAGTTATTAAAATGGCGCCGCTGCCGGCTCTTTTCGTGAAGATCGAAGGTTTTTTGTGAGTGACGCGTTGGCTTTTGGGATCCGTTCACTTGTGAACGTTATTTTTCGTGTCCAAAAATTTTCAAAAATTCCAAAAATATTTGAAAAATCATAAAAAGCATTTCTTTTTCAAAGTTTTGCACCAAAAATATTCTTCTTGCTTATCTATCTTTCTTTATGGATTTTTATGTCCATTGCGTCCGGTGTGGGAAACAATTATCTGGGAACAACTCTTGTCAATGGTGTACATGTGAGCAGTGTGGAAACGATATCGACTACACACAATCCGGATTTTGTCCCTTGTGCAACTCGACTAATTCATTCTTTTTGAACCCACCTCCTGTTCCCCCGTGCATCTATTGTGGAAGCAATTCTCATTGGCATGTTTCGTGCCCGGTTCAATACCCGTATAGACACGGGCAAGAACCGGGTTACAATTATGACAATGATAATAGCTATCCACAAGACGTACCTGATTTTTCTCCATACTCGGTTTGCAACAACTGTGGGGGTCCTCACGATACCTATTATTGTCAACCAATGAATTATTATGAGCAAAATCCGGATCCTCAGTTTTCTTCACCTATGGATTATTATGAACCAAACCCGGTTTCTAATTCTTCTCAACCGATGAACAAATATGAGCCACATCCGTGCTATAATTCCGGTTTTCAAAATTTTGAGCCCCCACCGCACTCACTCGATCATCAACCTCGTCACGGGATGAGTTACCAAGAACCAATTGTCGATCTTGCTACAACCTTTCAAGAACAAAGAAACGATCTTGCTACAGCTTTTCAAGAGCAAACGAAAGAGCTTTTACACACGCTGCAAACTTGTTTGGAGTCATTTTTACAGCAGCGAGATCAAACAAGTACTCATATCCCTGAGCATATTATTAGCCTTATAGATAAAGAGGAGAGCGATGACGATATTGAGGTTATTTTCGACGAGGAGGAATTTCTAAAGCAACGTAAGACTCCTTCACCTATCCCTCACATTCCTGAGATCGATGAGTTTCTTGATATTGATACACCCGTGGAATACATATCCGGGTATTCTGATGTGGAGGGAGATATATTTTTTCTAGAGGATTTATTACACGATGACACTATACCTTCTATCCCAGAGATGGAAAGACTTGACTCTACTGAAAAAGGGACGCAGGTGGAAGGTAATTGTTCTCATACCTCTCATATTATATTACCACCTCATCCTTCCACGTGCACACCCAAGCGGGTGATGTATCACTTTTACTCTACTCATTTTACACCAGGAAATGAGGATGAGTGCTTTGATCCGGGAGGTGACATTGATTATGCTATGATTGATACCATTACGGCTTTGCCGTTTGCTCAGCATCCATTGTCTTTGGGGGAGGACAATCTGCTTACTATACCCAACCCACCTCCCGTGGATCTTGAATTCACATACAATACGTATGTTGAAAGGACCTTTCTCCCTTTCAAGACTTATCCCCCCGCCTCTCCTTTGTTGATGTCAACCGGGAACGAGGACAAGGTCTTTGATCCCGGTATTACATTCGAGGCTTCCCCATGGACCATTTAATTCGGGGACGAGTCAGGCTCGTGACTCGGTTAATATAAACAAGCGCTTTTTGGGAGGCAACCCAATTATCTATCTATTTTCACCATAAGTGTAGGGGGAGCCCCGTGGTGTCTCTTGCTTTCTTTCTTATCATGTGTAGGGATTAGAGCTTCAACGACACACTCTTGATGACTTTTGACGAACCGTGATTCCGTGTCCCTTTCTTCCCGGTTCTATCCTAAACTCTTTTCGATTCACTATTTTATATTTCTCAATATTAAAATAGGAATCTCTTTAGTTGTCTTTTCCTTAATGAGATTTAAACAAAGTGCACAATGTCCTAAGTGTAGGGGAGTTTACTCCCACATGCTTAAACATTGAGGACAATGTTTATATTAAGTGTAGGGGGACTTCTATCGAAGTTAAGTGGCCTTTTCCTTGTATTTGTCCTCATTTTAACCGGAAAATCAATTTTTTGACATTTTTCAAAATTTTTAATCTATTTTGGCCTAGTTGTAGTTCCCATTATTTTTGCTATTTTTCTCTTATTTTAATAAAATGGTTTTAGCAAGTTTAGATATCTTAGATATATTAGGCCCGTTGTGAATATTTTGACTCAACCCGAGTTTACTTATCCAAGTTCACTCAACTAGTATCCTTAACCATGTAGACCTTAATTGGTTTATTAGGCTAAGCATCCATGAGTCTCATTCCTTGAGATTTTAAATTGTGGAGAACGAGAAATGATAGAGTTGGTTACAAGTTTGGTATTCTCTCATTAACTTATGTGAGTTAATTATGATCTTTTTCTCCCATCACTTGCTAATAAATTATCTGCAATAAGTAAGGTCGTACGATTTGAAAAGTTACTTAGCTTCTAGCCCAAGATCGTTTAAAAGTTGCTCGGTAATGATAAGAGTTCATAGCCAAGGCATAACTTATGAAGCGGGGCGCGAAGATTGGCGAGTCCGAAAAGGCCCTAACAAGGCATGAGGATTCAATTTTATTGCTGAAGATCCAAGGTGATGTGAAAAGCATTATTCCCAAAATCAATATGAAGGATCAAGACTCACGACGAAAAGCAATCAACTCCCATAAAGATCATGGAGAAGTCTATCCGAAAAGACCCTAACAAGGTATGAGGGTAAATAGATCCAAGTCCGAAAAGGAGGCGGATCGTTGTATCTCAAAATCCCAATTAGAGATTGAAGAAATAATCATGAAGTCGTGGTCAACAAAGTTGGAGTACCCCTCAAAAGTCTCCAAGTGAAGAAACTCTATTAACGATGAGAAGACCATTATCTCAAGAACGTCTCTCAAGATATGAAGTATGAAGTATATGCCAAATATCGGCCCGAGAAAGGTCTCAAATCGCGAACCAAGTTATGCCAAGATATGAACTTTTTGATATCCCGAGAAGCAGTTTTAAGAGATTTTGTCCTTTAGCTAACTATTGATCAAATCGTCCTACTTTGCTTTCAGCCTAAATAAACTATCGAAATAAGTCAACAATGCATCCTCGTGATCATTCAAGACATCAATAAAATATAAGAGATACCCATAGGAATAAGGGAGTTTAAGTGATTAATTGAACCGCATGAGTAAATGTTTGTTATGCTAACTTGTACTAACAATGATCTTGTTTTTAAGCTTGGCATGGGGAACGTGAAACTTGAGGGTGATAAAAATTCATGACATACAAGCCCTAATGTAAGTCTTAGATTTCTTTACAAGTTTCTTCCTTGTTGCATCTTGTTATTTTCTATCTTTTTTATTTTCTTTAGTTGTTTAATAAAGGCCAAGGTAGGTTGATTATGATGGAAAGTGTAAACCTTGCTTTATTGCTAAGCATTGCATGAGGACATTGCAATGGTTAAGTGTAGGGGATTTGATAGGTGTGAAAACACCCATCTTTTTACCACTTAATTACAATAATAACCAAGCCAAAACGTGTATTTTATGTCGTAAATGTCAGAATTATGCGTGGTTTGTGTTTTTATTGTGATTTAGGACGAAAAGGTGAAAAGTGGAGAAAACACGGGCATTTTCAGGCTTTTATAGAAGAAAACGACAAAAGACGAAGTCAAGAGATCAAGAGTGCAAAAAGAACGGAAGTCCAAGGCCTATTCTGAAGATTTATCGAAGAACAAGTCTAAAGACGGAAGTTTACTTAAAGCCGAAGAACTCGAGTCTAATAAATAAATAAATTATAAGACGAGTTTAATTAATCCCGAGACAAAGTCGATAAAGTCGAAGAACTTAAAAGACAAGAAGACGTGAAGAAAGAAAGAAAGAGGAGGCAACACATGCACCTCCCCATTTCCTATAAATACCCTCCTAAACTCACTTAGGAGGGTTGGTTAGTTTTAGTTTAGCTTAGTTTTTCTTTCAATTTTGTAGGTGATTCTAGAGAGAGAAAGTGACAGTTTCTCTCACTAGAATCCCAATCTTTCATCTTCCTTTCTTGTTGTTTTTAATCAAATCTTTACTTTTGATAGTTTAATTCTTGTCTTAATCTTAATCTTATTCTACCTTTCTTGATCTTGATTCATCTTTTATCCGAAATCTTTATGCTTTTTTTTGTTTAATTGTGATGTTTGATTAAAAAGTTCATCTTTTTCTTTCCATCTAAGCTTTTATACGAATCAAGCTTTGAGCTTGACATGCTTATTGGCTTATTTTGTGTCTAGCTTATTTGTTTTAAGTTTTCTTAAAAGTTTTTATATTTTAAAGTTTGCTTATTTTGTGTTTGCTTATTTTGTGTTTTTATAAAGTTTATGAATTTCATCTTTTAAAAGCTTTCAAATTTATGTTTATTAAGTTGTTCAAGTTTCGGTTTAGTGTGTTTATTGAAAGTGCTTATTGAGATTTTCACTTATCCCCATTTTCGGATTTATTGGTTTCCATCGCAATATAAGGGTTTATATACATTCCGACGGGCAGCCTATGTTCCATCGCAATAACCATTCTTGGTTCTACTTTGCGATGGGTTGTGTTTCATCCCCCTTATTCCGATCGGGATTGCGATCGCTCATTGCGACCGCATATTCCGACGGAGTTTAAGGTTTCTTTAAGTCGAAATGCTGCCCAATTTTCTATAGCCACTTTCCGATGGATTTTTAGTTATTCCGACAGTTTTTGTTTTTTAGACATTTCGATAGTTTAAAATAAAAAAAAAAAAAAAAAGAAAAAATATTGCGACACCAAAAACACATTCCGATACAAGACATTGCGATGGACAATATGCTTTGGCGCCAATTTGAGCTAGCAGGTTGCTAGCTTGAGCTAGCTGCCTGCTAGCTTGTTTATTTATTGTTTTTGTTCCGTAGTTGTTTAGTTTAATCTGAAAGTTGTTCCGATTTAATTTCTGAAAGTTACGTATTTTTAGTTAATTTTTTCTTCCAATTTTAAAATTAATATTTTTTCGTAAAGTTTAAGTTTTATCTTTTATTTAGTACCCGCTTTAGGTTTTGCCTGGTTTAGCTTTAAAGTACCATTTTAGTTTTATTCTCTCCTTTTTCATTTAGTAAACTTTATTTTCGAGTCGATAGTTAATTTCGTCTTTTAGTTTTATTTTTATTAATTGTTTCGCTTTAAATTACGTTTTATTATTTGTTTTAATATTCATTTTAATATCGTTTTAACTTTTAGTTTTTAATATTCACCTTGTTTTACTTTTATTATTTGTACTTGTCGTTAGTTTGTTTTTAAATACCTTTCGCGTTTACTTTTTAATTAGTTATAGATAATCAACTTCCCTTTTTCTTAACCAAAAACAATTTAGTCACACATTTAACCGGAAATCAATTCGTTAAGACACCGAGAAAACGAACTCTTTTCAACGAGTAAAAAATCAGTTATTACTCAACTATCCCAATCTAGAAAAAGTGGCTCTCGCCTTGGTACACGCGGCAAGAAGGTTGCGACGCTACTTTCAAGCACACACGATATGTGTTCCAACCGATCAGCCGATCAGGCAAGTCCTTTTGAAGCCTGAAAATTCGGGACGTTTAGCTAAGTGGGCTATCGAGTTGGGGGAACACGAGATTATATACAAATCTCGTTCAGCGATAAAAGGTCAAATGCTTGCTGATTTCCTCGCAGAATCCCCCATAACTGGCAAACCAAAGGTAGAGAAATGCCCC
This sequence comes from Glebionis coronaria, assembly GCA_025667525.1. NCBI lineage: Eukaryota > Viridiplantae > Streptophyta > Magnoliopsida > Asterales > Asteraceae > Glebionis > Glebionis coronaria. Next base: position 106,780,398 of record CM046882.1, read on the forward strand.
CCAAAATCCAGGACAAGCAACCTACCTGCATGGACCTTATTCACTGATGGTGCGTCCAGCGCAGAGGGTTCTGGGGCTGGGTTAATCTTAACTGATCCAAACGGCCAAGAAATAACCTACGCCCTTCGATTTAACTTTAAAACCTCGAATAACGAGGCTGAATATGAAGCCTTGGTGTCGGGGCTAGAACTCGCGATTCAAGTGGAAGCAAACGATTAGATGTATACACGGACTCCTTATTAATCGCAAACCAAGTAAAAAGGTTGTACGAGGCACGAGAAGATCTGATGAAAAGATATTTGTTAAAAGTCCAAGATTTGCAAAAGCATTTCTCGATCTTCACAATAACGCAGATCCCCCGTTCAAAAAATAAACGCGCTGATGCCTTAAGTAAGTTAGCATCCTCATCCTTCGCCCACTTAACAAAAAATGTCTTGGTGGAAATTGTTCCATGTAGAAGTATCGACGTCAAAACTGTTAACTTAGTAGAAGAGACAGGCCTAACATGGATGGACCCAATCATGGACTACTTGAAGACCGGTGCCTTGCCAAGCGACCCAACTGAGGCAAGAAAAATAAGGATCAAAGCACCACAATATTCACTTAAGGATGAGGTGTTGTACAGGAAGGGATACCTAACTCCGTGGTTAAGATGCGTTGGGCCTAAACAAGCAGACTATGTCCTACAAGAAGCCCACTTTGGGTCATGTGGCGCACATGCGGGAGCACGATGCATTGCTCAGAAAGCAGCAAGACTTGGGTATTATTAGCCCACAATGTATCATGACGCCACAAAAATTGTGGAGACATGTCACAAGTGTCAACAACATGCACCAACTATACGCCAACCCCAGTGCGAACTAACAAGCATCTCAAGCCCTTGGCCTTTCTACCAATAGGGAATTGACATAGTAGGACCATTCCCCGATGCTCCAGGACGAGTCAAATATCTTATAGTGGCCATAGACTACTTTACTAAATGGGTAGAAGCTGAGCCGGTAGCAACAATAACTGGACAAAAGACACTCCAGTTCGTATGGCGCAACATTGTATGTCGTTTCGGTATTCCGGGGGTGATCATCAGTGACAACGAAAAGCAGTTTGCCAATAATCCTTTTCGAGAATGGTGTGAAGAGCTTCATATCAAGCAAAACTTTACGTCGGTGGCCCACCCACAATCGAACGGACAGACTGAAGTCACAAATCGAACCATACTACATGGTTTGAAGACAAGGCTTGATAAAGCTAAAGGCCAATGGGTCGAGGAACTACCAAATGTTCTTTGGGCACACCGAACAACCACTCATACAGGAAATGGGTGTACACCTTTCAGCCTTGTCTATGGCTCAGAAGCTGTTTTACCACCAGAGATAGGCTTGCCGACTTACCGGATCAGTAATTTTGACCCCACCGCAAATGACATGAACCTGCGCCTCAACCTGGACCTATTGGAAGAACGAAGAGAGTTGGCCTCTCTACGAAATGCAAGATACAAGGCCCAAACTGAGAGATACTACAACAACAAAGTACGACACACCAATCTTAAAAATGGTGACTTCGTTCTACGAAAAAATGAAGCAAGTAGACAAGAAGGACAAAAAAAGTTAGACGCAAATTGGGAAGGGCCATATCAAGTAATCGAAGCTAGACGCACAGGATCATATGTGTTGGCAGACATGGAAGGCCGCCCTATTCCAAGGACATGGCATATCAACAACCTGCGGAAATTTCATTTTTAATGAAAGATCAACGCACGCATTTAATCTACGTGCACGAATAAATTATCGCTCAAAAGCGTTTTTACTTTTAAGACAATAAAAAGTACCCTTGAATGAAGGCGTACAATGTATACGAGTACGACTCGTTTGTAAATCATCAAAATAATAAAACTACTTTCGGCCAAAAGTCAACATGATGCATCATCATCCCGACATAAGAGGGATACAAATTATATGTACATATATCGTGAATGAGATAAATGCTACACGGGGCTGATATCATCCCGAATATCGATCAGAGTGTTTTAAATTGCTATCACATGTAGCTATGTAATGCTCGACCAATCCAATAATGGTATAATATAACCACCACCATTGACCATTGATCAAATGGACCGACGGTACCCAAAAAATGAACACAAATCATGAGCCTAATGCATCGCTAATAGGTTTAAAAAATTAGATCAGAGAGACACGGGTGTGTCTTTGTTTCTCACACTAAAGAAAATATGGAGTACAACTCCAAAAATGGAGTACAACTTCAAAACTGGACTACTACTCCAAAACTGGAGTACTACTTCAAAACCGGAGTATTTGTCTTTGGTATGTTATTCATGTTTGTAAAAGCAAACTTGGAAACCGCTTTATTCGCACAAGAGATTTATGTGACATATTTTCATGTGCTAACATTATGTATTTTGTATATCATTTATTTTGAGAACGTCCCACCAGTGTGAATTTTCATGTGGCCATGATGGCACAAGAAAAATGATCAGTAGGTGGTTGCAAAATACATCCTTGTACAGGAGAAGGAAAAGTTAAACAAAATGTGACAATCACGATGGTCAAAGAGACGAGTATGGGACGCAATCATAAACACCCGGCCACATACGAATAACCCGCGACAGTTTACTTGTGAGGTAAGCTTATAATTATTTACCCCTTAAATCTCTCAAGTTTAGGACCAAAAGATCCAAGCTCGAATAAAAAGCAAGTTTAACGCTTTGGAAAAATGAATATCAGCAATCAACAAAGTTGACCCAAATTCCACAAACTCTATGTATGGTCCAAATTCCATAAAATTTTCCAAGTCTATGTCTTGCTGTGGGTGCTCGTTTAAGAATGTAGCAGCATGTTTAAGCCGGTATTTGCCTTGGCGCAAACTACATGAATGCTATTAAGAAGTTGATAGCTTATACTATTGGCACAAAATGTTGCAGCAGGCGTTATATCTTGAGACACACTAGTATCATTGCAACCGAGAAGTACATATCTAAGCAAAATACGATTCCATATAGGAAATATTATTCATGCAATACCATAGTTATGCGACTAGTGTTGAAACATCGTCTTTATTCATAATAAAAGTACATAGACGGAGAAGGCACATCGACTGGCTAGATGCACCTTGATGAACAGGAAGCAAACATAAAGAAAAAACATATCCGCGTAAGTAGCCATACAAAAGAGTGAAAAATGGCTAACAAGAACCACACCTTCTATTACCCAAAGCTCGCACACGGTTCTAGTGGTGACCACCACCGCGCCTCCTACGGAGGCGGGCATTCTCAGAATCAAGCACGTCAACTTGGCCCCTTAAGGCTCTGCCCAGACCGGCAAGTCGGTCAATTTCAGCACGATAGAGCGCATTGTCCCTTTCACGTACCTCTAGCATACGATTAAGTTCACTGCAGCGACGCTCGGTCGCTACCCTATCACGCCTCAAATCCCCTACCAGAGTCATCAACTCCTGGTTTGCCGTAAGTAGCGACCGGTAAAGATCCTCGTACAGAGAAGGTTGTGTTGCGTTCCTGGATGACACCGAATGGCTATTCATCCCCACACTAGCATCATATGGAACCAACTGATAATTGTTATCGACAACACCAGAACGTATACCACCAGTTGGTAACTGAGTAACACTTTCTTCTGGCTCCTCAAGAACAACACCACAATCCAAGTTCCTTAACGATGGAAGGTGTCCTCCAGGATCTCTAGCCACGGGCAACATCTCCGTCGCCATAGTAAGTGAACGCTCGGAACTACTCTCGGTCACGCGACCCGTCATACCTACACAAATAAATATGTGCCATAAATAAGTAGCTTCATATGAGGTGAAGGACATGATGGTACTTACAAATTCCATCAACGGTAAATGCACATGTTACTTGCTAACAAGATATGCTATATAGTTTACCAAAGCTACTGGTACACTTAAATGTCGCCAAAAACATAAAGACATGCGGCGCGGGTAAAAAGAAGGATGCGAGCATACAACAAGATTACCGTCGTAAGATATGGCAGCAACATTCTCGCTAACAGCCTACAAATATTGATAGTTGTTGTATTCGTCAGTTTCCATTCTTCTTCGTTTATTCTTTACCAGGGAAAAGGTGTGAGTTATGTGCAAGATAGCAATCCCTGTATATATATATGAAGAGGAAGATGACACGTATCAAGGTAATAGAACCAGAGAGTTACAGGTATTTAAGCTATTACTATAGGCTAATCATGAAATATCTCAGATATATCTGAATGAGTAAATAAATTATTATATAGGCAAAGGAAAATATATAGTATAATAATACAAATAAAAAGATTTACGAACACCTGACAGCAAAAAGAAACTATAGCTTAACTTGATACTAAAGAAAAAAAACTAAAGAGATATTTGACTAAAAGTTTAAATAATACAGTGGTATATTGTGTGGTACTCTTTAGGACCACCCACACTTGGTGTTTCTGTCATAAAGTTAAAATGTCAAGAAAAGAAGCAAAAAAGAGCAATTCCTTATATAAAAGACCATGTATTCTTGTTGCCAAAATTCATACATAGTCTTGGGGGACTTGATAGAGTATATCTAAATAAAGCATGTGCTAAATAAATAGTATAAGATTTTCTAGATGAAGAATATATGCAGGAAGAGATATCAACTTGCAAGATTTGATATTCCATTGAATCAGATAGGGGAATATTTGCTCACCACAACTTGCCATCACCTTCCTATAAATAGGACATATGTTGATGGAGAAAAACACACAGGACTACTACACTTCATTCTATATTCTAAACTTTCTGCTTATGAAAGGAGCAATGTTCAGATAAGGGAAATATCCCAAACAATCCAATATTCAGTTAAGGGAAATATCCCAAACGATCCATATTCAGCTAAGGGAAATATCCCAAACGACTCATGAGAAGACACTCGGCTCCAACCAAGGAAACGTGGCGTAAAACTGCACATATAATGTAAGTTACCTTAGGGGAATCGCCACCCGAGAAAATATAGATAATCCCTCGCACCTCTTGACAAAGCATTACTTGAAGCCAGAAGACACGTTCGGCAAGCTACATACTCTTTCGAAGTGGTGACGGATTCACACTACATGTCCATACGGTAGGAATCAAACGACTTCAGCCCGTAAACCGCATCTGTGAATTTCCGTATCATCATTCGGCATGAAGAAGCCTGTATGAGCAAACGCCTCACCATTCCATGGAAATTTACCTATATGAACTTTAAGGTCAGGTGAAAAGTTAGACCTCTGCTATTGCTCATCCTCGCCATCAATTGAAAACATGGTTTCAATCCATTATATGGGCTTATTGGCAATGATTAAATTAGTATAGCATAAATAGTTACGGAAAAAAAGCATCTTTGTATATAAGAAGTTGTGGGTCTTTTTAATTAAATTGGAGCACCAATTTTCATAAACGGTAGCAAATTGCAATGTCATCTTGTTATGTTTGATATCCATTGGATATTATTTTAAAATCTATCAACTATTTGAAACATTGATTTTATAAACCCATTACAAGTACATAATCATTCAATTATCCATGTAAATATGTAAGAAAGGTGTTGTAAACCATAGGCTCGTATCTTCAGCTCATTTCCCTTCCACTTATTGTGTGCGATCTGCTCTTGCTCATTTAGCTCGTTCAACTCATTTCCCTTTTGCTTGTTGATATCCTACTCATCCTACACCAATTTTAAAGAAATGTTAGGCTGAAAGAAAATATACCTTATATTTTGAAAGATATCCATCAGGCACAAAAACCCGATCCTCGCTTTCATCTTCATCGTCAGCTTTTGGAAAATTAAAAGGTCATTTTGTTACCATCCCATTCCAGTGATAATAAATAACAGAAAATATTCGAGGAATGATTCTTGGTAGTATTATAAATAGAAAAATAAGTAACATTACCTTTTATCATTTATTTAATATTTTCAGATTTTGTAATGATCTATTTGCAACTTGTTTTATAAGGAACCAAATGTGAGCTGAGCGTGAGACTCGTAGAATCCCAAAGAAGCAACTATATCATAATTCTAACTCTGGTGCAGAGCCAACCTATCTTTTTGTGAGCGCCCAAGCAGCCTCATATGACTTAATCCATAAGAAGCAGCTAGTAGAGTTACTCTAAAATATTTGTCGAAAGAATGATGTTCATATTAATAAAAACCAAACCAGTACAATACGAGTTTCACCACCTAATGGTGACGAAATTACCTACTTGGTTGGGCTGCAAGCGTACACTCAGGCGAATTAAGAATCTCATAATAAAACAATAAAAAGTTATGTGAAGTCCAAGCCCGATGGGATGAGTAGGAACCTCTGCTCGATTGAATTTCCTTAGGAGCACATGTAATTTCTTGTAAGATAGGAGACTCTTGCTTGTTCACACTATTTTTACATGTTGAATGTTGTGGTCCAACGCCGCTAGTGTATTGATGTGATCATATAGACAAAGTAATAAAGACGGGAAGGCCGTTTATTATTTGGTTCAAAGTGAATGTGACAATGACAGGGGGCTGTATCCCATGTGTTTCTTGTGGTCGAAGAGCAGGGTTTCAATACAAAGGGAAAAGAACTATGACAGATCGTGAAAAGCACACTCTATTGTAACGGTTCTCCATCCCTATAACTAAAATTGGATCAATGTACCAATTCATTTCAGTTATATAACTAAATGTGTAATGTTTACTTGTTAAGTAATGTAATCTTTGGCTATACATGTTCTTCTTACAAACTGAGAATAGAAAATATAACTTCTATAGGAAATCAGTGGAAGGGTCTTTGCCTTGCCATCCATTCCTTCCATTTCTCAGTAATTAGAACATTAAGTTCCTCTTCAGGGGAGGAAGATTTCCACAATCCCCCAATGCTTCCAAAAGCAACAACCTTATAACAGAATATGTGTTTATTCTTCAAAAATCATATATAAGGTATCGTATCAGTAGATAACTAACATATATCACAGGTACCTGATGTTCTGGAACTGAATTACCATTTCATCACATAAGGAGGCAGGTCATCAGTGACTGTTTAGAAGAAAAGGAAGATGCTTCAAGCGATGATACTAATTTCTTTCACGATGACCATAGTTCTTTACATGGTGTGTCTCAAATACGTTAATTTATGGAAGCAGAATTAGTGAGGGACTACGAAAAACAGTTGCCATTTGATTCGACAGATGTATCAAAGACCTAGAAAGAAAAAGAAGACTAAGCAGCATGCATCGTACTGATTATAGATGCTACTTTACTTTTGACGGATAAAAAGGGCTACCCTTGCCACTAACCTCATGCCTATACAAAGCACGGCTCACAAAGGCCTATGTGAATATGGTAGCCACAAAATTCAGAACTTCAAATAGATGACACTTTTGACTTCAAATATCCAATAGTAAAATGCTTATTCGAACGGCCTGCAAACCATATTTGCCTACAACCAGTTAATGTTTGGAAATACGAAGGGGGTAACGACACAAGATTCGTGGTGCAATGGGACTTTTTATGGATATAGAGTTTTGGCACTTGTAGGTTTTAGTTATAAATAGCTGTGCAAAACAGATTTTATAAAATCAGAAGGAACTTAGTTTAATAAAAAAAACATATAACAAAAATACAAATCTGTTTTATTAAAGAGAACAAACAAAAGGAAAGATAAAGTAAGATACTTACATCATCAGGAAGAAGTCTGTAATTGGGAGTGCACCACCGACAATTAGACATGTCAAGTTCTTGTATTGATTCGCCACAATACTTCTCTTTATACATATCCTCATAGTCTGTAAAACAAAATATATCATTAGTTCCTTCTTCATCACAGATTTGTGGAACACACTCGCAATTACTTTAGTCCGATTGCTGACAACGTCAAAGTTTATTTATGAATGGTGACAGTATCATACCAGCACAAACAACATTTTTACGGATATTCCCTCATACCTGAAATAATAAATAATAAATATTTATGTAATTTGAAATAATAAATAGTAAAATGTTTATTTTGTAATTACCGAAATGACCAGCTATCAAGATGGAGACACAAAATAAGTTTCTAATAAGCAACAATAAGTAAAAAACAATTAAGACCGAGATCAATATTTATGTAATTTGAAATATCTATTAAAACTTATAAAAACACTCACGGGTTACGTATGTACCTTGTCCATTCCACCAGACTCTGTCCCATTCTGTTTTTCACGCACGTATGTAAGCTGAGCCATATTACCTCAGAAGTGAAAGCAATTAACCTCCATGAGCTTCAGGATAAGGTGGAATCATTAGCACTATATAAAAGCATGACAAAATTATTATTATTTACAAAAAACAAATCATTTGTTTACCAAAAAGATTATCTAAACATATAGGTGACTGATATATTGCATACCTAAAATCTAGAATAAGTAATTCCTAGATAATAATGTCACAAAATATGCTATATCCAGGTTCCTCGTGTACCAAATTATGAGTATGTGAGGTTTTACATAGTCAGGATCAGAATTGACAAAAAGTGTCCACTTCGTGTCACCTGCAGAGAAGAGCACAACAAACATACCTTCTGGCATATGGATCGACCAATAAAATGTGTTGATCAGGAACGGGTGGTAGAGCACAGCAAGAGCCCTATTCTCAGTTGTAAATGGTTGGCATCATCGGTTATTTCTCTAAACTCGACACTTGTAACTTGCTGCTTCCATGATTCTTGTTGCAAATAATAATACCTCCATATTATGTTTTAAGAGCTTATAAAATTTTTAAACAAAGCTTGTGATAATGTGCGCAGATAAAAAGCATTCAAATTTATAATACAAAAAACAAAAGGACAAAACCATAAACATTAATTAAATTGTTTTTTGAGGTTCTTCAATTCTTCATTATCTGGATTCTAAACAGCTCTTCAGGAAGTAAAAGGTTAATGCAATACCATTTTTACAATATTTAAATATGTTTTCTAAATTTAAGTATATAAGCTGATAACAGAATTCAAAAAAAAGAAATCATACCATTTGGTAAGTCGTCCATACGTGCTCCGAAAAAAAGATTGATGCACAATGAATGATTCGACACCCAATAAGTATGAATTTAAAGGGTCTTGATGATGGTAACATCCTCATATGTCTTTCCTTGTTGTAGAGCTCTGTACTTAATCAATCATCACCGCTTTAAGATCCAAAATCTGAAAGACACAAATCATCGTAAAATAATATAATCCATCCTCTCGTTTTTTGTTTATAGATAATGAGAACATGCGGTAAACAAATCGAGTTAAAAAGAAATAATACTTGTTTTTAGTTTATACATACCTGTTTTTTATGTAAAGTGTTGTAATTCTCCATGACAGGTCTCCAGGAAAGTAATAAATCTACATCATTCAAAGAGGATACGCTACTTATTTTGAATCATAAAGGTAAACAAAAATTGATAGTTAATTAACATACATGTCTATTTCATCATTAGGATTTTAAGAATAAAATACAAACCCGTTAATTACCTTGATCTTTGTATTCGAGGAAAACACTAAAAAAAACTCACAATAGATCCTCGTGAAGAGTGACCTGATTTCAGTGTTTTAGCCTGAAAAACAAAACAAAAATATTAAAATTATTGATATTTACTAATAAATGAAAGAAACGACCATAGGATTACACACAAGACTTTTTTGAATTATTTCTTTGAAGATCTGTACATACATGCAAATCATTATTTATAAAAACCATAAAAAAGAATTTGAGAAAGATGTTTGAAGATGATAACCTGCAAAAACAAAAAAATAAATAATACATATCTATAAACAAAAACGAATTAGGGTTATGAGAAAAATAATCTTACCTACAAAATAAAACAAAGAAGACGACCATTAGGGTTTTAGAAGAATGAGGCGTACCCTGTTGAATAAGTATGAATGTGTTTCGTGATTTTATGTAACTATTTTTAGAAATAAACTTATATTCGGATTTTAAAAAAAATTGAACCGAATATATAAATAATTTTAGGTAGTAAATATGCCGATTAAAATTATTGAAATATAACTATAGCCAATGAGATAATGCCACATAGGATATGAGGTGGCGCATCTTATTTTCTTATGTCAAACTTAGCCCCATATATATATTATAGATATATATATATATATATATATATATATATATATATATATATATATATATATATATATATATATATATATATATATATATATATATATATATATATATATATATATATATATATATATATATATATATATATATATATATATATATATATATATATATATATATATATATATATATATATATATATATATATATATATATATATATATATATATATATATATATATATATTATAGATATATATATATATATATATATATATATATATATATATATATATATATATATATATATATATATATATATATATATATATATATATATATATATATATATATATATATATATATATATATATATATATATATATATATATATATATATATATATATATATATATATATATATATATATATATATATATATATATATATATATATATATATATATATATATATATATATTATATAGGTATAAGTATGACTTGAAACCACACCCCTAATCCATGTCATATGTGACATGGCACCTCTAAACTAATAGTATTTGATTTTTTCCTAAAAAATCTCAACGATTTTCGAAATTTGTTGTTTGAAAACACAGTTTTTAAAAAAGCGACGTTTTAAAAAAGGGGCGTTTTCAAAACGCAAGTATATATAATACATTAAAACACATTTTTTTTATTATTCTACCTACAGCCGCCAGGAAAAAACACACACACAAACGCCAAACCCTAAAAAAATCTACAAACCCAAAAATTGATTGGCAATTCTGATTGCGTAATAAACATATATGCTCTTCTTATCTCAAATCCTGCTAACCCTAATTCATTATTCATCCATATCATCTTTATGCAATATCTTATCAAGAAGTGGATCAATTGCTAATCCAGTAAGTGTTTTTCTTCTTCGTAATCCTAATATCATTCGTTTTTTTAATTTTGTCTTCGTAACTTTATATTTTTTAATTTAAATAAAAAGTATCGACTGAAACTGAATCTGGAAAGGAAACAACAAGGAAGGAACTGTTCCAGCATAACCAAAAAACCACAGGTGACTTGGTTTTGGGGCCTGTTCATATACTACGATTATGCCAGCTTCTTATATTATTTTCTTTTTTATTGGACTCGGATTTGTCTTCCTTTAAATATATACTCAATTTTATAACCTCTGATTTAGGTTATATTATTGCTCATTAGGTTGCAGAGTTTGGAAGTCTGCTTATGATAGAAGCATCCAAACATTGGGTTGAAGGTGGTATGCACTAAGCTGTCATTTTTATTCACGACAGAGCTGTAGCAAGTTATAGTAATAAAGAATTTATGTGCCGATTTGTTGGCATATGACTCTTGACATGCTTAAATTATAAAGTGAAGCATATTTGTATGGTATTGTATAGCCTACCGTTTAAGGGAAGATCTTCCCCACTCAGGTTCCTGAAATGGAATGTTATTCCCATTCTGGTGTTACTCTTGCAGAACAGCAACCAAGACATACCACCTCGGTAATTATAATATTGTTTAGTTCATTAATACTCGTGTGAATCTTCACATAAAAAATAAGCAATCCCAATGGCCCACATTAGTTCAGATAAACAGTTTACGGTATTGCTAGGGAGCTGTGAAATCTGCGCACTCAGATGGCTAATGCTGAAAACAGGATGTGGGCGACTATGCTTAAATATACAGGTCAAAACAGTTCCATCTTTCCAGATGTCTAAACAGGGTACTAATACAAAGTTTTTAGCCATGTATAAAATCTTATCGTCCGAATCTCTTCGAATTGATTATTGGTAGAAAGTGCGACTCAATTGTTCTTGGTGGAATAATAAATGGTTGGTTTGATTATCTATTTTAAACTAAAAGCAAGTATGAAACTGTCGTTGAGTAAATTAAAGCTTTTAAAAATTAAACTAAAAGTTATTTAGATAAACACTTAAAACATAAAACTTAAAAATATGTTTTATCGGAATGTATCAAAATGAAAGCCATCGGAATAACCAAATGTAAAGCTGTCGGAATGTTAATCTGAATACCCATCGGAATGTCGAAGTCAATTCTGTCGGAATATGGTTCTGTCACAATGATGACAATCGGAATGTCCTAGATCGCAATGTCAGATCGGATTAATCCAAATACCTTTGTCGCAATGTCCAGATCGGAAAGTTGTAAACTAAAATTGGGCAGAGTTTCGTTTCAAAGTAACCTTAGTCCCGTCGGAATATGCGATCGCAATGAGCGATCGCAATCCAGATCGGAATAAGGGGGAAGTACAAGTTATCGCAAAGTAAAACCCTTGATGGGTTATTGCGATAGAAACCAAGGTCTAATCGGAATGTGCAATACCCAATATTTCGATGAACACAAGCAGTAGTAATCCGAAATTGGTGGTAAGCTTAAAACTCAATAAGCACGGATAATAAGCTATCTTAACCAAATCTTAAATAACTCAATAAGCTTAAATTTGATAACTTTCAAAAACATGAAATCATAAACTTTATAAAAGAACTTTTTGAAAAGATTAAACCTTATGAGAATCCGAAAAGCAATAAGCTAAAACATGAAATAAGCCAAAAAGCATAAAGAGCTTATAGCCTAAACCAAATAAAAGCTTAATAAGTAGTAAAAAGATTAACCTTTTAACTACTTAAACATCAAACGAAATCAATCCGTATCGGATCAAAAGCAAAATGAAACCAAGAAATGTAGGAAGAGATTAAAGAACACAAACTTAAACTTTTGATTAAAGAAACTCAAATACAAAGATTAATGAAAGCTTAAAATTTGAAAGGATGAAAACAAAGAAAAACTAAGTGAGAGAAAGTTGGGAACTTTCTCTCTCTAAGACTAGAAAGAAAAATTAAAAGTGAAAACTAGCTAACCCCCCTTCTAATGTGATTAGGAGGGTATTTATAGGCTAAGTGGGAAGTGCATGTGTGGTGTGCTTCCTTCTTTCTTTTTTTTCACGACTCGATTTAATTCTTTGTCTTTACTCGACGTCGTCTCGGGATTTGAACTTCGTCTTAATAATTTTCTTCTTTAATTTAGACTTGAGTTCTTTGACTTTATTAACTTCTGTCTTTAGACTTTTTCTTCGATAAATCTTCAGAATAGGTCTTGGACATCCGTTCTTTAAGCACTCTTGATCTCTTGACTTCGTATTTTCTCGTTTTTCTTCGATAAAAGCCCGTGAAAGCCCATATTTTCTTCCTTTTTCATCTTTTGGTCCTAAAACACAATAAAAACACAAACCACGCATAATTCCGACTTTTACGACATAAATTACACGTTTTGGTCTTGTTATTATTAGAAATAAGCGGTAAAAGGATAAGCGATTTCACACTTATTAAATCCCCTACACTTGACCATTGCAATGCCCTCATGCAATGCATTAATTTTAAAGCACGATTTACATTTTCCATCATAAATAACCCACCTTGGCCTTTATTAAATACTAAACATTTTAAGAAAAATAAAAAGATAGAAACAAGTAAAGAAATCAAAGACTTACATTGGGTTTTGGCTGCCATGAACGTTTATCATCCTCAAGTTTCACGTTCCCCATACCAAGCTTAAAAAAGAGATCATTGTTATTATAAGTTAGCAAACTAACACGAATTCATGTGGGCTAATTATTTACTTAGACTCTCTTATTCCTAGGTGTATCTCTTATATTTTATTTTTGTCTTGAATGATCACGAGGATGCATTGTTTGACTTATTTCGATAGTTATTTAGGCCAAAAATAAAGTGAACGATTTAATCAATAGTTAGCTAAAGGACAAGATCTTTTAAAAATGCTTCTCGGGACCTCATAAAGTTCATATCTTGGCATAACTCGCTTCACGATTTGAGACCTTTCTCGGACCGATATTTGGCAGCGACTTCATACTTCGAATCTTGAAAGACGTTCATTAAATAATGGTCTTCTCTTCATAATAGGAATTTCTTCACTTGAAATTTTTGAGAGATTCTTCATATTTGGACAACGACTTCTTCATTTTACTCCGATCTTTATTTTGGACTTTGATATACAACGATCCGCCTCCTTTTAGGACTTGGATCTATTTATCCTCATACCTTGTTAGGGCCTTTTTGGATAGACTTCTCCATGATCTTTTGGGGAGTATTTGCTTTTCGTCGTGTGTCTCGATCCTTCATATTGATTTTCGATAAATGATTCTTCACATCACTTTTGGATCTTTAGCAACAAAATGTAGCCCTCATGCCTTGTTAGGGCCTTTTCGGACTCGCCAATCTTCGCATCCCGCTTCAATAAGTTATGCCTTGGCTATGAACTCTAATTAATACCGAGCAACTTTTAAACGATCTTGGGCTAGAAGCTAAGTAACTTTTCAAATCGTACAACCTTATTTATTGCAGATAATTTTATTAACAAGCGATGGTAGAATAGGCTTATAATCAACTCATATAAATTCACGAAAGAATACCAAACTTATAATTGACTCTATCATCTCTCGTTCTCCATAATTTAAAATCTCAAGGAATGAGACTCGTGGATGCTTAGCCAAATAAATCAAAGTTTTGGGTTTTCGAGTCATCTATAGGATCTTGCAAATTCTTAGACTTTTTCAAGTTTAGAAATTGCATTTTAAAGTTCCCTTGATAAACAACTCTCTAGGATCAATTATAGGAGCTTGCGAAAAGTTCTTGTTCTTAACCCGTGAGAGTTAAGACTTTCGCGTTTTAAAGCTCCATATATAAAAGCCTAGCAAAACTTGACTTAAACACGTTAAGGATACTAGCTAGAGTAAACTTAGATAAGTAAACTCGGGTTGAGTCAAAATATTCACGACTTTGAAAAACTTAAAACCACTTTATTAACTTTATTCTAGCAAGGAAGGAAAATAACTATAACAAAGGAAAAACTAATAGGCCAAAATAGATTAAAAATTTTGAAAAATGTCGAAAAATCAAGTTTTCCGCTTAAAATGACGGCAAATTCATGGAAAAGACCACTTACTTTGATAGAAGTCCCCCTACACTTAATATAAACATTGTCCTCAATGTTTAAGCATGTGGGAATAATTTCCCCTACACTTATGACATTGTGCACTTTGTTTAAATCTTGCTAAGGGAAGGACCACTACAATGATTTCAGTGTGAACATACCAGATATGAAAAATTGAATCACGACAGTTTTAGGATAGAACCAGGAAGACGGGTACACGGAGTCACGGGTCGTCAAAAGTCATTGAGGTGCTCCTTGAAGCTTGAATCCCTGCACAAAATAAGAAACAAGACAACCAACACATACGGGGCTCCCCCTACACTTATTATGAAAGCAGTAAAGGATATATCACGGGTTGCCTCTCGAGAAGCGCTTGTTTTTTATAACCGAGTCACGAGCCTGACTCGACCCAAATTTAGTTCATGGGAAACGTGGTGAGGGATGGAATCATCTCATGAGATATGTCCTCACCAAAGTACAACTTCAAACGCTGGCCATTCACCTTGAAATTGGGCCCATGTGGCTGAGAAAGCTCAATGGTCCCATAGGGAAATACTTTGGCGATGGTGAATGGACCAGACCAGCGGCTCTTCAACTTGCCCGAGAAGATCTTTAACCGAGAGTGAAAGAGTAAAACTTGATCACCAACGTGGAACTCTCGGTTCTTAATCCTTGCGTCATGCATGATCTTGGTCTTCTCCTTGTAGATCAGTGAGTTCTCGTAAGCTTCATTCCTCAGTTCATTAAGCTCGTTGAGTTGAATCTTGCGAAGATCACCGGCTTTGTTGATGTCGAAGTTAGCCCACTTCAAGGCCCAGTATGCCTTGTGTTCCAGCTCGATGGGGAGGTGACATGCTTTCCCATACACAAGACGATAAGGTGTACAACCAATCGGCGTCTTATAAGCGGTACGAAAAGCTCACAGAGCATCATCTAACTTATCGGCCCACGCGGCATGATGCTCTCCTACAGTACGTTCCAGAATTCGCTTCAATCCACGGTTGGAAATTTCGGCTTGCTCATTGGTTTGGGGATGATAGGCGGTGGAAAGACGGTGATGGACACCATACTTAGCCATGACTCGTGCAAATTGATCATTGCAAAAGTGAGTCCCGCGGTCACTGATGATAGCACGAGGAACACCGAATCGAGCAAAAAGCTGCTTCAAAAAGTTCACAACTACTCTCGCGTCGTTCGTAGGAAGAGCCTTGGCTTCAACCCATTTAGAAACGTAGTCAACGGCTACGAGGATGTACTTGTTCCCTTTAGATGATGGAAAAGGCCCCATAAAGTCGATACCCCATACATAAAAAATTTCACATTCTTGTATGAAATTTTGAGGCATCTCATCTTTATGTGTGATCTTGCCTTGGCGTTGGCAAGCATCACAATGCTTAACCATATCGTGAGCGTCACAGTAAATGGTGGGCCAATAGAATCCAGAGTCGAATACTTTCTTCGCGGTATAGTTGGGACCAAAGTGACCACCGGTGGGTCCTTTATGGCAAGCATCGAGGATTTGTAAAGCTGCCGGTCCATCAACACATCGACGAATGATCAGATCAGCACATTGTTTGAAAAGATAAGGGTCATCCCAGAAGTAAGTCTTAACATCTTTAAAGAACTTCTTCTTTTGTTGGGATGTTAACCCTTTGATGAGAATACCACCCGCTAAGTAGTTTGCAAAGTCCGCAAACCACGGGGTGTCATCAAGATTGGAATGAATAGACATTAAGGTCTCAAGGGGAAAAGAGTCATTGATCTCTTGATTCGGATGATCCCCTTGGTAAGGATCCTCAAGTCTACTCAAATGATCGCTGCTAGGTTTTCGGCTCCCTTCTTGTCACGAATTTCAATGTTGAATTCTTGAAGGAGCAAAACCCAACGAAGAAGTCTTGGCTTAGAATCTTGCTTAGTCAACAAGTACTTCAACGCAGAATGATCGGTATACACGATGGTGGTAGAAAGGACAAGATAGGGGCGGAATTTTTCAAAAGCATACACTACAGCTAAAAGCTCTTTTTCGATAGTGGTATAATGCAATTGAGCCCCCGTCATTGTCTTGCTAGCATAGTGGATTGGTTGGAAGTGTTTGTTCACTCTTTGGCCCAAAACCGCTCCAATAGCAAAGTCGCTAGCATCACATATCAACTCAAAAGGTAGCTCCCAATTAGGGGTAACCAAGACCGGTGCCTTGGTTAGCTTATCCTTAAGAAGATTGAAGGATTCAAGACACTCTTTGGAAAAGATGAAAGAGGTATCTTTTTCCAAGAGGTGGGTCATCGGGCGAGCGATTTTAGAGAAATCCTGAATGAAACGACGATAGAAGCCCGCATGACCGAGGAAACTTCTCACACCCTTCACGGTTTAAGGTGGAGGTAATTTGGCTATGACATCCACTTTAGCACGGTCCACTTCAAGACCGGCTTTGGAGATTTTATGTCCCAGCACAATGCCTTCTTTTACCATGAAATGGCATTTTTCCCAATTTAGAACAAGGCGAGTGTCTTCACACCGCTTAAGCATGCGTTCCAAATTGGCAAGGCAAGAAGAGAAGGAATCGCCATAGACCAAGAAATCGTCCATGAAGACTTCCATGGTTTCTTCAACCATGTCATGGAAGATAGCCATCATGCACCTTTGGAATGTCCCAGGAGCATTGCACAAGCCAAAAGGCATTCTTTTGTAAGCAAATGTTCCATAAGGACAAGTGAATGTGCTTTTCTCTTGGTATTGGGGATCGATGGGTATTTGAAAACAACCCGAGAAACCGTCTAAAAAGCAGTAATAGTCATTACCCGCTAGACGTTCAAGCATTTGGTCCATGAAAGGAAGGGGAAAATGATCCTTTCTCGTAGCATCATTGAGTTTACGATAGTCTATACAAACTCTCCACCCTGTAACGAGACGAGTAGGAATCAACTCGTTGTGTTCGTTGGGAACAACGGTGATTCCGCCTTTCTTAGGCACACAATGAACGGGACTAACCCATGGTGAATCCGAGATAGGATAGATCATGCCCGCATCAAGAAGTTTGATAACCTCTTTTTTGATAACTTCATGGATCTTGGGATTCACCCTTATTTGGCTTTGAATAGTGGGTTTAAAGTCGTCCTCCATGAGAATTTTATGTGTGCAAAAGTGAGGATCAATTCCACGAATATCAGAGATCTTCCACGCAATCGCTTTCTTGTGATTCTTCAGCACGTCGATAAGGCGAGATTTTTCTTCCTCTTTCAAGTCCTTTGCGATGATGACCGACGACTTCTTGTTGTCTTCGAGGAAAACGTACTTGATGGTAGTAAATTCACACTCGTTTAGGAAAACGAGGCAAAAGCGGTAAGTATTAAGTGTTCGTTTAGGAAAACGAAAGCACTTATGACCCTTTGTGTGGGATCGTTCTCAAGGAGGCTTGGTGCATTGTGTTAAGAACTGATTTATGATTTGTTTGTGATTATATTGATGAGAAAAGAGAAAGAAAAAGACGGATTACTCTAGAAATTACCCTACAATGCGAAAAACGTGAAATCGTAAAATTCGACGAAACGAAAAAGTAGTCTAAAAATTACCAAATTTTTAATATAAACTAAGAAAAATATAAAGATCACAGATTTGAAAACCAAAAATTCTAAAACCTTTTTAATAATTTTAAAATGATTTTTAAAGTTAATTAAAAACCTCAAAATTGCATAAAATTAAATATAAGTCCAAATTAAAACTTAAATGCATGTAAACCTAAAGTTATTTATTTAAAACCAAAAAACTATTTTTGAAAATTTTTCTAAACGTTTTTCTATTTTTTAAAGCCTAAAAACTAATTTAAAAGAAAATAATCCTAATAAGTTAAATCTAATTGGGAAAAATCTAATTTTTGCACACAAAAATCCTAAGTCTAATAGTAAACAAGGGAAAAATGAAAATATAGAAAAAGCTATGAAAATTAAGCTAAAAAGGGCTGAATAAGCTACGGTTTGTTAATAAAAAAAAGGCTAAAAAGAAAATAAAAAAAGAATAAAGGAAAAATAGAAGAAATTAGTACCCAAAAGACACAATAGAGCACATGGTGGGCTGATGTTGTTTTGCGTCTTGTTGTTCCATGATGGTCAAGGGTTCGAATCTTTCTGTTAGCAGTTTCTTTACTCTTTTTCTTATTAAGTTATACACGAAAAAAAAACGAAAGTATAAAATAAAAACAACAGAAAGTGATAACAAAGAAGCTCGCTAGAGCAGATGGTGTATTCAGGGTGGGTTGCGTCTTGCTTTGCTGTCAGGTCTGGTGTTCGAATCTTGCTTGCTTCCCTTTTTTTCTTTTACAGATTACTACCTTATAACAGTCTTATAAATAAAAGTATGAAAGAAAAGGAAACAGAAACTCCAAAGAGAGCAGATGGTGGGAGTAATAGTTGTTGCGTCTGTTGTTGATTAAGGTCAGGGGTTCAATTCCTTTTCACTGCCAGGTTACTATTTTATATGTTACTTTTTGGTTACTGGTTGATGTTGGTTTACTCAGTTTTTGGACAGCAAACCCCCACTAGCAGTTGGCTTGTGGGGGGTGTAATAAATAAGCACAAAGACGACAGGCAGTCCCAACAAGTCACATAAACCAATTACGAAAAACGCACAGCAAATAGGCAGACCCAAACAACACGCTGGCTATTCTTTTTTTTTAAGTCTAGTTTTTTTTGGTTCCTTTTTGACAGCTTACAACTTTTTGACTATTTAAACTCTCATGGTTTTAAGAGAGTTAATCATGAAAATACAGTCAATAAAAAAAAACACCAGCAACACAGAAGCAAATTAAAGTATAAATCAAAGGCAACTTAAGGGTGTGCTAACTGATGAACAGTAGTACAACAAGCATTATGCTAATTAACACCTTAAAAGCCAATTTCTTACTACGATCAAGGTAACCTAATAAGCTGATAACATAAACTTAAATGAAAACAAATTAATCTTATCATCTAAACCACTTGAACCCTTAATTTCAACAATCTAATCCTAGAAATAAGTGAGTTACGTCTGCTGGTATACTAGACCTCAGGATGACCAAAAGTGAAGAACTAGGTATGATAGTTTTGATCAAGTCGCACAACAAAGCTAAGGTGTGATCTCTGAACCTCCAATATCACTGCAACATACCCAAAAGTACTTGAATCAAGTAGAACCCAACACCTTTAATCACTAAAACAGATAATGAATTCAATCTGCTCGACTATATTTTTGATTTTTTAAACTTTTGTAAGTGCAACCGAAGCTCAAAACAACTAACGATAATCTCTAGCAATCGAATTCAGACACGATGGACAAATCATACCTTATCACTATATCCTATCATACTTTCAATAAAACAAGCAAAAACAAACTTTCAAAGATTACTTGTTTTAAGCACCACAACTTAAAATAACCACTGACTATGCATCAAACAACATTCAAACAAAGATAACCACATTCACTTTAACAATTAAACACAAAAGCACATGAACACCAAACTTTTGCATATTAAAAAAAATGAAAACAAAGAGAGCAAACCTCAAGAACGTACATCCTCGCTCTCGATTGTTCGAGCTTATGTACTAGCTAAACAAGTACAAGCTTCCAAACCAACCTGCTAGGAAGAAACAAACGTGAACAGTGATATCAGTTTTTTAAAAAATTAAGTTGACAAAATTTCTTGAAAACTCTTCTTCTTTTAAACCTTCCTTTCAAAACCTTTTAATCCAAATGGAAACGTTACTAATTTCTGAAATGACTTCGAACCAAAACTATTTCGACTAACTAAGGTGAGAGATCTCAGAACCAAATTCCTTGTGACTAAGCCTTAACCAAGAAACTTACCACCAATCTTTCAAAAAATAAATTTAAACAGTAAATAAATAAGGCAATGGTACTCAGAATATTTTTTTAAACAAAACTTTCATTTATCTTCCAAAGACATTACAAAGGATTTTTAAAAAAACTGAGACAAAGGGCCAATCCACAAACCGGATGCTCCTTATATAGACTGTAAAGGAAGAGTCTAGAATAAAAAACCCTAAATGTTGAATCCCTCAAATGCCCTTGAAGGATATACGAATATCCTATGAAGATGCTGATTTTGAAAAGGGTCAAGAGACTCCATGTGATGGACTGTGTACTTGTTTTGATCTTGTACGTTGATTGTTGTTGTGGAGCACACGAAATCAATAAAGTCCATATGATCACTGCCTTTTCTTTTGTCTTGGCTCGTTTTCTTCACATGGGTGTGGGGTAAGGTATGAGAGTGATAGGTGATTAGGGTTAAGAGAGGATTCGGGGATGATGGTGGCTGATGATGAGGAACCCTAATCTCTGTTTTTCTGTATAATGAACCGTCCTGTTTTTTTCTTTAAATACGTTTTTATAAAAAACACTTAAGGGGGCCGGTTGATTTGTTTGGTTGGGCTGGGGTGGATACCAATTGGGCTTATTATGTGTTTGGGTTTGATTAATGTCAAAACTGGTCCCCAATCTTTCATTTTGTATCCACAAAAAGTTCAACAGCTTATAAACCTCCATTCCCTTTGTATCAACTTTGCCTCTCTTGTCAATTTTGGCATATGATATTTGTAAACTTTCACCAAGGACCATTGTTGCACATTTTGCATATTTTAAGGGCTTATCTTGTATATTCTTGAAACTTAAAGGACCAACTTGTAATTTTTGAGTTTACAAGGGCCAAAAGTGACAAGTCTTCAAAAGTTGAGGGACCTTTCTTGACAAATCTTCAAACTTCAAGGTTTTTCTTGGAAATTCAACATTTGGGTCCGGTTCATTGTGTGGCTTCGTTTCCCGTGTTCGTTTTTGCATGATTCTTGTGATCTTTTGTCATTTTCTCAATATCCGTACCTAAAATACACAAGCAACAAACACAAGCATATATTTGGGTATTTTCATGATATTTTATGCATTTAAAGCCCTTTTTGGACGATGAGACTATGTAAAAAAAGCAGTCTCATCACTCCCCCATACTAAACCATTGCCGTGCCCTCACGCAATGCTAGTATAAAGTATCGTAGCATCTCCAAAATTCATTTTTATTCACTTTATTGAACGATAAACTAGCTACACTACTACTTTTGCTACTACTACTTGCGTTTTAGACATAATGTATGATTTTCATCGCAAAATGGGACGTTTAGGTTCATAGAACAAGAACACGTGAATGCTTCGTTAGAAATAATTTCATCGTCCTCGATTTTCACCCCAATTCCATGCCAAGCGTGCAACGAGATCATTGTCATTATAAGTTAGTAATGCTAACACTACTCATATGCTCTAATCACGTACTTATCCTCCCAATTTCCTAAGTTGTATCTCTTATATTTTATTTTGTCTTGAATGTTTCACGAGGATACATTGTTTGACTTATGCGATAATAGAGATTTAGGTCCAAAAATAGAGTCCTAACGGTGTAACCAAGACCATCAAATCAATAACCCCTCCTAATAGACAACGATGTCAAAAAATTAAGTCAACAAGAAGGATCGATAAACACGGTTTTATAACGGTTTTGAACATGAGACTTATTACCAAGACTTTTATACGCCCCCTAACAGAAGGGCCTTATTATCTTTGGTTTACCTCCATCTTTTATTCAACTTCGCCATGAAGCTTTTATTATGACTTCGGTCTTGCCTTGCCTTTTATTATCCGCCTCATCGGTGGTTTTATTAGCCAAAGACGTATATCCTCACGCTAAGGCGAATTTGGATCTTTAAAGCTTCAAAGATTAAGGCTTGATTCACTTTCAATTTTGCATAGATTTTTCGGCCTTGTGGGATTCAAATTGTTTGCTTGATTTAGGTGAGCACTTGAAATCTTATTATTAGGTGAAGCTTTTGATTATTCGGGTGCCAATACTTCAAAACCGAGACGCTGGCGATACCTTAATGTTTTCTTAATTTAATTACACAGAAGCTACTAGAAAAGACTAGAAGCCCAACAATCCCAACTAAACCGCTAAGTCAATATTTATTAAGCAAAAAATATTTACATGCGAAGGGAGAATAAGCAAACAACGAGAACACATGAGTTTTTGAAAGAAGAGCGACTTCTACGTTTAGCATAGTAACTTATAATTAACCCTATCATTTCTCGTCCTCATTTAAGAGACTTAGCCTAATGTGAAGTTAAGGAATCAAAGCTAAGTGCTCAACACGCACGGTCGAGTCAAAAATTACTCTTATTCGAAAAATTACTCTTAAAATTTGGCCATTTTTAGCCTTATTTTGCAACAAAAACGATTAAACAAAAAGATAAACTTTGGAAAGCGTGAAGGTTTGGCAAGGCAAGTATCTATTCATCCCCCCATACTAAAGTTAAACATTGTCCTCAATGTTTCGAGTCTAGGGGTGCAAACACCCCCATACTAGAGACGTAGTCGAATGCCTAATCTAGCATGGAAAGGGTGTAACCGTTAAATTTAAAGCCGTTTATGAAGTGTGCTAAAAACCTAAGGTTAGAACATCAAAGGATATATCATGGATATTGAGAAAGTCTTCAAAGCAAACGATCGAGTGCTCCCATAAAACGAACACGAGAGGCTCTAATCGTGAAGATCATGATCATCTAAAAACCACAATGCACAAACAACCACGGAACAAAGGTTAGAAGGGCATAAATCCCCACACGTTACTACATTAAAAAGCGATAATATGTACATAGGATAAGCATGAGATTCCCCCACGAGGCACCTCGTTTTTGATTACCGAGTCATGAGCTCGACCGATCCCCTCAATACTAGTTATCATTGGGGAAGGTGATTTGGTCGAGGTAGTTCAAGGATGGAACTTCCCCGCCAAAGTAGTGCTTCAACCTATGTCCATTCACCTTGAAATTGGGGCCATCATTTTGAGCTAGCTCGATGGTCCCATAAGGAAAAACTTGAGTCACGGTGAATGGACCGGACCAACGGGATTTCAACTTACCGAAAAAGATTTTCAATTGAGAGTTAAAAAGCAAAACTTGATCCCCAATGTTAAAAACCCGGTTTTTAATTTTTGAATCATGCAACTTTTTAGTTTTTTCTTTATAAATCAATGAATTTTCATAAGCAATATCCCTTAATTCATCCAATTCATTTAATTGCATTTTCCGGTGTTTCCCCGCGGTCTCCATATCATCATTACAATGCTTTAGGGCCCAATAAGCCTTGTGTTCCAATTCAATTGGCAAATGAAAATTTTTCCCATACACAAGCTTATAGGGAGTGCACCCAATGGGCGTCTTATGAGCGGTCCTAAAGGCCCATAAAGCATTGTCCAACTTATCCGACCAAGATTGTCGGTTTTCCCCAACGGATCTCTCCAAGATCCTCTTCAACACTCGGTTTGAAACCTCGACTTGCCCACTCGTTTGTAGGTGATAAGCTGTAGAAAGCCGATGTGTAACCCCATATTTCCTTAGGACCCTTTCGAATTGGTCGTTACAAAAATGGGTTCCACGATCGCTTATGATCGCACGAGGGGTTCTAAACCGAGAAAACAATTGCTTCAAAAACTTGACTACCACACGAGCATCATTGGTGGGCAAAGCCTTAGCTTCCACCCACTTAGATAGGTAGTCAACCGCTACAAGGATGTACTTATTACCACGAGATGATGGGAACGACCCCATATAGTCGATGCCTCAAACGTCTAAGATCTCACACACTTGGATGATATTTTGTGGCATTTCATCTTTTTGTGAGGCTTTTCCTTGTCGTTGGCATGAATCACATGACTTCACAAGATCTTGTGCATCTCGGTAAATAGTAGGCCAAAAGAATCCAGAATCAAAGACCTTCTTAGCCGTGAGATTAGCACCGTGGTGACCACCCGTGGGTCCCTCATGACAAGCTCTAAGGATATTAGAAGCTTCGGTACCAAAGACACAACGTCGAATAATTTGATCCGCACAAGTTCGAAACAAGTAAGGGTCGTTCCAAAAGTAGAACTTGACGTCACGAAAGAATTTTCGTTTTTCTTGAGTCGTCATACCCTTAATGATGAAGTTACCCGCATGGTAATTTGCAAAATCTGCAAACCATGGGGTGTAAGAATCAAGCTTAGAATTCACTACACCAAGTGTCTCGAGCGGAAATGTTTCGGTGATTTCCTTAGCCTCGTAAACACTTTGGTGAGGATCTTCCAAACGAGAAAGATGATCGGCCGCTAGATTCTCGGCTCCTTTTTTGTCAACGATTTTGCGATCAAATTCTTGAAGGAGGAGGATCCAACGAAGTAATCTAGGCTTAGCATCTTGCTTTGCCATGAGATAATTGATAGCCGAATGATCCGTATACACTATGCATTTAGCTAAGACGAGATAAGGTCGAAATTTCTCAAATGCATACACCACGACAAGGAACTCCTTCTCTGTTGTAGTGTATTTTAGTTGAGCCTCAGTCATCGTCTTGCTAGCATAGTGAATAGGCAAGAAGTGCTTTTCATGACGTTGCCCCAATACGGCTCCAATAGCGTAATCACTAGCATCACACATGAGCTCAAAGGGGAGGTTCCAATTGGGAGCAACAAGAATGGGAGCTTCGGTAAGTTTCCTCTTAAGGATTTCAAAGGCTCGTACACAATCTTCGTCAAAGATAAAACGTGCCTCTTTTTCAAGAAGATGTGTAATGGGTCGAGAGATCTTTGAAAAATCCTTGATGAATCGACGATAAAAGCCCGCGTAGCCTAGGAAACTCCTAACTCCCTTAACGATTTTAGGATGAGGTAATTTGGCGATGACGTCTACCTTAGCTTGATCTACCTCAATCCCCGCTTTCGAGACCTTGTGCCCTAAGACGATTCCACTTTTAACCATAAAATGACATTTTTCCTAATTGAGCACAAGGTTGGTTTCCTCACAACGTTTCAACATTCTCTCAAGATTCGACAAACACGAAGTGAACGAATTACCAAACACGGAAAAGTCATCCATGAAGACTTCCATCGTCTTCTCGATCATATCATGAAAAATAGCCATCATGCACCTTTGAAAGGTTCCCGGCGCATTGCAAAGTCCGAATGGCATTCTACGATAGGCAAACGTTCCATATGGACACGCAAACGTAGTTTTTTCTTGATCACGAGGATCGATGGGGATTTGGAAGTAACCGGAAAAACCATCTAAAAAGCAATAGAAATCGTTTCCCGCAAGACGCTCCAACATTTGGTCCATGAAGGGCAAGGGAAAATGGTCTTTACGAGTGGCTTCATTCAACTTACAATAGTCAATTGTTGTCCCATATATTTGTGATGATTAAGCAATGAAGAAAGAAAGAAAATAGATGAAGAAGAGATGAATTCCTAGAGAGAGAAAGTAGTGAGAGAAAGTAGAGACGAGATGATTAACTTGGTGAGATTAGATTAAGAAAAGAAGTTGTTACAAATGACCATCCACCCTCCTAACATGCTAGGAGGGTAGTATATATAGTCCACCCACATGCGGGCTTTAATGGACTATATATTGGGCCGGGCTTGTCTTTTGGACTTTAATTAGTTTAAATCCAAGCCCGTGAACCACGACTAAATAACTACTTATTACAACGTTCTAATAAATATTACAATAGAAACCTATGACCGAACATTCTTGTTTGACTCAATATTTTGAGGCTAACAATCTCCCCTAATGTGAGGTCATTCCTCTTTGATATTTGGATTCCAATGGAGATTTATGAATTTCGTCATAAATGAGTCTTAAACGTGTAACAGTAGTTTTGTTCCTTCATGCTGTGATCTTTGAGCCTTTGTCGTTGTCTTTCGACTTTGTCTTTAAGTCTTGAGATCTTCAAATCATTCTTGACTTGTCTTTGCCATCTTGTGATCTTGTGTATTTATCCACATGCTCACACTATCAATTGTTGGATAAGTCTTTGGGCATGAATATGTGGTTGTGAATCTTTGACTTTGCTGAGTACACCGTGACGCCACCTTCTCGAGACAAAACATAGACACGGACTGAATGGCTTTGACATTCGTCCTAAATCGGTAGCGTTTTACCTCCGGTCGGTGAAGACCGTTATACGATATTAAATATCGTACCTGTGATCAGGTAGATTCAATTAAGAATCTCCTTGACAGGGTTTCGCGGCAGTACTAGCCGTTCTCTTTACTCGACCGTCTCAAAGCAAGACTGTGAACATAAAGAGTGAATCAATTGGATAAATATCCGCTTGATTAAAATCGTCAATTCAAAATCCTGGAACAAGTTTAATTCATTAAGAATCTTACCATTGTTGCTTTCCAGTTGACACAAGTTTGATTCATGAGAATCTCACAAGTCACCTACCGTAGCGCTGTCTGATGTTGACGCTAGAAGGATTTCCATTCGTCACTGTGAATATTAATGAATATCACTCTGAATGTTCTGGCAAGACCATAAAGATATTGCGTAGAAACCTGAAACGAGTTTGAATCAATTCAGAATCAAACCACTGTTGCTTTTCAGTTTTACATATGTTCAATTCATAAAGAATCTTGCATATGACCTACCGCAGTGCTGTTTGATGTTAACACTGGAAGGATTTCCACTCATCATTGTGAATACTAAGTAGTATCACTCTGAGTGTTCTAGCAATATCACAAGGATATAGCGTAGGACTCTCTTGATCTTCATCCGTGTGTCCTAACGAGATTTGATTGATCTCTTGGCTCTAGACTCGATTTGTGCACTTTTAGTGGTCGGAGGCTGGAGCAGATGCCACCTATTCAATATCAACAATCTCGGAGTGAGAAAGTCAATAGAAGTCGTGTTGATCTCCGTGACAATAAAACAAACTTCTTTTGAGAGAAGCCTGAGTAGCTAGAAAAGGGTTGTGCTTCACATCACTGGGTCCATGATAAGTTTGTCTTCATGATGAGTTGACCCGGTTTCTGCCTAAGTTGTATGGAGGGCTTCTTTCTTTAGACCCTTTATCCTTACATTTCTTTTTCATTCTTCAACCCCTTCAATGCTTACCAAGACATCATTAATAGCACCTTGTTGTGATTGTTCCAGTGCTATCATCAGTACTTAGTCGACATTCAGCTACGTTCACATTCTACTCCATCTTTCCTAAGGACTTCTAATAATCTATTGGATTGTCCCTGGGAAGATCCCTCCGGTTCTGGTTGGATCATAGGACTTAAACCTAACCACCCTTTTGACACCAATAACGTCGTGAATTAAAGATGTTGTAGGTATTTGATCGTAACCATGAAAACCACTTTAAATTCTAACAAAGTGTTTGAAAAACATTTAACACCTTGCTAATTTTGTCATTTCAGAAAAACTCCCCCTTTACATGTGCATCGATAATCGAAAGTGTTTCGCACATGTAGGTAAGAGTTAAAGTGCTTGAGTCTTATATATGATCACATTTTAATCACATTTTCTCCCCCTATCTCTAATATATAAAATCTTTTGATATTAGAGATACCAAATTTGATTAAAATATATTTTGAAAAATAGTCTTGAAAATCTTCGGGAGAAAGATGTGTTAATCTTTTGCATGAAGTTGAATTGCTCCCCCTCAAAAATTGATCCAATGGAATTGTCATTACGAGGATTTGATCCACATTAAACTTTTGAGGATAGGAGTTGTTGAACACACAATTTTTGAAAGATTTTGAATATCATTGAGAGATTCTTGAAAAAATTGTGTTCAACGCTTTTTGAAAAATCAATTCTTTTTGACGAAAAGGTTTTTCTAAAGCATAAACTTGAGTTCATAGACTTTGAATGTCTTGACGAATCCACTCAAGTGTAAGAAGATTTAACTTCTTTTGCTAAGGGTAAGAGTACAAAAGCGTACACTCCCCCGTGAATTTAGATCCGGGTTGCAATCTGAAAGTGATTACAAGCCATTGTGTTGAGCTCAAAACGTTGAATGTTTTGTGACAAGCTCAACCCAAGATAGATTGCTCTACCCTTTGTTGGAAATATTGTCCAAAATAGACAATTTCCTTTTGAAAAGATAGAAATGACATGTTTTGAAAAATATTTACAACTTTCATTCGAGCTTTATGTACACACCCGTGTCGTTATTGAGCGACATTTCTAGGTACGTCCATATTATCGATACTGAAAGACATGTCGAGAAGAATATTTTTAGATTATCAAATATTTTTTACTTTTGTATTTTGCTTTTTGATTAATATTTACAGGTAGATGTTTGATAGATGAATCAAGCAGGCTTCTTTGCCAGAACCTCCAGTTCTGCTGGAGTCAAACATCTCATACCAATTTGCCTAACTAGATACGCAAACCTCTCTTTCGAAAGAGCTTTTGTAAACAAGTCAGCTAATTGGTAATCAGTTCCAACAAAGTATAATTCAACAATACCTCTTTCAACTTGTTCCTTAATGAAGTGATATCTGACATCGATGTGCTTCGTGCGGGAATGCTGAACCGGATTGCAGGAGATGGCTATGGCCGACTTTGAGTCACAGTACATAGGTACTTTATCAAAATGGAAGCCATAATCCGTGAGTTGTGTTCTCATCCAAAGAACTTGAGCACAACACGCAGATAGAGACACATACTCCGCTTCGGCTGATGAAAGTGACGTGCAATCCTGCTTCTTGGAAGACCATCCCACAAGCTTGTCTTGACCTAGAAATTGTGCACCACCAGAAGTACTTTTACGTGTATCAAGACACCCTGCATGATCAGAATCTGAATAGGCCGTTAGAAAGAAACCAGTTTCCCTCGGATACCAGAGTCCTATGTGAATGGTATTCTTAAGGTACCGAAAGATCCGTTTAACCTCCTTGAGGTGCTTTTCAGTGGGTCGTGCTTGATATCGTGCACAATAACACGTAGCATGATGAATATCAGGTCTGCTTGCTGTCAAGTACATGAGGGACCCGATCATGGAACGATATCTCGTTTGATCTATAGGTACTCCCTCCAAATCAGCATCTAGGGATGTGGTTGATAATGGTGTCCCAACGGGGTCACATGATGTCATACCATGCTTTTTGATTATCTCTTGACAATACTTAGCTTGATTAATGAAGATACCACTTGGGGATTGGTGAACTTGAATTCCTAGAAAGAATTTTAGTTCGCCCATCATAGACATTTCAAATCTGCTGTGCATTACTTTTTCAAACCATTTTGAAAGTTTTGGGTTTGTAGACCCGAAAATAATGTCATCAACATAAATTTGCACAAGCAAAATGTCATCCCCATATTTATAAGTGAACAAAGTTAAATCAATGGAACCTTTTGAGAAACCTTTGGAGACAAGAAATTTCGAGAGCTCGTCGTACCACGCCCTTGGAGCTTGCTTGAGTCCATATAATGCTTTGTGGAGACGATACACCTTGTCAGGATAATGAGGATTGACGAATCCTTCCGGCTGCGTGACATAAACTTCTTCCTTCAAAGGACCGTTAAGAAACGCCGTCTTTACGTCCATTTGATAAACGATGAATCCCTTATGTGCAGCATAAGCAAGGAAAATCCTGACCGCTTCCATTCGAGCTACTAGTGCAAATGATTCTTCAAAATCAATACCCTCTTTCTGTCCATACCCTTTAGCCACTAGTCTAGATTTATTCTTGATGATCGTGTTCTCTTCATCCATCTTGTTTTTCCAGATCCATCGAAGATTTAATGGTGTTACATCGTATGGTCTGTCAACAAGTTCCCAGACTTTAAGTCTTTCAAATTGTTGAAGTTCATCCGTCATCGATTCAATCCAAGCATGATCAGCTAATGCTTCTTTGATGTTTTTCGGTTCAGCTGAACTCACGGCGAGTGCGAACATACAAACATCGGCATCGGTGTTAAGCTGTCGTCTTGTGCGAACGGGCTGTGAAGGGTTTCCAATGACATGAACCAAAGGATGATCTCGGGTCCAATGATGTGTTGAAGGATGTCGTTGATAGAAAGTATGCATATTTGACGGATCAACATGGCGAGTAGAAGACTCTCCAGTTTCGTGTACCGGTGTACCCAATGGGTTGATGAATTCGTCTTCGTCAGATAATGCATTGTCTGCTTGATTTGTGTTCTCTGGAGCAATGACAGTAGTTGTGGATGTTGTAGGATCGATTGTTGAAGTGATATTCTGAGGAGGTAAATCTGCAGCAACCCGTGTTGAAGTAGATGAGGTTGTATCCATTTGTTGATGATGATCGCTATCATCATTCTTATCATGAGTGACAACGGAAGACTTTGATACAACTTGTTTCTCCCCCGTGAAATATTCATCATACATTGGTCCATATAACATTTCCAACTCTTCAATTGTCGTGTCGACTGTCATATCAGCTCTAGGAACATTTTCTGGAACCAGCGTTGAACTTGACGGTTCATTGCTGTGGTCTTGAGTTTCGAGTTCCGTGCGGTTGTGAACGGAAGTCGTTTGTTGTTGTGGGTCGGGACTTAAACTGTTTTGTTCAAGTGCCATCTCTTGTAATTCATCAAATCGGATATGAATAGTCTCGATAATCAATTTTGTTCTCTTGTTGTACACTCTATATCCCTTAGACTGAGTTGCATATCCCACAAGAATACATGCATCACCTTTTTCTTTCATCTTATCCAAGTTTTCACCATCTCGAATGATGTAACAAGTACATCCAAAAACATGAAGGTGTTTGAGTGAAGGTTTTCGATCATGAATTATGTGATATGGTGTCTTTTCATGTCTTGGGATAATTAAGGATCGGTTTTGTGTGTAGCATGCGGTTGACACGGCTTCGGCCCAAAAATATAGTGGAAGTTTTGAAGCGGATAATAATGTTCGAGCAGCTTCAACCAAAGTACGGTTTCGTCTTTCAACAACACCGTTTTGTTCGGGTGTTCGAGCAATAGATGTTTCATGTTCAATCCCTTCGGCTTCAAAATACTTTCTCAGATTTGAGTTCAAAAATTCTGTACCTCTGTCAGTACGAACCACTTTAACTTGAGCCTGAAGACCATGTTGTATCAATTTAAGAAAACTGATGAGAACGTCGGGTGTTTCATCCTTGGACCTCAAGAAGTGAGTCCATGTGTACCTTGAGTAATCATCGACAATTACCAGAATATATTTCTTTCCATTGATACTCTGAACACGCATGGGACCACACAGATCCATGTGAAGAAGATCTAACCGTCCTTTAGAGCTTGGTGTGGTCTTTGTTTTGAAGCTACTTCGTTTAGCTTTACAAAGTTCACAAGAAGAACAAAGATGATCTTTGATGAATTTCAAGCTTGGAAGGCCTCTCACAATATCTTTTTTGGAAAGCAAGTTAATGGTATCAAAGTTGAGATGAGAAAGACGTTGATGCCATAACCATGCCTGAGTCGTTGAAGCTTTTGCCATGAAGAAAATTGGAGTTGATGAAGTTGTGTCTTGAAGTGAAATTGTGTAAAGATCAGTACCCCGTGTACCGGTAAGTAAGTCATTCCCATCATAATCACGAACAAAACATGTCTTCTTTCTGAAAGCAACTTTCAAATCCGCATCACAGAATTGACCAAACGAGAAAAGATTGTGATTGAGCCCTTCGACGTAGTATACCCTTTTAATCGTGATATTCCCCTGAACCAAATCTCCATATCCTAGGATCGGTGCAAATTGATCATTTCCGAATCGAACCGTACCCAGGAACTTCTCCACGAAGTTAATTAGAAGCTTGAGATTCCCCGTCATGTGCTTCGTGCATCCGGAGTCCATTATGAAGAGAATTATTTCTATCACCTGCAGAAGAGTTAGAACACGATGGAGCATTTGCTAAATTGGATACCACAGGAGTTGTGATAGTAGAATCATTAGTGTCCTTATCAACATTTAAAGGCAAACTAACACTCGTGTTCACATTTTCTGTCCTAACTTTAGGCATCCATTTATATCCGGGAGGACATTGATTAGCAAACCACCATTTCCAAGACTTACTGGCAGACTCATATAATTCCTTAATTTTGCTTCTAGGATTCTTAGTGGTGGAGTCTGATGCATTACTTTTCTTAGTGGGGATTACACCAGAATGGTTCACTTTGCGTTTGGGTTTACTAGCTCTAATAGGCATTGCAACTTGCTTCTTAGTTCTAGTATCTACGCCTTTGACTTTATTTATAGCACACATAGAATGATTAGCATTAGCACACTTTCCACATTTGACACAAACAAATTTCACATTCATAGCATTCAAATCATTCACAGCATCCAAATCGTCATTACATGCGATTACAGACTTGTTATTCTTAAAAACATTCAAATTCCTAGGGTGTTCTTCTACTTCCTTCATCTTCCCTTGATTCTTGTGTTTCCAGACCTTATCATTCACTTGAGTGCGCTTAAGCTGAGGCCGGCTAACACTAGTAGTGGAAACTATTCCTGTAGTAGAAGACACATGAATATTAGTGTTTCTAGAAGTCTGAGGCGAGTGAGTATATTTGTTTGTGGGCTTAGTAGTCATTCTATACATCCCTGGTTTAATCACATTATTGTGCTTAACGCTTGGTGCTATAGGATTATTCCTATGGGATCATTCCGATGGGTTTTTCGATAAAGCATTCTGATGGGTTTTCAGATAGTTATTCCGATGGGTTTTTCAGATAGTCATTGCGATGGACTCTATTTTGATTTTCCGATGGACTCTATATTGATATTCCGATGGAATCAATTTTGATATTCCGATGGACTCTAATTTAACATTCCGATGGACTCTATTTCTACAACTCTGCTATCGCTCTGTCCCTGTCTTGTAATTGAGCTTTCAACCCTTTAATTTCCAAATTCTGTTCATTTATTTCTCGAAATGTTTGGGAAAGTTTTTCTTGCAATTTATTATCAAGTGGAAAACGACCAACGTCTTTTTGCAAAGCAAGTTCAAGTGAATGACAATGTTTTTGAAGGAAATCAGTTTTGTGTTGAAGTAACTCAAAAGCCTTTTTGTCAACATTTTCTTTACATTTCGAAAGCTCAATTTCAAGACGTTCACATTCTTTGATCTTATCAAGATATTGGCATGCAACTTCAGAATATTCATCAATATCAGGACAAGATGTAAAATAAGCACACATAACATCTTTAGAAACGCATTCTTGCAAGAGTAAATCATATTCATCTGAGAAATCAGACTTCTCCATTTGAAGATCATCAATGTGTTTCTCAATAGATTCAACATATTTTAAATCATCAAACATTTCAGTCCGAATGAACTCCTCAAGTTGAAGAACAGTTTCTTTAATCAACGCCGTGTTTGGAATTAAGAGTTCTTTGACAAGCAAGGTAATATCGTGAGGAATCGGACGTGTCCACTCAGCATTTTCACGTTTTGCCCAGTCTCTTTCAACAAGATTTAACATTATCTATGTGGTGTTTAAGAATACCTAATGTTTTCCTACTCTTGCTTTTAGATTCATCTAGAGGGAGGTAGTTTATGTATTTGTAAACATTAGATTTCTTAGGGGCAAATGCTTTCTTCCATTGAATTCTCTTTTGTTTGCATTCAAGGAACACTTCCTCACGAGTTTTCTGAGTTTGTTTATTGAAAAGGCCATAAAGACTATTCTCATAAGCATAATTATATGGTTTCACAAACTCCTTATTAACAAGTGGTTGACTATCAGCATCCCAAAGGGCCGTCTCTTCACTATTGGCACTAACAGGCATGCAATCAAGATCTGTCCTTTCAGTCTCATCAAGATAAAGACACGGGTTCGCAGCTTGAGCTTTGGCAAGGTACTCAGGACTTGCAAAGCTAGCTTGACCCTTAAACATCGATGGAGGTGCTAGCATTCTTACGGATTGAATAGAATCATGCGCTTTATAAACAACGTTCTTCAAAAAGTCGACTTGTGCTTCTAGTTTCGTAACTTTTTCGGTTTCTTTATCATATCTACTTTTGAAGTCTTGTTTTAACGCATCTACCTCTTGTTTCTTATCCTCTAGAATTTTAGCAGAATCAGTGGTGGTCATAGAGAGCTTTTGTTCAAGTTCATTAACTTTGGTATTGGCAAGGTACGTTTTTTGACGTTCATCCATTAAGAAAACATTATATTGACGCTTCTCTTTAGCTAATAACTCAAGAGTTGTATTATATTTGTTTTCAAAATCGTCCTTTTGACTTTTTAACGCACTTCCCTTGTACCCCTCAAGCTCTTTGGTTTTCTGAAGGAGCTCATCTCCATAGCTTTCAGTCATCTCAGTAGATTTGATAAGAGCAGCTTTACATTCTTCAAAACTTTGAGTGAGCGTAGCGTTTGCCTTTTTTAATTGCTTTTGACTCTTTTTATTTTCAGTGACATCTTTTTGTAAAGTAGCAATTAAATTAGCAAGCGCAATACGTTCCTCTTCATCATATTCATTTGCATGTTGATCATCCTCAGACTCATTATTGCACATGTCTGATGAATCGGGTGTGGTATTGCTATCAACCGTTTCCATCATACACGTGTCATTAATGGCATTGGGTAGATCACTATGCTCAAGAATATCACCAAACACATTATATTCATCAGTAGTGTGTACCTTATCGATTGGCTCAGTGTCAAAGATAGGGCCATTGTCATCTTCAGTGACTTTGAGAACTTCTTCAACCTTTGCCATGTACGAGTAATGTGCATCAAGCTCTTGACCAGAATCTTCATCATCAGTATCATCAAGCATGGCTCCTTCCTCAGCTGACAATTTAACCCCTGCTTCCATCTTTTTGCATAGCAACATCTTTTCCTTGTGATAGCTGGAGTCTCTAACCCTTTTCGGCTTCCTGCATTCCTTTGCCATATGCCCATATCCTTGGCAATTAAAACATTGAATCCCGCCCTGCTGAACCACTTGACTTCCAACCGTTTCCCTATTCCCAATAGCAGCAGCAATCCTCTGAGTATCATACTTTGCAGTTTGTCGATCATATCTTGCAGAACCCTCAACATGCGTTGGATTATGTCGATCATACCTAGAAGGACTTTCACCACGTCGACGTGTGTCATACCTTGGAGGACTCTCAACATATCG
This sequence comes from Glebionis coronaria, assembly GCA_025667525.1. Taxonomy (NCBI): domain Eukaryota; kingdom Viridiplantae; phylum Streptophyta; class Magnoliopsida; order Asterales; family Asteraceae; genus Glebionis; species Glebionis coronaria. The sequence continues at coordinate 106,816,427 of CM046882.1, forward strand.
GTTCTTTGTGTTAGATGATGTGCGAAGATTGTTGTTGGTGGGTTTGTAGATTTTCTTGTAAGTCTTCATTATGTAAGCAATTTGTTGTTTCATCTCCCGGTTCTTTTGAGCTTGGTCTTCATCACTATCTTCTTCAGATGAGGACTCGGATGATGGTGATGGTGCTCTTGGCTCTTTACCTCGAGATTTTGTGGAAGATGAAGACTTAGATGATGTGGAATATCGTGGTGAGGATGATGTATTGGAGTATGGCTTAGGAGCACGAGAGTGAGGATCTTGAACATGTTGAGTGGTAGTCAGTAAAGCAAGTGGATTAGCCGTCTTGGCAACACGTTCAGTTCGAATCTCATTTGCTTCATTCTGAAATTGCTTCAAGATGTCAAAGAGTCGATGATATGAGACCTCGTCTAACTTTTCTTGTTGTTTCACCAAAGTGACGAATCGTGTCCACTCGGTTTAAAGTTGTTGAAGAAATTGAACATTGACTTGCATGGTGGAGACTTGCAGATTATTTCTTGTCATGTCATTCATCATCTTATAAAACCTGGAGTAGTAAGAGTCAATTGATTCTCCATCCCTTGAAGTAAACTTTCCAAAATTCCAAAACAAGTTTGTTTTGACATCTTGTTTGTTGAGTGATTCTCCTTGTTGCAAGCGTTCAATAGCAGTCCACATTTCATGTGCTGTCGGGCATGCATCAACCGTGGAGTAAATATCATCTCCAATCCCACTTAAAACCATATAGATGGCTTCCTTCTCTGCATCATGCCAAGCACAATTTTCAGGTGTGAGATCAGCTCTTGTTTCATCACGTTCACTTGCAGGTATTGGATTAGTAGTATCTGTGGCTGCTCTTGGAGGAACTGAGATCTTCTTAAATATATATGGTCCATGAGTAATACATTTCCTCAAGGCATCACCATTAGGTCTTGTATCAAGATATCGTATGAAACGTGATTGCCATTGAGCATACCGACCAGATACAAGCATTGGTGGTCTCTCTTTGTTACCCGCCACCATTATGTTGTTGTTCGTCACACGATATTCGGCAGTAGAATCCATCTCAATATTCTCTGAAATGATGAAGTGAATATGGATCTTAAGTAGATTTGTTGTGATTGTTGTTGTGGTTTAAATTCCGAAAATTGCAATTTTTCTCCAGGCCGACAATAAATTCTCCAGTCCGACAAAAACGGTAGACCAAAAAATTTTGTATCGCCAACTTTTGAAATTGAGCTAGAAATATTCTAAAACTAGTATGGAAAAAATTTGAATTTACTTGACGGAAAAATTTTAACTCTTTTTTTTTTTTTTTTTTTTTTTTTTTTGATCTTCGTGGAAACGATATTCCGAAACTAGTCTAGATGGTGGCTAAGTCTAAAAAATACTCAAACAAAATTTAGCAAAACACATCATCGGAATCACTGATCGGAATGTCAAATCGGAATCACTTATCGGAATGTCCCCTAATCGGAATACAATCGGAATGATGTCATCGGAATGTACTAATCGGAATCCTTGTCGGAATGATCTAATCGGAATAAGCTTGTCGGAATGTGCAATCGGAATGATGATCGGAAAGTTGATTGGAATGCAAATCGGAATATTTTGTCCAATCGGAATGATGATCGGAAAGCTGGTCAGAATGTGTAAACCCTTTTCCGATGATACTGATCGGAATCACAATCGGAATCTATAATCCCTTTTCCGATTACACCAATCGGAATAATAGTGCTGTTACGAGATTTTGGGGTAAAAAATTGAATTTTTCGACAAGAAATCCGCGATTTTAACCAACCAAATGCGACCAAATCCCTACCACAGCTATGTAGAAGATTTGTATCAAGATTTAGAGCATAGAAACACAAAAAGAATCTTGAATTCGAGATGATTATAAGAGAAAATCACACGAACCAAGTAAAATCAACAACGAATCACAAAACTACCCCATGGCGATTGATACCAAATGTTGTCCCATATATTTGTGATGATTAAGCAATGAAGAAAGAAAGAAAATAGATGAAGAAGAGATGAATTCCTAGAGAGAGAAAGTAGTGAGAGAAAGTAGAGAGGAGATGATTAACTTGGTGAGATTAGATTAAGAAAATAAGTTGTTACAAATGACCATCCACCCTCCTAACATGCTAGGAGGGTAGTATATATAGTCCACCCACATGCGGGCTTTAATGGACTATATATTGGGCCGGGCTTGTCTTTTGGACTTTAATTAGTTTAAATCCAAGCCCGTGAACCACGACTAAATAACTACTTATTACAACGTTCTAATAAATATTACAATAGAAACCTATGACCGAACATTCTTGTTTGACTCAATATTTTGAGGCTAACATCAATGCACACTCTCCATCCGGTCACGAGTCTAGTGGGAATTAACTCGTTGGCATCGTTTGGCACAACGGTCATTCCTCCCTTCTTAGGGACACAATGAATAGGACTCACCCAAGGGCTATCGAAAGTAGGGTAAATCATTCCCGCGTCAAGGAGTTTAAGGACTTCCTTTTTGATGACGTCATGAATTTTGGGGTTCACCCTCCTTTGACATTAGATTGCGGGCTTGTAATCCTCCTCCATTAAGATTTTGTGGGTACAAAATTTGGGATCGATCCCCTTAATGTCGGATAACTTCCACGCAATTGCCCCTTTGTGATCCTTTAGAACATCGACAAGTGCGGTTTTTTCATCATTCGAAAGTTCCTTCGCAATAATAACCGGCAACTTGTTGCCCTCCTCCAAATAGACATATTCGAGATGAGGAGGTAGATCTTTCAACTCGAGCATAGGTGGTTCCTCAAGTGAAGATTTGGGCTCGATACTCATAACCTCCTCGGGTGGAGGAAATAGGAAATCGTTGAGAAAATCCTTGATAATCGAGAAGTCCTCATTGTTGTCGAGGTCTTCTTCACAAGTACGTGGAACATCGAGTTCTTCCAACGTAAAACCACCACCTTCAAATGGAGTGAAGGTTGGTGTCGAGTTATCAAGAATGGGATCAAGCATAGTGGGATTGCCACTATTTTCAACATCACCAAAACCTAGAACTTCTTGTGAAAATTCCTCACAAACAACGTCGATCATATCAACGAGGTTTATGGTTGCAACGGAATAAACATGAGAAAGTTGAGAATTTTGAGTTGCGTTTATAACAAGTTCCTCGTCGTTGAAACGTAAGGTGATCTTTCTAGCATGCACATCAATCAAAGCCATAGACGTATCTAAAAACGAACGACCTAAAATGAGAGGAACTTGAGGGTCCGTGGGAATATCGACAATGATAAAGTCTACCGGATAATAGAACTTTCCCACTTTCACAAAAACGTCTTTCGCCAATCCACATGCGCGAATCGTGGAATGGTCGGCCAACTTGATAGACATTAGTGAAGGAGTAAGATTAGGAAGACTGAGCGACTCGAAGATTGCAAGTGGCATCAAGTTAATGCTAGCACCAAGATCGGCCAAGACATAGCATTCTTCTATATCTTGAATTGCACAAGGGATCAAAAATTTACCGGGATCACCGACTTTTTGAGGTATGCGATTAAGATAAACCGACGAACAACTAGACAATTGATGCAATTTCTCCTTGTTGTTCAACATACTCTTAAGTTAGCGGCAAATCGAGGCATCATGACCAAAGCATCGGCGAAACTTACATTAAAGTGCAAATCACGAAACATTTTCATAAAAAGCTCAAATTGATAATTGTCGCGCTATTGTCGTTTCTCTTTCCTAAGTCTCAATGGGTAAGGTAAGGGTGGTGTGGGTTGGGGCATAGGCATAGCCTTTGGAATCTCGGCTTCCAATGTTGGTAATGGGTCAACCGTAGGTGTGGCATGAGCGGTACTTTGTGGGATTGAGATATGCTCCTTTTCGACCACCACCTCGTGTTCTTCCTCAATTTCCTCCACCGCTGGAGTAATTGGTTGAGGAGTCGGTTCTTTAAGTGTCTTACCACTTTGTGTGGTAATCACTTTCATCTCTCCCTTCGGGTTTGATATGGTGTTACTAGGTAAACTACCCGAAGTAGAGGCTTTGTTCCCCATGACGGCTTCCAAAATAGCATTGAGCTTAACATCTTGACTAGCGGCTTTTCGGTCTATCCTTTGTTCAAGCCTAGCATGACTTTGCTCAATTTTATTGTTTTGACCTCTAATTTGATTAGCAAAATCATTTTTCAACTCATTTCTCATGTTAACATTTTCCTTATCAAAATTAGCTAACTCCTTTGTGTTTTTAGCCGTTTCCTTAGCTTGACTAGCCAATTGCTCTTGAATGTTTTCCAAAATCTTATCATTTGCCGTAGCGTAATTCAAAAAGTCCATTGGAAGTTCTTTAGTGTAAACATTTTGAAGACCTTGACTTGTGTTTTGAAAATTATGGTTTTGGTTTTGATTTTGCAATTGGCTACTACTCCCTTGATTCCCATAGTTGTTATTACCCTTGTAATTGTTTCTTTGATTGTTTTGGTAACCAACTTGATTGTTTCGATAATTGTTAGTATTTTGATTTGGTGGAAAACCCGGTGGAGTCAATTGATTAGTGCGGGTAACTTGACCGTTTTCGTTATAAGTTCCCGCGGCCGCGTAGGCACTCGAAGTGTTACCACCGTTGGTAATGCACTCGGAGTAATCGTGAGCTCCACCACAATACATACAAGAAACCTCAACCGCTTTAGCCGTAGCGGGAGTGGGTTGTTCACCAACTTTAAACTCAATTAACAATCCTTTAAGCTTATCAAAAATCTTATTCTCCAAATTAGCCTCGATTTGGCAAGCATCAATGGTATGTGACAATGAAGGCGAAGGTGAAGACGAAGTCTTACGAACACTCGACGTGCTACGAGGACTATAGACCTTAGACCTATTCTCAATGATTAACAATGATTCCTCGACCGTTTTACACAAAAAATTACCACCCGCTGCGGCATTAAGATAATCACGCTCATGATCGTTCAAGCCATTGTAAAACGTGTCAATTTGATGCAAGTCGGAAAAACCATGATGAGGACATTCGTGCAACATTTCCTTAAACCTATTCCAAGCCGTCGAAAGACTATCATTATACTCTTGTGAAAACTTTGAAATCTCGTTTTTCAAATGCGTAGTCTTAGAGGGCGGAAAAAAATTGGTTCACGAACTTTGAAACGAGATCCTTCCACGTCAATATAGAATTGGGTGGCTCTTTTTCTAACCAAATTTTAGCGGGCCCCGCTAAGGAATACGGAAAAAGCATCATCGTAATCGAGTCGTTAGAGACGTCCTTAAACTTGCAAGTGGCGGTAAGATGATTGAATTGGCGAATGTGGTTATGAGGGTTGTCCTTTTCGTCACCACGAAACTTGTTGTTTTGAATCATGGACAACAAACCCGTCTTAACCTCAAAATTCTCCGCAAGGATAGCGGGAATCACAATCGCTTCTCCATAACCCTCGGTGGGTGCTTGAAGCAACTCCATCATAGTACGATTAGCCATGGGTGCTTCTTGTTCTACGATGGGTTCGACAATGGGAGATTCTTCACTAGAAGATGTTTGGTTTCCTTCCTTTTGACGACGTTTATGTGCACGTCTTGCTTTGGAGCGAGTTTGCATAAACGTCACGTACAACGAGAGGATGAGCAAAGAAGATTCTTTTTGGTGTTTTTACTTTTTCAATTTTTTTGTGGTTTTTTATTGTTTTTACCTTTTTTTGGATTTTTGTGATTGTATTAAGTAGACAAAAATCTACAAATATCATCCTTAATCAAATCTCTTGATTAAAGAAGCCTCAAGGAATGAAAACGATCACGTGAAGTGAACGCTTTCGATGACTTTAGAACGTTGGTGGAACACCAAAACGTTCAAGAGGGTTTAATCAAATGAAACCAAGAAAATATATATGATACTTAGTAATACTTTGGGCGGCAAAACCCTCGATTATCTCTCAAAATAAAATACTCACAAGCAAGCGGGAAACGAGGCGGCGCGAAGAACTTAAGAGCCTTTTTCCTTAGGATATATTTTATAATATCCGCCTTATACCCACCTTATAGTTTGTATTTTTCAAAATCGAGCTTCACGAAAGTATTTATCTATTTTTGCCTTTTTCTTTGGTTTGAGATTCGAATACAATGATTGGGTAATGACCTCCCAAGTCAAGGTTGTGATTTCTCACTTTTGGAGTACTTATGTATTTATTGTTCTACGTATACAATATAGTAATAGTATTCACACAAAAAACGAAAAACCGATAATACGTATTAGTAGAGTGCTACTAATACAATTAGCTATTATGGCTATATAAAAACAACAATTGTTCAAATCAAAACACAACACGCCTCCCCGGCAGCGGCGCCAAAATGATGGTAGTAAATTCACACTCGTTTAGGAAAACGAGGCAAAAGCGGTAAGTATTAAGTGTTCGTTTAGGAAAACGAAAGCACTTATGACCCTTTGTGTGGGATCGTTCTCAAGGAGGCTTGGTGCATTGTGTTAAGAATTGATTTATGATTTGTTTGTGATTATATTGATGAGAAAAGAGAAAGAAAAAGACGGATTACTCTAAAAATTACCCTACAATGCGAAAAACGTGAAATCGTAAAATTCGACGAAACGAAAAAATAGTCTAAAAATTACCAAATTTTTAATATAAACTAAGAAAAATATAAAGATCACAGATTTGAAAACCAAAAATTCTAAAACCTTTTTAATAATTTTAAAATGATTTTTAAAGTTAATTAAAAACCTCAAAATTGCATAAAATTAAATATAAGTCCAAATTAAAACTTAAATGCATGTAAACCTAAAGTTATTTATTTAAAACCGAAAAACTATTTTTGAAAATTTTTCTAAACGTTTTTCTATTTTTTAAAGCCTAAAAACTAATTTAAAAGAAAATAATCCTAATAAGTTAAATCTAATTGGGAAAAATCTAATTTTTGCACACAAAAATCCTAAGTCTAATAGTAAACAAGGGAAAAATAAAAATATAGAAAAAGCTATGAAAATTAAGCTAAAAAGGGCTGAATAAGCTACGGTTTGTTAATAAAAAAAAGGCTAAAAAGAAAATAAAAAAAAGAATAAAGGAAAAATAGAAGAAATTAGTACCCAAAAGACACAATAGAGCACATGGTGGGCTGATGTTGTTTTGTGTCTTGTTGTTCCATGATGGTCAAGGGTTCGAATCTTTCTGTTAGCAGTTTCTTTACTCTTTTTCTTATTAACTTATACACGAAAAAAAAACGAAAGTATAAAATAAAAACAACAGAAAGTGATAACAAAGAAGCTCGCTAGAGCAGATGGTGTATTCAGGGTGGGTTGCGTCTTGCTTTGCTGTCAGGTCTGGTGTTCGAATCTTGCTTGCTTCCCTTTTTTTTCTTTTACAGATTACTACCTCATAACAGTCTTATAAATAAAAGTATGAAAGAAAAGGAAACAGAAACTCCAAAGAGAGCAGATGGTGGGAGTAATAGTTGTTGCGTCTCTTGTTGATTAAGGTCAGGGGTTCAATTCCTTTTCACTGCCAGGTTACTATTTTATATGTTACTTTTTGGTTACTGGTTGATGTTGGTTTACTCAGTTTTTGGACAACAAACCCCCACTAGCAGTTGGCTTGTGGGGGGTGTAATAGATAAGCACAAAGACGGCAGGCAGTCCCAACAAGTCACATAAACCAATTACGAAAACCGCACAGCAAATAGGCAGACCCAAACAACACGCTGGCTATTCTTTTTTTTAGTCTAATTTTTTTTTGGTTCCTTTTTGACAGCTTACAACTTTTTGACTATTTAAACTCTCATGGTTTTAAGAGAGTTAATCATGAAAATACAGTCAATAAAAAAAAACCAGCAACACAGAAGCAAATTAAAGTATAAATCAAAGGCAACTTAAGGGTGTGCTAACTGATGAACAGTAGTACAACAAGCATTATGTAAATTAACACCTTAAAAGCCAATTTCTTACTACAATCAAGGTAACCTAATAAGCTGATAACATAAACTTAAATGAAAACAGATTAATCTTATCATCTAAACCACTTGAACCCTTAATTTCAACAATCTAATCCTAGAAATAAGTGAGTTACGTCTGCTGGTATACTAGACCTCAGGATGACCAAAAGTAAAGAACTAGGTATGATAGTTTTGATCAAGTCGCACAACAAAGCTAAGGTGTGATCTCTAAACCTCCAATATCACTGCAACATACCCAAAAGTACTTGAATCAAGTAGAACCCAACACCTTTAATCACTAGAACAGATAATGAATTCAATCTGCTCGACTATATTTTTGATTTTTTAAACTTTTGTAAGTGCAACCGAAGCTCAAAACAACTAACGATAATCTCTAGCAATCGAATTCAGACACGATGGACAAATCATACCTTATCACTATATCCTATCATACTTTCAATAAAACAAGCAAAAACAAACTTTCAAAGATTACTTGTTTTAAGCACCACAACTTAAAATAACCACTGACTATGCATCAAACAACATTCAAACAAAGATAACCACATTCACTTTAACAATTAAACACAAAAGCACATGAACACCAAACTTTTGCATATTAAAAAAAATGAAAACAAAGAAAGCAAACCTCAAGAACGTACATCCACGCTCTTGATTGTTCGAGCTTATGTACTAGCTAAACAAGTACAAGCTTCCAAACCAACCTGCTAGGAAGAAACAAACGTGAACAGTGATATCAATTTTTTAAAAAATTAAGTTGACAAAATTTCTTGAAAACTCTTCTTCTTTTAAACCTTCCTTTCAAAACCTTTTAATCCAAATGGAAACGTTACTAATTTCTGAAATGACTTCGAACCAAAACTATTTCGACTAACTAAGGTGAGAGATCTCAGAACCAAATTCCTTATGACTAAGCCTTAACCAAAAAACTTACCACCAATCTTTCAAACAATAAATTTAAACAATAAATTAAATAAGACAATGGTATTCAAAATATTTTTTTAAACAAAACTTACATTTATCTTCCAAAGACATTACAAAGGATTTTTTTTAAAAACTGAGACAAAGGGCCAATCCACAAACCGGATGCTCCTTATATAGACTGTAAAGGAAGAGTCTAGAATAAAAAACCCTATATGTTGAATCCCTCAAATGCCCTTGAAGGATATACGAATATCCTATGAAGATGCTGATTTTGAAAAGGGTCAAGAGACTCCATGTGATGGACAGTGTACTTGTTTTGATCTTGTACGTTGATTGTTGTTGTGGAGCACACGAAATCAATACAGTCCATATGATCACTGCTTTTTCTTTTGTCTTGGCTCGTTTTCTTCACATGGGTGTGGGGTAAGGTATAAGAGTGATAGGTGATTAGGGTTAAGAGAGGACTTGGGGATGATGGTGGCTGATGATGAGGAACCCTAATCTTTGTTTTTCTATATAATGAACCGTCCTGTTTTTTTCTTTAAAAACGTTTTATAAAAAAAACATAAGGGGGCCGGTTGATTTGTTTGGTTGGGCTGGGGTGGATACCAATTGGGCTTATTATGGGTTTGGGTTTGATTAATGTCAAAACTGGTCCCCAATCTTTCATTTTGTATCCACAAAAAGTTCAATAGCTTATAACCTCCATTCCCTTTGTATCAACTTTGCCTCTCTTGTCAATTTTGGCATATGATATTTGTAAACTTTCACCAAGGACCATTGTTGCACATTTTGCATATTTTAAGGGCTTATCTTGTATATTCTTGAAACTTAAAGGACCAACTTGTAATTTTTGAGTTTTACAAGGGCCAAAAGTGACAAGTCTTCAAAAGTTGAGGGACCTTTCTTGACAAATCTTCAAAGTTCAAGGTTTTTCTTGGAAATTCAACATTTGGGTCCGGTTCATTGTGCGGCTTCGTTTCCCGTGTTCGTTTTTGCATGATTCTTGTGATCTTTTGTCATTTTCTCAATATCCGTACCTAAAATACACAAGCAACAAACACAAGCAACAAACACAAGCATATATTTGGGTATTTTCATGATATTTTATGCATTTAAAGCCCTTTTTGGACGATGAGACTATGTATAAAATCAGTCTCATCAGTACTCAAGATGAGACGGCAGATCCTTAAGCTCTAAATCCGGAGGATTTTCGATGGATGGCGGAGTCAAAGTCGGATCATCGATAGAGATATCCTTAGGAGATGTTGGAGAAATATGGTCCTTACTGAGAAGTTTCTCAATGGTACGAATGTGTTCATCCCAATTGGTGGGAGAATCGTCATATTTTAAGTCCACATCTCCCAAAGTAGCTTCACATTCTTTCAAGATGAAATCACTTTCTCCAAATGGAGTTAGTGATGGAGCAATAGAGGCAACGGTCTCAACAGTGGGTAGAGAAGAAGAACTACTTTTACAAGCGTCTTTGAAATGTTCTTCACAAGCCTCATCAAGAACGTCAATGAAATTAGCGCTCTCATTTTCAGAAGGCTGCTTAGAAAGTTTACCCATGTTGAAGACGATTTTATCGTCACCAACTCTCATGATTAATTCGCCAGCGGCTACATCAATGAGAGTGCGACCGGTCCTCAGGAATGGACGTCCAATGATCAATGGAACACGGGGGTCCATCTCGTAGTCAACGACAACAAAATCCGCCAGAAAGGTGAATTTGTCGACACCGACAAAGACGTCTTCGGCTATCCCCACTGGATAAGCAACCGTACGGTTAGCTAATTCCAAAGTCATTCGTGTGGGGACTAGCTCGGGGAGAGATAATTGCTTCCAAACACTTAATGGCATTAAGTTAATACTAGCACCTAGATCGGCTAGGGCCATGCAATTCTCTACTCCCGGGAAGTTGTAAGGAATCAAGAAACGACCCGGATTACCAAGTTTGGTTGGCAATTTCCTTAAGAGCACTGCAGAGCAATTCTCATTAAGTTGGGTCTGAGCAATATCGAGAAGTTTCTCCTTATCACTGAGAAGATCTTTAAACATTTTAGCATATTTTGGCATATGAACGAGAGCCTCAGCAAAGGAGATATTGAAATTCAGTTGTTTAAACATTTTGAGAAAGTTAAAAACCTGAATATCATCCTTGTTCTTCAATTTCTCTTTCCTCAACCTTGAAGGATAAGGTATGTTGGGTTGAGATGAAGGCTTTGGTATGGAATTCTCACTCACAGCCTTGGGTGTTGGAGGGGTGGAAGTAGAAGTTGGAGGTGTTGGAGAAATAAGAGGTGGAGGAATTGGAGAAGGAGACTCGTTTTCCTTAGTCACAATCACCGGTGTAGGTGTAGGAAGCTCGGGTTCCGTTAAACCTTTTCCACTGCGAGTGGTGACTGCTTTCATCTCCCCTCTTGGATTAGGAACGGTGTTACTCGGAAGAGAACCCGATCCAGAGGCTTTATTACTTGGGAAAAAACTAGCCATCATGTTCCTCAAGTCATTCGTTTGACTTGCCAAAGTGTTTCGCATATCAGCTCGAAGATCATTCCCTTGCTTCACCATATCTGCTTTCATGTTGAGCATTTCCCGCTGAAGATTTTGCACTATCACATCATTAGTCCTCATGTAGGTTTCAACATCTTGGTGTAATGCGGTGGGTTGGTTGGGAGGAGGAGCATGGTAGGCGGGTGATTGATAAGCAGGTTGTTGGTAAACTTGGTTGTTTCTTTGAGGTGGATATGGGTTTCTTTGGTTTTGATATTGATTTTGAGCACGTGGTTGGTTTTGATTGTTGCGATTGAGGTTGTTAGGGTTTTGTGGGGGAAAACCGGGAGGTGAAAGAAAGTTGTTTGAGCGATAGCTGAGCAAGTTGCGGTCACCTTGAGGACGTGCTTGATAGCCTCCTGTAGAATAGGTACCGTTGGCGGCATACATATTTTCCGGATTGTCGTGAGTCGAAGGGCAATCGGTGTATGAGTGAGATCCCCCGCATATATCACATGATTGAGTCAAAGCACTAGCTTGGGCAGTGATAGCTTTGGTATTGTTGGCGGCTTGGAGAGCAAGTGATTCAACAAGCGAAGTAAGCTTCTCAAGTCTCTTGTCGCTCTCATTAGTGCTAGCACTAGCCACATTGGTCTGAACACTCTTGGTTTGCACTCTAGACTTGTTCTCAATAATATCCCAAGCGGCATTAGAAGACTTAACCAAAAGATTACCCACCGAGGCACTATTTAGTGAATCTTGGTCATTCATGCTTAAACCATTGAAAAAAGTATTAATTTGGTGCACTTTGGTAAAACCATGTTGTGGGCACTTTCTTAAAAGTTCTTTAAAACGGTCCCAAGATTCACTAAAAGTCTCATCGTACTTTTGTTCAAAAGTAATGATTTCACTCCGCAAAGCGGTAGTACGAGAGGGTGGGAAAAAGTAGTTTACGAATTTGGTCTCTAAGTCCGTCCACGTAAGAATACTTTGTGGCGGTTCCTTATCAAGCCAATGCCGGGCTTGTCCCTCTAAGGAGAAAGGAAAAAGTTGCAAGCGAATTACCTCTTGTGAAACCCCATTATACTTAACCGTTTAGTGAGTTGAAGAAACCTCTTAATATGGTCATGAGGATCATCAATTGAACGCCCCAAGAATGGTTGAGCAGAGACCATTTGAATGAAGCCGGATTTGAGCTCAAAGTTGTTGGCTCCAATCGCGGGTATGACAATAGCTTCGTGGTTTCCCTCTACATGTTCTTGCAAAAGTTCGATAATTGGACGATTGTCCGGTAGAGGTTCATTGTTGTCATTATTCATGTTGTTTTGAGGTGGATTATTATTATTGTTGTGTACACCGGCCATGTCATAGTTATCGAGAGTCTCGGGCTCGGGATAAGACGTTGATCGAGTGCGCATACACTTGCAAAAGAACTAACAAAGCAGAAATATTTTTGGTTTTTTATGTTTTTTAATTTTTTTTAATTTTTTTTTGAAAATTTTATATATATATTTTTTTTGATTTTCGAAAATTTTAAAGCAAGGAAAATAACGTTCAAAGATGAACGGATCCCAAAATCCAACGCGTCTCTCACTTAAAACCTTTAATCTTAACGAAAAGAGCCGGCAGCGGCGCCATTTAATACAAAGTTTTTAGCCATGTATAAAATCTTATCGTCCGAATCTCTTCGAATTGATTATTGGTAGAAAGTGCGACTCAATTGTTCTTGGTGGAATAATAAATGGTTGGTTTGATTATCTATTTTAAACTAAAAGCAAGTATGAAACTGTCGTTGAGTAAATTAAAGCTTTTAAAAATTAAACTAAAAGTTATTTAGATAAACACTTAAAACATAAAACTTAAAAATATGTTCTATCGGAATGTATCAAAATGAAAGCCATCAGAATAACCAAATGTAAAGCTGTCGGAATGTTAATCTGAATACCCATCGGAATGTCGAAGTCAATTCTGTCGGAATATGGTTCTGTCGCAATGATGACAATCGGAATGTCCTAGATCGCAATGTCAGATCAGATTAATCCAAATACCTTTGTCGTAATGTCCAGATCGGAAAGTTGTAAACTAAGATTGGGCAGAGTTTCGTTTCAAAGTAACCTTAGTCCCGTCGAAATATGCGATCGTAATGAGCGATCGCAATCCAGATCGGAATAAGGGGGAAGTACAAGTTATCGCAAAGTAAAACCCTTGATGGGTTATTGCGATAGAAACCAAGGTCCAATCGGAATGTGCAATACCCAATATTGCGATGAACACAAGCAGTAGTAATCCGAAATTGGTGGTAAGCTTAAAACTCAATAAGCACGGATAATAAGCTATCTTAACCAAATCTTAAATAACTCAATAAGCTTAAATTTGATAACTTTCAAAAACATGAAATCATAAACTTTATAAAAGAAATTTTTGAAAAGATTAAACCTATGATAATCCGAAAAGCAATAAGCTAAAACATGAAATAAGCCAAAAAGCATAAAGAGCTTATAGCCTAAACCAAATAAAAGCTTAATAAGTAGTAAAAAGATTAACCTTTTAACTACTTAAACATCAAACGAAATCAATCCGTATGGATTATAATTTTCGGATCAAAAGAAAAATGAAACCAAGAAATGTAGGAAGAGATTAAAGAACACAAACTTAAACTTTTGATTAAAGAAACTCAAATACAAAGATTAATGAAAGCTTAAAATTTGAAAGATGAAAACAAAGAAAAACTAAGTGAGAGAAAGTTGGGAACTTTCTCTCTCTAAGACTAGTAAGAAAAATTAAAAGTGAAAACTAGCTAACCCCTCTCCTAATGTGATTAGGAGGGTATTTATAGGCTTAGTGGGAAGTGCATGTGTGGTGTGCTTCCTTCTTTCTTTTTTTTTCACGACTCGATTTAATTCTTTGTCTTTACTCGACGTCGTCTCGAGATTTGAACTTCGTCTTAATAATTTTCTTCTTTAATTTAGACTTGAGTTCTTTGACTTCATTAACTTCCGTCTTTAGACTTTTTCTTCGATAAATCTTCAGAATAGGTCTTGGACATCCGTTCTTTAAGCACTCTTGATCTCTTGACTTCGTCTTTTCTCGTTTTTCTTCGATAAAAGCCCGTGAAAGCCCATGTTTTCTTCCTTTTTCATCTTTTGGTCCTAAAACATAATAAAAACACAAACCACGCATAATTCCGACTTTTACGACATAAATTACACGTTTTGGTCTTGTTATTATTGGAAATAAGCGGTAAAAGGATAAGTGTTTTCACACTTATTAGGTACTCACCCACCATATAATGTATTCATAAGAATTTTGTAAACACACGACACTGCATTCTTTTACTATTTTCATCTTAAAATGACCATACATCTGAGTTTCTACTAAGTGTAATACCATTTTACACTTTTATAAAAGTTGGTTCAAGTGTGGAACAAGGCTCTTGATGATGCTGGAAGTAGTGCCAAAAAAATAATTTGCATAGGTGAGATTTAAACATAGCAACAAGATCTTGTCTGGTGACAGGTGCCTTGTGCAACAGAAATTCCCTGATTGCATCTTCTGTGACAGGTCCGGTGACAGCAGGTGCTGGTTTTGAAGATGATGATGCACCTTTACTATTCTTTGCACCAAGACCCGGCTCCTCTTTTCAAGCCTTCATCTTCTGAAATCCAACAGAACATCAAACATAGGGTCAGATTAAAACAATTATTGTATACTCTGCATCAATGACTCTACACCGACTAAATGCAGATATTGTTTAGCTTCCTTTTGGTTTATTACCAGTATTTACCACTTAATCTTTGCCACCTTAGAGCTAATGGAATCATTTGTCTGAAAATCTATACCCATAAATACCATCCTAAACGTCTCAGATCATGTATCACATCTTAAAATATCATCTTGAAACTGAAAACCATAAATCATGAATTCCATGTTTACGAAAATGGCTGCAAGGCTCTTGCTTGTCCTAATGTTTTCCATATTGGCAGAAAGTAGATCTTCACTAAATGGCGGTAAGTAATATTTGAATTTCAAGGGCAAGTTGGATGAAGACCCCATTGTCCATAGGGATCTTTCTTCCCTCTATGATATACTGTTGGAGCAAAACTTGTATCTCATAACTCTTTTTCATGATATGAACATGTAAAGAAAAGGGCGTTTGGCTGTGTGTTCTAATTTGGTATCTTGCAGCTCTTTTTGTTCTTTTTATTTTTTTTCGGTTTTTGCAGAATGAAGAGGCTATAGACTATGCACTCAAGAAGAGAGATGTGAAACTTGTGCCATGCGGATTGGGTACATTTGTAATAGTTGACAGTCAATGAAAATAGTAGAATCGCCGAAAACTTGATCTCCTACAATTTTATACTCTACTTCATATAGGTAATCTACTCTTCATGATCTTTATTTTTCTTTATAAGTACTTAATATTTTGCAGGTATAATGTTGCTGCAAAACGTGTTGCAATCACATTTGGTTAGTCACTCTCAGCCAACCAACTTGGTTTATCCAGTTAGCAAATCTGCTCGATGATGGGGTACGATTTTAGTTACTTTTTATAGCTTATTTTCTGATTAAACGTTTATGATAACTTTTTCTTATATAGAACCTTTGTGATACAACCTTCAGCCTTGCTGGTAGAACATTTTTGAAGTATCATATATGAGATTAATATATGATAGTGCTAGAATCGCATAGTTATATCAACTGTTTCCCGAGTATTCATCGCAGGTAGCAAGAGGAACATATATATAACTGTTTCCTTTGTTATATTAAATGATAGTATTAATCTCACGTGGTTGAATTTTACTGTTTTTTTTGGGAAAGGGTTACCCCGCTCGAGACTTGGCTGACCAACAAGGACATGAAGATATATAGAATCGCTTCTGTTATGTGCATCCAAACATACCATTAACCTGTTCAGGGGTCTATTTTTTAAATTTTTATCTGCTTCTCTGCATTTTTTTAACAAAATATTGTACGAGTATGTAATAAGAGTAGTACAACTATATTATCTGCAATACTAATTTAGCATATTTTAAAAACCATATAAGATTTTTTTATTTGAATACACTTTAGGTGGGGGGGGGGGGTTCTGTTTTAGTGAAATCTTTTAGCTTAATGCATTTGACCTGTTTAAGAAAACAAAATTCCAAAATGACCCATTTATAAGTGAATGTTCGAAATAGTCACCGCTACTTGATATAGTAAAATCACTCTCAAACACTATAATTTAGAAGAGGTGGACTCACTTTGAAAAGATGGCTTCATGTAATAGCATCAACGACGCTAAAAGGATCATCAAATAGATAAATATCAGCATCTTGATATAGAGCGTGTGATATTTGTATTCTCTGTTTCTGCCCTCCATTTAGATTGATTATTCTCTCACCTATAATCGTTGATCACTGAACTATAGAGATTCAAGGTCTTTTAGTAATCACATGCTTCAAGTAACTTATTGTACCTTTCTATTTCCATTTCCTTACCAAACGATATGTTCTCTTCTATCTTTCCACTTTGTACCCATGGTGTTTGACCAACATAAGCCTTTGTGCCACCAATTTTAACGTGTCTTAAATACATGACAATAAACTCGACTTACCCGAGCCAAAAAGACACCACACAAGCAACTTTCATATCATGAACAGCTCTAAAATTTATTTCAATCAATGTCAGGTACATAGATGTCAAATGCATGTGAAATTCCCGTTAATTATCCCAACCGCTGTGTTAGAACTACCTCATGAGACTATTTCCACAAGATCGGAATCCAACTTTTTGAAGACTAAGGAATGATGTAATACGATCATGTGAGACTTTAGTCTGTGCTATCTTGGATTATATTGTACTGGAAGATTATATGCAGATCCTAGAGATTTTTAAATGCTGCAAATGCAGAAAATACTTTTCCTTAATCAAGTGGGGATATCATTATTTTCATTTAAATTATTAAAATAATTATCAAAACATCAGCCTTGTATCAATAACTATTTTACCTTATGTTGTTCCAGCTGTAGATGCTAAATACATGGCAGTGTTGCAACTTTTATTTTCAAGTAAGGCAGTTTAAGTTGGTTATTAGTTTATAAGATAACTTATATATGCATAATGAGATTAAGACTATTTATAAACATCAATTTTTTTAGCAGGTTCACTATCATGTTGTGATTTAACTTCCCTATCTGATCGTTCACATGATTTGTACAATGTTTTGTGTTTCCGGTTGCAGGAACATGCCGCCATGGCTCCACAACATTTTATTTGTAAATCTCTTTTGATTGTATTTAATGCCAGATAAATATTGAACATGGACAATTTATCAAAGGATACACTGAGGGCCACATGCGCAAAGATAATCGGCCTGAAATGTTACTGCTAAAGAACTGGCCCTCTCCTGGTGCCGCTGAAGAGTTTATATTGTACCAGATACCTGAGTTTATTAGTAAGCTGCTTTTGCTTGAGTATATTCATTCAAAGTGGGGCTTTCTGAATCTTGCTGCAAGACTACTTCATTATTCCCTGCTGAATGATGTAGGGCCTAAGATTTCGGTGTCTTATGGGATGTCTGATGAACTTGGTCAAGGTGATTCAGTGACCATGCTTCATCTCAATATGCGATACGTGGTGAGTTTATGTATATTCATTTTTTGTTTTTCTCATCATGCTGTGTAGATTCAGTATATTTTAGTCCAGGTTAAGGATTAATTTGATTTTCAAATTCATATTACGTGAGTACGTTTGTCTGTTGGTTCATACATGTGAATTAAAGACTAAACGTCAGAAGACTTCCAAAGATCTTGGAGAATCTGAGGCAGCCAAGTCACCACCAATCGAACCACAAAGTTTAGATGAACGAATGCTGCCAAAATCTCCAATCCCTGCACACAATATGGAAAAGGAGGGGGTGATAAATATAGATTCAATTGACACTGATAGAACGAAAAGCCAAGGGGTCAGTGCTAACGTGAATACTTCTGTTGCCACTACTAACAATATAGAAAATGGTGGGGAGATAAATATTGATAAAATGGAGGATGATAGAATTGAAAGCCAAAGGGTCAGTACTACTACTATTGCTACTAACAACACTGAAGATGACGTGAAGATAAATATCGATTTAGTTGAAGATGATAGAACTGAAAGCCAAGGCACTAGTACTACCATGAAGACTACGATCACCACTACCAACAAAACGAAAATACTGGAGAGACACGTGTACATTCAATGGAAGATGATAGAACAGAAAGCCATGGGATCAGTACAACCACTCCAGTCACCACTACTAATAATTTGAAAAATGATGGGGAGACAAACATAGATCTAATGGAAGACAATAGAACTGAAAACCAAGGGGTCAATATGACTACTCCTGTTACCACTACCATCAATATGGAAATTGACGGAGAGACAAATATAGGTTGCTATGAAAGTGTTCACGGAATGGCAGCCGAGAATCTAACATCCAAACGAGCTAGGAGTGGAGGAAAACGTAAGTTACCTATGTCGAACTTGCACCAATGTGATGTCTATAGGTACTGTCAATTTACAGCTACTGTGCTGAATTTATTTTGTTTATTAATATTTTTTTTGAACGGCAGCTACTGTGCTGATTAAATAGTGTTTTTTTTCTTCGAAATTTATCTAGTGCAGGTTGGAAATTCACCGTCTTCTCTCTCTGCAAGATTGAACATGGAGGCTGAACATCGAGGCTGTTCACTACAAGAACTAACCCAGTTCAGGATGGATCCAATTTGTTTTGTATTCGAAACTGCAAAAAAGTCGCTTAAGGCAAGTCATACCATATTATTATAGAGTGAAGAAAAGAATCTGGAAGAATCTCTCACAGTCTATTTAAGAGGTACAATATATCTTAGAGGTCCAAACATATTTTTAGTACGTTGTTTGTCGGCCAGCCAATACTTTTACATCCATTTTTTTAGTTTTTTCTAAAACTAATTATACTTCTCCTCTATGATATACTCACTAAATTGAATTTGGTCTTATGATTTCCAAGTAAGAAGATTCTTTCATGCTCATTACAAAGTACATCTAGATCTTCTAGCAGTAGTTGTTGTGTATGCTGTCCGAGGGGATTGAAGCTCTGACTTTTACCTTCACTATCACAAGTCATGTTGCTTAACTGATTGAGGCCCCTGATAATATGTATCTTATTAGAGAAATCTGATTTTTTTGGTACGTCTTTTGCGCAACTAAAGTTTAGGAAATCTAATTCATTCAAAAAAGTTAAGGGTCTGATCATTGAAACTAGGTGACTGTAAAGAGAATATGCAGTATATGTTTTCATAAATCATATTATTTCGATTTCAACATCATTCGATGAATAAATTGATTTGGCATCTGTGTATGCATTGAAAGAACTACTAAGGCATTTTTTAACCCGCTTGACCCATTTAGTACATATGACAGGTCCCTGCTTAACAAGAATTATCCTTAATTGAGTCTTCTTGATGCGCGTGTATGCATGGATTTCTAGCTGTTCACATCGTAAAGTAAAGAAAGGTAGGTAGAGACATCACTATATTCTCTACTGGTATCATCTTCAGTCATCTTGGGGATACGTATAATTATACATACATTGCAGTAATTATAGGTCGAAGTTGAATAATTTATGTTTCCAAGTTCTCGAACACATTTTTTTGTAAAAGAAATTCTCTAACACATTACTCTTCCTTTATTTGTAACTTTTAGCATGAGAAGAGTAACTAAAAAGCATACTTGTAGCAAGCTGCAGAGTTGAGATATGGGATGCTTAATATGGTGTATTTGAGTAAGTTGCAGCAAGGGATGCTTAGTAAGGAGGCATCATCGCTTCCTTATTTCCCTTGCAGCAAGGAATGCTTAGTTGTGAGGTCTGTAATTTTTTGGTTTAGTTTTATAAAAAAATTATTCTTTAAAAAAAATGTTGTTGATTCATGCATTTTTGAGTGTATAGAGGCATGTTACTTGCTATTCGAAAACATGTTTTGTTAATTATCTTCGACCATTTCAATGCCCACTTGAACATGCTGTATAAATAATAGGTTGGTGTTTGTTCTTTCAATTTTGTTGCTCACTTTTTGTATTTAAGTATAAGAGCAAGCAAGTGGTAGTGATCACACATCAAAACTGAGAGCAGACCTTGTAATAAACGGGTGAAACACCAAACAAACAAGACACACATTGTAGAATGTCCATGTCCTTAATGTTTCTATGGCACTTATTTAATCACCAGAGTTCTAAGCATGGAAATGATGAAGTTGTAAATTATTTAGCATTGTTCAAGAAACCAACTTATGTTTATAGGCAAAAAGAGAAATTACAAGTAGTTTTTCATAATCTTAAAAGTTAGGTTTCTCCCATAGTTTAATATATTATTTCACTCACCCTTCTCATGATTTAACTGATGTGTAGCTTACAAGTAGAGGTGAGCAAACTGAATTTTGTTTTAAATCGAATCAGTTTTGAATCCGATTCGGTTTAATTAAAATGGTCAATAAACCAATTTGATTTAAATCGGAACAGTTTAATATCGGTTTTTGGTTAGATTTTACTTAGTTTTTAACCGGACCAGATCGGATCAATTTTAACTTTTTAACCGAATTGGTTCGGTTTAAACCAGATTTTCACAAGTTTTTAATCAAATTCCGGTCATTTTATTAAACCAATTTAAAAAAACCGTTTTAAAAAAAATCAGTTTTGGTTTTTTACCGAATCGGATAATAAACCGAGGTTTTTACCCACCTGTACTTACAAGTTCAAGTGGTAATATCAATAACCACTTGTATCATTTGGAAATGACATGTTAACATGTTTAACCTTTCTTGAATGATTTTTGCAAACTCACATTGGTATACTATCGACGTGTAATGATCACTAATGACTACTTGAAAGAAAATAGCAGCCATGATTGTAAAGGTGGCAAATCTTGGCATTTTGATAAATATAGGCACTTTTTGTCCATTTTCAAAAAAGGATGAGACACTTTTTTCCCATTCTTTGTTATTAATGGGCTAAACGGGTGCATATGTAAAAAACTTATGGGCTTAATGGACGCACATGTAAAACACTAATTAGCCTACTCGACGGATATTTTATATTTAGTTTTTATCCCCGACTTTTAAACAAGTATTTCTATTTTTTAATTATACGTTTTTATATGTCTTTTTTCTCATTTTAGCTTGCGCCCGTTTAGCCCACCCGTTTCGCCCGCCCGTTTTGCCCTTGCCCGTTTAGCCCGCGCCCGTTTGGCCCGCCGCCCGTTTAGCCCGTCGTCCGTGTCCGCCCGCCCGCCTTTTTACCACCTCTACACGATTGTTAGCTAGAAATAGAAACTCATAGTAAAGTATAATCCTTGCTATTCTTCTTACGCAAAGGCTAAAAATATAATAATGATGTTCTAATAATTCAATAATTCTTTAAAGACTTGATCACAAACAAACTTTGAATGTGATTTAATTAATTGCTATAGAGAACTAAATAATCAAGTTTTGATCATTTCTTACAATATACTTTTTAATTAATTCTTTTGATTATTAATCTCATTTGTCATTAAGATTGTTTAAAGATATAACAGTTAGTAGTAGAATGAGACATAAACAATATTAAATGATTAAATATTTTAAATAAAAAGATAGACGCGAAAATGTCATTGAAAAAATCTAATACGAAAAAGTAAACAATTTTAACTGTTTAAAATAAGAAAACTAAACAAAATAAGACTAACCATTTAGTTGATAAAACAAACTTTTTATGATTCTAAAAAAGGTGTTATAAGTTTCAAGTATGTAATGTCAAAATTATCTTTAGCTCATATTATAAATTATCTCTTTCTTAACTTTAAATTAGAAATTAAGATAATTAAAATAAATCTAAGCTATTAAATTACTTTTAATTAAAAGAAGATGTAATATTTTTAACAACCTTTTTAATAGTTTTTAAAAATTACATCATTATTTTAAATAAAAATATTCTTTGACCTATTTATTTTTTTCTTATTTAATTTCATCATATTTTCTAAAATTTTATGTTATTTAATTCAATATCTATTATGATACATTTCTACTATTTTTTTTTCTATTTCATTTAAGTAGGTTTATTTTTTATTGAAATTTTGTACACTATAATGTTTGTTTAATAGAAAAAATAGTCGTTGGATATCTGTGGCCGCATTACGTGAGTACTATGCTGGTAACTTTTGATTTGAAAAGATAATGTAAATGATATTTTAAATTCGTTTTTAGAAAAATATCGCACTCACTGTTTATGTTTAATATTACTTCGGCTATATTTGTAGTTTTAGGAAATTGGTCATTAAATTCGGATTCTATTATCTAAGGTTCGCATATTATCTATTAGACTAAATAGAGCCGTAGTGGACTGTTTCATAATTGTAATTTCAAAACATTATCAATGAGAAATGTGACATATTTCTTATGCTTCCTTGCTTTTAGTCCAAATTTATACTTATTCGTATCCTTAAAATTTGTCTAGATATGTTAGGATCAACCCGATCGAGTCATCAGGTCGCGGATTCATCATTAACGATTGTTCAGATAAAAAACGACAACCCACCCATTGACTAAAAATAAACTTTACTTAAGCATAAATTATAACTAAAATATACAAAAGGTTAAATTAAAAATTCAAAAACTAAAAACGCACAGACCATGAACTCTTCAGAACAAGAAAAAAAACGACCCCGCCCGTTGGGCGGGTTACGACGCTAGTATATATATATATATATATATATATATATATATATATATATATATATATATATATATATATATATATATATATATATATATATATATATATATATATATATATATATATATATATATATATATATATATATATATATATATATATATATATATATATATATATATATATATATATATATATATATATATATATATATATATATATATATATATATATATATATATATATATATATATATATATATATATATATATATATATATATATACTAGTAGCAAAACCCGTCCGATGGACGGGTATGACTTCTGATTTTCGGTTAACTTTTTTAATTTTTTAAATATTTGTTTGTAAATTTACTTTTTAGTATATTTGTCTTTTAATGCATTATCAGTTGGCATGACTTGTATTTGTTGTTTAATGTTTTTTATTTATGGAAATTATCGTTTTTAAGTTTTTTATTATGGGTCAGTATTTGTTTTGGCTTTAAAGGATGGCGTTGGCTATTCAATTCTTTATTTAGAATTGTTGTTTTTATTTATGACTAATCGGCAAGACTTCAAATATAGGTTTTCAACCTGAACTCATAAAAGCATTCATTATGAAAGGTCTAAAAGTAGGTTCAAATTTTTTTTAAGGGGCTCATGAAAATGTCGTAAATCTTATACCTCTACACAATTTAATGCACGTGTTGTGTAAAATCATTGTAAATTTTAAGAAATTTGTACGAAAGTGGGAATAAGTTTATTAATTCAAAAGGTCTAAGACTTATTCACGTGACATGAAAAACTGAATTCACAAAACTTTATTATATTTTACCATAGTGGCTTAAGTTATGTTGTTATTTTTAGATTCAATTAATTCTAAAACCGTCATATTTATTCATAATATATAAATTTAAATTTAAAAGTAGCATCCGTATGCAGTTTTATAAAATGTATAAAATTATTTGAATTTTTTTCATGTAATCAAACTGATCACTTTCAGTTAAGAATCTCGTGCACACATGAAAAAAATTGGTTGAAAATAGATATAAACATGTAAAACATCATATGCTCCCTAACATGGTGTATGTGATGATAAAAACTAATTCTTTGAAACCCGGTTTAACTTGAGTGGGCAGTCGATTAACTCGGTTCTAGTTAAAAAATGGGGCATATTAAACCGGGTTTTACATTTTCGAAACTCAGTTAAACCTGTCGGGTTTGGAATGATCTAGGTCAAACCGGTTCTCGAGACACGCTCGAGTTTCAATAATTTCGTATTTCTTTTAAAAAATTTAACTTATAGTGGTACATATTTGCGACGTAATTTTATTTTTAAATATTATAATTGTTTTTAAATAGTCTATATTTTCAATATACGCAAGATCTAATATTAAATATATAACTTTTGTTTTTTTAGGAAAACCGGGTTAATCTGGATAGACCCGGTAACCCGATGACCCGATTTAAAAACCGATTTTTAAAACATTGATAAAAACCAACCAACATCGTTATACTTTTTGTATGAGCAAAATAAGCATATACTACATGGCCCTAAACAAATGTGACGGATCTTTTGTGTTTGTTAAATAAGTTTAAACATGTTGTGTATGATTCTCATTAATATAACTTTTTACTCGTTTTTGAAAAAATTGAAAATAAACCCAAACTACACAAGTCTACACGATGACTATCTAAAAAATTAGGAAAACAAGTAAGTGTGGCAACTCACATGTGATTGGAAGCACCAAGCCTTTGACAAATATTAACCAAAATGACAACCAACACTATATATAGCATTTTTATTGGAGTGTTCTAATAAGTGTACCATGGGCCATGGTCAACCAAATCGACAGCAATGTCCATGTTAAATAGGGAGAAACTATTTGATAATCATAACCTAGTGATAGTAGAATGTAAAGAACAGATTATCAGTCCTAACGATGTATCCAAGCATGGTTCTAAATAGTTCGTTAAAATCCACTTTAAAGCGCGCTAAAGTTTGATGCGCGGTATTCACGCTACACAATAGGTCAACGCGTTACAACATGAGGTACGGTGATTTTTGAATTCAGCTATAAAAAATAATATTATTACATGTAAGGAGAATTTTTTAAATTTAATTATGATATACTTATTTTAAACTCAATATAAATATAATATTAAAATATATAAATATTTTTATATATTGTGCCGCCATAAACCACACTTTAAAAACGCTAAAACGTGTAGGTTGAAAATACTGTCACGATACGTCTCATGTTATTTATAAGCATAGATCAAAGTTGTTCCCAAAAGGATGGGTAACAAATGGAGCCTACTGATACTTTTGATTTGCAATGGGGTTCAAGATTAAGTCTCGGTATCTCCTCGAATTGATCACGGTTCTAAGTGGAATGATTTGTTCTTGGTTAATAAAAAGGTGTTGGTTTGTTTTATCTAATTTTAACTAATAACGAATAAGTAAGTGACGAAGAGTAAAATTAAAGTTTTAAAAGATTAAACTAAAAAGACGAGCTTAAAAATAAATGCTTGAATACTTGAACGTCTAATAAAACTTAACACTTGAAAACTTTGCAAAAACAATAAATTTAATTCTAATCGGAATATTGGCCGGAAAGTGAGCTAACCGGAATACTGGACAAAGCATCAAATCGGAATATATTCCGATCTGCTTGATCGGAATGTTGAGGAATACTGATCGGAATGTTACACAAAAAGGACTAATCGGAATATGGAAAAAAATGCAATCAGAATAATCATAAAATCCCACAATCGGAATAATAGTAAAAGTCCAAATCGGAATGTTGGGGAAAATAAGCACTGATCGAAATATTATAACCCTCACCGTCGGAATACTCTAAACCCTTTTCCGATCTAAGGATCGGAATAAAGGGTGCTGCTGGTCGGAATGTGCAGATCGAAAAGGGGTTTATAACCCTTTCCGATTTAAGTGGGCTTCGAGACAAAAGCTAAGCAATAAGCTATAAATAAGCTTATCACTAAAACTAAGTCGAATCTAATAAGGATCAGATCAAATAAGCTCGAATAACAACTTAACTAAACTTCAAATAATCAATCTTATAAATCAACCAATTAAAAGATGAACTTTTTATAAAAACTTTAGAAAGTAAATAAGCTAAACTCACAAATAAGCCAATAAACACAAATATCTTAAAGCTTATTCGTGTGGAAACTTAAGGAAACATAAAAAGATTGACTTTTTAAGCACGAAAACATAGATGAACAACACGGATCATAAGTAATTCGTACCAAAAGTGAATCAAAATCAAAGAAAGGTAGAATAAGATTAAAGATTAAAAGCTTGAAATTAAACTTGATTAATGAAAAACAATACAAAGGTTTGATCTTGAAAGAGAGAAAGATGAAAACTAGTGAGAGAAAGTTGAGAACTTTTTCTCTCTAAAACTAGAGAGAATGAAAAACTAAAAACTAACTAAAAAAAAACTCTCCAAAATGTGAAGTGAAATCCTATATATATATAGGCGTCTCTTGTGATGGTGGGCTTATGAATGGGCTTTGTTTTGGGCTTCTTTTCTTCTTTCTTCTTTAGTCTTTACGTTTCTTTTAAATAAACGTTTCCGACTTTGGATTTTGAGAAGTGTCGGTGAATAATTCCAACTCGTCTTATAATATTTTGTTTAATAGACTCGAGTTCTTCGACATATATGAATCTTCCATCTTTGGCTCTATTCTTCGATAAATCTTCAAATAGGCACAATGACTTCAAATCTTTTGCATCTCTTGGACAATAGACTTCGTCTTGAGTCTTTTTCCTCGATAAAACCCGTGCAATCCCATATTTTCTTCAATATTTATCCGGTTGACTCTGAAAACACAATAAACACAAAAACCAAGCATAATTCCAAACAAATGATATTAAATACGTGTTTTGGTCTTGTTTTAGCCAGAAATAAGTGGTAAAAGGATGGGTGTTTTCACACCTATCAAATCCCCTACACTTAACCATTGCCATGCCCTCATGCAATGCTTAGTGATAAAGCAACTTTACATTTTTCTCATAATCAATCAACCTTGGCCTTATTAAAATTCTACTAAACAAAAATTAAAGTACTAAGAGAAATTAACTTTAAAGTAAACAAAAGGATAGAAAATAGCTACGTGGAAATAACTTGCAAAGAGATCAAGGACTTACATTAGGGCTTCGGTGCTGCGACGATTTATCACCCTCAAGTTTCACGTTCCCCAAGCTAAGCTTAAAAACGAGATCATTGTTATTATAAGTTAGCAAATCAAACACTTACACACATGGCTTAATTAAATGCTTAAACTCCCTTATTCCTAGGTGTATCTCTTATATTTTATTTTTGTCTTAGAATGATCATGAAGATGCATTTTTGTACTTATTTCGATAGTTTATTTAGTCCGAAAATAAAGTGAACGATTTAATCAATAGTTAGCTAATGGACAAAATCTTTTAAAACTGCTTCTCGGGATATCAAAAAGTTCATATCTTGGCATAACTCGGTTCACGATTTGAGACCTTTCTCGGGCCGATATTTGGCATGTACTTCATACTTCATATCTTGAGAGACGTTCTTGAGATAATGGTCTTCTCATCGTTAATAGAGTTTCTTCACTTGGAGACTTTTGAGGGGTACTCCAACTTTGTTGACCACGACTTCATGATTATTTCTTCAATCTCTAATTGGGATTTTGAGATACAACGATCCGCCTCCTTTTCGAACTTGGATCTATTTATCCTCATACCTTGTTAGGGTCTTTTCGGATAGACTTCTCCATGATCTTTATGGGAGTTGATTGCTTTTCGTCGTGAGTCTTGATCCTTCATATTGATTTTGGAAGTAATGCTTTTCGCATCACCTTGGATCTTCAACAATAAAATTGAATCCTCATGCCTTGTTAGGGCCTTTTTGGACTCGTCAATCTTCGCGCCCCGCTTCTTAAGTTATGCCTTGGCTATGAACTCTTATCATTACCGAGCAACTTTTAAACGATCTTGGGCTAGAAGCTAAGTAACTTTTCGAATCGTACGACCTTACTTATTGCAGATAAATTATTAGCAAGTGATGGGAGAATGGGCAAATAATTACACCAAGTGAGCTTGTGCAAGAATACCGACTTATAATTGACTCTATCATTTCTCGTCCTCCACAATTTAAAATCTCAAGTAATGAGACTCGTGGATGCTTAGCCTAATAAACCAATTAAGGTCTACATGGTTAAGGATACTAGCTAGAATGAACTTGCATGAGTCTATTCTGGTTGAGTCAAAATAATCGCAACGGGCCTAATATGTCAAAGATTTCTAAACTAGCTACACCACTTATTTAATATTTTTGACTTTATTGCGGGATATATATACATATGAAAGCAACGATAAAAAATTTAAAAATTACGACTAAATGGCCAAAGTTAATAAAAATTTGAAAAATGTTGAAAAATATGATTTTCCGGTTAAATGAAGGCATTTTCATGGAAAAGTCCACTTAAAACTTCGATAGAAGTCCCCCCTACACTTAAGATAAACATTGTCCTCAATGTTTAAGCATGTGGGAAAAATCTCCCCTACACTTATGACATTGTGCACGTTGGTTAAATCAAGCTAAGGAAGAGACGACTAAAGTGATCAATTTCAAATGTGAGTATGAAGAAAATTGAATCATGACAGTTGAGAGATATAACCGGATTTCAGATAACTCGCGAGCACGGTTCTTCAAAGATTCCACGAGTGCATTCATCCCTGTAATCACATCACCACACAAAAACACCTATATAGGTCCTCCTACACTTAGGAGGTTAAAACAGAAAAGGATAGATACTCGGGCTGCCTCCCGAGGAGCGCTTGTTTTTGATAACCGAGTCACGAGCCTGACTCGACCCAAAATTAGGTCATGGGGAACGTGGTGAGGGATGAAATCATCTCGTGAGAGATGTCCTCACCAAAGTATAACTTCACTCGTTGGCCATTCACCTTAAAATTAGGTACATTAGGTTGAGCGAGCTCGAGAGTACCATATGGAAAAATTTGGGCAATGGTGAATGGGCCGGACCAACGAGATTTCAGCTTGCCCGAAAAGATTTTCAATCGAGATTTAAAGAGTAAAACTTTGTCTCCAACTCGGAACTCTCGGTTTTTAATCTTAGAGTCGTGAATGAGCTTAGTCTTTTCCTTATAGATCAAAGAATTTTCATAAGCCTCATTACGGAGTTCATTGAGCTCATTGAGTTGGATCTTGCTTAGGTCACCGGCTTTGTTGATATCGAAGTTAGCCCACTTCAAGGCCCAGTAAGCCTTGTGCTCCAACTCAATGGGGAGGTGGCATGCTTTCCCGTACACGAGACGATATGGTGTACAACCAATCAGAGTCTTGTATACGGTGCGAAAAGCCCACAAAGCATCATCAAGTTTATCAGCCCATGAGGCACGATGCTCTCCCACGGTTCTTTCAAGAATTCGCTTTAATCCTCGGTTGGATATTTCAGCCTGGCCATTAGTTTGTGGGTGGTAGGCGGTGGAAAGACGATGATTTACACCATACTTAGCCATGACTCTTGCAAATTGGTCATTGCAAAAATGAGTCCCGCGATCCCTAATAATGGCACGAGGCACACCGAATCTAGCGAATAGAAACTTCAAAAAGTTACAAACCACACTTGCGTCATTAGTAGGTAAAGCTTTGGCTTCAACCCATTTGGAGACGTAGTCAACGGCTACAAGGATGTATTTGTTTCCTTTAGAGGAAGGGAATGGCCCCATAAAGTCGATACCCCAAACATCAAAGATTTCACATTCTTGAATGAAATTCTGAGGCATCTCGTCTTTATGTGTGATCTTTCCTTGTTTTTGGAAAGCATCACAGCGTTTAACCATCTCGTTAGCATCACGATAAATGGTGGGCCAATAAAATCCCGAGTCAAACACTTTTTTGGCGGTGTAGTTGGGACCAAAGTGACCACCGGTGGGTCCTTTGTGGCAAGCGTCAAGGATTTCTAAAGCTGCCGGTCCATCAACACATCGGCGAATAATCAAGTCGGCACATTGTTTGAAAAGATACGGGTCATCCCAAAAGTAAGTCTTAATATCTTTGAAAAAATTCTTCTTTTGTTGGGATGTTAGCCCGTCAACGAGAATTCCACCTGCCAAGTAGTTTGCAATGTCGGCAAACCACGGGGTTTCATCAGAAGTCGAGTTGATAGACATTAAGGTCTCCAGGGGAAAAGAATCATTGATTTCTTTGTTCGGATGATCCCCTTGGTAAGGATCCTCAAGTCTACTGAGATGATCCGCGGCTAGGTTTTCAGCTCCTTTTTTATCGCGAATTTCGATTTTAAATTCTTGGAGTAGCAAAACCCAGCGAAGAAGTCTTGGTTTAGAATCTTGTTTAGTCAACAAGTACTTCAACGCGGAATGATCGGTATAAACGATTGTGGTGGAAAGGACAAGATAGGTGCGGAACTTTTCAAAGGCATAGACAACAGCTAAAAGCTCTTTTTCGGTTGTCGTGTAATGCAATTGGGCCCTCGTCATTGTCTTGCTAGCATAGTGGATTGGTTGGAAGTGTTTATTCACTCTTTGGCCCAAAACCGCACCAATAGCAAAGTCGCTAGCATCGCACATCAACTCGAAGGGAAGCTCCCAATTAGAGGTAACCAAGACGGGTGCCTTAGTTAGCTTATCCTTAAGCAAGTTGAAGGCTTCAAGACACTCTTTGGAAAAGATAAAAGGAGTGTCTTTTTCCAAGAGGTGGGTCATCGGGCGAGCGATTTGAGAAAAATCTTTGATGAATCGACACTAGAAGCCCGCATGACCGAGGAAACTTCTCACACCCTTCACAGTTGAAGGTGGGGGCAACTTAGCGATAACATCAACTTTAGCACGGTCCACTTCAAGACCGGCTTTGGAGATCTTGTGTCCTAGCACAATGCCCTCTTTTACCATGAAATGGCATTTTTTCCAATTAAGAACAAGGCGAGTGTCTTCACACCGCTTAAGCATTCGTTCTAAATTAGCAAGGCAAGCAGAGAAAGAATCGCCATAAACCGAGAAATCATCCATGAATACTTCCATAGTGTCTTCCACCATGTCATGGAATATAGCCATCATACACCTTTGGAACGTCCCAGGAGCATTGCATAAACCAAAAGGCATGCGTTTGTAAGCAAATGTTCCGTAGGGACAAGTGAATGTGGTCTTTTCTTGGTCCTTGGGATCGCTGGGAATTTGAAAATACCCGGAGAAACCGTCTAAAAAGCAGTAATAGTCATTACCAGCTAGATGCTCGAGCATTTTATCCATGAAGGGAAGAGGAAAGTGATCTTTTCTCGTGGCATCATTGAGCTTGCGATAATCAATACAAACTCTCCACCCAGTAATGAGACGAGTGGGAATCAACTCGTTGTGCTCATTGGAAACAACGGTTATTCCGCCCTTCTTGGGCACACAATGGACGGGACTTACCCACTGCGAATCCGAAATAGGGTAGATCAAGCCGTCATCTAGAAGTTTGATAACCTCTTGTTTGATGACGTCATGAATTCGAGGATTAGCCCTTCTTTGGCTCTGGATTGCGGGTTTAAAGTCATCTTCCATGAGAATCTTGTGAGTACAAAAGTTTGGATCAAATCCGCGGATATCGGAAATTTTCCAAGCAATTGCCTTCTTATGATCTTTAAGCACGGCGATGAGGCGAGATTTCTCTTCTTCTTTCAAGTCCTCCGCGATGATGACGGGTGATTTCTTGTTTTCTTCAAGGAACACGTACTCGAGATGAGGCGGCAACTCCTTAAGTTGTAAATCCGGAGGATTTTCGATGGGAGGCGTTTTCAAAGTCGGAGCATCGATAGCAATAACCGTGGGAGATGGTGGTGAAATATTGTCTCCTTTAAGAAGGTTCTCAATGAGGCGAAGACCTTCATCCCAATCGGTGGGAGAATCGGCATGTTCTAAGTTCACATCTCCCATGGTGGCTTCCAAATCTTTCCAAAGGAAATCACTTTCTCCAAATAGAGATAGTGATGAGTCAATAGAGGAAACGGTCTCAACATTGGGAAGAGAGGTAGGAATACTTTTACAAGCATCTTTGAAGTGTTCTTCACAAGCCTCATCAAGAACGTCAATACAATTAACACTCTCATTAGAATAAGGCTGTTTATAAAGCTTTCCCATGTTGAAGACAATTTTATCGTCACCCACTCTCATGATAAGCTCACCAGCTTCAACATCAATGAGAGTGCGACCGGTCCTCAGGAATGGACGACCAACAATTAATGGCACACGAGGGTCCATCTCGTAGTCGACGATGACGAAATCGGCAGGAAAAGTGAATTTGTCGACTCCTACAAAGACGTCTTCGGCTATCCCCACTGGATAAGCAACCGTACGGTTAGCTAATTCCAGAGTCATTTTGGTGGGGACTAGCTCAGGGAGAGATAATTGCTTCCAAACGCTTAGAGGCATTAAATTAATACTAGCACCTAGATCGGCTAGGGCCATGCAATTCTATACTCCCGGAAAGTTACAAGGGATTAAGAAACGACCCGGATCACCAAGCTTGGTTGGCAATTTCCTTAAGAGCACTGTAGAGAAATTCTCATTAAGTTGGGTGTTAGCAATATCAAGAAGCTTCTCCTTGTCGCTAAGAAGATCTTTGAACATTTTCGCGTACTTGGGCATGTGAGCGAGAGCCTCAGCGAAGGAGATGTTAAAATTCAATTGTTTGAACATTTTAAGAAAGTTTGAAACCTGAATATCATCCTTGCTTTTGAGCTTCTCTTTCCTCAACCTTGAGGGATAAGGTATATCGGAAGAAGAGGAAGGCTTTGGAATCGAATGATCACTCACATCCTTGGGTGGAGGAGGGGTAGAAGTAAGAGGTGGAGAAATTAGGGAAGGAGAAGGATGAAGAATAGGAACAGGTGATTCGTTTTCCTTAGTCACAATCACCGGTGGAGGTATAGGAAGCTCGGGTTCCTTGGTACCTTTGCCACTGCGAGTGGTGATTGCTTTCATCTCCCCTCTTGGATTCGCAACGGTGTTACTCGGAAGAGTACCCGAAGAAGAGGGTTGATTACCTTGGAAGAAACTAGCCATCATGTTCTTTAAGTCATTCGTTTTACTATCCAAAGTGGTTCTCATATCAGCTCTCAGATCGTTCCCTTGTTTCACTAGGTCTGCTTTCAAGTTGCGCACTTCCTGTTGGAGATTGTCCACGATCACATCGTTAGTCCTCATGTAGGTTCCAATGTCTTGGTGTAATGCGGTGGGTTGGTTGGGAGGAGCATTGTATGCGGGTGGTTGATAAGCAGGTTGCTGGTAAACTTGGTTGTTTCGTTGAGGTGGATGTGGTTGTTTGTGAGGTGGTATGTATGGTCCACGAGGTTGTTGTTGTTGAGGAGGGCGGTTGAGGTTTGGTTGTTGGTTTGGGTTGTTAGGAGTAAAACCGGGCGGGGAAAGAAAGTTGTTGGAACGGTAGCTAAGCAAGTTGCGGTCACCTTGAGGACGAGCTTGATAAGCGGGTTGAGAATAGGTACCGTATGCTGCATTCACATTCTCAGAAGGGTAGTCTTGGGTGGCAGTACAAGTGGTGTAAGAGTGAGGACCCCCGCATATCTCACATGGTTGGCTAACAGCATTGACTTGAGCGTCTTGAGCGTTTTTAGCATTGATGCTGTTGGTGTTGTTGGCGGTGTGGGTAACAAGCGATTCAAGAAGCGTAGTAATTTTATCAAGTCGCTTGTCGCTGTCACTAGTACTAGCACTAGCGGCATTGGTCCGAACACTCTTGGTTTGCACACGAGACTTATTTTCAATAATATCCCAAGCGGCATTAGAAGTCTTAGCCAAAATATTACCCCCTGAGGCACTGTTTAGTGAATCTTGGTCATTCATGCTTAAACCATTATAAAAAGTATTAATTTGGTGCACTTTGGTAAAACCATGTTGTGGGCATTTTCTTAAAAGATCTTTGAAACGATCCCAAGATTCACTAAAAGACTCATCGTACTTTTGTTCAAAATTGATAATTTCATTCCGCAAAGCGGTAGTACGAGAGGGTGGGAAAAAGTAGTTGATAAATTTGGTCTCCAAATCCGTCCACGTCAGAATACTTTGTGGCGGTTCCTTAGCAAGCCAATGCCGGGCTTGTCCCTCTAAAGAAAAGGGAAAAAGTAGTAAACGGATTACCTCTTGTGGAACACCATTGAATTTGACCGTATTCGTGAGTTGCAGGAATCTTTTGATGTGGTCATGTGGATCATCAATGGTACGCCCCAAGAATGGTTGAGCAGAGACCATCTGGATAAAGCCGAATTTGAGCTCAAAGTTGTTGGCTGCAATCGCGGGTATGACAATTGGATCATCGTTACCATCTACATGTGCTTGCAGAAGTTCAATCATTGGGCGATTATCCGGTAGAGGCTCATTGTTGTTAAGAGGAGGATTGTTATTGTTGTTGTTATTATTGTTGAGAGGTGGGTTATTGTTGTTGTTTTGTACACCGGCCATGTCTAAGTCTTCGAGAGGCTCGAGCTCTTGATAAGACGTTGATCGTGTACGCATGCACCTGCAAAAGAACTAACAAGGCAAAAACAAAGCAAAAATATTTTTGGTTTTTATGTTTTTTAATTTTTAGTCTTTTTGAAAATTTTATATTTTTTTGTTTTATTTGAAAATTTTTATGAAAAAGTAACGTTCACGGGGAACGGATCCCAAAATCCAAGTTCTCACAAAAACTGTTGATCTTAACAAGAAGAGCCGGCAGCGGCGCCATTTGATACTTTTGATTTGCAATGGGGTTCAAGATTAAGTCTCGGTATCTCCTCGAATTGATCACGGTTCTAAGTGGAATGATTTGTTCTTGGTTAATAAAAAGGTGTTAGTTTGTTTTATCTAATTTTAACTAATAACGAATAAGTAAGTGACGAAGAGTAAAATTAAAGCTTTAAAAGATTAAACTAAAAAGACGAGCTTAAAAATAAATGCTTGAATACTTGAACGTCTAATAAAACTTAACACTTGAAAACTTTGCAAAAACAATAAATTTAATTCTAATCGGAATATTGGTCGGAAAGTGAGCTAATCGGAATACTGGACAAAGCATCAAATCGGAATATATTCCGATCTGCTTGATCGGAATGTTGAGGAATACTGATCGGAATGTTACACAAAAAGGACTAATCGGAATATGGAAAAAAAATGCAATCGGAATAAACATAAAATCCCACAATCGGAATAATAGTAAAAGTCCAAATCGGAATGTTGGGGAAAATAAGCACTGATCGGAATATTATAACCCTCACCGTCGGAATACTCTAAACCCTTTTCCGATCTAAGGATCGGAATAAAGGGTGCTGCTGGTCGGAATGTGCAGATCGGAAAGGGGTTTATAACCCTTTCCGATTTAAGTGGGCTTCGAGACAAAAGCTAAGCAATAAGCTATGAATAAGCTTATCACTAAAACTAAGTCGAATCTAATAAGGATCGGATCAAATAAGCTCGAATAACAACTTAACTAAACTTCAAATAATCAATCTTATAAATCAACCAATTAAAAGATGAACTTTTTATAAAAACTTTAGAAAGTAAATAAGCTAAACTCACAAATAAGCCAATAAGCACAAAGATCTTAAAGCTTATTCGTGTGGAAACTTAAGGAAACATAAAAAGATTGACTTTTTAAGCACGAAAACATAGATGAACAACACGGATCATAAGTAATTCGTACCAAAAGTGAATCAAAATCAAAGAAAGGTAGAATAAGATTAAAGATTAAAAGCTTGAAATTAAACTTGATTAATGAAAAACAATACAAAGGTTTGATCTTGAAAGAGAGAAAGATGAAAACTAGTGAGAGAAAGTTGAGAACTTTCTCTCTCTAAAACTAGAGAGAATGAAAAACTAAAAACTAACTAAAAAAAAACTCTCCAAAATGTGAAGTGAAATCCTATATATATAGGCGTCTCTTGTGATGGTGGGCTTGTGAATGGGCTTTGTTTTGGGCTTCTTTTCTTCTTTCTTCTTTAGTCTTTACGTTTCTTTTAAATAAACGTTTCCGACTTTGGATTTTGAGAAGTGTCGGTGAATAATTCCAACTCGTCTTATAACATTTTGTTTAATAGACTCGAGTTCTTCGACATATATGAATCTTCCATCTTTGGCTCTATTCTTCGATAAATCTTCAAATAGGCACAATGACTTCAAATCTTTTGCATCTCTTGGACAATAGACTTCGTCTTGAGTCTTTTTCCTCGATAAAACCCGTGCAATCCCATGTTTCCTTCAATATTTATCCGGTTGACTCTAAAAACACAATAAACACAAAAACCACGCATAATTCCAAACAAATGATATTAAATACGTGTTTTGGTCTTGTTTTAGCCAGAAATAAGTGGTAAAAGGATGGATGTTTTCACACCTATCACCTACAAATGAGGACAACTTTTAGTGGTCACAGTAGTTTGCCTCTAAAAATCAGTAAAAAAAAGTAAACAAATTGAAACTTAAACTAAAGTATTTGCATTTATGTGAGCAATAGTTATCAGACTTTCTTCAGTTCAATAATGCCCAAAACAAATAATCAAATTTACTTGAATGATTCGAGCAAACCCTATATATTTAATTCTTTAGAAAGAATTATTGGGCTGCTTGGGTTGCTTATTAAAAGTGCAGTTTATTTAAATTATCCATCAAAAGAATCCCATTTCGTACAACCAATCCTAGAAAATCCTCATATGCTACACTTTGTAAGAGATGTTCTAAAACAATCCATATCTTGATGTTGTACCCCAACTCTTAAGACTCACTCGTATCACTAAACTATAAATAAGATATTATGGATAGAATTTAGATATCATGTACTTGCTCTCTTTTCTCTTGTATAGCCTGAAATAGTTTTCCTCTTCTTTGTGGCGTTCCCCTGTCAAATATCTTTAAACCAGGATGAAATAATTGCTCATTGTGTAAATACATTCGACATCTAGAGTTAAATCGTCCTCGGTTTTGTGATTTTTCATCCTTCATCTGTTGCTTCTTTTCCTGTCCACGAAATGTTGTTCTTCCACAGTTTCTTTGAGCTCATTTATGTATTTAATTGTGTTGCCAACCACTGATGTGCGATCAGCCTTTATTGTAGCAAGAACACAAGTTAATAATGAATCAAATTATCAAATGTAATAAATTTCAACAAATAGTTCAAAGGGTCAATTCAGATATCCCTTTTGTTCATAATAAGTCAATTGCAGCAGACTCCCAGCTAAGCTTTGCAAGAGGGAGTCCACCAAGTAATTCCGCAGCCCAAGATCAAGTTTCACTTGGTCTTCAAGAAGGTTCGACCCCAAGCAGGAAGCTAAAGACCACATACAAGGCTTCTAGGCCTAATTTGTTGGTGTAAGTGAGATCAACTATTAGGATTTTTGTTGGCCTCTTCACTAAGTATCAAGTTACTGGAAATTTTGCTTTTTGTTTTGAAACTTGGCTATAAGATATTTTTGAATGTAGGATCCTATACTGGTTTTAGAAATCTTGGATATTTGAGATTTTTTATGTTGCTTTGATGATTAGATCATTAAAGTACACTATTATTAGGTTATGCTCATCTCTGTTACAGAATCTTTAATTTTGTGCTTTTAACTTTGCTGATTTAATGAGCTTTGTTTCACTCCTCTACCCTATATCTATCAGCACTCGGCCACCTTGACGTATTGGCCATTGTGTTAATACTAAATCCTAATAAGCTTATAACTAATAATCTCGAAGTATATAAT
The DNA here is from genome assembly GCA_025667525.1 of Glebionis coronaria. NCBI lineage: Eukaryota > Viridiplantae > Streptophyta > Magnoliopsida > Asterales > Asteraceae > Glebionis > Glebionis coronaria. The sequence continues at coordinate 106,854,275 of CM046882.1, forward strand.
TACATGTATTGCAGACCGGGAGATATTGCTAGCAAGGTCTTTTTTAGTAATTGGTTCTAGTCTTTTAGTTTTTAGTCTTGTTACACAATATAAGTTACACTTGCAGTTCTCTAACATTTATAATCAGATCCAGATCAGCTTCGGCCTTCGGGCCGACCCTACTTATAATGGCGCATAGTTTTGTCAAGGTCTCCTATTATGCATTTGCACTCAAGTTCAAACAGGCTTATGGTTCTAATTTACAAACAGATAGTTATGTATAACGCTTTATACCCTAATACTTAAACTAAATTACCAACACACTCACTGTTATCATTATTTTTATATGAATCTCATTCAGAATATCAAGGTTTAGTGAACATATTAAAACACTTCACAAGTTACAGTTATGGAAAAGTTAATGCATGTTTGCAAAAGCTCTATTAGCTTATCATAGGTGGTCTTTTTTTGGTTATTTCTATGCTTATTTTGTGCAGCTCATGTTTTTCTAAGCCCACTTTTCTGACTTGCTAGCTTATCAAAATATCCAAGATGTATCACATTGCATTGCACCTCCTAAACACTTCAGCCAACCGAGAGACATGTTCCAAAATAAAAGGTCAATTAACACTCGGTGAGAGAAAGAGATTTATTTGTTTATACTATGTCCAAACATCGCCTAATAACATGTGAAGGTTAAATAGCTGATGAAATAAGCTATACAAACAACCCCTAATGAGCATCATTGAAGGTTAATTAGCTTCTACAATATGCTATCCAAATAGGGCTAATGAAATTATTATATGATTATTATCATTATTTCATAGAACAAAATAAAATCAAGGACACAAAAGGCCGAAAAAGATACTTACAGTTACTGGTTTAGGTTCAAGATCAGTTTTCGCATCGAGGACAGAGGATTCAGTGATTTGAAGTGTGCACGACTTCTTTTACGTTCAACACATGGAATAAGGTGAGTAGTTATAGAAATACGTAAATTACGATCACCAACTGTATACATTATCAAATCCTCGATGATCAGATGTATTACTACTTTTTTAATCCTGTAAAATATACAAAATTAATAAATTAAAGACGATACGTTATATATAAATATAGTAAAAATAATATTGAATAATATGATACTTACACATCCTCAAAATGCATGATTTCATTACCAACCGATATATGGTATGCAAAGTAATGACATTATGCAAGTAAAGCATCTCTCTGGACCCCAAATCAAGAAAATCATAATCACCAAACTTTCTCAACTGAGCTAAGCAAGTCAATTCAATGAACATACATGAATTCACTCTATCTTGTTTTCTTTAGTGTCAACGACTTCCTTTATTTCTTGTATATGGGCTTTTAACCACCAATATCATCGAAAGATTCCAAATAAGCCTTCTCAACCTCCATGACAGACACCATGGGGTAGACATCGTCTTATAGGAGGAAAAAAACAGAAAGAACCTACACGTACATAATGATAACGTGCCATTCATAATAATCAAACAGTTCAGATGTCATTGTGGTCCGAATCTAGAACTATACCTTATCATTATATGTTATGAGTCAAACCTAAGACTTCGGCCCAGACAAGACCTGAAAAACCGACATGACTTTTACAACTTGTACCACATTGCATTACACCTGCTAGATATACTATTATCAACAAAAGTTACATGTGGTTATAATATGGGAGCTTAACTAATCGTCATGAATGATAATGCAAAGGATGGTGTTTGGATTCACTTATCAATCTAACAACTAATGGGGTTTCATTAGGCACGTAAGAAAATCTTATGACTTACACTTAAAAACCAAGCATATATCAGCTAATACTCATAGGTGAGAAGAAATAACAGCAACTGATAGATTACCTATCAAGTTCACACAAGACGTGGATAAATTGGGCGGTTTCAAGCCTTTGTTTCACATCAATTTAACGTGAAGGCTCATCAAACATATATATATCTGCCTTCTGTATACCTATAAATAGCTATTGCAAACATCTGCCGCTCTCCACCAGATAAATCTCCAACATTACGATATATACCTTGGTTCAGTTCAAGATCAGAACAAAGCTCAGACTTCACATCCATCATGATTTTATGATGATAAGATATGTGTACACACCAGGTTAGCAAAATTAACGTAATATGATGTTTCACATAACCAAGAATGCTTATCAACACATTTTCTAATATCAAATCTCTTCACGTGTAAATATTTTCAAATAATTGGTATGTGGATAGTAGCTTAAATGTGATGTTGTAAAACCCAAATCCACACATATAGACGGGTCTAACCTGAAAAAAGACAGATTAAAAAATTAGTCAGTATGAATAAAAAAAGAATTAAATCAAGATATTGTAAATTGAACGAAAGTACTAGTGTTGTGATGATGATTTAAATTTAAGACCCTGCATTCTTAAATCTAAACTCACTTGTTGTATTTATGGTCCTCAGAAGCTGCTGGTGTGGTTAGGTATTCCCATAATGAGAATCAAATGAATTCATTCCCTAAAGTAATTTAGCACATTAAATTCTCTCGTTCCAGAAACTGCTTATGCATTTTCTTAAACAAATATATAAGCATTTTAGAAAGAAACAACCTTTTAATTCAAAACCGCTTCCTTCTCTCCAACCTCAAATGTAACGAAGCTATTAATTTGATAGACTAAGAGGAACACTTACTTTTGACCAGCTATATATGACAGACTGACAGCCATCCAGAAAGGTAACTACTGTCTCCACGTATTCATCCACATTAACTTCTAATTTGCATTCATGGATGTATCTGCACATTTACGAATAATGTATTATTTTAATTTAATGATATTTGGTTAAAAACTCTCAGTTTAGAGTAACTTTTGTGAAACATACCTCTATTCTACGTGCACTGCCTTGAAGCTGTTGCAGTGGTTTAGAAACTTCTTATCTTAAACGGATTTGTTCGCTAGATTTATCTCCTGAAATAAAGCAACTTGTAAGGGCTGCAATTTGATAATGATCGAGATCACTGAAGGTACTTAAAAAAGTAATGTAATCAGAATCTAATACTCCCCTCCTCAAAGATATCATTCATTTTTATAACTTCAGTAAATGATGTCCCTGAAAGAATAAAATGTACCATAATAGTCTTGTTAAATGAATAACTCTTTCTGAAAGTCTGTTTTTTAGAGTTTTGAACCACAAGTATATATTAAAATAGTGGAGTCATAATCAGTTTAAAGTAACGCACATCCAAACACCCCTTTACATAGTGCAAAAACATATATCTTTAGTTAATAGTAAGGTGAATCTGGTCCTTGTTTGTTATTAGTGCATATGTATTCATGTATTGTGACTCCAACCACTTGTGAATGCCATGAGCATTCCTTTTCATCGCCCAACATAAATCATATCATTTTTAAATATCTTGTACTTGGACTTATAAGTTTAGTGTAGTCTAATAACAAAAGGTACCTGTAAGCTGCCAATCAGCCTGAGCATGGACAACCCGCAAATTTTTATGGAAAACTGGACCATAAAACATGGTGCAATCCTCTTCTTCAAAGTTGGGTGCATTGCTTAAAACCTAATAATCATTAATTTGACATGCTAACATTTGTAAATACTAACATGTGTTGAGAGTGTGTGACATGTGTTATGACATAAGGTAATAAGGAGTACATTTAGGCTGCTCTTTAATGGTAGAATACGGTTCTTTATGTGGCAACAACTAGATTGATTTTTTGAGAATTGTTCTTACCAATGAAAACTATAGTTGAGTACATGGCCCCAATGAAAGTGGTCAGGACTTCTCTCCCTGAAATTATTTAAATGGAGTTTACAGCAAGGGACTAATCAACTTCAGAAACTCACAATGATTTTTAATATAAAAACATAATAACTTACTCACTTAATCTTCCTACTCGAGCGAGGTATACTGAATACTAAAAAGGTGTATTTCATTTGTTAAAAGGAACACCGAAAAGCAGAGAACATGTTTTTCATGTGAAAATTATGGAACGTAAAATGAAAGAATTGGATTTTTAACTCACTCGTTTCCAGAGTTCATTCGCATGGGATGAAAGTTAATGGGAGTAGGCACTTCATTGATTACATGGCAGTAGGCACATCCATGCCATCCATATGAGGCTAGAATGAAGATGATTAGAATAACTATTCTTGATATAACATATAATATAGAAATTTAGAAAGTTATAAACACGTGTGCATAGGACCAATGGCTTCTTTTAGCCTTCTACTTATAATTACATTTTTATGTACCCATATGACCCCATAAGCATTAATACCATCCTAAAACCAATTTAACAAAAAGATTAGGGCTGCCTTTCTCGTAAACATAAACCATAATTAAGGCAAGAAAAAGCAGGATGAAACGATACCCGAAACGTGTGATGAAGCCAGGATATGTATGTTGGCAACAAAACCTCAATAACTGCAGATCAATATTCTCTTAACTGCGTGTCATTTCCTTTGATATCTACTTGTTCGCTTCTATTTTCTTTTCAATCTTGCATCTTTCTTCACTATGATGTTTTGGCCGAGTCTCACGTCTTGTTTCCGATTTCACGCGATGCAGCAAGAGGAGCTTGAGCTTCAGATTGTTCAGATTATCTTGAGGCATGTACTGCTGTCAAGAAAGTAACGGTTCTTTCCAGTTTATAAAAAGGTTGAAAGTTGATATATTTTTACTAATAGTTCATGTAAACTTATAAGAAAATGCATCATAAACCACTACACAGTATAAGTTGATTAATCATATTGAATTGAAAACAATGATACATTGGCGGATTATGAACCTTTAGTCATTAGGGTTTTAAAAGGGTTTTGTACCTGCGATGATTAGAACATAGAATCAAATACCAACCTCTATAACGATTAATAATACACATTAACAGTAACATAAAGACAAATTCAATATATAGAAGATCTCTTTTGTTCGTGTAAATTTGTTATATTAAGTGATTATTCACAACAATATTTTTTAATAATATCGAATAAAAACCGCACCTTGATTTTGATTCGAATTTTAGTCGTGAAAACCAATAGTGAATGATATTAGGGTTTATGACCACCTTCAAAATCGTACTTTGTTTGTGTTCAAATCTTTTCCATTTATTTGTAGTAGAAGAACAGGGTTAATTAGGTATCCGTATATAACATAGTTGACTTTAAATTTCTACAAATGTTGATATATATTTAGTTTTTCTAAACATGATACATTTACCATTATGGTCCAATGGTTGATGCGTTTGTTTATGAACAAACACACCCGGGTTCAAATCTCGCCAAACGCAAATTTTTTAAATATTTTCAGAATATTAAAATATCAAAAATATTAAAAGAAAACATATTCAGGAATTCTTTCTTAAACTATATTGAATTAAAAAAATCCAAAAATTATAAAAAAAGAAAGTGATGACATAGATTTAATGTATGCTTATGTGGCATTTCCCTCCTGTTATATATAATGTAAAGATATATATATATATATATATATATATATATATATATATATATATATATATATATATATATATATATATATATATATATATATATATATATATATATATATATATATATATATATATATATATTAAAATATTTGGGAATATGTTATATTTGTTTATAGTTGGATATATATTTATTGTTTTTGAAATGTTTTTATAAAAATGATTTTTAACAACGGTTTTAGTCACATGTTAATCTTTGAGTGTCCAAATAAATATAAAGTTGAGTGTTTGTCTAAAGCTTTTAAATTTATAATCTAATTGTGTGGGGAAATTTAAAAAAAGTCTCATCTTTTTTTGAGTATAGTTATTTTAGATACCATATTTTTCTTTAGATATGTGGCACTTATCTCCACCATCCATCTCATTTTGATCTAATGGATAAAATTAAATATATTTTATTTTTCCCCTATTTTTATAATTTAAATATCTCTTAAACCGTTAATTGTTAAACGAAAATAATTATACCATCGCGACGAGCGATTAATTATCTTTCTACCAATATGCAATATGATATACTTTCGAAGAAAAAAAAATTCTTTTTTTTCGTCTTTTAAAATTTACGTGAAAAATCATATATAATAATATTGTTTCATCATATATGATAACACTGTTAAATCATATATGATATGGGTTTCTATCATATATGATAGGTTATATCATATATGATACTGGCGATACATCATATATGATATTAGTATTATATATGATAATTTTTGAAAACGTGAAAAAAATGAAAAAAAATTATCGAAAGTGTATCATATAGCATATCTGTAGAAAGATAATTAAATTCTCTTCGTAACGGTATGTTTTTTTCGCATAAAGATTAACGGTTTAAGATATATTAATGTTTGAAAAAAGTGGGTGAAAATATATTTTGTGTTTAATCTTAACCATTGGATTAAAATAAGACGGATGGTGGGATGAGTCTCCTCATATCCAAAGAAAAGTGTGGTACCAAATGAACTTAAATCTTCGTGTTTTAATAATACATAGTTGTATGTAATACAAATAGCTAAGTAAGTTAAAAAAACAAAGTTATGTGTAATTACCAAAAGACAGACTACAAATTTAGTGGATTACCTCACAATATATGGACTCGTGCATAAGAGCATATAACGGATTTCTATCAAAAGATAACTAACTCTCAAATATCACTCTTAAAAAATATTTTGTAATTTGAACTGTAAAAATATTATTTGGTAATGAGCTTTTTTCTTTTTGCTTTTAGAAACAATGTTTTCAGACCCGAGTTGACACGGCTAGGTCAATCGGTTGACTCAGTTTCGGTCAAAAATGGTTACCTGTTTTCGTATTTTCGAAACCCGGCTAGACCCGCGCGGTTTGGTTGACCTGGTTCTCGAGATTCGGCTAAGTTTTGATTTTTACTGGTTTTAAAAAAAAGTGTAAGTTTTATGTATTTGCGATTGATTTTATGTTTACATATTATATTGGTTGATAAATAATTTAAATATTTAATATACAGAAGTTTTATGACATATATATAATTTTTATTAATTATTAAAAAACTTAAAAATATATATTTTTTAGGGAACCGGGTTAGCCCGGATCAAGTCCGGTTGACTCAACTAGATCGCTTTAAAAAGTGGATTTCAAAACATTGGGGTTAGAAACATTATTATTCCAAGCCAGTGCTAGTGCACTACACATAATGTTGTATAATAGAAATCATTTATGAATGTGAATTGCAAGAAGTCCAAAGATTCTGAGCTAACTTCCATCTCACGGTCCAAATCTTCTATAAGAGACATCCGTTTTCTCTGTGCCTCATTCCAACGCCCGCTCTCTGTTTCAAATCTTTGCTTGGCATTATATGGATCATACACTAAATAGATGTAAATAAGAATATAAGAATTCATACGTCAAAATCATTATTGAACTGGTCTAGTGGGCTCAACAACCAACAACCCTGCTATTCTCTTTCTTATGGCACCAGTATAAAGCAAGGAATGTGTACTATAAAATGAACCAAAAAGCTTAAATATCAGTACTTGCCAAAAAGCTTAAATATCAGTACATCGACCGATATAAAGCGTGACAAAAACTGAAACTTACTCTCTACATAATGAAGGGTTGCAGTAGTGACGGTTATGAAAAAGGGACTTCTGGTCCCGGCTGCAAATATGACGACCCTAATTTTCTCTAAATTCCTAACAACTTGCTATGTATATATTGTTCAACAACTTCAGCACATTCAGGCTCATTTTGCGTAAAAACTATGAGTTTACCTATTTAACAACCTGAGCGACCCGACTGCCTGTTTGATGTATCAGTGTGGTATAAGGATTCGTCTTTCACATGCTGTAAACCATTATTGAAGGAGGAATCATTGTGTAAGGAGGACGTCTCCTTATTGTTCATAGAAGTGGACAATCTGTTGGTCGCTGGCTAATAGTACGGAAACACATAAAAGTACACGGATGCACATTTGTACAAAAAATAAAAGGAATAAACTGAAACATATACTTACACAAATCAGCTGCCTATTCGTCAACATTGTGGACAGAAGGTCATGCACACTGATCATTATTCAAAGAGACTTAGACGTGACCAATATCATGAGCATTTACAAAGTATTATCATTTCAATATTAATCGCATCAAGGGGATTTCTAAAGAGTGTAACAGTATTCATTCTTATCAGGTCGTCAATGATACGAAGAAAGTAAAACTAAACATGTTCGTGTGAGTTACATTAACTTGTACAACATAATGAACACGTTGGAGTGTCGGAGATCTATATTTGAACGAAGCCAAAAACAAGGGTTAAAGCACAAATCTGGTAAGTACACATGTGATACACCTACAAGTAGCAAAAAACCTTGTCAATGATAATGCACTTTGATATTTATGTAAAAAACTTTTCAACTACAAAGAACAGTTAATAAAAAACACCATATGGCACCATCTCCGCTGCCTTTCATGCAAACCGGCAGTTGTTTCTTTGCCGCAACTAAAAGCATCATCTGAAGCCATAAAAGCATGTCATATAATAATAAACTAATTTTACATTGCCAAAATAGAATAAGAGATAACGTGTGAATATACAGAATCGCGGGTGTTTAGGAATTATCCAGTATATTGAATACATTTGTTTTGTTAGACATCCACATGCTTAGAAGAACATCCACATGCCCAGTTTTTTCTGTCTTTACCTGCAATTCGGACAAGGATATTGTCACATCAAAACCTAAAATAGAACCACTGCGAACCAAAGGTTAATTTGGTTTCAATGTATCAAATGGGTCTCGTGGCAGGGGTTCCCCGGCTGCTATTAGACAACTTAGCTTTTTCAAAATAAAGTTCCATGACCTTTGACTCGAATCAGAACTGGAGCTGCTTCCATCACTTGCTACATAATGAATCTCATGTGTCTAATCTAATGTTGCTTGTGTGTCGTTAGGTAGTAAATGAAAATATGAATCCCAAGATGTGCTAGAAGACGTCAGAGGAATTTGAAGTATACTATCTTCATGCTTGGTTGATTTTTAAAGCACCCGAGAAAGAACTAACAACTGGGAAATACCAAATGATAACTTTTCCTCATGTTGATAACTTATATGTCCAATTTTATATAAGAAATCCAAAGTGAGAGGAATTTAATATCCGCACGGCTTTGGTAAGGTTTTCCGATTAGAGGCATTTGTATGCTTTTTCTCATGGAAATTCTCACAAAAGCATCTAAATAGGTTGATCAAAGTATTATTGAAAGGGTCTAAATCAAATTACAGTAATATTCAATTCGTGTAAAGAGATTATATAACTTACCCAAGCAGAGAATAAGCAACTGCATGAACCTTGATAACCAAAAACTCTAATCAAATGCCTTAGCAAAGTTATCATGTAAACAGCACCCAAAGTGCACCTGCACCAGAGCAACAAACTATGTAAATACAACATAGAAATGACCACACTCCAAAAACTCAAAATATAAATTATAGAATATTAATGAAAATTATTTATTACCTCACATAGCATCAAACACATACTGTCCTGTTTCTCAACCTCATAAAAGCGACAATATTAGACGTATCCACCAACACCTTCACACCATACGCGTACTTCATATCACAACAATCCTAAAAAAATAAATTCAAACTCACCTTTAAGAGAATATACACACTTTTCATCTTCAAGAATTAGAAATATCGTAATTAGTCGAGTGAGGGTAGCAACAATAGCAGGCGAGAGAGACGAAGTTTTTTTTTATGATAATCGCAAACACAAAAGGGCGTGGACAGGAATTTGTTGGTGATTTTAGTGTCATCAAATGTATTTTTTGCAATTGTGATATACTTAGATCAAGGGCTTAATCAAGTATAGCTTACAGTCCAGTATGGAGAGTGCGGAGTGCACGCTCGTTCAGCTAACTTGATGCCGCCACAAACAAATGCAGGGGTCAAGGGGGTCGCGCCCCCTTGCGGGGTCAAGGGTCAAGGGTTAGAGCCCCAAACCTAAATGATTTTTAGCTGTTTACAGTTGTTATGTGAAAATCGGTTTTTTCCCCTTCCCAATCGACATAACCTTTTGTGAAAAGTTACGTTCTTTCCCTGCAACACAGTTATTAAAAACCGAATTGTAACTGTATTTTGTTGGTTCATAGAAACTGAAACTTGATCTTTCCAGAATACAACAAACATAACAACTTTCTGTGTATTGCTTAGATCTCTCGTGCCTTATAGACTAAGTGTGATTCTCTGTCTTATCCAATTGAGGATTTCGTGATACCCGAGGCATATAGGATCGAAATACTTCAATCTGAAAGTGATCTCTACACGATTCAGAGAAATATGAGGATTGCACAAAACTAACAGAATTGATGTGAGGTACGGGGAAAGGTGAGTAATTTGAGATTGGTTTGTAGACAATATACCCTTAAATAACTAAATAAAATATAAATGTATAATATACAGTAATATGGATTTACAAAGTACATTGCTTTAGAAGGGACATACATTCAAAAAATTACCAATCTATAAACAGACTATACATTCAGAAAGAGAAGACTAAAACATATAAACTACGACACCTTTTCATTTTCGAAAGAAGACGGTAAAAAATACTATAGATCTTATTTCAGGGCTTATTGGCTTATTTCTGTTTATAACGTAATTTGCTAAAACAAAAGTTCCTTTATAAATGCTTATTTCAGTTTTAATACACAAAAGGCTAAAAAAATACCTTTCTAAATTTTCTATAAACAGCTTAGCGTGTTCTCAATGGTTTTACTTGTTGGATTATCATCGCAAATGTAAGCAGCATGCTTGCATATTCAGCAGGGGTGCTGATGAGTGCTGCTGAGAGGTCTTGCTCGTACGTCTTGCTGATGGTTCTCTAAATTAAACACTCCATCCACAACATAAAAAATAGCGTTAAGAGTCATTCCTTCTACTCGTCATTTTTAATTCCTTGAGTCTATGACTTGACCTTGTCCATTCCTTCAACGAGTTTTGCAGTTTATTTCTTCTCGTCATCACTTTATAGGCATTGCCAGATCAACTTTGTCATTGTTCTTTCATATGACGTTCTACGTTTCTTACACCGCTTACTCCCACTTCCACTTGAATTACTTGCATTACATCCTCAGTCTTTGTACCCTCAAATTTAGCCAGAGCATTCCTTGATTTGTTTTATGTGATATTGGCCAGGATTCTGCATTCTGAACAACCGGATAATCTGATGGATCATGGATCATATTCCAACTTATGTAGTTGATCCTCATCCATCCGGGTTGGATTGGGAAAGAGACCGACTCTTTTCTTTTTTTCCTTTCATATATCCTAGATGTGGCAAATTGGGATGGTCGGGTGGGATGGTTAAAATGTCAAAACGGGACACATTGAAAGTTAGTACACATCAGATTTAAGGTCCAAAGAGGTGTCAGAAACAACCCATTTTCTTAATGGGCCAAAGGGGACAGATCATGTTTTTAGAACAGGAAAAAACGGAATTGAGAGCGGTATATTTTTCATGCATACAATTTCCCATATCATTTTCAAACATACATTTTATTCGACTAATAATACTGTCAAAAAATATTTGTTGATAGGGTGTAAGGGTTCCAAGCATTGATTGACCAGCCGACCTGTCATGAATATTTTATAAAACTTAATTGATAATTTTATCGCTGAGGCTTCAATTTTAAACTCAATTATGATATTTAGCTATTTCGCACACTTATAAAGTTTAAAGGATGGAAGAATATCTGGTTTGTAAGACTAATGAGTGAGCGGAACAACAGAATGCAAAAAGGCATATTTCCAATGAATTTTACCTCGATGCTAAAAAGCAAACTCAGAAGATGTCAAAGCTTCTTCATGGCCGTAACTTGATGAAATTCCCTGAAACTACGTAAACTCTCAGGTTGACTGTTGCTTACCTTAGACGGTCGATTGATATGTGCCTGCAAATTATGTGACTAACAGACAGTAATCCAAAATTAGTCCCTCTGAGACCCTACATCTAGGAAAATACATATTACAATGAATATTCATGCTAATCTCACTATAAGCACAACATCATCAGGCCTTACCTCGCCTTCGAATAGTCTGAATCTGCCTGTGCAATGGCAACACCATTACACATCCTGATCCTCAAAGAACTTACCAAGTTGTGGTTGCTGCTACGCGTACATATTGGTAAGAATGAGAAATTGCCTTGGAGATTACCTTCTGACCTCAAATTCTTCAAGGATGTTACCATGTATACAACTGGTCCTGAAAAGAAAAACGTTATTATTATGGGGTGAACAATTAGGATCGACTCCATACCATGAATCGTTAAGCACAATATACCATTCAGAGGGTTGTTTTATCCTACGAAACACCCTGATGGTGACAGATTCCGAATTAAAGTGTGAACGGTCCGCAAATACATATGATGCTCTTCTGATCGTTTCATATAATTATTGTCACATCTTGTTCTGTTACCTGCATGTGTACAAATGCATCAAAATTCAAGTCATTTATCCCAAACAGGTAAATTTAAATTTAGGTAATAAGGTACCAACAAACACAATGTTGACGTGTATGAAACTCTTTTATATCAGCTGGTTCGTGTTTATAATGTCCAGATTAGTATTCAAGTTTAATTTTATGTGTTTCAGAAATGATTTGAGGGTTGTCCCATGTGTTCTGCCCCTACTGTACTAAATTCGCGCAGAAGTACGCCCAAATTTGCTTTTAAGTACACTAATTATCCATAATGGTAAAAAATATTGATAAGGCCACCGTGAGCAAGTGACTTCCTTAGCACAAGCTGCAAAGCAGTCATGATTTCCATTGGCTCACCAAGAGCAGGAGCATGTGCAACAACCTTAACTTCAACTGGAACAACAGCCTCTTCACTGCAAAACCAATACACCGGGTAAAAATTACTTGAGTAATTGAACAAAAAGCAATACATAACTAATTAACAACGTATATGAACTCATATCAACAATGTTCGGTACTAATAATGCTGAAATAGAATCTGTTTAAATACCCAGCCATGTTTTTTTATGATCAAATCCTCTGTTCAAAACTGCACCAAGAAAGGCAGAGGATAAATAACAAAGTTAAATGAAAAAAGTAATCTTAATAAACAACCAAATAAATATAGGAAATCAGTAATTAATATAGTTTCCTCTATTCATTCTTAAGAAAGAACTTTTAATAAAAAAATAGTAGCCAAAGGGATTAACATCTCATTGTATCATTAAGAACTAAAGTTTTATAGTCTTCTTGCAAATTAATAACATCTCACTGTTTTAAATATTGTAACTTTTTTCTATAACACAGACTTACTTCCAGGCTTCCAACACATGTCGAATCGAAATATATCTGTGACACGTCAACAAATAAACACGGTAAGGTCATATATTTACAACTTTATTACTATCATTATGAAAATGAAAATTCACTTTTCACTCTTACAATTGAGGTTTTTATGTACACACTTCAATTCGACTCATATAAAAGAGGAAATAGGAAGGAGCAAAGAAGGTCCTTACTATCTGGTTTAGATAGCCTCTAAACAATGAGCCACCTCGACCTAATTCATGATGAGGAGTATAAAGTAACGCCGGCAGACGAACAACAAAAACAAATTTAAAACTATTATGTTGTCGTATCTGTGCAACAACCCTTATGCATTTGGTGTACAGCAGTACATGTAGGAACATGGGAAGTCAACATTTAATTTTGGTATATAGGTCAAAATGGGTCGATTGAATCTGAATCACTTTTCTTGCCTCTACAATCAAACAAATTATGTCATACCCACACTGATATATTTCTCATCCTATTGACCCTTTAAGAAAGAATCCTGCTCAAATCAACCCGTTCATAAGTAAATGGGCCGAAATTGGCATATGCCACCAGCCCATCTTAGTCTGGTACAACCTCAAGCCTAATGATTTGAAAATAAAGTGTATTATTCTAACACAAGAACACTTCAACTATATATAACTGATCTGAATGCTTTGATACCCACTCCATGATGTATGCTTTATGGTCATCATCATCTCCGTTAACTTCTCAAGCTCCTTACTGTAAGCCAAATAAATTAGAAAATGTTAGATTATGACACAAACATAATCCACAAGTAAATAGGAAATACAAAACATGTGTTCCATGTAATAATACCTACCGGTCACTGCTGCTACATGTAAGTAGGAACACTTGAGAAGGGGTAGATTTGGGGGAGTGCATCGTCTAAGAAAGCCAATACGGAAAATGAGGGACAACCCATTAGGAGACGTTGTTTTATGTTTGACCATATTTTTGTGTGCTATGTAGTGATTGTAGTATGATCCCTTCTGAATGACTTGATAACCACATACGGGGCGAGTTGAATATAACAGCTTCTTGCACTATGGTTGTGTGATCCTGATGTCATAACAGCTAAGCCACAAATCTTCATCAGTCGTGTAGCCAAAAAACAAAAACATATCATGTAATGATCTTAAGAAGATGAAACCTGATGAATTTCAAGCAGCACACAGATGATAATCACATACATGAATAGTAGAATGAAATCTGCTCCAAAGGAGATGTTTACCTGGCTGGGACGGTTCACAGCATAAGGTTGATACTTGAGGCAGGGGTTGTAGGAGGAGCAGGACTCAGAAATTATTACATTAAGGAAGCCAATAAGCCACACATATCATGATTTCACGTAAAATCAGAGGTGACTATACCTATTTGTATGGAGACCGGTCAATTGTGCACAGTGAATTGAATCACATAGGTGTCATAAAGAATATCTATATGTTTCAGACACGTAATATATCTGCCATAAAAGCCCGACTTCAGAAGTCATATTCGAAGCCACCACGGGCAAGTTCCACGCATCATAGCCATCACGACACCAATGGTAGCATCTTTCGCATTGGGTTCCTGATCAAACTACACAAAGAACAACATACCAAATAAAAATAAGTGTTGGCTTGTTCTTCAAGGTAAGCAAACCATGAAGAGTAACCTTTCTTTTAGCCTCATTAAGCTGCAATAAGTAAAATATCAAAAATAACATGCTTAGTTATGTAAACATTTTGCCTACGCCTTCATTAACTTTTATATGAAATCATCGTGTTTGAATTTTGTTAAGTGGCAACTATCGTATATAGCCTCAAATGGATAAGAGAGATTATTCATACCTCAATCTCATTGGACTTGAAGTCTCTTGTAGAACCAACTACAAAGCAGATATTTCAGTCTGCACAACCATTATTATAGAATGCATTATGTTGGATGCAATTAAGAATCCGATAAATAGCCTGGTTTAAAACAATATAACGCACCTGTACAATCTCGTCATAAGAAAATTCAGGATCAATTTTCATTTTCTTTCCCAAGAAACTAATTGCCTCATGCTCTTTCAATCCGGTACTGGTTGGCTGCAAATTTTTCAAGAAATAAATTCAGATCATGGGTAGGAAAACATATTCTGTAGGTCTACAAATGAAATACGTAGTAAGCGATTTTGTCCATCTGAATCCATAAAGCGTCATTTTGCTAGTTCATAATTTTACTGAAATAGTAAATGTCAACATCAATATAAATTCTCAGATGTAAAAAATTCACACCTTGTGACCGAAGAAGTGTCCTGTTGGATCATATTTGAAGAGCTTAGGCCCATTTTCATCATCAATACCCAAAACCATAGCCACTGCAGTAGAAAAATATAGTCATCTGTCTAAGCCATAACATAAAGAGATACTTAAAAGGCTTAATTATGCTCGTGGTCAAGAAAATCCTTCAATCGTTTCCTGTTATAACCATTCAGCTGTTTTCGGTGAATGCTTCCAAAGAGATAGATAAGTGAACTATGTTCACCACCACAGCTGAGTCTACGACACAAGATCACTCCGCATGTTATTCGGCAAAAGGGATAGTGACATGTTTTTCACGGGCCAAAATCTTAATATGCTATAAATAAGTTTGAAATACACAACTGTTTATGCTCTTGTCAAATTCATCCTATGGTTTGTAATGTAAATAAAAATATTACAGATTGTGTTGGTGCGTTTCAGTTTTGGCTGGGTACTATATGTGCATCTCTATTTTCTGCATCGAGAATAAAACCACTTTTTCAACCTGTTTATAAATTAGATGTTGCATTCAAAGGTATCAATCTCTTGTATGTTGTGTGTACATAATTTATTTCTATCCTAAGAGCTTAACTTAATTCAGTAAGTCATTCTTCTATATCGAATATCTAGAAATAAGAGGATGCTTCCACACCTTTTTGAATCCACGTACTGGATAATCAGGTTCAAGTTCCTAAGGGAGCAGTAGAACAGCAATTGGAGAATATATAAACTGATATACAGTGGAAATCGACTAAAACTGCATACGATTTTGAGCATAAACATATAATAGTAATCAGCTATGACACAGCATAAATGCAAATGAACTGATCAAAATCTTAACCTTATTAGTGGTATCGCTAATCGAGGAAAGAAACGCCGCTACTCGTCTGGTCAATTGGCAAAGCAAGGCTCACAAGTCTGAAGTCTGTACCAGACCATATACGTTATCTGCTTCAAAAATAGAAAGAATAAGAAATTGTAAATAAAGTCAGGTTACATAGACTCAAAAAGAAAAGAAAGCACGATTACATGCCTTTCTTTTTGAGTTCTTAATCTGATCCATATAAGCGGTTGCTGACAGAGGGTGTTTGGTTATTGCTGTAAAGGGTTCTGTTAAGATTTACAGGTGGTAAAGGTAAAGGATGTACTATTGTGATCCAGAACCTGAATGTTTAAACACACATCATTTATGTCATACATATCCATTGTCAATGCAGAGTCCGGACCCAACACCCATTTGGTTCGCTCACCGTGTGTGGCTTCTGTAACGGGTGTTTGGTTGTTGCTGCAAAAGTAAATATATATTTCATTAGATGGTTAAGATATGTATACCAGGGCCACTTTGGTTCACCAAGGCTCCACGTTCGAACTCATATAATCACGAAAGAATAACCACATTCATTAGTAACTTCAAATAACTACCTGTTTGTGATCACCAATGCCTTCATAATCATCCAACAAAGCCTTAACCTTGGTTATAGATTCTGTTTACTACAGTAATTAACAGAAATCGCATAATATGAAATGCAACAAACTATTACTCGAATTTCGACGAACATTAATCACAATAACACGATCACCCGAATCAGAAAAGTTCACCATAGCCCAATTAAGATGTTCTCTCCCACATTCATCAAACCGAATTCCAACCATAACATTCTTCGTTTCGACTTGAAACACAGTGGGATGTTTGTTGAGGCGACGATTAAATATTGTTCATTCAAAGAATCATCTAATGTCATGGACATTAATCGCTGCTCAACAATTAAGATTTTAGTCTCACTAACCAAAATAGATAAAAGATCATAGTGTAGTTCACCTAGGTTAAATATGCTACTTAGTTAAGAAATAAACTTACTATTCGATAGTGAAAGCAAGAGTTATCAGCAACATGAAATCCAACCCAATCTCGATGATTAACTCAGTCATAAATTACCTGAGAGAAACAAAAAATCAGATTGAAACTTAAGAAATCCAATACACTATATGAAAAGAATCAAAGAATACTTGGAACTAATAGAGCACAAAGTCATAAGTTTGCACCTGAATTTAGACATGTAAGAAACTGACCAACAACGATGATTCCAAGCACGATAATTCATCTTAGACTTCTTTAAAATAATATACAACAGGATCAAGATGAGTAGTGGATACATTAATGAGTGTGGATAAGCTGAAACAACTTTTTCTAACAACCACCACCAAGACTTTTGGAACTTTTTTCATCTAAAAAGAACAAATGCCCATGTTTTCCAGTCCAAACTCAGCCACGTAACACAACATCATTAAATCCCAGTAACTGATTTGACTCAAATATAACTACAATTCCTATTTATAACATAAATCTACTCCCAAGTGAGACAGAACAACCCTTCTCATATGTAATTTACCACTATAGCTGGCCACACTATCTAAATACCTTTCTTTCCTGTAACAAAAATGCAGCTACATCCTCGAGTGAGTTATAGAATCAGAAGATATCAAGCATAATCGAGCACCAGCCCATGGGAAAACACCAACTCACACTAAAACCAAACACTCCTTAAAACTGCAGGAAACCTACTTTATGACTGCAATACTTTTCAATAAGAATATCAGTCAACTTACAAGGCTTGCTAGGGAAATATAAGATTGACTGAATTAAAAAATATGTAATAACTAAACTTAAGCCAGTGTGCAAAAAACAATTGTTAACCTTAAAAAGCAGAAAATCATATCATATCCAGAAAAAAACCGAATCAACAATCCATAATATTATGGTTTATGATGAATTCTTAACAAACAAAACTAACCAACAAACGAATCAAATATAGGTTCTGACCTGAACCACAACAAACTGAGGAGCTAATATCGCATGTACATAGGGAAATTAGGGGAAGGGGCTGCAATAATAATTGAAAGAATAAGAACCTCTTAAAGGACTGTTTGGGATTGCTTATATAAGTAATGAACCCAAACTTACTGTTTAGATTAGTTGTTGACTCCAGAATGCAGCAACGTCCTATGATTCCAAAGAGATGAACGGTCAAGATTATAAATGGATAATCGCAGGTTAGTATTGATGGTCTCGGTCAGCATCAAGACTGCCCCTTTGCAATCCAATCCATTTTCTTTCAACATAACAACAAAGTTTGGGTTCAAACCTTTATATTTAGCAAATAGTCAATTCAGTATCACCCGCTCTTGCAAACCATAAATTAGGGGAAAATGGGTTAATCTGAATCAAACAACAAATATTAAAGATTAATTGTTTTTTTACGTTTTTTGGATTAGGGTTTATATAAAAATTAATTACACAAAAACGGATTAGGGTTAAAATCGAATTAGGGTTTATGTTTAGTTATGTCATAAACGGTTTATAAACATAAACCCTAATGACATTAATTCATCTGTTCATAAACAATTAAAGTTAAAGAAACTGAAAAAAAACGATCAATCATGGATCAATCTGATTAGGGTTTATGTTTCTTTGATGATAGATCAGTTGTTAGATCCAAGGTTTAAAAGGGTTATGATTGAAACAGTTTCATGGGTGTTGGATTGGGGAAAATGATTTGGAGTTGCTAGTGTGTGTGTTTTCGCCATGGTGTGTGTGTTTTCCCGTCAGTGAGTTGTTATAAAAGAATAAAAAATAATGACTTTTTTTTATCCAAACCTATTATTTATAGCTGCGATATGAAAACGCAGTTTTGGGAAAATTGCATCCCGGTTTTTAGAAATTGCGTTTTCGAAAACTAATTTTGGCAAGTTTTTGAGATTTTTTAGCTAACAAACAAATTCTATTGGTTTAGAGGTGCCATGTCACATATGACTGGGATTAGGGGCACAAAAACGGGTTAGGGTTAAAATCGGATTAGGGTTTATGTTTAGTTATGTCATAAACGGTTTATAAACATAAACCCTAATGACATTAATTCATCTGTTCATAAACAATTGAAGTTAAAGAAACTGAAAAAAACGATCAATCATGGATCAATCTGATTAGGGTTTATGTTTCTTTGATGATAGATCAGTTGTTAGATCCAAGGTTTAAAAGGGTTATGATTGAAACAGTTTCATGGGTGTTGGATTGGGGAAAATGGATTTGGAGTTGTTGGTTTGTGTGTTTTCGCCATGGTGTGTGTGTTTTCCTGTCAGTGAGTTGTTATAAAAGAATAAAAAATAATGAACTTTTTTATCCAAACCTATTATTTATAGCTGCGATATGAAAACGCAGTTTTGGGAAAATTGCATCCCGGTTTTTAGAAATTGCGTTTCTGAAAACTAATTTTGGCAAGTTTTTGAGATTTTTTAGCTAACAAACAAATTCTATTGGTTTAGAGGTGTCATGTCACATATGACTGGGATTAGGGGGTGTGGTATCAAGTCATAGTTATACCTATATATAATATATATATATATATATATATATATATATATATATATATATATATATATATATATATATATATATATATATATATATATATATATATATGGAGGCCTTAACAGTAGCTTTAAGGTTGCGTCTAAATAGGAGAGTTAGATAATACATGTAAGGGCATAGGGTTTCTTTTACAGGGCATGTTATTTTGTTTAAGGGGGTGTTCGACCCATAGTTTGAAGTATGAAAAACGGGACTATTTTGGGTTAAATGTTAACGGGGCGAGTTATGAACTAAACTAAGTTAAGGGCTTTATAGAGGGATGTAATGAGATGCATATGGTATATAAATAGGCTTAAGTGGTAGGATAAGGTTATATATCCATCATAGATTGATGAGCCATTTTGGTATGTGGTTATGTCTTGATTGTATATGTTTGTGTGTTTAGATTTTCGCTAGAGCGCGGATATTTGAAGAAGCTTGTACAGTGAGTTTCATAGTCCCGTGTCTTTTTATGATTTGACTTCCAGATGGGATGAAAGAGACACTCTATGGATTTGTAACTAATGATGTGAATGTTTTAATGGTTTGTGATGGACTTGTGTGTACACTTATGTGATTAACTGCTATGTGGTTCTTGATTGTTATTGTGGTTTGACTTGGTACCAACGGGATGTTGACAAGGCGGGGCCTTAGGATTGGTTCATAGGTGTATGGGCGCCTATGGGACCATGGTGATTGGTAAGGCTTAGAGCCTTGGAATTGTGGTTATTTGTAAGGCTTGGAGCCTTAGATTTGTGGTGATTGGTTAATCTTGAATGCTAGTTGTTAATACATAATTGTAGCACATTGTCCATATGTTTTTTTCTTAATGGTTGTTATACACAGGTTATAATTGATTTGGAGTTGGAGTCTAAACCTATGACTCTCACCAACTTTATATTGACGTGTTTTAGTATCTCTTTCAAGTGAGAATGTGGTTAAGCGTGAGAATAGGAGTGGCTAGCTGGGAGGCTTATGATTGCATTGGAGGAACCCCCTTTCCTCTTAGTCTTTACTTATGTTTGAATACGTGATACTTTTATAGACACCTATATGTTTGTTAATTGTATGTCTTTGGTAAGAGGTAGACCTGTTACCTACTTACGTAGACGCCTGCATTGTTTGTGTATCTTCATGACATTGTGTCACCATTTATGATATTTCCATTAAATTTAGTTATCTCTATAGACACGCTATTGTTGTGATGATATCCATACGTCGCGCCCCATATTCCGCCATGGTGGGGTGTGATAAATCCCCACCCTTATCCCCATACCCAGTCAACTCGGGGAATCCCCGTTTAAATCAGATTCGGTATCGGATTCTCCGTCGGGTTCGGAGTTTTTTTGCCATCTCTACGCCTCAGAAACAGATAGGTATCTGCAAATATCTGCAATCATAGAATACTTTAATTTCATCAACCGGTTTTTGTACTTGTGTACCATCTGTCATGGTAACAGGTTCATACAACTGTGTCGAAACTCTATTAGGACCTTTGTTGATATACTTGAACAAATATTTGATGGATCATGTCTGGCTACACCATTCGACGTTAATATGGCATTGGTAACACTTTAAAAGTGTAGCATTATACGGAATTACATAACCGTTGTGCAATTTAGTTCCTCTCTTTTCAACATATCTCCCGTCGTCGCATCTTCTATAAACTGATATCCCTCCGAGTCAACTGAACTTTATTGAGTGAGTTTCTTTGGAAAATGCTTGCTACATTTTCCATCGATCATACACGCTTGATTTGGGTCATCACAACCGCACATGCCATGCATCATAAAATCATATACCAATTTGTACAAATTAGGATCATCATTCATATCAGGAATTTCGACAGAAATGTATTTGTCAATTTGTTCAATGCTCGGTACCTTGTCATCCTTATGCAAGAACAAACATATGTGTGCGTGTGGAATCCCTCTTTTTTTAAACTCAATTATGTATACAACTGCATTGAAAAGTAACTTGTTAATTTGAAAATGATGTTAAAAAAGGATAACATGTATTTTAAACACGTATCAGTGTATTACATGGTTAGTCAATAGCCAAATCTGTATTTAACATACATATGAACATCAACACGACTCGATCATTGTTGGAAATACGTTTTACGTATTAAGAAGGATCGGTCACTCCAACAATAGTCCATGTAATAGCTCGTAGTTTAGTTACTTATCTTTATTTAACAAACAAACCAAAGCCTAGCCTACAACATGTGTACGCCGACCCAAATGTAGGCCTAAGCCCATGTCAAGGGCTTGGGTATATAAACCCTCTCCTTTGATGGAGAGGGTAGTGTGGTTCTTCATTTTTACACATAGTTGAAAAGTGTTTTTCTTTCACTTTATCTCTCTAAGTGTGTGTGTTCTCACCATCTCTTTATCTCTTTCTCTCTCTAAAACATAAGCAAGATTTACATATCTTACAAATGGTATCAAGAGCCATGGGATGATTGTATTGTTTATGTGTTTGTGTTCTTGATTCATACGCCTATTTTTGATCCATTTCACACGAACCAAATTTTTTTTTGTGTTTTTATGGTTTTTTCTTGATACAAATCTTCTACATAGTTGTGGTAGAGATTTGGTATAGTTACTTTGGCTAAAAACACAAAATTTTTGGGTGTTTTGATCATTTTTTGGCTTAAAATCACGAATTGGTTGAGTATTGTCCGAGAAAAGTGGGATTTATTCCGATCAGGTCATCGGAAAAGGGTTTATAGGTATTCCGATCAGTGTAATCGGAATAGGGTTTAGGTATTCCGATTTTGGTACATTCCGATTTGGTATTCCGATTTTGGTACATTCCGATTAGGTATCCCGATTTTGGTACATTCCAATTTGGTATTCCGATTTTGGTACATTCCGATTAGGTATTTCGATTTTGGTACATTCCGATTTGGTATTCCGATTTTGGTACATTCCGATTAGGTATTCCGATTTTGGTACATTCCGATTAGGTATTCCGATTTGGTATTCCGATTTGATATTCCGATTTGGTGCATTCCTATAAGGACATTCCGATTTGATATTCCGATCAGGGTATTCCGATAGGCTCATTCCGACAGCTTTCCGATCAACATTCCGACAATCAAAAATTATTCCATAAAAAATTTCAAACCGTGTGTAATTTTGACTTGGAATTTTGGTTTATCGAGAACATATTTTAGGGGATTTTAACACTGTTTCTCGACTTCAACTCACAAAAACAAACACATTTACTTTATCTCATTGAACGATCAACGTTTGTAAATCTTAACTTATCGAAATAGAGTACACATCTCTTACGGATAAGTCCATCCTCTCGGGTACGGATAATCGTCCACCAATGTTGGAGAAGTCTATGTACGAGGATTGGACTTCCCGAATGGAACTTTATATGTTGAACAAGAAGAACGGACATCTCATTTGGCCATCAGTGCTCAATGGACCATTAGATTATGGTACAGTGACGGAAGGTACAACTACTCGTCCTCGGACAACGGGTGAATTGACTGGAGATATGAAGATTCAAGACAAATATGATAAGTATGCTACAAACATCATTCTCCAAGCCCTTCCTCCAGATGTCTACAAACTCGTCAGCAAACATAAAGTTGCCAAAGAGTTATGGGATAGAATTCGTGTTCTCATGCAAGGCACCTCGTTAACTAAACAAGAACGAGAGTGTAAGCTTTATGATACTTTTGATAAGTTTGCCTATGTGCCAGGGGAAACTCTCAATGACTACTATCTAAGATTTACCCTATTGTTGAATGAGCTCAATATCTATGGAATGGCAATTCCTACGTTCTAATTGAACACCAAGTATTTGAACACTCTTCCTTCAGAATGGAAAAAGTACGTGACGGATGTTAAATTGGCTAAGGACTTGCATAACACCAATGTGGATCAACTTCAAGCTTTTCTTCAACAACACGAATGCCATGTGATTGAGGCTCGGTTGTCTACACCTCAAGTTCATGATCCACTTGCCATGTATGCTTCTCAACAAAACATGGCTTATACTTATCAACAACCATCATACTTGCAGCAGCCACCACCACACACCTATCAACACCCATCTTATCAACCACTAATGATGCCACAACAAGCATTTCAACAAAGTGTTCATCAACAATCTTTTCCACAGCAACCACCATATCAGACATCACCATCACAAGCCAACACTTCTCCAATGGGCTATACTCCTCAGCAAGGATATTTTCCAATAGAAGCACAACCAGCACACGCTTTCTACTCTAATGAACTTCCACCAATCCAAGCACCGGTCTTTACTCCAAATGATACGCCAGCTGATGTTCTAAACCATCTTACTGCCTACTTGTCAAAACTTGTTGCAACTAGAGGATTTCCACCAACAAACAATCAGCTCCGCACCTCATCAAATCCTCGAAAACAAGCTCAGGAATATATTCTCGGTCTTTATGATATGACCATAATTGGCAAATCGAAAGAAGCACCTTTTGTTCGTAGTACTGAGGAGACACAGTCACTTGCGGAAGAAACTCATTCTAAAATGCTTTCAAAATTCCATACGATTGATTATGATCAGTATAACAAAGATCAATTGTCTAAAAAGACCCGCATTCGCTTACAAAAGGAATTAGCTGAATTGACAGTTCTTGTGCTCCAAAGTTTATCAAATGAAAACCCTCCTAGTACGTCTCCTACACTTGTCAAAACGGATTTAACGAAGTTAATTCCACCGGTAAGTAAGGCGTCCGTTAACTTAAATGCGGTACACCAACACTTAGCCGATTTTGACAAGGTCATTTTGGAACGTACGACGGCTTCGGCCATCACGGAAGGTGAATGGAACTTTGAGCACACTAGAGCTGCGTTTCGAGATGAAATTGTTCTGTTTGTAAAGAATGTTAAGGCTTGTCTTAGTAATCATGATCAAGATTTGCTTTTGGAAATAGAAGAAGTTAGACGTGTTTTCAATGAAATGAATGATGCTTATGAAAACAGTTTACTTGAAATAGAACGGGTTTCACGCCAAAATGATCAGCTTCTGAAGCAAGTGATGTCTCATGATATAGTTTCCGTCTTTGTGAATAAAAGTGTTGATAATGATTCTATTGTGCATAATGTTGAATCTGTGGATAATGTGGTAGATAGTACTTGTCACGAATCTGACGCTGAATTTTTAAAGCTTCAAGATTCATATTCTTCGCTTTCAAAACGTTTTGATGAGATTCAAACACATTGTATTTCGCTTGAATGCAAGCAACAATTTATTCAAGAAATCTTTGAAACGTCATTCGAAGGTGTTAATATCGATGATGCAAACTTTGAAAAGAATTTTCGATTGAATTTACAATCAAAACAGCGTCAGCCAAGTGACAAAGTTGCTAAATCTTTGCCGATGGAAATAGAGAAATCTAAGGAGCTTAACTGTGTGAACGTACTTAAGGCCGCTGAGAATTTTAAACTTGATCTAGATAATCGAGTTTCTAAGATTTTGTCCAAAGTTGATAACTTAAAACAGAAAAATACACGACTCTTCGATTCAGTAAAGCCCGCATGTGTTGATACCACTGCACATAATCAATCATTGATTAAACAATTGAATCGAAAGTCGGTGGAAATATCTGATTTGAGGGAACAAATTTGTGATAAAAATCTGGTATTGGCTGAGTTAAAGGAAACACTTCGTACTCTAAAAGGTAAGAATGTTGTGGATAATGCAGCCACTGTCTCAACATCGTCCTCTAGTTCAATCAAAAGGAACCTTATAGCCGTCACACCATTTAATAAGGGCCCTAGGACTAAACCATCTCAAACTTTGGTCACTAAAGATAAGGCGGAATCAAAACCAGCTTCTAATATTCCCGTGTTGCCTTCTACAGGAGTAAGCACCACTACTAAGGCTCAAAGATCTAAGCTTAAAAAAAACAAGAAGAATGATAGGATCTTGCCCCCATCTAGTAGTCAAGTGAAGAAGAAAGTAGAAGCCCATCCTAGGAATGTTATTTCTGTTTTGAATAAAAAGAATCATGTAGCTAAACCTAAAGGCTCTGCGGTTGTGCAGCGTTCTAAGCCTACTGTGTTCTAATTTGAAATGTTGGAATTGCAATGAATGTATGTTTTCTAGTCGTCATGATTCTTGCCTTATTGACCATGTGAATGAGATGCATGCCCGGAAAAATGGATTAGAATGGAAACCGACTGGGAAAGTGTTAACCCAAGTTGGTTGGATGTGGCGCCCCACTGGTAGAACTTTCACTATAGTAGGAAATGCGTGCCCTTTAACTAGGATCACTCCCACTGAAGTGAAGAAAGCGTGCCCTTTAACTAAGAGTACCAAGGCTACCAAAACACAAGCGTGTCCTTTAACTATGAACACCGACACTACTGTAGGAACCAAGTGCCCTTTAAATAGGTCTACTCCCACTGTAGTGCCCGCGAATAATCCAAAACCTAAGAAAGTTGGAACAGTAAAACCTGTTAGTGCTAAAACTCACATTAGAAAACGCAGGAAATCTAAGCGTCACAAACCTGTTAGCAATTCTGATAATATTTTATCTGTATCTGCTAACACTCCGGAACCAATAGTTTCCAATGCATTGTCTACTGTTGTTGTTGTTGAAAACAGGTGGTCCAAATTTTTCTCTGGTATTTGGACTCTGGTTGCTCCAAGCATATGACCGGAGATCGCTCTCAGCTCAGAAATTTCGTCAGCAAGTTTCTTGGTACGGTTCGATTTGGAAATGATCATATTGCCAAGATAATGGGTTATGGTGAATATCATATTGGGAATGTTATTATTTCAAGAGTGTATTATATGGAAGGTCTCGGTCACAACTTATTTTCTGTGGGACAATTTTGTGATGCAAACCTAGAAGTTACTTTTCGAGAGCATACCTGCTTCATTCGTAATTTGGAAGGGGTTCATTTATTGAAAGGTACTCGAGGGAATAATTTGCATACTTTGTCTCTACAAGACATAATGGCCGCTTCTCCCATATGTCTTCTCTCCAAAGCATCGAAGACTAAGTCATGGTTATGGCATCGACGGTTATCTCATCTTAACTTTGACGCTATTAATCATTTGGCGAAAAACGAACTTGTTCGTGGTCTTCCTAAACTATCATTTCACAAGGATCATTTGTGTTCCGCGTGTACAATGGGGAAAAGCACTAAGAAATCATACAAACCCAAGACAGAAGACACCAACCAAGAGAAACTTTATTTGCTGCATATGGATCTTTGTGGGCCAATGCGTGTTGAAAGTCTTAGTGGCAAAAAGTACATCCTCGTAATTGTTGATGATTACTCTCGGTTTACATGTGTGAAATTTCTTACAACAAAAAATGAGGCACCTAAATTCATCATCGGATTTCTAAAGATGATTCAAGTGCGTCTCAACACTACTGTCCGACGCATTCGTACAGATAATGAAACCGAATTTGTGAATCAAATCTTGTGTGATTATTATGAAGAAGTTGGCATATCTCATGAAACATCCGTTGCACGCACCCCACAACAAAACGGTGTCGTTGAAAGGCGAAATCGCACACTTATGGAAGCTGCTCGAACGATGTTAATTTACGCAAAGGCTCCATTGTTTTTATGGGCAGAAGCAGTATCTACAGCAGTGTACACCCAAAACCGGTCACTAATTCGTAAACGCCATGGTAAAACACCTTATGAGCTTCTCCATGGAAAAGTACCAGATTTATCATATCTTCATGTATTTGGTTCTCTTTGCTATCCAAATAATGATGGTGACAATTTGGGAAAACTTCAACCAAAGGCTGATATTGGTATTTTCATTGGTTACGCACCCGCAAAGAAGGCATATCGAATCTACAACCGTAAGTCTCGCAAGATCCTTGAAATTATGAATGTTGATTTTGATGAGCTGACAGCAATGGCTTCTGAGCAAAGCAGCTCTGAACCCGCACTTCATGAAATGGGACCCAGTAACATTAGTTCTGGTCTTGTCCCAAACAACCCTACTTCATCATCATTTACACCACCTTCTAGGACTGGATGGGATACGTTGTTTCAACCGTTCTTTGATGAATTATTTACTCCTCCAAGTATTGTTGCTCCAGAACCTGAAGTAATAGCTCCGGTAACCAAAGTTGTCGCTCCAGCAACCGAAGCACAATCAGACACATCTGCACCTATAATTGGTCAAGATATACCATCAACAAGTAATTCTCAACCAACACCTGTTTCAACTACCCATGTCATGCCTATTGATGATGAAGAGGATGATGATGATCACGATTTGGAATTATCTCAAATGCGTGAACTTCCATTCTTTGGTGTACCTATTCCCGACCCTAATCAAGCCGGGTCGTCCACCTCAGAGGAAGCTCCTAGTACGGTTTACTCCAATCCACGTATTCGTGAACATGACAGCAAGTGGACAAAGTATCATCCTATAGATTCTATTATTGGTGACCCTAATCGTCCGGTATCCACATGAAGTCAGTTACAAGAAAGTGCAATGTTTTGTCACTTTGATGCTTTTCTCACTGAAGTTGAACCTAAGACATGGCAACAAGCTTTTACTCAATCATGTTGGATAGAAGCTATGCAAGAAGAACTTAATGAATTTATACGTCTTGAAGTATGGGAACTTGTCCCATGCCCGGATCAAGTGCAGTTACTCACTTTGAAATGGGTTTACAAGGTGAAACTCGATGAGTTAGGCGGAATATTTAAGAACAAAGCTCGTCTAGTAGCTCGTGGATACAAGCAATTATCGGGCATCGACTTTATGGAATCCTTTGCACTTGTTGCCCGTTTGGAAGCTATTAGACTATTCCTCGCTTATGTAGCTCACATGAATATGATCGTCTATCATATGGATGTGAATACGGCATTTCTTAATGGTGAACTCAAGGAAGAGGTATATGTTCAACAGCCGGATGGTTTTGTGAATCCTAAATATCTTAATCATGTGTACAAGCTTAAGAAGGCTCTCTATGGGTTGAAGCAAGCTCCTCGCGCATGGTATGATCTATTGTCACAATTCCTCATTACGCAAGGCTTCGCTAAAGGCAAGGTGGATCCCACGTTGTTCATTCAAAAACGAGGTAAAGATATGATTATGGTACAAATATATGTTGATGATATTATATTTGCAGCCTCGACCCAAACCTTATCGGATGAGTTTGGGACACTCATGTCTTCCAAGTTTAAGATGTCAATGATGGGCAAGGTATCATTCTTCTTAGGTCTTCAGATAGCTCAGAGTCCCAGAGGCATCTTTATCAATCAATCCAAGTATGCCCTTGAATCGCTTAAGAAATATAAGATGGAATCTTGCGACCCCGTGGATACTCCAATGGTGGAACGAACTAAGATTGATGAAGATCCACATGGAGTTGCCGTTGATCCGACACTGTATCGTGGAATGATCGGTACTCTTCTGTATATCACAACTAGTCGACCTGATCTTCAGTTTGCTATATGTATGTGTGCTCGGTATCAAACTCAGCCTACTGAGTTACACTTGGCTACTGTGAAACGGATCTTTCGATATCTTAAAGGAACCATTAATTAGGGACTTTGGTATTCGAAGGACTCTTCGATTGCACTTATGGCATATGCAAATGCGGATCACGCGGGTTGTCAAGATACAAGGCGTAGCACGAGTGGAACTTTGCAACTACTAGGAGATCGACTAATCAATTGGGCATCGAAAAGGCAGAAAAGCGCTGCAATTTCAAGTACGGAAGCAGAATACATAGCTATGTCCGTTTGTTGTGCTCAAATTCTTTGGATGAGATCGCAATTAACCGACTATGGTATAGGTTTCAACAAAATTCCGATGTACTGCGACAACAAAAGTGCAATTGCCTTATGCTGCAACAATGTTCAATTCTCCCGGTCGAAGCATATTGACATTCGCTACCACTTCATCAATGAGCAAGTGGAAAATGGAGTAATCGAGCTTTACTTTGTCCGATCTGAGTATCAATTGGCGGATATTTTCACGAAGGCTCTAGATCGCGCTCGAATTGAATTTTTGGCCGACAAGCTAGGAATGAGAACCTTCTCGCCTGAGACTCTAAAGGAACTGGCAGATGAAGCGAAAGAATAGTGATGGTAAACTATTCTTCGTATCCTTGGTGATCATCTGTATATATTTTTTATATTCTTATCCACAAAAGAAAAATACAAAAATATAAAACCATATAAAAACCATAAAAATTGAAAAATCATAAAAAATCCAAAAATATTTTTACTTTATTTTTCAAAGGTATGTCTTTTCGTACGATAATATTTACGACCTTAGAAATGTTGATTAATATCGACACGGCGCCATAAATAGAGTTCGTACAAAAGTTGTAAATATTTCATAAAACATGCCTAAATGGATTGTAGTTATTTCAGACTGCAACCCGGTTTTCATATTAAAGTCAAGTATTTCTTATGAAAGCTTTGGCTCACAACGGGAATTAATTTTCTCGGGCAAGGTTTACTTTAAAACCTTGTAAGGGATCAAGTTTACTTTATAACTTGGTCTAACACAAATCAATGTACGCCTCAGTGCATTTATTTGTTAAAACAAGAGAAGTCTTGTTTTTATGAAGCTATCATCTCTACAACCATAGCAATCTACAATTAGTATCTACATACTCGACGATGCAACTACTCAACCGAAGACTACCGCTCTTTCAATAGAACACGTATCAACAATTGAGGGGGAGCAATTGTCAAGCATTCAGAATCTTCGATGCCGAAAGTGCCAAGTTCACAAGTTGGTGTCAAGACAACAATACCAATTGTACATGTGGTGTCAAGAGATGACTTCAGACGTGACGATGCGACCAATATATGCCGACAAGAACCATTTGATCTTATCATATGATGTTCTCATCTATCAGGTCCAACCTTGTCAATTCTTTTCTAATATGGTGAATATGTGATCATGTTACAAATCGGTATCATATCTCATATGTTTGATATCATGAAGAAAAAATGGACTTGCATTTTTCTTCCCAAAACCTTTGCTAAAACTTCATTAAATCATATGATATTAAAAACATCGATTGGGTTAATATTTTTAATATGGGGGAGAAAATGTGATTTATTATGGGATATTATCACAAATGGTTTGACTTAATGTGCTGGCTCATCCCGACATATGCGAAATGTTTTCGAATATCGTGGCATATGTTAAGGGGGAGCAAAACGGATTTGCATATCAAAATGGATTTTCATGGTGACATATACTTACTCAAAACCCATTTATTTCACGACGATGAAGATTGTGGTGACATAAGGATGGTAGGATAGGTTAAGTCCTATGATTCTTCCAGAACCGTAGGAATCTTCCCAAGGACATTCCATAGCTAGAAATAGTAGTCCTTAGGAAAGTTGGAAAAAGATTGTAAACGTAGCTGAATGCCGATCAAGTACTTAAGTTAGCACTGGAAAAATCACAACAAGGTGCTAGTTATGACGTATTGGTAAGCATTGAAGGGGTTGAAGAATGAAAAAGAATTGTAAAGATAAAGGGTGTAAATAAAGAAGCCCTCCTTACAACCTTAGGCATAAACCGGGTCAATACATATGCTATTAAGATCATTTTTAATGATTCTTGATATTGAAGATAGACATCATGGACCCAGTGATGCAATGCACAACCCATCCCAGCTAACTCAAATATCTCTCAAAAGGTATTTGTTTTAATCACACAGAGACAACGCATTATCTATTTATTTATTCACTCCGAATAAATTGGTATTGAAAAGGTGGCACTCCTCTCCAGCCTCCGATCACTAAAATCCAAAATGCACGATCGAGTCTAGAGCCATTTGAGATCATCAAATATCTCATTAGGACACACTTTCATATTTCCTTGCTTCTTCACACACTGTGAAAAGTAAGGAAGATTTTAAGAGTCCTACGCAAAATCTTCATGATCTTGCCTGAACATCCGAGTAATACGAGAGTATTTACAATGAAGATGGAAATCCTTCTTGAGCGAATATCAAAAAGCTCATGGTAGGTGACTTGTGCGATTCTTTATGAATTAAGCTTGTGATAACTGGAAAGCAACAGTGGTTTAATTCTTAACTGAATTTAAACACGTTCCAGGCCTCTACGCAACATCTTAGTGATCTTGCCAGAACACTCAGAGTGATACCTTAGTGTTCATAGTGATGAGTGGAAATCCTTCTAGTGTTAACCTCAAACAACACTTGGTAGGTAACTTGCAAGATTCAATATGAATCAAGCTCGTGACAACTGGAAAGCAACGATGGTGCGATTCTTTAATGAATCAAACTTGTTTTAGGAATCAGAATTGACGGCTTCAATCATGCGGATAACTTTATCCAAATGATTCACTCTTTACGTTCGCAGTCAACTTTGGACGGTCGAGTAAAGAGAACGGGTTTACCCGCGAAATCTTGTCAAGGAGATTTTTAATTAAATCGACCTGCCACAAGTACGATATTTTATATCGTCCAACGGTCTTCACCGACCGGAGGTAAAATGCTACCGAATTAGAATGAAATGTTCAAAGCCATTTCGTTCGTGTCTACTTATGTTGCAGCATTTGAAGACGGTGGCGTTGCGGAATCCGAGAAGAAGTCGTCCCCGCATGCTTATACTTTATACACTTAATACCTCATCTAATTCAAGAAATCCTAAAAGTTAAGTCTTCCGTTGTATTGAACTCTGAAGCTTTCAAGAATTACAAAAGGTAAAAGTATGTGGGACATGGTGTCACGAAGAGGCGGAGATCACAAGTGATGGATGCACGAGATCAAGGCAAGAGATTAATGCTCAAGACTGATATCAAATATCACATCAGCATGTTCACCAGAAAAGAAAAAGAAAAAGAAAGACGAAGACTACGAGCTCAAGACAAGCATAGTATGCTAGGTTTATCTTATTATTGTAACTTGGGTAATGCCCTTGTTTGGAGTGACCTCCCTTAGGGGGAGATTGTTGGAAATACGTTTTACGTATTAAGAAGGATCGGTCACTCCAACAATAGTCCATGTAATAGCTCGTAGTTTAGTTACTTATCTTTATTTAACAAACAAACCAAAGCCTAGCCTACAACATGTGTAGGCAGACCCAAATGTAAGCCCAAGCCCATGTCAAGGGCTTGGGTATATAAACCCTCTCCTTTAATGGAGAGGATAGTGTGGTTCTTCATTTTTACACATAGTTGAAAAGTGTTTTTCTTTCACTTTCTCTCTCTAAGTGTGTGTGTTCTCACCATCTCTCTATCTCTTTCTCTCTCTAAAACATAAGCAAGATTTACATATCCTACAAAGAGCATAGTCTATAACAACCTATTTTGCATATCCTTTTTAATTTGTAGAGTATTTATCATACATGTGAACAACTAACTATTTCCAGATATCTCTGGACGATTAGTAACAAAAGCCTAAACGCAGTCCTTGTTAATTTGCAGAGTATTTAACATACATATGAGTAACTAACTGTAAGCACATATCTCTGGACGATTAATAACAGAAGCTTTTAAGCAGATACAATTTGTAGAGTATTTAACATACATATGAACAACTAATTATTGCGACATATCTCTGGACGATTAATAACATAAGTTATATATAAGCATATGTTAATCACATAACACTTCAGTTCTTTCCACTTCGAATCCACTCAGACTTCAATTCTTTCCACTTTCATTTGCGTTGTAATCCTTAGTCCTACTAGTAATGCCTCGTACTCTGCTTCATTGTTGGTACTTTCGAAATTTAGACGAAGTGCTTATGTGAATTCGGCCCCTGTTGGGCTTATGAGTACTAATCCTGGCCCAACACCTTGGGAACTGAAAGACCCATCGGTAAACAGTGTCCATGATTCCGTCTTGCCTTTCCCTGGCTTTTGGACGGGATCCTGGAAGAACTCTTCGACTGTCTAGCCTATGGGTGCTTCCGTTAAGAAATCAGCTAAAACTTGCCCCTTGATTGCGTTCCTCGGCTTGTATTCTATTTTGTAGGCCTTAAGCTCTATCGTGTATTTAGATAGCTTTCCGGATGCATCTGCTTTGCTTAGTATTTTCTTGATTTGTTAATCGGTGATCACATTTATCTCATGCCCCTCAAAATACCTTTGGAGTATTCTTGATGCTTTAAGCAATGCTAAGGCTAGTTTCTCCATGGGGGAATAATTTCTCTCGGCTTCATTGAGTGTCCGACTTATGTAGTGTATCAGACACTGTCTTCCTTTTCTCTCCGTCAATAATACTGCTCTTACCGACTCTTGTGATGCCGCTAGGTACATATACAGTGGTTCCTTCGGGCGTGGGGTTGTTAAAGTTGGAAAATTGATAATCAGCTGCTTCATCTGTTGGAAAGATTCCTTTGCCTCAGTAGTCCGTTTGTACTCATGTTGTTTTCCTTTGTGATGTTTTTTAGTGTATTGAAGAATGGTAGCTGATACAGAGATTTTGCTAGGGTTGAAAGTTCGTTTTCTCGGTATCTTCTCGAATTGATCACGGCTTAAAGTGGAATTATCGTTCTTGGTTACTAAAAAGGGGGTTGGTTTTCTATTCTACTAAAAAGGGTTAAAAGAGCAAAGTGATAAAAATAAACTAAAAGCAGTTAATAAAAACAATTTAAAATAAAGCTTGAATTGAATTAAAATTAAACAGTTAAACAGTAACAGTAAAATATCTTTACTTGAAAAACAACTGATTTATAATAATTGCTTGATCCGGAATAAATCTGCTTATTCGGAATATCAACTCAAAAGAAATAACCTTCATCCGGAATGCCTTCATGCGGAATATACTTCCCTCATCCGGAATGCCTTCATCCGGAATACCTTCGTTCGGAATAAAATACCTTCGTTCGGAATATGCGTTGATCCGGAATAAAATCATTTATGCGGAATATTGGCTCATCCGGAATAAAATGGAAAAATCAATCATGCGGAATAAAATGCTTGATCCGGAATAAAATATTCATCCAGAATATTTGGTTCATGCGGAATAATTGACTGACTCGGAATAAAATGATGAAAAGCTTGATTCGGAATAATTGGTTCACCCGGAATAAAAACTTGACTCGGAATAACTAAACAAGAACCTTCATTCGGAATAAATTATTTATCCGGAATGTTTGCTGAATAAATGCTTGATCCGGAATAATAAGTTTATTCGGAATAATTTCTTTATCCGGAATAATCACTCATCCGGAATATTCGTTCATCCGGAATAATTAAAAGAAAAACCTTGGTTCGGAATAAATTTAACAAAGCTGTTGGTTTGGAATGTTTATCCGGAATGTCCTGTTTATTCGGAATAACTTAAGAACACGTTGGTTCGGAATAATTTGTTCAAATCCTTGGTTCAGAATGTTTAGTTCATTCGGAATCTGGGGAAATGAAATAGTCCGAAGAACAGGGGAAACAAAGCAACACAAATTTTTACCAAAATCAACCAAAATAAATCTAAGGATTAAACCAAACTAACCACTAATCATCTACTAATGATAAACTTCAAACCAAATCAATAAAAACACAAAACCCACTTGTTTTTAAAGATCAAAACCAACAAAATAACAAATTAGAACTTTGAATCAACAAGAAAAGAAAGAACAAGATTAAATGGAAGATCATATTGAAAGATTAAGGTTTAACAAACAAAAGGAAAGATTAAAACTTACAAGATTTGTGAATGAATTCAATGAAAAATCACCAAACACCTTAAGGGTGTTGGTGGGTTTCCTACGAAACAAAAAGAAAGAAAACAGGAAGATAAAACTAGCCACTAATTGTGAAGAGGTTTCCTATTTATAGGACATGTGGTTGGTTGGTGAGTGGGCTTTCTCCCTTTCTTTTTGTCTTCTCGTCTTTTCAGTAAAGTTGACGTCTTCGACTCAGATTCGGGATTTGTCTTTAAATAAATTCAACTCGTCTTTTAATTTCTTCGTTTAATAGACTTGAGTTCTTCGACATATGTAAATCTTCCATCTTTGGTCCTTTTCTTCGATGAATCTTCAAATAGGACCATTGACTTCAAATCTTTTGCATCTCTTGGACAATAGACTTCGTCTTGAGTCTTTTTCTTTGATAAAACTCGTGCAATCCCATGTTTTCTTCAATATTTATCCGGTTGGCTCTGAAAACACAACAAACACACAAACCACGCATAATTCCAAACAAATGATATAACATACGCGTTTTGGTCTCGTTTTAGTAAAAAATAAGTGGTAAAAGGATGGGTGTTTTCACACCTATCAGTAGCGCCCTTTCGGCTGATCGAGCCAAGAATCTATTTAGAGCTGCTAACTTGCCACTAAGCGATTGCATTTCCTTCCACGTCTTAGGAGATTGAATGTCTGCGATGACATGAGTCTTCTTTGGATTCTCTCGGATACCGTCCGGAGGAATCATGTAGCCTAGGAACTTTCCTTCTTCAACTCCGCACGAGCATTTGACCGGGTTTAACTTCATGTTTATCCTTAGGAGGTTATCGAAAGTTTCTGCTATGTGTGCTAACAATGGCTTTTCGTCATTACTCTTGAGCACCATGTCATCAATATAGGCTTCCAAGTTCCTTCTGATCTGAGTTTGAAAATCAAAATCCACCAACCTTTGGTATGTTGCTCCAGCATTCTTTAATCCGAAAGGCATTTTAGTGTAAAAGTAGATTCCTTGATCCATATAAAAAGCTGTCTTTTCTTGATCCTCCGGAGCCATTTGAATTTGGTGATAACCCTTGTATGCGTCCAAGAAACTTTTAAAGCGAGATTCTACTACAGATTCATTTTTTTCATCTATGTACAGAGGTGAATATTAATCTTTCAAACATGCTAAATTGAGGTTCTTGAGGACAACACACATTCTACATGATCCATCACTCTTTTTGACCATGACCGGATTATAGATGTACGTTGGATATTTGACTGGCCTTACTATTCCTGCTTTCACCAGGTCTTCTACTTCCTTAATCACTGCCTGACTCTTCTCCGCCCCTACCATCTATCTCTTTTGGCATACCGGATCTAGGCTTTCGTTAACATTCAAATTATGTTGCATGATTCGTCTCAAAAATCCAGTTATAACGGATGGTTCCCAAGCGAAAACATCCAAGTTATCTTTCAAGAAGTTCTTCAAAGCTGTCTGGCATGTCTTCGTTAGGCCTCCTCCAATTATGGTTAACTATTCTGGGTATGCGGGATTCAACATTACGCTTTTAGTTGCCCTTGGTGTCGAGTCCTCTGCCATTAGCTCCTTCTCCGGATAAGATTGATTTTGGTTTTTTTTCCAAATGCCTACATTCTGACACGATGACTGACGAGAGACTAGGGTGGCCACACTGATAACTGACTTTTTACCCAGTTAAAATTGTTCGTTAAAGTATGTCTCTTCGAATTGAAAAACTTGATGTTTAATGTGTGACTCAGTTGAACTTTGGTGGAACAAAGATGTGTCGTTGTAGTTTTGAAAATAAAAGGTGCAAAACAATTTAAGTAAAAATGCAATTAAAATAAATCTAAGTCTAATTAAAATAAAGTGCAAGTAATTAAAGCGCGACTAAAACTATAGGGCAATAAAGTAAATAACGCAAACTTAAATCTAACTAAGGTAAATTAAAACGCAACTAAAACTAAAGCTTAAAATGAAAAGGCAGAAAACTAAAAACTAAGATTCCCTATCCGGAATAAATCCCCTATTCGGAATATTAGGCCTATTCGGAATATGTCACCTATTCGGAATAATTACCCTATTCGGAAAGTTGGTCTATTCGGAATGTGCCCCTATTCGGAATATCAAGCCTACTCGGAATGTTTCCCTATTCGGAATATTGTCACCCTATTCGGAATATTGCTCTATTCGGAATGTGCAACCCTATGCGGAATAAACCTCCTATGCGGAATAACAGTCCTAATCGGAATAGACCCTCTATTCGGAATAACAAATATTCCGAATAGACAGACCTGATAATTCTTTATGCGGAATATATGCTGGGCTCGAATCTGGGAAGAACAGTAACTATATACGAAGAACAAGGGAAAGAAGATAGCACGAATTTAAACAAAAACTTAACCAAATCAACAAAAAGATTAAACCAAACTAATAACAAAACATCTAATAAACATAAACAATCAATCCAAAATAACAAATCAAACAATAAAGATCAAGATAATATTGTCACCCCTTTAGTTTTGTTGAACACGCAAGGCAACACAAAACGACCGGGATCTCCAAGCTTTTCCGGAAGTTCTCTAAGAAGAACTGCAGAGCAGTTTTCATTTAAGCGTGTGTTGGCGAGTTCAATCAGCTTCTCCTTCTTGCTAAGCAATTCCTTGAATGCTTTGACAAATTTCGGCATGTGGCAAAGTGCTTCAACAAGGCTAATGTTGATGGTCATTTTAGATAGCATATCCACATATTTCGATACTTGACAATCATTCTTGGTTAGATCGTTGGTCTTGCCTATGCGAGAAGGGTATGGGATTCTAGGTTGATAGGGGTTAGGTGAAGGTGTAGGTGGTGAAGGTTTTGATGTTGAAGGGTCCTTCCGAGATACATCGTCATGACGAGGCGGAGACGGTAATGGTGTACTATCACTAAGTGTAAGAGGAGTAGGATACATGGTGGTGGAGGAGGTGTAGATGATGGTGGTGAGTCAGGTGGATTGACAATGGTAATTCCACTACGCGTAGTTATAGCACTCACATTAGCTCGCGAATTAGTGACGGTGTTTGAAGGTAGAGAACCCGAAGAAGAAGAAGGTTGAGCTTCAGGCAAGAAACTAGCCAACAGATTCTTTAATTCAGTTGTTTGAGTGATGAAAGAGGATTGAAGATTATCACGAACCTCGGTTCTGATGTCGTTACCTTGCTTCAAGATATCTCCTTTCAAATTGATTATTTGGCTCTGTAGATTCTTGATTTTGCTCACCTTGAGTTCTCATGATTGTGTCAACATCGGGATTAATGGGTGGGTGTTGTTGGGTGGGTGGTTGATAAGGGTTAGAAGCACGAGGTGGGATTTGGTTGCTTCTATTGTAGTTGTTGGCGGGATTTTGGTTTTGAGGAGAAAAACCGGGTGAAAGGTAGTTGTTGGAACGGTAGCTCAGCAGATTTCTATCCCCTTGTTGTCTAGCTTGGTAATTTTCCAGTGAATAATTACCGTAAGCTGCATACACATTTTCCGGATTTCCTTGTGTCGAAGGACAATTGGTGTATGAGTGAGGACCGCCACATGTTTCACAAGGATTAGCAACCGCTTTAACTTGTTGTTGTTGTTGGTTTGAAGCGAGAAGCGTAATACTTTTGCTCATTTCGGCCATCATACGGGTGAGTTCGGTCATCTCAGGGTTTGCTGAGGTAGAGGAAACATTGACTCTCGTGTTGTTTCTAGAAGAAGCAGAGGAATCCCAGTTCTTATGATGAGTAGTCATGTTTTCAATTAACTCTCTACACTCCTCGGGTCTCCTTTTCATGAATGTGCCACCGGCGGCTGCATTGATCGTATCACGATCTCGAAAAGTCAATCCGTTGTAGAAAGTATCGATCAAGGTGACCGGAAGCATGTTGTGGTTTGGACAACGGTCGATCAAGACATTATATCTCTCACATGCATCAAAAAGAGATTCATCGGGATCTTGCATGAAACCGCTGATCTGGTTGCGAAGGCTTGTGACCATGGATGGTGGAAAGTAGCGCGACAAAAAGCGTCGAGTCATGTCATCCCAAGTGTGAATAGAGTTCTTCGGGAGACGATCAAACCATTTCTCGGCATGATGTAATAGAGTGTGTGGAAAGAGTTGTAGGCGAAGCTCATCCATAGTGGCACCAGCCAACTTCATGCTCTGGGTGATTGTAATGAACTTGTCGAGGTGTTTGTTGGCATCATCATCAGGCAATCCTCTAAATGGGTTTGTTTGTACTTGCTGAATCATGTGGTGCTTCAACGAAAACTCAGGAGCGTTGATTTGCATCGGCGCAATCGGTCCTCCTCGTCCAAACATTGTTGGTTGACAAAGTTCCTCCATGGTCCGAAGATCGGGTTGTGGAAGAGCATTGTTGTTGTTATTATTATTATTGAGGTGCGGTGGCATTTGTTGTTGTTGACACCTGCCATATCTAAATCTTCTTGAGGCTCGGGCTCTTGATAATTAGAAGATCTAGTACGCATACACCTGAAAATGCAAAAGAAAACAAAACCAAACACAAAGACAATATATATACACAAGAAAGATAAAATCTTTTTGGATTTTTGAAATTTTTAATTTTTATGGTTTTTATGAATTTTTTATTTTTTTGGATTTTTTTGAATTTTTTATGCAAAAAATAACGCTCACAAGTGAACGGATCCCAAAAAGCAACGTGTCTCTCACAAAAAACTGTTGATCTTTACGAAAAGAGCCGGCAGCGGCGCCATTTGATAACTGACTTTTTACCCAGTTTAAATTGTTCGTTAAAGTATGTCTCTTCGAATTGAAAAACTTGATGTTTAATGTGTGACTCAGTTGAACTTTGGTGGAACAAAGATGTGTCGTTGTAGTTTTGAAAATAAAAGGTGCAAAACAATTTAAGTAAAAATGCAATTAAAATAAATCTAAGTCTAATTAAAATAAAGTGCAAGTAATTAAAGCGCGACTAAAACTATAGGGCAATAAAGTAAATAACGCAAACTTAAATGTAACTAAGGTAAACTTAAAACGCAACTAAAACTAAAGCTTAAAATGAAAAGGCAGAAAACTAAAAACTAAGATTCCCTATCCGGAATAAATCCCCTATTCGGAATATTAGGCCTATTCGGAATATGTCACCTATTCGGAATAATTACCCTATTCGGAAAGTTGGTCTATTCGGAATGTGCCCCTATTCGGAATATCAAGCCTACTCGGAATGTTTCCCTATTCGGAATATTGTCACCCTATTCGGAATATTGCTCTATTCGGAATGTGCAACCCTATGCGGAATAAACCTCCTATGCGGAATAACAGTCCTAATCGGAATAAACCCTCTATTCGGAATAACAAATATTCCGAATAGACAGACCTGATAATTCTTTATGCGGAATATATGCTGGGCTCGAATCTGGGAAGAACAGTAACTATATACGAAGAACAAGGGAAAGAAGATAGCACGAATTTAAACAAAAACTTAACCAAATCAACAAAAAGATTAAACCAAACTAATAACAAAACATCTAATAAACATAAACAATCAATCCAAAATAACAAATCAAACAATAAAGATCAAGATAATCAAAACCCACTTAAATTAATCAACCAAAATTTAGAACATGAACATAAACAAATCAATACAAAGATTAAGAAAGAAAGAATGAGATTAACAAGATAAAGATAAAGCTTGACAAGAATTAAAAAGAAAAACTTACTTGAATTAAATGGTAATTAAGGTGCAAGACAAGGTAATTAAATGACAAGTATTTAAATGTGCATAAAATAAATGTGGAAGAGCTAATTTGTCGAGTTAACCAACCAAAATGGAAAATTAACACTCCTAATCTATATATAGGGGAGGATTAGGAAGCTTCCTCCCCTCCTTCATTTCTTGTTAATTGCGGGATTAAGTCCCTCCTTCATTTAATCTTCATTAATTGCGTCATTAGTCCTTTTCTTCTAATCTTTCTTTACTTGGACTCTAATGACTTGTGGCTCGGGATTTCTTTTGAACTCGTCTTTAATTTCTTCAATAAGATAGACTTGAGTTTCTCGACTTTTGATAAACTTCCGTCTTTTGACTTTTTCTTCGATAAATCTTCAGAATTGGTCTTGGACTTCCGTTATTTTTCCACTTTTGACTTCTCGACTCCGTCTTTCATCTTTTTCTTCAATAAAAGCCGTGAATGCCCGTTGATGAGATGGCATTTATACATGATCTCATCGTTCTTTTCGGGCTTTAAATACATAAAAATGTCATAAAATACCATATATATGCTTGTGTTTGTTTACTTGTGTATTTTAGGTATGGATATCGTGAAAAAGACAAAAGATCACAAGATACAAGGAAAAACGGACACGAGAAACGAAGCCGTACAAAGAACCGGGCCCTAATCATGAAATATTCAACAAATACCCTTGAAGACTTGAAGACAAACAAGATTGATCCTCCAAGAATGAAGAAATGACACTTAAAACCCTTGTATATTGATAATTACAAGTTTGGTCCCTTAAGTTTGTCAAAATTGCAAAAGGTCCTTCAACTTTGAAGAAATGGCAAGATTAGTCCCTCAACAAATCAAAAATTGCCAATAATGGTCCCTCATGAAGATTAAGAAGCATTGAAGACCTTTGAAGATCAATAAAGTCCAAGATCAACCCTTTAAATATCTCAAAATGGCAAAAACAATCCTTTGAAACCTTTTTCCAAAAGTTTGTGCCAAAAGTGACAAAGTGTGAAAGTTATTAACAAAGGAAATCGGGTTATGTGGGCTGAAAACCTTATTTGCCAAAAATATCAAAGGATAAGGACCGAAGTTGTGCACTTTGAAACATTCAAACACAAACACGCGCCAAACAAACTTTTTCCCCAAAATCGGATCAAACTAACTTACTGTTCACCTTTTTCACCCCCAGAATTTACCTCACTTAAACCTTGGGTAAAATGCAATTAACTTTGCACATGTGTGATTCACACATGCAGAAAGTCATCCCAACCCTAAAACCTGTAAACCCACTCACTATGGACCCCACCCCCAATTCTCCTTCCACCAATCAGAATACACCTTGGTCCCCAAGTATTGTGACGTGTCCAGAATCAACAGCTGTGATCTTTTGCTTCCTCCCAACGCATAAATAAACGATGGAGATCAAATAGGACACCTCATACCTCAAAATCGTCTAGAAGGACTAGAGGGCATATTTGGGATTTTCATAGATTAGGGTTTGTGTTTGAAGCATTCTAGAGAGTTCTTTTAGCAGTATAAAAGGAGAATGCAACCTGTGCATATCCCTTTGTTCCAGTTTTTGGCAATCATCCTTGTAATTCCGTTTTTAAATTAATATAAAGTTTGGTATTTTCTAAAAGAAATTGTAATTCCTTTTATGTTTATT
The DNA here is from genome assembly GCA_025667525.1 of Glebionis coronaria. NCBI lineage: Eukaryota > Viridiplantae > Streptophyta > Magnoliopsida > Asterales > Asteraceae > Glebionis > Glebionis coronaria. The sequence goes on from CM046882.1 coordinate 106,897,292, forward strand.
AAAAAGTTGGGATGTTTGATTGCTGATTCTGAGTTCCAATTATCATTTGTGTGAAAGATTTTCAAAAAGGTTTGTCATAAAAAGGTTTTGAAAAGTTCTTATTAATTCCAGAAAGTCCAAGATTTGTGAAGTGAAAGTGGAACAAATCCTTGGATTTTGTGTTCCTGTTCTTGTTTGAAAAGTGTTTGAGGTTTCAAGATTTTATAAAGGGTTTTAAGAAAGAAAGAGGGAAAACAGTATATACATAGATTGTGCCTGTTTTTTCTTTGATTTTCTTTAAGCAGGTTTGGAGGATTGAAGATCATTGTTCTGCATACACCCGGGTGTATAAGGAGGTGGATTTACATCCACTAGAGCCTTGGATGTAAGGCTCTAAGGTAAATCCCTTTTCCTTTTGAAATTTTCAGAAAATTTGTGGTTTGAGTGATTTGCATGATTTCCTGATAATTGTTGTTAAAACTGGTTTGTATTGTGTTTATATGATATGTTATGCATGTGAGATGCTTTAGAAATCAATTTGAGAAAGTTTTGATTGAAGTTGTTTTGAAAAATTTGATAAAACAAAATTTAAAGGGTTGTTTGGATTCAGGTTTAAGCAGGGGTCTTAATCTTGGATTTAGCTTTAAAAAGGTGTTAAAAGAGTTGAATAAGGTTGAGATAGGTGTTGTCTAGTATTGTTGTCAGTTTAGTGTAGCCTTGAAGCTAGTTTGTGTGATAAAAGTGGAAAAGTAAAGCTCAAAATTGCATTATCACTTTTTCTGCCTATTTTGCTCATAAATTGTTCTAAGATCTTGTAATCTGTGAGGAGTTAGGGTATTACAGGATTTAAGTTAGGTTGTATGCTAGATGGTATGTTTGTGTGCTAAGTTTTGGCCTTTGACACTCATTGGTGTGCTTGTAATCTGTCAAAAATACCACCAGACTTGCATACATAGACCAGCAACCTTCATATGCTTGTATGAGCTTGGTTTTGAGATTTTTGTTTGAGCTAAGTGTGTGCTATCTGCTTATTACTGACTCCTTGTGCTTCAAAGAGCACAAGGGTGCCCTCCTGTCCAAAAATCAACTCCAAATAAGCTCACATCCAAGCCCTCTTGGAATTTAATCACTTGTGAAGAAACAAGTGGTTGCTTGTGTTCTTGAATAAAATCCAACTGGCACGTTTTTGATTTCAATCTTAGTTGGCTTAATCTTGAAAAAATAGGGTTTTGGATTGTGTTACAAGCAAGTCTAAGGTTACTGTTTGAATTGGGAAAGTTAAAAAAATAAAAAGAAAAACAAATAGCAAAAAGTTCACCCGCAATGGACTCGAACACGCGACCTCTCGAAGGAGGAGTAACGTGCTTACCGTTGATCTAGATGACTTTTTACGTAAGTGTTTTGTTGGAGCTAATCACACGACGTATAGAATAAGAAATATAGATGAATAAGATCAAGATTAAAACTAAGAATGGAATATTAGATTAGATGAAGAAGAACTAGAAAGATACAAGGTAGATGATTCTAGTGAGAGAAACTAAGGAGAGTTTCTCTCTCTAAAACAAGAAGAAGAGAAAAGATACAATGGGAGACACACACACAAATGAGGATGGTTATGCCTTTTATACTAAGGCTTACATGAATAGGAGGCCTTCCTCATTTGTGTGTTCGGGACTAATTCCCGTTTCATGCATAATAATGACATAGAACTCTCGACACTGTTGAATAGCATTTTCCACGAGCTTCGCAACGGTATATTATATGACCATCACTTTAAATACTTCTAACAATCTCCCCCTAAGGGGTGGTCATATAATATGTGACTTCACTTCTTTGACCATCACTTTAAATACTTCTAACAATCTCCCCCTAAGTGGTGGTCATGTATTATGTGACTTCACTTCTTTGTTGTTGCAGACTTTGAAGCTCGTTGTCTTGAGAGTTCTTTCATCGATCCTTTCATGACTTGTGATCTTGGATCTTTGATCTTTTCCTTGACTTGATCTTGTAACTTTGCCAGCTTGTGTTCTTGTGTCTTTACCCACATACTCATGTTTTGTGTTGACATGACAGCTTATTGACATTCTCCCTTGATTATCAGAGTAGCGGAAGTCTTTGTCTTTAGATGTTATTGAGCTTTCTTCAATAATCCTGAATATGTGGCCTTGAATTGCGACTCTTGAGATAACGCCACCGTTTGCATTCCACCGGTTTCCCGTTATACAGTACGAATACTGTACCTGTGATCAGGTAAGTTCAAAGAACTTCCTTGACAGGATTTCCAGCTGTGGTAGCCGTTCTCAATACTTGAATATATCGAAAGATAACTCAAAGTAAGGAGTGAATCATGCAGTTCCATTCTGCTGATTAAGTCGTCAATTCACTTTCCTGGAACAAGTCTGAATCAATTAAGAATCAAACCATCGTTGCTTTCCAGTTGACACAAGTTTGATTCATATAGAATCGCACATGTTACCTACCGCAGTGCTGTTTGATGATGACACTGGAAGGATTTCCATTCGTCACTGTGAATACTGAAAAGTATTACTCTGAATGTTCTGGCAAGATCATAAAGATATTGCGTCGAGACCTGGAACGAGTTTGAATCAATTAAGAATCAAACCACTGTTGCTTTCCAGTTAATCATATGTTTAATTCAAGTGAATCTTACATATGACCTACCGCAGTGCTGTTTGATGTTAACACTGGAAGGATTTCCATTCATCACTGTGAATACTAAAGAGTATCACTCTGAATGTTCTAGCAATACCACAAGGATAGAGCGTAGGACTCTGTAAATCATCGCTTGTGTTCTAATGATGAACAACAATTGATCTATGGAATAAGTGTCCTAATGAGATTTTTTGATGAATCTCGTTGGCTCTAGACTCTATAAGTGCACGTTTATTTGGTGATCGGAGGCTGGAGCAGACTGCCACCTATTCAATATCTACAATCTCGGAGTGAGAAAGTTGATAGAAATGAGTTGAACTCCGTGACAATAAAACAAACTTCTTTTGAGAGAAGCTTGAGTAGGCTGGGAAGGGTTGTGCATTGCATCACTGGGTCCATGATGCTTTGTCTTCAGTATCAGAAATCATCAAAGTGATTCTGATAATAGATGTATTGACCCGGTTTCTGCCTAAGTTGTATGGAGGGCTTCTTTCTTTACACCCTTTATCCTTACATTTCTTTTTCATTCTTCAACCCCTTAAATGCTTACCAAGACGTCATAACTAGCACCTTGTTGTGATTGTTCCAGTGCTAGCTTAAGTCATTAGTCGGCATTATTCCCGTACACTCAACTACACCATCTTTCCTAAGGACTTCTAAGTTCTAATGGATTGTCCCTGGGAAGATCCCTCCGGTTCTAGTTGGATCATAGGACGAATACCTAACCACCTTTTGACACCAATCCCATCGTGAATTTATGTGTTGAAGGGTATAGATATCGTAACCAGAAAAATCAATTGAAAATGCAGTCAAGGTGTTGATGAAATCACTGTTTACACCTTGAAAGTTTTCTATATCACCAAAAACGCCCCCCTACATATGTGCATCATAAAAGGAGAGATTTTTGCACATATTAGGAAGAGAAAGCACTTAAATCAAAGATCTTATTCAAGATAACACATTTTAATCACTATTCTCCCCCTCAAAAATTGCATGAAATTGAAATTTTTGTGAAACTAGTGATGAAACGTGGAGAGAATAATGTGTCATGAAACTTTGGAACAGATGTTTATGAAATCATTATACTCCCCCTCGAAAAGTGATTCTATTTAAATAGGGGAGTATATGAGCATATTGTTTTGAAATACATTGAAAAATTGTGCTCAAAAGTCCGAGAAAAATTTGTGTTCATGAGCTTAAAACTTTGAATGTTTTGATATAAGCTCATGACCGAGAGAAATGAATTTCTCGTTGTTGAGGATAAGTCAAAGACTTTCCTTTATTTAGGGACCGGGTTATAGTCTGACATGTGACTATAAGCCATTATGTTGAGCTCAAAACGTTGAATGTTTTGTGACAAGCTCAACCCGAGATAGATTGCTCTACCCGTTATTAGGATAAGTTATCTTTAAAAATACACTCTCCTTTATTTGAAGTTCGAGTTACAGTCTGACATTTAACTGTAAGTCGTTTACATGAGCTTAAAAAATGGAATGTTATTAGGATAAGACTTCTAACATGTTTGATTTCAATAGTTATTTAACCTGTTTTTCTTTCTAGCTTATTAATTAAAGCCGTAGCTTATTCTCTAAATTCTAGCTTATTCAATAAGTGTTTTTGGTTATTTTGATTTTTCTTAGGATTATTATTAGGTTAGTGATTTTTCTAGATAGGTTTTACATTTTTCCCTTTATTTGTTTATTTTCTATGCATTTTTCTTTATCCGTTTTTTATTAAATCATTAAAAAATAGTTAAAAGTAGTTTTTAATTAGGGAAAAATAATTTTTAGTTTTTAAATAATCTTTTTGAGGTTTACATCTAGTTTTGGTTTCAAAAACTTTAATTTTTAATTTTATATTATTTTAAGGTTTTTTATAAACTTTAATAATTTTTATAAAATTATAAAAAAGGTTTTAGGAGCTTTAATTTACTTTTTTTCTCTTAGTTAGATTATTTTAAGATTTTAGAAATTTTTTAGAATTAATATTATAAACTTTTTATTTTTCCTATTATTTTAATATTATTTTATTATTAACAATTAAAAGTTTTATTTTTATTTCTTTTTCATTTTTCTTAGGTTCTTTAGCATAAATTAAGACTTTTATCATTTGTAGAATATTTTCATAGCTTTTAGATTAATTTTTATAATTATTTTAAGTTTAAGTAGTTTTTAGTCATTTTAAATCATTTTTAGAGTTTTAAAAATAGTTTTAATAGCTTTTAATTTTTAGAAAATTACTTTCTAGTCTTCTAATAATATAAGTTAAGTAATTATTCAATAAAATCATATTTTAGACATTTTTATTAGTTGTATTTAATTTTAGGGCTTTAATTAGCATTTAAAATTAAATATTTAATTAATAAAAGGTTTTAAAATATCTTTGTTGGATTTTTATCTTTATTTATATTATTTTAGGTTTTAGTATCATTTTTAATTTGGGTAGTTTTTCACGACTTTACGTTTACGTTTTCTACGTCGTAGTGTAATTTTAACGTAACCGTCTTTTCATCCTCTCATCCCCATCCTCTTAATATTAATCTCAAATAATTACAAGTTAGAACACACACATATACCTCCTTGGGAAACGAACTTTCTCTCCATTAAGGGTCATTAGTTTTGATTTTTCCTAAAATCATCACTCGATACTTACCGCTATTTACGCTCTTTTCCTAAAGGGTGTATTTTACCGCAATCACTTTGGCGCCGCTGCCGGGGAGGCGTGTTGTGTTTTGATTGAAACATTGTTGTTTTCTATATTAGCCATAATAGTATTTGTATTAATAGCACTCTATTAATACGTATTATCGTTTTTCGGCTTTTGTGTGAATATTATTATTATATTGTATACGTAGAACAATAAATACACAAGTACTCCAAACACGTGAGCAATCACAACCTTGATTCGGGATTTCATCACTCGATCATTGTATTCGAATCTCAAACCAAAGAAAAAGGCAAAAATAGATAAATACTTTCGTGAAGCTTAATCTTGAAAATACAAACTATAAGGTGGGTATAAGGCGGTTGTATTTCACGACCTAAAGGAAAAAGGCTCTTAAGTGCTTCGCGCCGCCTCGTTTCCCCGCTTGCTTGTGAGTATTTTAAGATTGAAGGCTAATCGAGGGTTTTGCCGCCCAAAGTATTATTACGTATACTATATTTGCTTGGTTTTCTTTGTGATTAAACCCTCTTGAACAATTTGGTTTTCACCAAAGTTCTAAAGTCATTCGAAGGCGTTCACTCCACGTGATCGTTTTCATTCCTTTGAGGCTTCTTTAATCAAGAGTTTGATTCGAGGAGAGATTTTTGTAGATTCATTGTCTACGTAATACACCCAAAACCCAAAAAATTAAATATCATCAAAAACACAAAAAAAAAAAAATTGAAAATTCACAAAACAACCAAATAGAATCTTCTTTGCTCACCTCCCATTCTTCGTGAAGTTTATGATCACTCGTAATCAAGCAAAACGAGCTCGTAAACGTCTTCAAAAGCAAGCCAATCAAGAGACGTTGATTGTTGAAGAACCTCCAATTGTTGAACCTATTGTAGAACAAGAAGTCGTCATGGCTAATCGTACTATGATGGAGTTGCTACAAGCACCCACCGAGGGTTTTGGAGAGGCTATTGTGATTCCCGCCATCCTTGCGGAGAATTTCGAAATTAAGACGGGTTTAATGTCTATGTTGCAAGCAAACAAGTTTAGAGGTCACGAGAAAGACAACCCGCATTACCACATTAGGAATTTTAACCGTCTCTACGCCACTAGCAAATTTAAGGATGTTCCACATGACGCCATTAAGATGATGTTGTTTCCATACTCGTTGGATGGTCCCGCAAAAATTTGGCTCGAGAAAGAACCGCCAAATTCGATTTTGACATGGACCGATCTCGTTTCTAAGTTTGTGAACAAATTTTTTCCACCATCTAAAACAACACACTTAAAAAATGAGATTTCACGATTTGTGCAACGTAATAATGAAAGTTTTTCAATGGCATGGGAACGATTTAAAGAGATGTTACATGAATGTCCACACCATGATTTTACGGAATTGCATCAAGTGGATACTTTTTATAATGGGCTTAATGATCATGAACGAGATTATTTGAACGCCGCCGCGGGTGGTAATTTTTTGTGCAAGACGACAAATGAGGCTTTACAAATCATTGAGAATCGATCCAAGGTTTATAACCCTCGTAACACACCGAGTGTTGCCAATATGGGTTCGTCATCTTCGTCACAATCGTCTCGTAGCATTAACGCCTTACATGATGAAGCTAATGAGGAAAATCGTTTTTTTGATAGATTTGCTAATCTTATGTCCCATTGGAAGGCTCAAGAAGCTTCCAATTCCGCTTCGGTTAAAGCGGTTGCTAAGAGTTGTTTATCTTGTGGGGGAGCTCATGATCTTTCCGAGTGCATTACCGCGGATGGTAACACTTCGAGTGCTTATGTAGCAACGGGAACTTATAACCAAAACGGCCAAGGTTCCCGCCAAAATCAAGCTCCACCAAACCAAAATGTTAACAATTATCGAAACAACAACCAAGGTAATTACCAAGGCAACACACGCAACTACAACAAAGGGAATTATCAAAGTGGGAATGGACAAATCTCTAATCAAAACCAAAACCGTGATTTTCAAAACACTACACAAGGTTTTCAAAATGCTCACACTAAAAATTTGCAAGGAGAATTTTTGGATTATGCAAAAGCAAATGATGCTAAATTTGATAACATGCAACGTGAGATGATTAGCTTAAGGTCCGAGTTGAAAAACGAGCTTAAAAATGAACTTGCTAATGAACTTAAAACTCATGCAAACAAAATGGAAGGAAATGTCCAACGTCTTCAACAAAACCAACAAAAGATGGAATTAGGACAACATGAGATTAAGCAAGAGTTATTAAAAGCGGATGCTAGGCAATCAAAATTTGAGGACCGAATGGCTAAGATGTTTGAAGCTATCATGTGTAAGCCCTCTTCTTCGGGTGGTCTTCCTAGTGATACCATTAACAACCCGAGGGGAGAAATGAAGGTTATTGCTACACGATGTGGTAAAACTTTCAAGGAACCAATCTCTCGTACAAGTACTTCTACGGAGAAGGAAATCGAGAAAGAACCCGAGGTGATGGTCGAAAAGGAGCACATTATAATCCCACGAAGTATCGCTCAAACCACACCTACGGTTGAACCAATACCAATTGAGGAACCCGAGTTTCCAAGGCCGTTGCCTAATGACCAACCCACACCACCTTTACCCTACCCTTCAAGACGTAACAAAGAGAAAGCACAAGAACGGAACAATTATCAATTTGAGCTATTTATGAAAATGTTTCGTGATCTACATTTTAACATAAGTTTTGCCGACGCTCTTATCATGATGCCTCAATTCGCCGCAAACTTCAAAAGTATGCTAAACAACAAAGAGAAGTTACAACAATCGTCTAGTTGTTCATCGGTTTTTCTTAGCCGCATACCACAAAAAGTCGGTGATCCCGGTAAATTTTTGATTCCGTGTGCTATTCAAGATATGGAGGAATGCTACGCCTTGGCCGATCTTGGTGCTAGTATTAATTTAATGCCTCTCGAGATTTTCAAATCGCTTTCGCTTCCGGCTCTTACTCCTTCAAACATGTCTATCGAGATGGCCGATCATTCTACGATTTTAGCATGTGGAGTAGCCGAGGACGTTTTTGTTAAAGTCGGAAAGTTTTACTATCCCGTTGACTTTATCGTTGTAGACATTCCTATCGATCGAAAAGTTCCTCTCATTTTGGGTCGTTCATTTTTGGATACATCAAGAGCACTTATCGATGTTCATGCTCGAAAAATCACCCTTCGTTTCAATGAAGAAGAACTTGTCATCAATGCAACACAAAACTCCAATCTTTCTCATGTCTATTCTATTGCAACTTTAAACCATGGTGATTCAACCAATGTCATTTGCAAGGAATTTTCACCAAGAGTTTTAGGAAATGTCGCCAAAAACAACTTACCATTTCCTCCGCCGGTGGAGGTTATGAGTGTAAAGCCTACAAAGAAGAAACCGTCAATACTTGAATCGAAAAATCCTTCACCTCACCTCGAACATTCATTCTTGAAAAGTGTTGATAAGTTGCCGGTTTCTACGAAAGATCTTTCGGATGATGAATATGTAGACCCCGATGGGGAGGTTTTCTTCGTCGATAAACGTTTTGAGAACTTGCCACCACCAAAACCAAAACGGTTTCAAAATGTGAGAATTTTTAGTGTGACTAACATCGTCTTAGAAACACCGAATATTTTCGACATAATCAAAAAGGGTTTTCATAAGGAGAGTTCAAAAGATAAAAAAGGAAAAGATCTTAAATGTGATTTAATTGATTTTTCTACAAATCTAACTCCGTCATCACCACGTGTTTTGAGTGCTACAAGCTCGTCTACACCTTTTGACGACGCTTTGTGTGGTTTTAGTATGGGGGAAGCCTCTTATGTTCCCTCATCCTTGTCCACCGAGGACGAGATATTCGATCCCGGAATTTCATATAAAGGGAAATCTCGGTCTTCCACCGATGCAATAAATGGAAAATCTTTCTATTTGCTTGGTGCGAGTCTACCTCGAGTAGCTCAAAAGTTTGTCTTACCAATTGTCTCACCCTTCTATTTCTCATCTATTTTCTTCAAACTCTTTGAGTTTATGGCACATGTCGAAGTAGCGTTGATTTGTTTTTCCAATGAAAACGAGAACGCCATTTTCGACCCCGGTATTTTGCATCATGTAAGGACTTAGTCCTTAATACCGGTTGCTTTTTGGGCCTTGTTTATCATGTAAGCCCCATTGACCATACCATGATTTTCCCTAAATGTTCACATTTTGAGGGGATCGAGTCGAGCTCATGACTCGGTAATCAAAAACGAGGTGCCTCGTGGGGGAGATCCCATGCTTATCTTTATGCTTACTATTCACTAATAAGGGGACTTGTACCCTTTAAACTCATTGTCTCGTGGTTGTTTGTGATTGTGTTATCTAGATCATCATCATCGTCTACGATTGAAGACTCTCGTGTTCGTTTACGTGAGCCTCCATCGTTCGTTTGAAGAAGTTTTTCACGATTCCATGACATATCCTTTATTGTTCTAACAATTATCTTTTAGCATACTTAATAAACGGCTTTAGATATATTGTTAATTACCCTTTCCATGCTAGATCCTAAGCATTCGACTCTTCGTCTCTAGTATGGGGGTGCTCCACCTTTAGACTCGAAACATTGAGGACAATGTTTACTTTTAGTATGGGGGGGTGAATAGATACTTGCTTTGCTACGCCCTCACGTTTTCCAACTTTCAATGTTTTGTTTTGCTAATAAGGCTAAAAATGGCCAAATTTTAAAAATTTTTCTTAGTTTTCATAAGTGTTTTTAAGACACGAATGTATATTTTCCGTTGGGTAGAATAAGAGTTAATTTTTGACTTGATGGGCATTTGGAGCCCTTTACATTCCTTAACCCGCTCAATTCAAGTTTTGCTAGACTTTTATATAGGGAGCTTTAAAACGCGAAAGTCTTAATTCATACGGGTTAAGAACAAGAACTTTTCGCAAGTTCCTATAATTGATTCTAGAAAGTCACTTATCAAGGGAACTATAAAACGCATTCTCTAAACTTGAAAAAGTCCAAGAAAGTGCAAGATCCTATAGGTGGCTTGAAAACCCAAAACTTTGATTTGATATAGTCTTAATGAAAGCTAATCCAAATTTGGCTTAATTTTGACTTGCATGGCTAAGTATTCACGAGTCTCTTTAATTAGAGGTCTTTATATAGTGAAGAACGAGAAATGATAGAGTTAGACAAGTGATCATGCTAAACGTAGAACATGAAAATGTTCTTTCAAAAACTCATATGTTTTTAATTGTGGCTTTTTCTTCCCATAAGATCAATGCATTAGGAATAAATCATAATTGCAATAAGTAAGGTCGTACGATTTGAAAGGTTACTTAGCCTCTAGCGCAAGATCGTTTAAAAGTTGCTCGGGGTTGAATAGAGTTCATAGCCAAAGCATAACTTATTGAAGCGGGACGCGAAGATTGGCGATTATCCAAAAAGGCCCTAACAAGGCATGAGGAGCTCTATTTTTGCTAAAGATCCAAAGATGATGTGAAGTATCCTTATTCCTAAATCAATATGAAGGATCGAGACACACGACGAGAAGCAATTACTCCCCTAAAGAATGGAGAAAGTCTATCCAAAAAGACCCTAACAAGGTATGAGGATAAAAATATCCAAGTCCGAAAAGGAGGCGGATCGTTGTATATCAAAATCCAAAGTAAAGATTGAAGAAAAATGATGAAGTCGTGGTCCTATATGAAGAATCTCTCAAAAACGTCAAGTGAAGAAATTCCAAAATATGAAGAGAAGACCATAATTTCAAGAACGTCTTCCCAAGATTTGAAGTGTGAAGTACATGCCAAATATCGGTCCGAGAAAGGTCTCAAATCGTGAAACGAGTTATGCCAAGATATGAACTTAAGGAGATACACGAGAAGCCGTTTTAAAAGATTTTGTCCTTCGGCTAACTATCGCTCAAATCGTGCTACTTTACTTTCAGACTAATAAATACTCAAATAAGTCAATATGAATCACTTGTGATCCATGACAAATAGATAAAAAATGCTAGTAACCCATTTCCTTTTATAATAACTAGGATTGCGGGGAGAAAAAGTATTACACAATTTGGACGTATGAGTAGTGTTAGCATTGTGACTTGTACCAACAATGATCTTGTTTTTGCACTTAGCATGGAATGTTTGACAATCAAGGATGACGAAGTTTACTCTAAGGGACATTAACTTGTTTCTATTCTTTGACCCTAAAAGTCACCTTTTGGCGATGAAAATTATACATTATGTCTTTACACATCATCGTAGTATGTTGCAAGTCTTTTACTCTTCAATAAAGGTTAATAAATTTGAACTTTGGTGATGCTTTGATACTTTATTCTAGCATTGCGTGAGGGCACGGCAATGGCTTAGTATGGGGGAGTGATGAGATGGCATTTATACATGATCTCATCGTTCTTTTCGGGCTTTAAATACATAAAAATGTCATAAAATACCATATATATGCTTGTGTTTGTTTACTTGTGTATTTTAGGTATGGATATCGTGAAAAAGACAAAAGATCACAAGATACAAGGAAAAACGGACACGAGAAACGAAGCCGTACAAAGAACCGGGCCCTAATCATGAAATATTCAACAAATACCCTTGAAGACTTGAAGACAAACAAGATTGATCCTCCAAGAATGAAGAAATGACACTTAAAACCCTTGTATATTGATAATTACAAGTTTGGTCCCTTAAGTTTGTCAAAATTGCAAAAAGGTCCTTCAACTTTGAAGAAATGGCAAGATTAGTCCCTCAACAAATCAAAAATTGCCAATAATGGTCCCTCATGAAGATTAAGAAGCATTGAAGACCTTTGAGATCAATAAAGTCCAAGATCAACCCTTGAAATATCTCAAAATGGCAAAAACAATCCTTTGAAACCTTTTTCCAAAAGTTTGTGCCAAAAGTGACAAAGTGTGAAAGTTATTAACAAAGGAAATCGGGTTATGTGGGCTGAAAACCTTATTTGCCAAAAATATCAAAGGATAAGGACTGAAGTTGTGCACTTTGAAACATTCAAACACAAACACGCGCCAAACAAACTTTTTCCCCCAAAATCGGATCAAACTAACTTACTGTTCACCTTTTTCACCCCCAGAATTTACCTCACTTAAACCTTGGGTAAAATGCAATTAACTTTGCACATGTGTGATTCACACATGCAGAAAGTCATCCCAACCCTAAAACCTGTAAACCCACTCACTATGGACCCCACCCCCAATTCTCCTTCCACCAATCAGAATACACCTTGGTCCCCAAGTATTGTGACGTGTCCAGAATCAACAGCTGTGATCTTTTGCTTCCTCCCAACGCATAAATAAACGATGGAGATCAAATAGGACACCTCATACCTCAAAATCGTCTAGAAGGACTAGAGGGCATATTTGGGATTTTCATAGATTAGGGTTTGTGTTTTAAGCATTCTAGAGAGTTCTTTTAGCAGTATAAAAGGAGAATGCAACCTGTGCATATCCCTTTGTTCCAGTTTTTAGCAATCATCCTTGTAATTCTGTTTTTAAATTTAATATAAAGTTTGGTATTTTCTAAAAGAAATTGTAATTCCTTTTATGTTTATTAAAAAGTTGGGATGTTTGATTGCTGATTTTGAGTTCCAATTATCATTTGTGTGAAAGATTTTCAAAAAGGTTTGTCATAAAAAGGTTTTGAAAAGTTCTTATTAATTCCAGAAAGTCCAAGATTTGTGAAGTGAAAGTGGAACAAATCCTTGGATTTTGTGTTCCTGTTCTTGTTTGAAAAGTGTTTGAGGTTTCAAGATTTTATAAAGGGTTTTAAGAAAGAAAGAGGGAAAACAGTATATACATAGATTGTGCCTGTTTTTTCTTTGATTTTCTTTAAGCAGGTTTGGAGGATTGAAGATCATTGTTCTGCATACACCCGGGTGTATAAGGAGGTGGATTTACATCCACTAGAGCCTTGGATGTAAGGCTCTAAGGTAAATCCCTTTTCCTTTTGAAATTTTCAGAAAATTTGTGGTTTGAGTGATTTGCATGATTTCCTGATAATTGTTGTTAAAACTGGTTTGTATTGTGTTTATATGATATGTTATGCATGTGAGATGCTTTAGAAATCAATTTGAGAAAGTTTTGATTGAAGTTGTTTTGAAAAATTTGATAAAACAAAATTTAAAGGGTTGTTTGGATTCAGGTTTAAGCAGGGGTCTTAATATTGGATTTAGCTTTAAAAAGGTGTTAAAAGAGTTGAATAAGGTTGAGATAGGTGTTGTCTAGTATTGTTGTCAGTTTAGTGTAGCCTTGAAGCTAGTTTGTGTGATAAAAGTGGAAAAGTAAAGCTCAAAATTGCATTATCACTTTTTCTGCCTATTTTGCTCATAAATTGTTCTAAGATCTTGTAATCTGTGAGGAGTTAGGGTATTACAGGATTTAAGTTAGGTTGTATGCTAGATGGTATGTTTGTGTGCTAAGTTTTGGCCTTTGACACTCATTGGTGTGCTTGTAATCTGTCAAAAATACCACCAGACTTGCATACATAGACCAGCAACCTTCATATGCTTGTATGAGCTTGGTTTTGAGATTTTTGTTTGAGCTAAGTGTGTGCTATCTGCTTATTACTGACTCCTTGTGCTTCAAAGAGCACAAGGGTGCCCTCCTGTCCAAAAATCAACTCCAAATAAGCTCACATCCAAGCCCTCTTGGAATTTAATCACTTGTGAAGAAACAAGTGGTTGCTTGTGTTCTTGAATAAAATCCAACTGGCACGTTTTTGATTTCAATCTTAGTTGGCTTAATCTTGAAAAAATAGGGTTTTGGATTGTGTTACAAGCAAGTCTAAGGTTACTGTTTGAATTGGGAAAGTTAAAAAAATAAAAAGAAAAATAAATAGCAAAAAGTTCACCCGCAACGGACTCGAACACGCGACCTCTCGAAGGAGGAGTAACGTGCTTACCGTTGATCTAGATGACTTTTTACGTAAGTGTTTGATTTCAATAGTTATTTAACCTGTTTTTCTTTCTAGCTTATTAATTAAAGCCGTAGCTTATTCTCTAAATTCTAGCTTATTCAATAAGTGTTTTTGGTTATTTTGATTTTTCTTAGGATTATTATTAGGTTAGTGATTTTTCTAGATAGGTTTTACATTTTTCCCTTTATTTGTTTATTTTCTATGCATTTTTCTTTATCCGTTTTTATTAAATCATTAAAAAATAGTTAAAAGTAGTTTTTAATTAGGGAAAAATAATTTTTAGTTTTTAAATAATCTTTTTGAGGTTTACATCTAGTTTTGGTTTCAAAAACTTTAATTTTTAATTTTATATTATTTTAAGGTTTTTTATAAACTTTAATAATTTTTATAAAATTATAAAAAAGGTTTTAGGAGCTTTAATTTACTTTTTTTCTCTTAGTTAGATTATTTTAAGATTTTAGAAATTTTTTAGAATTAATTTTATAAACTTTTTATTTTTCCTATTATTTTAATATTATTTTATTATTAAAAATTAAAAGTTTTATTTTTATTTCTTTTTCATTTTTCTTAGGTTCTTTAGCATAAATTAAGACTTTTATCATTTGTAGAATATTTTCATAGCTTTTAGATTAATTTTTATAATTATTTTAAGTTTAAGTAGTTTTTAGTCATTTTAAATCATTTTTAGAGTTTTAAAAATAGTTTTAATAGCTTTTAATTTTTAGAAAATTACTTTCTAGTCTTCTAATAATATAAGTTAAGTAATTATTCAATAAAATCATATTTTAGACATTTTTATTAGTTGTATTTAATTTTAGGGCTTTAATTAGCATTTAAAATTAAATATTTAATTAATAAAAGGTTTTAAAATATCTTTGTTGGATTTTTATCTTTATTTATATTATTTTAGGTTTTAGTATCATTTTTAATTTGGGTAGTTTTTCACGACTTTACGTTTACGTTTTCTACGTCGTAGTGTAATTTTAACGTAACCGTCTTTTCATCCTCTCATCCCCATCCTCTTAATATTAATCTCAAATAATTACAAGTTAGAACACACACATATACCTCCTTGGGAAACGAACTTTCTCTCCATTAAGGGTCATTAGTGTTGATTTTTCCTAAAATCATCACTCGATACTTACCGCTATTTACACTCTTTTCCTAAAGGGTGTATTTTACCGCAATCACCCGTGAATTCCCGTGTTTTCTCCACTTTTCATAATTTCATCCTAAATTACAACAAAAACACAAACCACGCATAATTCCGACATAAAAGACATAAAATACACGTTTTGGTCCGGTTATTATTGTAATTAAGTGGTAGAAAAGATGGGTGTTTACACACCTATCAAATCCCCTACACTTGACCATTGCAATGTCCTCATGCAATGCATTAGTTACAAAGCACGTTTACACTTTTCATCATAATCAATCCACATTGGCCTTTATTAAAGAGATAGAAAATTATAAGCAAAGCAAAGAAATTAAAAGCATACCTTGGGTTTTGAAAATGTCATGAATAATCATCATCCTCAACTTTTCACTTTCTCCAAACCAAGCTTAAAAAACGAGATCATTGTTATTATAAGTTAGTAAACTAACACGAACTCATGTGGGCCAATTATTCACTTAGACTCCCTTATTCCTATGGGTATCTCTTATGTTTTATTATTTGTCTTGAATGATCACGAAGATGCATTGTTTGACTTATTTCGATAATTATTTAGTCTGAAAATAAAGTGCACGATTTAATCAATAGTTAGCTAAAGGACCAAATCTTTTAAAACTGCTTCTCGGGATATCAAAAAGTTGATATCTTGGCATAACTTGGTTCGCGATTTGAGACCTTTCTCGGGCCGATATTTGGCAGTGACTTCATACTTCAAATCTTGAGAGACGTTCATGAAATAATGGTCTTCTCTTCATATTTGGAATTTCTTCACTTGGAATTTTTGAGAGATTCTTCATATATGGACCACGACTTCTTCATTTTTCTCCAATCTTTATTTTGGATTTTGATATACAACGATCCGCCTCCTTTATTGACTTGGATCTATTTATCCTCATACCTTGTTAGGGTCTTTTCGGATACACTTCTCCATGACTTTTTGGGAGTTTTTGCTTTTCGTCGTGTGTCTCGATCCTTCATATTGATTTTCGATAAATGATTCTTCACATCACTTTTGGGTCTTTAGCAACAAAACATAGCCCTCATGCCTTGTTAGGGCCTTTTCGGACTCACCAATCTTCGCGCCCCGCTTCATAAGTTATGCCTTGGCTATGAACTCTCGTCATTACCGAGCAACTTTTAAACGATCTGGGGCTAGAAGCTAAGTAACTTTTCAAATCGTACAACCTTATTTATTAGCAGATAATTTATTAGTAAGTGATGGGAGAATAGGCTTATAATTAACTCACATAAATTCACGAAAGAATACCGAACTTATAATTGGCTCTATCATCTCTCGTTCTCCACAGTTTAAAATCTCAAGTAATGAGACTCGTGGATACTTAGCCTATTAAATCAAAGTTTTGGGTTTTCGAGTCGTCTATAGGATCTTGCAAATTCTTAGACTCTTTCAAGTTCAGAAATCGCATCTTAAAGTTCCCTTGATAAACGACTCTCTAGGATCAATTATAGGAACTTGCGAAAAGTTCTTGTTCTTAACCCGTGAGAGTTAAGACTTTCGCGTTTTATAGCTCCCTATATAAAAGCCTAGCAAAACTTGACTTAAACACGTTAAGGATACTAGCTAGAGTAAACTCGGATTGAGTCAAAAGATTCACAACGCTTGAAAATTAAAACCACTTATTAAACATTTATTCTAATAAGGAAAGAAAATAACTATACAAAGGGGAAAAACTAATAGGCCAAAATAGATCAAAAATTTTGAAAAATGTCGAAAAATTGATTTTCCGGTTAAAATGAGGACAATTACAAGGAAAAGACCACTTAACTTCGATAGAAGTCCCCCCTACACTTAAGATAAACATTGTCCTCAATGTTTAAGTATGTGGGAGTAAACTCCCCTACACTTAAGACATTGTGCACGTTGTTTAAATCTCGCTAAGGAAAAGACAACTAAAGAGATTCCTATTTTAATATTGAGAAAATATAAAATAGTGAATCGAAAAGAGTTTAGGATAGAACCGGGAAGAAGTGGAACACGGAATCACGGGTCGTCAAGAATCATCAAGAGTGGATCATTGAAGCTCGAATCCCTGATTAAGAAGTGAGGAGAGGAAATAGCAATCCAAAGGGTCCCCCCTACACTTATGGTAAAGAAAGCGGAAAGATAGATGCATGGGTTGCCTCCCAAGAAGCGCTTGGTTTTTGTTAACCGAGTCGTGAGCCTGACTCGACCTTGATCATCAACAGAAGTAGCATGAAACAAATCCACCAGGATCAAAGACATAGTTTTCATCCATCAATAAGCAAGAGCTTAAGGCGAACAAGGCAAGCCAAAAGAGAAGTGGCAAGGTTCCCTTAAGCAGTGATGGAGCCCGGTAGAAGCAAGTATGAAGCGGTGCAAGCATGTCTTCAATGGTTCCAAAGATTTTTCCTTTTATTTCATCAGGTGGATACTGAGATGGCTTAAAGACTTCAATACCGGGGTCGAACACCTTTTCCTTCAGGGGAAAATAGCACTCCGGCTCAGCCGAGTGTGAAGAAGATCCGCAAAGAAGCACAACCTCGTCCTCAGAAGTGGGACAAAGAGGTGTCAAATCATACGTGCAATGGATTTCGGTGTCGACCGGTTTCTTCTCCTTAGACAAAATGCTCTTCAAATCCAAAGTAGGATCAAGACGATAATCTTCAAAGTCATAAGGAGGAGCATCACTCTCATGAGGGAAGTATGTGTTAAGAAATTCAGAAAAATCTTCCTCAAATGAATAATCGTCCAAAGTAGGATCGAGTGATGGCGGAGGATCTTCATCATGTGAAGAATCGCTCGATAGAGTATCAGCCTCATCAAAATCATCGAATGTGGGCAGCTCGGGATACTCAGAAGTACAATCAAAATCATCCGAGTCTGAGCTAGAATCATCATCATCATAAGCATCAAAGACCGGTGGCGAATCATAAATGGTGGAAGGTTCCATAGTAGAGTGAGAATCATCCACATTATCTTCAAAGAGTGGATTATCAGTGGAAGACTCGAATAGAGGATTGTCATAGACGGTATAGTCATCGAGCACATTTATCATATTCACTGATTCTCGGCCTCCAAAAGATTTTCCTGTAAGCTTCCCCATTTTAAAAACTTTAGAATCATCCCCGACTCGTAAGATTAACTCACCTTCGGCCACATCTATTAAAGCACGTCCGGTTCTCAAGAATGGCCGACCAAGTATTAAAGGAATACGAGGGTCCATTTCATAATCAACGACAACAAAATCGACCGGGAAAGTAAATGTGCCAACTTTAAGAAACACATCTTCGGCTATACCAACGGGGTAAGCGAGAGTGCGGTTTGCAAGTTCGAGAGTCATCTTTGTTGGAATGAGGTCGGGCAATGATAGTGTTTTCCAAACACTGAGTGGCATCAAATTAATACTAGCCCCGAGATCAGCAAGGGCAGTAAATTCTTTAGTTTTGTTGAACACGCAAGGCAACACAAAACGACCGGGATCTCCAAGCTTTTCTGGAAGTTCTCTAAGAAGAACTGCAGAGCAGTTTTCATTTAAGCGTGTGTTGGCGAGTTCAATCAGCTTCTCCTTCTTGCTAAGCAATTCCTTGAATGCTTTGACAAATTTCGGCATGTGGCAAAGTGCTTCAACAAGGCTAATGTTGATGGTCATTTTAGATAGCATATCCACATATTTCGATACTTGACAATCATTCTTGGTTAGATCGTTGGTCTTGCCTATGCGAGAAGGGTATGGGATTCTAGGTTGATAGGGGTTAGGTGAAGGTGTAGGTGGTGAAGGTTTTGATGTTGAAGGGTCCTTCCGAGATACATCGTCATGACGAGGCGGAGACGGTAATGGTGTACTATCACTAAGTGTAAGAGGAGTAGGATACATGGTGGTGGAGGAGGTGTAGATGATGGTGGTGAGTCAGGTGGATTGACAATGGTAATTCCACTACGCGTAGTTATAGCACTCACATTAGCTCGCGGATTAGTGACGGTGTTTGAAGGTAGAGAACCCGAAGAAGAAGAAGGTTGAGCTTCAGGCAAGAAACTAGCCAACAGATTCTTTAATTTAGTTGTTTGAGTGATGAAAGAGGATTGAAGATTATCACGAACCTCGGTTCTGATGTCGTTACCTTGCTTCAAGATATCTCCTTTCAAATTGATTATTTGGCTCTGTAGATTCTTGATTTGCTCACCTTGAGTTCTCATGATTGTGTCAACATCGGGATTAATGGGTGGGTGTTGTTGGG
Source organism: Glebionis coronaria (assembly GCA_025667525.1). Classification (NCBI taxonomy): domain Eukaryota; kingdom Viridiplantae; phylum Streptophyta; class Magnoliopsida; order Asterales; family Asteraceae; genus Glebionis; species Glebionis coronaria. Next base: position 106,916,923 of record CM046882.1, read on the forward strand.
TGGGTGGTTGATAAGGGTTAGAAGCACGAGGTGGGATTTGGTTGCTTCTATTGTAGTTGTTGGCGGGATTTTGGTTTTGAGGAGAAAAACCGGGTGAAAGGTAGTTGTTGGAACGGTAGCTCAGCAGATTTCTATCCCCTTGTTGTCTAGCTTGGTAATTTTCCGGTGAATAATTACCGTAAGCTGCATACACATTTTCCGGATTTCCTTGTGTCGAAGGACAATCGGTGTATGAGTGAGGACCGCCACATGTTTCACAAGGATTAGCAACCGCTTTAACTTGTTGTTGTTGTTGGTTTGAAGCGAGAAGCGTAATACTTTTGCTCATTTCGGCCATCATGCGGGTGAGTTCGGTCATCTCAGGGTTTGCTGAGGTAGAGGAAACATTGACTCTCGTGTTGTTTCTAGAAGAAGCAGAGGAATCCCAATTCTTATGATGAGTAGTCATGTTTTCAATTAACTCTCTACACTCCTCGGGTCTCCTTTTCATGAATGTGCCACCGACGGCTGCATTGATCGTATCACGATCTCGAAAAGTCAATCCGTTGTAGAAAGTATCGATCAAGGTGACCGGAAGCATGTGGTGGTTTGGACAACGGTCGATCAAGACATTATATCTCTCCCATGCATCAAAAAGAGATTCATCGGGATCTTGCATGAAACCGCTGATCTGGTTGCGAAGGCTTGTGACCATGGATGGTGGAAAGTAGCGCGACAAAAGCGTTGAGTCATGTCATCCCAAGTGTGAATATAGTTCTTCGGGAGACGATCAAACCATTTCTCGGCATGATGTAATAGAGTGTGTGGAAAGAGTTGTAGGCGAAGCTCATCCATAGTGGCACCAGCCAACTTCATGCTCTGGGTGATTGTAATGAACTTGTCGAGGTGTTTGTTGGCATCATCATCAGGCAATCCTCTAAATGGGTTTGTTTGTACTTGCTGAATCATGTGGTGCTTCAACGAAAACTCAGGAGCGTTGATTTGCATCGGCGCAATCGGTCCTCCTCGTCCAAACATTGTTGGTTGACAAAGTTCCTCCATGGTCCGAAGATCGGGCTGTGGAAGAGCATTGTTGTTGTTATTATTATTATTGAGGTGCGGTGGCATTTGTTGTTGTTGACACCTGCCATATCTAAATCTTCTTGAGGCTCGGGCTCTTGATAATTAGAAGATCTAGTACGCATACACCTGAAAATGCAAAAGAAAACAAAACCAAACACAAAGACAATATATATACACAAGAAAGATAAAATCTTTTTGGATTTTTGAAATTTTTAATTTTTATGGTTTTTATGAATTTTTTATTTTTTTGGATTTTTTTGAAATTTTTATGCAAAAAATAACGCTCACAAGTGAACGGATCCCAAAAAGCAACGTGTCTCTCACAAAAAACTGTTGATCTTTACGAAAAGAGCCGGCAGCGGCGCCATTTGATAACTGACTTTTTACCCAGTTTAAATTGTTCGTTAAAGTATGTCTCTTCGAATTGGAAAACTTGATGTTTAATGTGTGACTCAGTTGAACTTTGGTGGAACAAAGATGTGTCGTTGTAGTTTTGAAAATAAAAGGTGCAAAACATTTTAAGTAAAAATGCAATTAAAATAAATCTAAGTTTAATTAAAATAAAGTGCAAGTAATTAAAGCGCGACTAAAACTATAGGGCAATAAAGTAAATAACGCAAACTTAAATCTAACTAAGGTAAACTTAAAACGCAACTAAAACTAAAGCTTAAAATGAAAAGGCAGAAAACTAAAAACTAAGATTCCCTATCCGGAATAAATCCCCTATTCGGAATATTAGGCCTATTCGGAATATGTCACCTATTCGGAATAATTACCCTATTCGGAAAGTTGGTCTATTCGGAATGTGCCCCTATTCGGAATATCAAGCCTACTCGGAATGTTTCCCTATTCGGAATATTGTCACCCTATTCGGAATATTGCTCTATTCGGAATGTGCAACCCTATGCGGAATAAACCTCCTATGCGGAATAACAGTCCTAATCGGAATAAACCCTCTATTCGGAATAACAAATATTCCGAATAGACAGACCTGATAATTCTTTATGCGGAATATATGCTGGGCTCGAATCTGGGAAGAACAGTAACTATATACGAAGAACAAGGGAAAGAAGATAGCACGAATTTAAACAAAAACTTAACCAAATCAACAAAAAGATTAAACCAAACTAATAACAAAACATCTAATAAACATAAACAATCAATCCAAAATAACAAATCAAACAATAAAGATCAAGATAATCAAAACCCACTTAAATTAATCAACCAAAATTTAGAACATGAACATAAACAAATCAACACAAAGATTAAGAAAGAAAGAATGAGATTAACAAGATAAAGATAAAGCTTGACAAGAATTAAAAAGAAAAACTTACTTGAATTAAATGGTAATTAAGGTGCAAGACAAGGTAATTAAATGACAAGTATTTAAATGTGCATAAAATAAATGTGGAAGAGCTAATTTGTCGAGTTAGCCAACCAAAATGGAAAATTAACACTCCTAATCTATATATAGGGGAGGATTAGGAAGCTTCCTCCCCTCCTTCATTTCTTGTTAATTGCGGGATTAAGTCCCTCCTTCATTTAATCTTCATTAATTGCGTCATTAGTCCTTTTCTTCTAATCTTTCTTTACTTGGACTCTAATGACTTGTGGCTCGGGATTTCTTTTGAACTCGTCTTTAATTTCTTCAATAAGATAGACTTGAGTTTCTCGACTTTTGATAAACTTCCGTCTTTTGACTTTTTCTTCGATAAATCTTCAGAATTGGTCTTGGACTTCCGTTCTTTTTCCACTTTTGACTTCTCGACTCCGTCTTTCATCTTTTTCTTCAATAAAAGCCGTGAATTCCCGTGTTTTCTCCACTTTTCATAATTTCATCCTAAATTACAACAAAAACACAAACCACACATAATTCCGACATAAAAGACATAAAATACACGTTTTGGTCCGGTTATTATTGTAATTAAGTGGTAGAAAAGATGGGTGTTTACACACCTATCACACACCCCTCAGCGTGGGGAACTTCATCATTACATGAATAGTTGAAGGAACCGCTCTAAGGATTCGGATACCTAGTATTCTGGTGATTACATTGTATGGGGACGGGGCTCTTATCACCTCGAACTTCATGTGCGTCCGACGGATTAAACTATCTGAACCGAAACTGACTTCCAATTTAATTTTTCCCATCGGCTTGAACACTTCTCTGAAAAATCCGACGAGATCAGTTTGTGTTTGCCTCAACTTAGATTTAATGTCCATAGGTAACTTCTCGAAACAACGTTCAAACATAATTTCGACTGAAGCACCCTCATCCACATATACTCTTCTTACCAAATATCCTCCTAACTCCGCCTCTACAATTATTGGATCGTTAGACATCTCGTCTTCTTCAATAGGAGGAAATGTAATAGGCGCCCTCATCCAGCTTTCGGTCTTTCCCATGAGCTTCCCCTTCTCTCTGTCCGGAATTGTATGGACCATGTTAATTATCTTGTCTTGTCGTGGAACTTCATCTTTCCGGTTGTCTCGACATCTTTGCCTTACGTCTCTCACCAAATGATTCAGCTTTCTTGACTCCAATGCTAGTTCAATTTGCTTCTTCAGCTGGATACAATCATTGGTGAAATGACCTTTGTCTTGATGATAGTCACAATACCTATCCATGTTTTCGCCTCTCATCGGATTGTTCATTGGACGAGGAGGAGGAATACGGAGTTGTGTCTCTGTAGCCAGAATCTCTTTGATATTCTTTGTTAAGGAATTTATGTTCAAAACGGGTGCCGCTCGGTGGTAGTTGTCGTTCGTATCATGATAACCGTTCCAGCGATAATTATCGTTCCGAGGAGGACGGTATGGTGCCCTGCATTCTCTGACCCGGTTTCTGCGTGAGTTCTGGAAATCCCTCCCCCTATATGCTTCTCTTCCGTCATTCCTTCTGTTGTTGTTCCAGCTATTGTATCTTTGATTACGATCATCTCTTCTTTGGGTGGGTGGGTTGGGTTTCCTGAACACCTCTACACCTTCTCCTTTCGGAAGCTCTGTATTTGCAAATGCCTCTTCTGCTCGGACAAAGTCATCTAACCTCTCCTTCATCTCGTCGACCGTTTTAGGTGCCTTATCTGAATATCTTTTCGCCAGTTCATGCCTTTTGACCGAATCCATAAATACTGATATCTTCATTACCTCCAACACTCTGTGAATGAGCCATACTTCAGTTATCCATCTTTCTTTGAATGCAGGAAGTGTTTCATTAGCTTTCCGTGTTATCTTTGTGATCTCATGCCGGACCCTTGTGACATGCTTTTCTGATTGAGTATCTTGTAGTGAACGCCTTTCTCAGGTCAGCCCACTCATTGATGCTATTTGGCTCCAAGATCTCGAACCAGCCTCTAGCTCCCCCATCAAGCGTTTATTGAAACATTCTGCACCATACCGACATTAGCCATTCTCCAGAATTAGCCGCACCAGCAAACCGATTCAAATGATCCTCCGGATCGCCTGATCCGTCATAGGCCTTGATGTTGGCCGGAAGCTTGTACTTCGGACCAGCAAACTCAATGATTCTTTGAGTGAGAGGAGTCTTGAATGTCTCCTTGAAAGGCTTTCTCAAATCCGCATCGGATACTACTTTCCCTGGGACTATCTTGGTGCTGGTGCTCCTTTCATCTTCCTCATCGAAATTTTATCGGATAGGTTCAACAACATTCTTGTTATGTTCCTTTACTAGTGACCTGAGCGCCAAAATGTGTTCTTCAAGTTGTTCTTTTGTGAGGTTCTGGTTGTCAGGAGTTGGAATGATAGGGGTGATAGGACCTGTCGTTCTTAGCAAGTGGCAGATAGAATGTCAAGACCCACAGATGGTGCCAAATGTTCAGGTAATTTCTTGCTTGGGTCCAGATGCGTTAATCCTTCGGACTTCAGCTGTGCTTTTCCTTCAGATATCCTGAAACCAAAGCAAACGCGTTAACCTCGTCCGGGTGTTGGAACCCAGACTAAACTCCAGCATGAGAGTAAGTGACGAGTAATAGGCCGAAAGGGAAATGAAATAAGTATATAATATAAATATAATATAATAATAGGAAATTAGTCACCTCAAACTTGAATAGTAGAGGGGTATTTATACTGCTCAAAATCTTTTAAAGTTAGAAGGCCCAATAAGCCTTGATCGGGAGGTTGTTAGCCCCAAAATGGACAGTCTTCCTGGATTTCTGAGTACTTATTTGTTGACTCCTTAGTTGACCTTTTGCCTTGCCATTCAGCTGTCATGTGAACCATTCGGATTAGTGATTCGGATTTGGGTCGGGTCTGACCATTCGGACCAATAATGACATTTTTGAAAAAAAGATGGAGCAAATCCAGTAGTTGGATATTTAAGTAGAAGAAAGAAAAAAAGCAATTGTTGAAGAAAGTTGAGGGGCGAGCGAGTAACATAGTGCATTTTGGTCGATAAACCCTGACCACCGGACCACCAGAAGAACGAAAAAAAAAATAAAAAAAAATGCATAAAAATTACCAGTAAGAAAAAGAATTCGGAAAATGGGTTGTTGTTCAAATCATTTAGTGAACAGCTTTCGAAGAACAGTTTACTGCTGCCGGAAAACCTTTTTAACTAATCACAAACTCACAACATCTCTTTCTTCTTCTTCACTTATACGATTTCCCAAGGTATTTATTATTATTATTATTATTATTATTATTATTGGGTTTATTGTTTATAATGTAATCATGTTTATTTTATGCCTCTTGTGGGATGCTTTTACTTTTTATACCATCAGTATTGAATTTTGTTAATTACGCTAATTGTTTACATATGTATTCCTCTTGCTCTTTAAAACATCTCGTATAATCTTCACACACTGTGAAGTTATTAACAAGAGATTTTGCATACTTAGCATCCCTGCCCTTCTTTGCTTGTAGATGGCTTAGATTGAAATTTGTAAATAAGCCTCCTGATAAGACACTAATACATCTATTGAGAAATCATACGCCTTTCTTGGAGCGAGCAACATCAGTTCCATCATAACATTTGTCATCCCTAGGGCTTTTATCTTGATCAATTTGTATTTCCCCATTATTACCAGTCACACTTATATTCTATCATCTAGATAAACGATATGTGACATCATTGTCTTTGCTTATGTTCCATGGTAATCACAAGCCTTGCAAGTTTTCTGAATCGTGGCTAGTTTCTTGATATGACGTGATCTGAGCATCAGAATTATAAGTTCTGATATTTATATTTCTGTCAGAGTTGGTTGCTCTGACAGATTCTTGTTACCTTGATCTTTGTTTGTAGAAATGCCCACAAATAGTTTTGTATTGTTATAATGCTATCTAGAATGTAATTTAGACATCTGAAAGACGGTCTTTGTATTCTGACCTAATAATAGAGTTCTTAACTTGGTTTATCCAGGGTTACCGCAAAGTGTCAAATTCTGTAAAATTAGAACCATCTGGAACTGCTCCGGCTGTTTCTTTTAAAGATTTGAGGACTGTTGAAGGAGATGCAACTCAACAGGAAAGTACATCCTTTGATTCTTCCCAGAAAAGAAACGATTTAGTAAATACTGATTCTTCAAATGGTCGAGTGATGCTTATCGATGGCACTTCTATCATCTACCGATCTTATTACAAACTTCTTGGTGAGAACTTTTTGTGGTCTGGTTCTGTTTAAAAAAGCGCGCCTGAGGCTGATGCACACCCCTATTGCATCAGACACCCTGAGGCAATGCGATTATGGGATGCGTGGTGAGGCGCACGCATCGGGCACGCATCAGCTAAAGCGTGCATCGGTGCTTTATTGCGCATCATGTACTTGGGCATTATAAAGTGAATTTGGTCTTAGTCATATGTATTGGGCTTTTTTTTATGTGCTTTTCTTTTTAAAATAGGGTCAATTTGACCAATCATAACAAATAAATCACATAAATGATAACACTTATGATTTTTTTGGTAATATTTATGTATTCTAACGAATGGAATCGTGAACTATGAAAATCCATGGTATATTTTGATCGTAAATTTGGTATTATTGTGTTTTGTGCATTGTATTATAATTTTTTTTTATAAAATTGTCGCCTCGGGTACGTGATGCGCGCGCCTTAGTCTCGGCGCCTCGCGCCTCGGCTTTTTGAACCTTGGCGCCGGCGCGCTTCACGCTTTTTAAAACCCAGGTCTGGTATATCTAAATGTCTATTCATTGTAACTTACTAATGGCATCCATATTTTGAACCTGCTAATTGTTTTTTCTTGGTTTATTTTGGCTAGCAAAATTAAATCACGGGCATCTGTCTAATGCGGATGGCAATGGAGACTGGGTCTTGACAATATCTACAGCTTTGTCACTTGTAAGTCATGTTCTCTCACTGATTTTATCAGTCAACAAGTATAAATTTGTGGGTGTGGGTACGTGAATCCATGACTAGAAGGCTGTGTTTGAAAGGTGTCGATGTTGTGCAATTGAAGTTGGAGCTTGGAGATTCTGGTACCATTATGGTTATACGAAATAGGGTTATCCATTTGGTAACTACTATCAGTATTTGTTAGGATTTAGTTATATTTTGATGATTATCAGCACGATGTGTGTCTCCGAGTCGGTTGTATGTAAATGTAAATATCAAGTTCTAAATGGAAGTGCATATGAAAGCTATTTATATGAATATTTAGGCTGTGTATCTGGTTCTGATGTTTTAAAAGAAAGATAAGATCTGACAACAGTTTCTGAAATTAGTTATATAATATAATTAATAGATTCAAAGTTCCTTTTAAGTGATATTTTGTTGGACTAATAAAAAAGGGTGCTAGGAAATTAGATTAGAAACAACAATCTAATACAATGGAACAAATATCAAGTCTATGAGCTATTTAATGTTACTGATTAGTGCTCTTGTTTTGGTTTTTTTCTTTTTGGCAGATAATTGATGTCTTGGAATTTACTCCATCACATATGGCGGTATGTAGTTTCTATTTTCTATGTTTTTGGTAGTCTAATGAACCAAGACAACATGCATTCTCTATGCCTTTTTAAGGGATAATATCAATGTTTGAATTGAGTTTTACTACAGTTAATTGGATGATCTTGAAATTTATGGAACTTAGATAAAAAATCACAATGTCTATATGACTATCTCAATTTACATCAGATACATCTCATTTTTTTTTTCCTAATAGATCTCACCTTATTTATATGTTTCTGAGGCTTACATCTAATTCTTTTCTTATGCAGGTGGTTTTTGATCATGATGGTGAGGCTTATACCTTGATGAGGCTACTCTTGCTATTAGTTCCCTTCATTTTTGTTGGTGCAACGTGCAAGTATTTGTGTATTTTAGGCTTTTTATTATTGAGCATTATATCATATTTCTGATACTCTGCTTGTGCACTTTACCTTTTAAATGAACTTCGGTTATCATAGAACCAGTAATTTACAGAAAATACTTGCTCTATATTCACTTTCCACTAGTACGATTTTGTTAAATGTTTATGTTCCTTAATTGGCTTAGAACTAGGTCCCATTTTGATAACTTACTTTTCAGGGTTTTGCTTTGGTAATTTGCCTCAGTCCTCCAGACAAAAATTTATGGCAAAAGGTATGCTTTTTCCTCCCTTGTTTGTCTGAAAGTCACTTTAAATCAAGGTTTATGCGAACTTTAAGATTCAAATATTTGGAGGAACTAGATGTGAATATCCAGTTGGTTCTTGCTGAATTTAACAGGTTATCTTGTTTTTGACCATAAAGTTACCACAGCACTCTCGTTAGAATTTACTCAGTCTATCTGTTTAAGCATTAGCTGCATGTCTCGTGCACTCTCATGTCACTTCTTTCAAAGCATCTGTTATGCTATTGTATTCTGCAATAAGCATGAAAGTAAACTAATACTTATTTATGCGATTTCCAACATAATTTTTTTGACATTTTCCGTAGGCCAGACCTTTCGGCACACTCTCTACCCGGCATACAAGAGCAATCGTCCACCGACTCCAGATACAATAGTGCAAGGCCTTCAATATTTGAAAGCATCCCTCAAAGCAATGTCCATCAAAGTCATTGAGGTTAGAGGTTTGCCATTGCTACATGTGGTGAGATGGGTGGGTTGCCTACAGGTCAAAACGGGTCTAGGGTTGGTTGAAAAACTTTTTTGTCTATCTTTATAATATTTTTGAATGGATAGTTAATGTGTTTACAAAGCAACATAGTTGCAACAGTAATCTTAATCGTTAAACAAGACGATTCAGGAGATTGTATGGATTCAAAATAGAGTTTGTGTCACTTTCGATATGTTTTTCCCATTTGGCCTTTGAGATAAGATGCGACCTAAATACTGATTCGTAATCAGATTGCTTCATCTACTATTAATAATGAACATATATTTTAAGGTAGGTTCCTGGCGTTGAAGCTGATGATGTTATTGGGACCTTGGCTTTACGCAGTGTTGTTGCTGGATATAAGGTAACGTTTGCAACTCTTTCAGATGAATGGTCTGATTTTATCATTCGTTTTTGTAGTGTAGATTGATAGCTAGCTTAACCCTATGCGCTGGTTATAGAAGTTCTAATCAATAGTTGCTTCGTTGCTTTGTTACAGGTTCGAGTTGTCTCTCCAGATAAAGACTTTTTCCAGATACTATCTCCTTCCTTACGTCTTCTTCGAATTGCACCTCGCGGTTTTGAGTGAGTAGCATACCTTTTGGCCTATCAATTAAGTGTTGCTTATTTGTTCCCTATACACAAATCTATCTTCTCTGTTGTTCATGTTGTAGCATGGTTCTTAAATGTTTGCTTCCTGATCTTCATATGCTGTTATTTCTCTGTAGTATGGTTTCATATGGAATGGAGGATTTTGCTAAAAAGTATGGACCAATACAACCTTCTCAGTTTGTTGATGTAATGGCACTTGTTGGTGACAAATCTGACAACATACCAGGTTATTTTTGTTACCTATCTTGAGAATTAAAATTTCTTGGCTATCATCTAACGAAAATATGTAAATGCAGGAGTTAATGGAATTGGGGATGTACATGCGGTGCAACTAATATCAAGATTTGGTATATAAACTCTCTATGTCTTCAGTCAAACTCATTTTACCGCATGTATCCTTTTGATGTAAAAAGATATTGGATCTATTAACATTTCATAAATAATGTTTAACTTATTGCTTGTCCACCTGAATTTAAAAGGTACGTTGGAGAATTTGTTGCAACATATTGATGAGGTTGAAGAGGAGCGTATAAAAAAGGTTCCATTTATCCTCTTTAGTTATATATTCGTATTAAAACTACTTTCACAAGTGTTGGAGCCGTTTTCTTAGTTATGTAGTTTGATTATGTTGTTGAACAATTTTGTAGCTTTTAGTTTTAGTGATAATTATAGTAGCAGTAAGTAACAACTGATATTTTATTTTCGCATGTAGACTTTGCTAGCAAACAAGGAGCTTGCCATACTGAGCAAAGAATTGGTAAGTTACCAGTAATAACACCACCTGCATTCTAAATTACCAACAGTATAAGAATGATGGACAATTTGGTCTTCATTGATACTGCTAACTTTGTTCGGGATATATGGCTTAATTGCATTAAATTTCTATGGTTTTTTATGTGACTTGTTGTAATGTTCTGGCAGGCTCTTTTGCGATCAGATCTTCCACACTACATGGTTCCTTTTTCCATCAGTGATCTTGAATTTAAAAAACCAGAGGTTGGTGTTTGATTCTTTCACACATGTTGTGTTCTTTAGCATCTTGGTAATGGTGGCAACATGGTCGGACAAAGTGGTCAAAATATGCGCAGGGCTGGGTGGTAATATAATTTTGTTTACTAGACCAATATCTTTTCCGCAATAATCCCTTTTTCGTGGTTTTTTTTTTTCTTTTCGATTTAGGAGGTTTTATGTGGAGTTACTTTTAGACGAATTTCGACCCATTAATAAATGGGTCAAAACTAATGATAAGTAATATCCCTAATCACCGCTCGTCAGTAAATGGGTCAAAACTTACACCACTGGTTTATCAAATTGGTATTTATGCAGGATAACGGGGAGAAATTTACAAACCTATTGACAGCAATTGGTGCTTATGCAGAAGGTTTTTCTCTTGATTCGGTTATTAGAAGGGTGTTCTATTTGTGGAAGAAGCTTGAAAAGACTTGACCTCAAACTTATCATTTGTTGTGGGAAACTATGCATTTAAGCAAGTTCAATGGTCCATTTTTATAATGAACGATAGTTATTAGTTTTACAACAGATCACTCTAATATCTTGCTTAAGTATGTGCATTAGGACCAGAATGTACTACTCATTAGGCATCATTTTAGGTTTAACCAGGTCTAGTCAATACCAGTGTCATTTTTTTGGTAACCATGGTTTTGACACATTGGTTGGCTAATCCACGAGGTTTTAACTCACTGCCACATACTCAAACCATAAGTGTCATTTCTACGACCCTTCATTGTTTTTTGGTGCTATCGAAGAAGAAAGAAAATACGGTAGTGGGCCTTCTTAGAAATCAAAGTGCAAAGTAAGCTATTATAAAAGGTTTTATAGGTATTTTATATGGTGTGTTTAGTTGTGAAAAAATATCAAATTTTTCATGTAGAAATAAAAAAACAAAAAACATGTTTAGTTGCATATTTTTCTAATAATTATCAAAGAATGGGAAATTGCAATTCTCTACTCTTATATAGAAAAGAAGATAACAGTAATTTAAACATTTTTTCAATTTCGTCTAAATAAAAATTTAAAATTCTTAACTCTTCTTTAGAGAAGTGAATCACTCCCTTCTCTAGGAATTTAAGAGTGAGGTAGACAAGCCGAACGAGTGATTTCATATAAACCTCAAACTTTCGGAAAAAAACACATATAGCAAGCAGACTCTCACATTCATAAAAACTCTCTTTATCTCTCTACTGCTCTTTTAAAAAAATATAAAAGCCAAAATTACGTGCATAGACCATATCACTTTGATAAATCTTGCGGTGGATTGCTGTTGTTGAAATATAAAAAATAGACGGGTTAATCGCGCCTAAGCATACGTATGGTCCAAATCGGGCATAGCTCTCTTTATCTAAATATAAAACTTAGATCACTTTACGCGGGCAACCAACAAATCGGGCCCAAATGACACTTTTTTGCTTTGTTTCACACTAAATATTTTGAAGAAAACAAATTAACTCGTTACTTTAAGAAATCTTCTTAGCATGCACAAAATATAAATGAATGTTAGCCGTTGCATGCATTTAGGGAATCAAATACGAATGATTAAACACTCGCATAAAATGACTATACACGTTTGGCTGATTATACGAAGTTTGTTTCATGCATGCAATTTATTTATATAACAAAGAATTTCATTGTTGCATTCACAAACAAACTCATCTTGTGATTCATTCTTCTTTCACTATAAAGGTTGTATTTCATTGATTGATAGTGCTGTTATGTAGATAATAGTTGGCTTTTAGTTTGTGTTTTAGTAGTGGTTTTATTGCAGTTGTTTATCTGGTGGTTGTGTGGTTGTTGTGGTTGTTTTTCTTTATGAGGGTCAAGATTTTTATGGACGGTTGTTGATGTATGACATGAGTTTTGTATTTTTGTTAGCCTTTTTGGTGGATATGGCTGGTGCTCCTGAGGTAAATATATTTTATTTCATTCTATTAACATAATTTTTAATTTTACCATTTTGTTGATTATATGGTGTTATTTAGATAATTGTAAAGAGACTTGTCTTCTAATACATTATATTGGTTAATTTCAAATTCAAGTGAAGATGAAGACCCAAAAATTGTTCCATTCACTTACCAAGATTATGATCGTTTTGAAATACAATTTAGAGGGAGGAATTATCTTGTTACTTTGTGACGTATAGTCCTCAATAGGGTCTTGGGCCCGGCCCACGGGTACTACCCGCATCCGGCCCATCACGGATGAGTCGGATCAACGTTACTCTAGACTTATGGGTTTCGGATAATAATGGCCGCACGTATGGTCCACGGCCTGGTACGCGCGGCAAGGGAAGAACATAATCACTATCTAATTATGATTGCGATTCACCCTAAAGTAAGAATATATCTACTAACCATAATTAGAAGATAACAATCACCACAATTATGGTAGTTATCTCTTGCTTGGGGCCGAAGATTCGGTAAGGCCCAACATGGACTCTACCGCCTATATAAGGAACCCCAAGGGTTCCACAAAGGTACAATTTACTCAATACCCTAATACCTCACTGATTATTAACCTTAAGACCGATTACTTACTCTAACGCTGGAGTCTAATCGTGGGATACGTTCCCACGGTAAGCCTAACAACGTGTTATTTAGTGTGCAGGATCTCAACCAGAATTTCACTTGGTGCAAGAGCCGGAGCCTCAGATACCCGAATTAAGCCTAATTTGGGTTAAACAAGGTCCATCGAAGTTTTGTATCAACAAGTTGACGCCATCCGTGGGACCCTACACTAAACTCTACTAATGACAAAGGGGAAAACCTAATCAGGGATATCAGCGGAACGCAAGCAAAAGACCGACAACGGAGATGCCGGTCATCCAGCCGGTCACAGGATCAGCTGGAGCGGGTGCTACTCGAAACGTGGCAGACCAGTCCCCACGTGGGATATGGGCGTAATTCAACGCCCCCACACCTACCATCCCTGTGAATAACCCGAATCTGGGGTCGACATCCGTACCCCTCCACAGGGAGGCGCAGAGACCTCCGGTCACCGACACGAAAGTCGACATCAACAGTGTTGCTGAAGACACGCCTAAACGGTCACGAAAGAGGAATAGAAGACGTCGGTCCGAGGCACTTCCCCGAAGGGAAGAACAACCTAAACCGTGTAATGTCTTCGAGCGTCTTGGGGATAGGATACTCGAAGATCTCGAGACAAATCAAGAGGACGAATATCTCTCGGACGGATCTACGGATCACGCCCTCCAAGAGACGCCACACGAAAACACTAGGCGCGTCAGTGTCTTCGAGAGGATAGATCCTCCTAAGGGGAGAGATGTCACCCCCTCACCAATGACGTACAGTCACCGCAGCCGGTCAAGGCGCGGAGGACGATCGCCCAACTACGATTCATCCGGATCCGACTCCGATGCTCATCACCCAAGACGCCGCAAAGCGAGATACTCCTCCTTTGAATCTTTAGGCAGTAGTCAGGAGCATAGGAGACGATCACGTCGCCACTCCCAACAGGATAATGAAGATCTATCCCTCCCATGGTGCCGGGAGAGAGAGGACGCATTCACAAGTCGTATTCGGAACTACTCTAAGGATAAAAAGTGGCGCATGCCCACATGTGTAAAAACTTATGATGGGTCCGGCGATCCGGATGACCATCTAAAGGTTTTTGAAACACAAGCAAAGATTGAGCGATGGCCTATGCCTTTGTGGTGCCAGATGTTCAATTCAACACTCATTGGAAATGCCCGCGACTGGTTTGAAAGACTCCCACGCAGAAGCATAGACAACTTTGAGGAATTGTGACGTGCGTTCAGAAGGAATTATACTCAGAGAAAGAAGTATAACAGGGATCCTGTTTCATTGTCCACGGTGAAACAAAATCATGGGGAGTCTACGGAATACTGTACAGAGCGCTTCAAAGATGAGTGCACGAAAATTAAGGCATGTCCTGAAGTTTTATAGATATCTGACTATATGTGTGCTATGACGGATAAGGAACTAATCAGACGCTTGAATGACAAGCGTCCTGAAACATTCGATGAGTTAATGAAAATGGTTAGGTCCTTTGTGGAAGGAGAGACCGCGGTCTCGACGGCATATTCTACAAGAGGAAACTAAGGCTATCAGAATCATGACCAAACCAAGAAGCAACCAAACCAGGCGAGTGGTAGGAGTTTTGATTACCATGGTCAACAAAAAGGACGGGGTAGTGACAAGTTCACTCCTCTAAAAATGTCTCTACGCGAGATACTATTATCAGAGGGCGCAAACTTTCCAAGACCACCTCCCATGACAACTCCAGTCGACCGTCGTCAAGGGAATAGATTCTTTGAATTCCATAACGACAAGGGCCACGACACGGACGAGTGCATTAAGCTCAAAAAGTATATTGAGCCACTGGTAAAATCAGGACAACTCAAACATCTCACTAAGGATTGGAAGGATGTGAAGGACAACAAAAAGAGTGACAGGAAAGATCACCCCAAGGATAAGCCCAATACCATATTCATGGTACAGTCATGGCAGCGTAGGACTAAGCATAAGATTAGTAAAAAAAATTCTCGTTTCAAAGAGATCTCGTTCCCTCCCATAACCTCAAGCAATGTAGCCCAAGGGCCCCTCACTATTGAAGTAAACATGGGATACCACAACGTCCGCTGCATGTACGTGGACGGAGGGTCATCAGCCGAGATACTCTATGAACACTGCTTCACACAACTACGACCTGAGGTAAAGAAGCAGTTGATGTCGGCCACGTCGCCACTCATTAGCTTCAATGGAGAAACCATCTGGCCACTAGGCCAGCTGCGACTCTTAGTCACCATCGGAGACGACGGACACTCAACCACAACATGGATTAATTTCATGGTGATACGTTCACCATCACCGTATAATGGTATCATTGGAAGGCCAAGAATATTGGCTATCCGGGCCGTACCATCGACAACACATGGCATGATAAAATTCCATGTGGAAGGAGGAATTGTCACTATCTTCAATACGGTGGTACCACCATCAGAGTGTCATGCAATAACACCACCAGCGCAGCCAGTCCCCAAGGGAAAGGATTCACCACCAGCAAACTGGAAGGTAGCCATCCATCTAGACTACCCGGATCAAGAGATAACAATATGAGGAACTTTAACTGACAAAGGCAAGAGCGCCATGTGTAATCTCCTAAAAGCAAACCTTGACGTATTCGCTTAGGAGCCAAAAGACATGACGGGCATACTAATGTAAAGATTTTACTAGTTGAAATTGTTCGTTTCTTGGAATCTTTTCGAATTGATCTCTGGTTAATTGTGCGACTCAGTTGTTCTTGGTGAATCAAATAAAAGAGTTGTCGTTGTCTAAAACTAATTAAAAATAAAGACTTGAAACAATTAGAAATAAAGTAAAGACGGTAAAAAGAAACAACAATGAAAGATTAAAACTTGACGGGAAATAAATGACGAGAATTTTAAAAGGTAAATAAAGTAAATGACACAAATTAAAACTTAAATTAAAAGGAAAGCAAGTAAAAGTGCAAATAAAGAAAAAGGCGGGAAAAATAAAGTTTAAAACTAAAAACTGAAAAACTCATTCGGAATAAAACCTCTACTCGGAATAATTAAGCTATCCGGAATAAAAGGCTTATTCGGAATAAAATGCCACTCGGAATAAATAATGTTATCCGGAATAAAAGGGCTATTCGGAATACTTGAACATTCCGAATGGAAGACTCTATCCGGAATAATCTAATATTCCGAATAGGAGACTCTATCCGGAATAATCAGATATTCCGAATAGGAGACTCTATCCGGAATAATCTAATATTCCGAATAGAAGACTCTATTCGGAATAATCATATATTCCGAATAGGAGACTCTATCCGGAATATTAGAGATATTCCGGATAGAAGAATAAGAAGGCAGTTCATCCGGAATGTCTAGGCAAGATACAGTAACTTGAACAAGAAACATAGGATGAAGAACAACACACGAATTCGATCAAATCTAATCAAAACAAACCAAAAGATTAATCCAAAACAACCACAAAGCATCTACTAACAATAATCAATCAAAACAAATCAACAAAACTAACAAACAAAGCCAAATCAATCAAAACCCACTTGATCAAAACCATAAAAACTCAAGAACATGAACACAAAGATTAAGAACAAATCAAACAAGAAAGGTAGATGAGAGATTGAACAAGAAAAGTAAAGATTCAACAATAATTAAATGTAAACTTACTTGGAATTAAAAGGAATTTAAAGGTGCATAACATGAAATTAAGGTGCATCAAAATTAAAGTACAGGAAATGAAAATGGGGGAAGGATGGGTCGTCAAGCCACCAACAACATGAAAAATGAAACTACCTAATCTATATATAGGGGAATTAGGGAGGAGCTTAGGAAGCTTCCTCCTTCTTTCTTCTTTCTCTTAATTGCACCATTAGTCCTTAAGCCTTTTAATCTACTCAAATCTTGGACTTTAATGACTCTTGGCTCGGGATTTCTTTGAACTCGTCTTGTAATTCTTCAATAAATTAGACTTGAGTTCTTCGGCTTTTGGTGAACTTACGTCTTTTGACTTATTCTTTGATAAATCTTCAGAATTGGTCTTGGACTTCCGTTCTTTTTCCACTCTTGATCTTTCGACTTCATCTTTCGTCTTTTTCTTCGATAAAAGCCCGTGAATGCCGTGTTTTCTCCACTTTTCACCTTTTCGTCCTAAATCACAACAAAAACACAAACCACGCATAATTCCGACATAAATGATATAAAATACACGTTTTGGCTCGGTTATTATTGTAATTAAGTGGTAAAAAGGATGGGTGTTTTCACACCTATCACGTACCGCATTCGATAGCAGAGCATAGGTTACAAATCTGATCAGGATATCCCTCGGTGAAGCAAAAGAAACGCGTGCAAGCCCTAGAGCGAAGCCAAGTAATACTTCAAGAAGTAAAAAAGATGGTAGAAGCAGACATTATGCGAGAGGTATACTACCATGAGTGGCTATCCAACCCCGTCATGGTAAAGAAACACGATGGAAGTTGGCTCATGTGCGTTGACTTCACATATCTAAACAAAGCATGTCCGCAAGACTGGTACCCACTTCTGGAGATTGATTGGAAAGTGGAATCTTTTGTGGGTATCCCTTCAAATGTTTTTTGGACGCATACAAGGGGTATCACCAAATTCAGATGGCTACGGAGGATGAGGAAAATACGGCGTTCCATACAAGCCAGGGTGTCTACTGTTACACCAAGATGCCGTTCGGTCTCAAGAACGCAGGAGTAACGTATCAACGATTAGTCGACAAAGATTTTGATATTCAAATCGGGCGTAACTTAGAAGTCTATGTTGACGACTTGGTTATAAAGAGCCATACAGAGGAAGGGCTTATCAGGGATATTGAGGAAACTTTTGCCACTCTGCGAAAGATCAATATGAAGCTAAACCCCAAAAAGTGTACATTGGGAGCTACTGAAGGAATGTTCTTGGGATACATAACATGATTAACCCTAATGGGACAAGACCATGCCCGGACAAGACGGAAGTCGTGATACAGCTACCATATCCAAGAACGCTCAAAGAGGTACAGTCTCTTAACGGTAAGCTGGCAGGCCTGGATAGGTTTCTATCCAGGTCGGCGGAAAAATCCTTACCTCTATTCAATACACTCAAGAGGTGTATGAATTGGACGAAGGAAGCGGAGGAAGCTTTCCATGAACTCAAGACACACCTGGCCTCTCTCTCAATGTTGGTCGCACCGCGGCCTAAGGAGGAGTTGATCATTTATTTATCAGCCACCCATAGCGCGACCAGCGCAGTCTTGATGACGGATAGGGACACAGTACAAATGCCTATTTACTTTGTCAGCCGAGTGCTACAAGGACCAGAGTTGAATTACGCGCCAATGGAAAAGCTGGTTCTATCACTAGTATACGCCACAAAGCGCCTCCGCTGTTACTTCTAGACGCATCCTATCGTAGTAATTACGGACCAACCAATCAAGCAAGTTATATCAACACCGAACACGGCAAGGCGTTTGCAAAAATGGAGCGTTTTATTGGGAGAACATAATATCCCATATAGGCTTCACACGGCCGTCAAAGGCCAAATCTTGGCAGACTTTATAATAGAGAAGCTAGAAGAAGAAAGCATGAAGCCCCCCAATGAGGAAAAGCTACAAGACCCATGGGTCTTATTCACAAATGGATCCTCATGCAAAAACGGATCTGGCGCGGGCCTTATACTCACCAATTCGGAAGGTATGGAGTTTACTTATGCTTTACGCTTCGAATTCACATCAACAAATAATGGAGTTGAGTACGAGGCATTGATCGCAGGCTTAAGAATAGCCACACGGATGGGAGTACGAAACCTGAAGGCGTACGTTGACTCACGTCTAGTCGCAACCCATATCCTAAGGGAGTATGAGGCCAAAGAGGACAACGTGATCCAATACCTTGAGAAGGTCAAATCACTCATTGGAGAATTCACCAGGTTCACAATAAAGCAAGTGCCTAGGGGCGAGAACAAGAAGGCAGACGCCTTGAGCAAGATCACGTCTACTAGCTTTGCTCACCTATCCAAGCAAGTGTTGGTAGAAATAGTCAAGGATAGATCGATTGCGGGAGAAGAAACTTTGTCAATAGCCAAGGAGGAGGGACCTACGTGGATGACCCCACTCATCGAATATTTGACAAATGAAACACTCCCGGATGATGAGACTGAAGCACACCGTATCCGGTGAAAGTCGCAGGGGTTTGAGGTCCGTGACGGGATTTTGTATAAGAGCTTGCAACCCTGGTTACGATGCGTCGGACCAAAGCAAGTGAGCTACGTGATTACTGAAATTCATGAAGGGTCGTGCAACATGCATGCAGGCCCTAGATCAGTCGTAGCAAGAGCCTTTCGGACGGGGTACTACTGGTCAACCATGCATAAAGACGCACGAGATATAATACTTAGATGTAATGATTGTCAAGTGTACCGGCCTGTGCCACGTTACCCGCAACAAAAGTTAAACACCTATCACATCCCCATGGCCATTCTACAAATGGGAATTGACATAGCATAACCGTTCCTAGTGGTAGCTGGAGGTGTTAGGTTCTTAATTATCGCCATGGATTATTTCATCTGATGGATCATAGCCAAGGCGGTGGCAACAATCACGGGAAAGCAGGTAAAAAAGTTCATGTGGGAGAATATCGTATGTCTCTTTGGTTTACCAGGGGAGATAATCTATGACAACGGCAAGCAGTTCACGGAGAATCCATTCAGAGATTGGTGCGCGGTGTTGAATATCACACAACATTTCGCATCTGTTAAGCACCCGCAGACGAATGGTTTAGTGGAGCGTGCCAATCGAAGTTTGGGAGAGGGAATTAAGGCACGCCTAGATGACAAAAGTGCTTAGTGGATTGATGAACTACACATGTATTGTGGCCGCATCGTACAATGATCAAAACTGCTAATGGAGACACCCCATTCGCACTAGCGTACAATACTGAAGTAGTAATACCAGCTGAAATTAGAATGCCAGCAAACCGCACTGTGGAAGTGAATGTTACCACAAACGATGAGGAGCAAAGGATTAACTTAGACCTATTAGAGGAGAAACGAGAGTTGGCAGCAATCAATGAGGCGAGAGCTAAAGCAAAGATGAAAAGGTATTACGATGCTAAGGTGAATGGTGTATCTTTTAAGCCGGGAGACTTTGTTTATCGGGCAAATGAAGCAAGTCGTGTTGAAAATACCGGGAAACTCGGCCCAAAGTGGGAAGGACCGTATGAGGTCACGGACGCTTTGGGGAACGGTGCGTACAGGTGTTAGCCTCAAAATATTGAGTCAAACAAAAATGCTCGGTCATATGTTTATTATGTATCGTATATTAGAACGTTGTAATAGGTAGTATATTAGTCGTGTATTACGGGCTTAACTTTAGGCTAAAGTTCATTGATAAGTAACTAAAGCCCAAAAGGAAAGCCCGGCCCAAACCATATAGTCCATAAAGAAGCCCGCATGTGGGTGGACTATATATACCCTTCCTAGCATGTTAGGAAGGGTGTTGGTTCATTGTTTTCTCTCACTTCTCAATCTAACATTCACCTAGTTCCAACCATTTCTCTCTACTTTCTCTCACTACTTTCTCTCTCTAGAATTCATCTTCTTCATCTATTTTTCTTTCTTAAATTTGTATTATATTATCTAAATATATGGGACAACAATTGGTATCAATCGCCATGGGGTAGTTTTGTGATTGGTTGTTGTGTTTTCACTTGATTTATTTGATTTGATCCTTATTTCTTCCACGAATTCAAGATTTTTTTGTGTTTGTTTGTGATTTCAAGTCGTATACCTTCTTCAATAGTGTTGTAGTGATTTTGGTATCTTGGTTTTGGTTAAAAACACAAACTTTCTTGGATCAAACGTTCAAAAATTCTTGGTTTTTCATCATTCCGAAATTCTAGCAAAGGTATCCATCGGAAAGTACAAGTGTTTGAGGTTTGATCGCAATAACCTTTTGGTTCTACTTTGCGATCACTAGATTACAATACCTTATTCCGACGCGACATTCCGATCGTGCATTGCGATCTGGGATTCCGACGGTTTTTAAGGAATTTTGAGTCGTTACTCTGCCAAATTTGTTTCATCCATATTCCGATCTGAACATTCCGACGGTACATTGCGATCTGGGATTCCGACATGTATACATTGCGATCTAAGCATTCAGACAGAAGGACATTCCGATCTAAACATTCCGACAGTGCATTGCGATCTAAGCCATATTTCAATCTAAACATTCTGACAGTGCATTGCGATCTAAGCATTCCGAAAGCCAACATTCCGATGGACATTCCGAGGGCACATTCCGATGGACATTCCGATGGACATTCCGATGACATGTTTAGCTAAATTTTGATTCGAGTATTTTTTAGACTTAGCCACCATCTAGACTAGTTCCGTCAAGTAAATTCAAATTTTTTCCATACTAGTTTTAGGACATTTCTAGCTCGATTTCAAAATTTGGCGATCACAAAATTTTTTGGTCTACCATTTTGTCGGACTGGGGAATTTATTGTCGGACTGAATAAAAATTGTAATTTTTGGAATTTTAACCACAACAACAATCACAACAAATCTACTTAAGATCCATATTCACTTCATCATTTCAGAGAATATTGAGATGGATTCTACTGCCGAATATCGTGTGACGAACAACAACATAATGGCGGCGGGTAACAAAGAAAGACCACCAATGCTTGTGTTGGGTTGATATGATCAATGGCAATCTTGTTTTCTGCGTTATCTTGACACAAAACCTAACGGTGATACTTTAAGGCAATGTATTTTGGATGGACCCTATAAACTCTCAAGGATTCAAGTTCCTGCAATACCAGCCACAGACACAAGTGACGTACAACCCGCATATGAACGTGATGAAAAGAGGACCGACCTCACCCCAGAGAACCGTGCGTGGTTTGATGCAGAGAAGGAAGCAATCTACTTAATTCTCAATGGCATTGGAGATGATATTTACTCTACGGTTGATGCATGCCCTACTGCTCAAGAAATGTGGACGGCTATTGAAAGATTCCAACAAGGTGAATCACTTAACAAACAAGACGTGAAAACTAAGATGTTTTGGAACTTTGGAAAGTTTACATCAAAGGATGGGGAATCAATTGATTCTTATTACTCCCGATTCTACAAGATGATGAATGAAATGACCCGAAACAACTTGCAAGTCTCCACCATGCAAGTCAATGTCCAATTTCTACAGCAACTTCAACCAGAGTGGACACGGTTTGTCACCTTGGTGAAACAACAACAAAAGTTAGACGAAGTTTCATATCACAAGCTCTTTGACATCTTGAAACAATTTCAAAATGAGGCAAATGAACTTCGAGCTGAACGAGTTGCAAAGATTTCCAATCCACTTGCTTTGGTGTCTACCACTCAACATTACCCAAATTATCACTCTCGTACTTTAAAGACCTACTCTACTCAATCATCATCACCACGATCATCCATTATCTTCAAGTCACATGTTCCAACACGATCCTGAGGCAAAGAAGTTGCAAGAGCACCATCACCCACACCTGAGCAATCATCCGAAGAAGACAGTGATGAAGAAGTAGCTCAAAAGGATAGGGAATTCAAGCAACAAATGGCTTTCATTATGAAGCAATATAAGAAAATCTACAAACCCACCAACAACAACCTTCGAACATCTTCAAACCCGAGGAACACCCATGCACAAAGTCCTCCAAGGTATGACACACGAAGACGTGCTGAGAGTCCTCCAAAGCATGATCGACAACCTAAGTATGATAATCAGAGGGTGGCTACTATTGTTGGAAATAGGGAAACTGTTGGTACTCAAGTTGTGCAACAAAGTGGGATTCAGTGTTTTAACTGCAGAGGTTTTGGGCATTTGGCTAGGGAATGCAGGCAGCCAAAGAGGGTTAAATATTATCGTTATCATAAGGAAAAGATGCTGCTGTGTAAGAAAATGGAAGCTGGAATCAAGTTATCAGCCGAGGAAGGAGAAATGCTTGACGACACAGATGATGAACTCTCCGACCAAGAACTCGAGGCACATTATTCATACATGGCAAAGATTCATGAGGTCCTTAACGTCACTGAAGATGACAATGGTCCTATCTTTGATACCGAGCCAATTGATAAGGTACAACATGATGATGAATATAATGTGTTTGGTGATACACATGAGCATAGTGATCTTCCAACAACAATTACTGACACGTGTATGATGGAAACGGTTGATAGCAATACCACACCCGATTCATCATACATGTGCCATAATGAGTTTGAGGATGATCAACATGCAAATGAGTATGATGACGAGGAGCGTGTCGCGCTTGCTAATTTAATTGCTACTTTACAAAAAGATGTCAATAAAAATAGAAAGAGTCAAAAGCAATTAAAGAAGGCAAACACAGCGCTCACTCAAAACTTTGAAGAATGCAAAGCCGCTCTTATAAAATCTAGTGAGACTATTGATAGTTATAGGGCTGAGCTTCTTCAAAAGACCAACGAGCTTGAGGGGTACAAAAGTCGTGTCATCAACGTTAAAAAGGACGAGTTTGAAAATAAATACAACGAAGCTCTTGCTTTGTTAACTAAAGAAAAACGTCAATTTAATGTCTTATTAAGTGATGAACGTCAAAAAACGTACCTTGCCACAACAAAAGTTAATGAACTTGAACAGAGGCTTTCTATGAATACCACCGATTCTGCTAAAATTCTTGACGAAAAGAAACGAGAGGTTGAAACAATAAAACAAGATTTCAGAAATAGACAAGGCAAAGATACTGAAAAAGTAAAGGATCTCGAAGAACAAGTCGATTTTTTGAAAAAAGTTGTTTATAATATACATGACTCTATTCAAACAGTAAGAATGATAGCACCTCGGTCATTTTTCAAGGGTCAACCTAGCTTTGCCACCCCCAAGTACCTCGAACAAGCTCAAGCTGCGAACCCTCACTTATATCTTGATGAGTCCGAATGGACTAATAATGACTGCCCAGTAGCTAACCTCGATAGTGAAGAGACGTCCCTTTGGGATGAGGAGAGTAGATCACCAGTCAATAAAGATTTTGTGAAACCATATAACTATGCTTATCTAAACAGTCTTTATGGTCTTTTCACTCCACAAAAACAGAAGTCTCGTGAGGAATTCTTTTTAGAATGCAAACAAAGAAGAATTTAATGGAAAAAGGCTTTTGCCGCTAAGAGGAAAACAAATATTTTTAAATATATTAACTATTTGCCTCTAGATGCTTCTAAAAGCAAAAGTAGAAAAACACTTGGTTTTCTTAAACACCACGTTGATAATGTTCAATCAATTGTTGAAAGCGATTGGGAAAAACGTCAAAAGAATAAGTGGAAAACCGAGATTCCTCACGACATAACTGTGCTTGTGAAAGAACTTTTAATACCAAATACGAAGATAATAAAAGAACATGTTCTTGAGTTTGAAAATTTGATTCGGTCTGAAATGTTTGATGATTCGAAATATGTTGAGTCGCTTGAAAAAGAAATTGATGAACTTCAAAATGACAAATCAGAATTTTCAAACGAATATGATCTACTCTTAGAAGAATGTCTCTCCAAAGATATTTTGTGTGTTACTCTTCAATCTTGTGCTGATATCGATGAATATTCTGATGTTGCATGCAAATATCTTGATAAAATCAAAGAATGTGAGCGTCTTGAACTTGAGCTTTCGAAACATAAAGAAAATGTTGATAAAAAGGCTTTTGAGTTACTTCAACACAAAACTGATTTCCTTCAAAAACATTATCATTCTCTTGAACTTGCTTTGCAAAAAGACGTTGGTAGTTTTCCACATGATAATAAATTGCAAGAAAAACTTTCCCAAACGTTTCGAGAAATGAATGAACAGAATTTGGAAATTAAAGGGTTGAAAGCTCAGTTACAAGACAGGGACAAAGCGATAGCAGAGTTGCAGAAACTCGTTGCTAAGATGGGTGGGAAAATTGTGGAACCCAGTGTTAAGAAACATGTTGTAAGACAACCAAATGCTCAAAAAGTGACTAGACCCTCTGTCTTGGGAAAACCATCTGTTTTCTCTAATTCTGCATTTGCAAAACCTGCGTTTGCACCCAAGACGGATGGGAAGGATAGGTTACCACAAAACACTCCGAAAACACATATTCTATCACAAAGCATTAAGAACACAAATGTGGTTAAACCAGGTATGTATAGATTGGCCACTACAGCTACACACAACAAAGAAAGTCAATCACCTCAGACTTCTAGAAACACTAATAGACGTGTGTCTTTTACTACAGGAGTAGTCCCCACTGATAGTGTTAGCCGGCCCTAGCTTAAGAGCACTCGAATGAATGAAAAGGTTTGGAAAAACAAAAGTCAAGGGAAGATGAAGACAATAGAAGACCACCCTAGGATTTTCAATGTTTCAAAGAATAAAACGTCTGTAATCGCGTGTAATGACGATATGAATGATTCGACTTTGAATGCTTTGAATGTTAAGTTTGTTTGTGTGAAATGTGGAAAGTGTGCTAATGCTAATCATGTTATGTGTGTTTCGAATAATGTCAAAGGCGTAGAAACTAGAACTAAGAAGCAAACTGTGATGCCTATTAGTGCTAGAAAACCCAAACGCAAAGTGAACCATTCTGGTGCAACCCCCCCTAAGAAAAGTATTGCATCAGACTCCACCACTAAGAACCCTAGAAGCAGAATTAGGGAATTATACGAGTCTGCTAGCAAGCCTTGGAAATGGTGGTTTGCTAATCAATGTCCTCCAGGATATAAATGGTTGCCTAAGGTTAGGACAAGAAATGTGACTACGTGCGTTAGTGTGACTCTAAGTGATGAAACTAGGGAAACTAATGAATCGGAAATCACAACTAACATGGAATCCAATTTAGCAAATGCTCCATCGTGTTCTAATTCTTCTGCAGGTGATCGAAATAATTCTCTTCATACTGGATTCCGGATGCACGAAGCACATGACGGGGAATCTCAAGCTTCTAATTAACTTCGTGGAGAAGTTCCTGGGTACGTTCCGATTCAGAAATGATCAATTTGCACCGATCCTAGGATATGGAGACTTGGTTCAGGGGAATATCACTATAAAAAGGGTTTACTACGTCGAAGGGCTAAATCACAATCTTTTCTCGGTTGGTCAATTCTGTGATGCAGATTTGGAGGTTGCTTTTAGAAAGAAGACATGTTTTGTTCGTGATTATGATGGGAATGACTTACTTACCAGAACACGGGGTACTGATCTCCACACTATTTCACTACAAGACTCCACATATTCAACTTCCAATCTGTTTCATGGCTAAAGCTTCAACGACTCAAGCTTGGTTATGACATCAACGTTTATCTCATCTTAACTTTGATACCATCAACTTGCTTTCCAAGAAAGATATTGTGCGAGGCCTTCCTAACTTGAAATTCATCAAAGATCATCTTTGTTCTTCTTGTGAGCTTTGTAAAGCTAAACGGAGTAGTTTCAAGACAAAGACTACACCAAGCTCTAAAGGACGGTTAGATCTTCTTCATATAGATTTGTGTGGTCCCATGCGTGTTCAAAGTATCAATGGGAAGAAATACGTTATGGTAATTGTCGATGACTACTCAAGGTACACATGGACTCACTTCTTGAGGTCCAAGGATGAAACACCCGATGTTCTCATCAGCTTCCTTAAAGTGATACAACGTGGTCTTAAAGCTCAAGTTAAAGTGGTTCGTACTGACAGAGGTACTGAATTTTTGAATTCAAAACTGAGAAACTATTTTGAAGCTGAAGGAATTGAACATGAAACATCTATTGCTCGAACACCCGAACAAAATGGCGTTGTTGAAAGACGAAACCGTACTTTAGTTGAGGCTGCTTGAACATTATTATCCGCTTCAAAACTTCCACTATACTTTTGGGCCGAAGCCGTGTCAACCGCATGCTACACACAAAACCGCTCTTTAATTATCCCAAGACACGAAAAGACACCATATCACATAATTAATGATCGCAAACCTTCACTCAAACACCTTCATGTTTTTGGATGTATGTGTTACATTATACGAGATGGTGAAAATCTGGACAAGATGAAAGAGAAAGGTGATGCATGCATTTTAGTGGGATATGCAACTCTGTCTAAGGGATACAAAGTATACAACAAGAGAACAAAATTGATAGTCGAGACTATTCATATCAGATTTGATGAATTACAAGAAATGGCACTTGAACAAAACAGTTTAAGTCCCGATCAACAACGACAAACGACTTCCGTTCACAACCGCACGGAACTCAGAACTCAAGACCACAACAATGAATCGTCAAGTTCAAAGCTGGTTCCTGAACATGTTCCTAGAGCAGATATGACAATGGACACGACACTTGAAGAGTTGGAAATGTCATATGGACCAATGTTTGATGAATATTTCATGGGGGAGAAACATGTTGTATCAAAGTCTTCCGCTGTCACTCATGATACGAATGATAATACCGATCATCATCAAGAAAAGGATACAACTTCATATACTTCAACACGGGTTGCTACAAATTTACCTCCTCAGAATATCACTTCAACAATCGATCCTACAACATCCACAACTACTGTTATTGCTCCAGAGAACACAAATCAAGCAGACGATGCATTATCTGACGATGACGATTTTCACAACCCATTCGGTACACCGGTACACGAAACTGGAGAGTCTTCTTGTAACACCCCATTTTGATAATTGAATGTCACGCGTAATTATGGCGTGTCATCAAAGCATACAAGGAAAAATGTCTAAACATTACATGACCATAAAAGGAAAATACCGGAATCAAACATCGGTAGTCCAAAAGTAAAGCTCATCATACACAAACATAAGTACTGTAAAGGAAAGGACTAAACAATGTCCATAGCAAGAGTATCAAAGTAAAGATAATGCATAGAGTAAAGAAAGGCTAGAAAGATTCTAGTCCACATGCACGTACGCTTAAAGTCTACGAGCGTCCCTAAGTACCTGCCATTTTGGGAACATAGAAAAGGAAAACGGCTAAGCAATACGCTCAGTGCACGTATGTACAATAAAGCATGAATAGGATAAGCATATAACATATAACAACGGAAGAAACTAAGTCCCGAATAACCTGGTTAAGTCTTGGTAAAACTGGTTTTATAGTTTGAAAAGCCTTATGTTTATCTTATAAAAACTGTTTAACATGTTCTACCATTAGCCAATATAGGTCATGAAAATCCACCGTGCATGAATACTTGGACGGGTGACCTCATCATGCAAATTAGAGGGGCTGCCTCTAATTTAATATATTGGTTTTGGGTAGGAGGGATCAGCTCCTTGTGAAGGATGCAAGGCACACACCACATTCACACTCAGTAATCTACTGAAAAACATGTAACTAGGATGCACCCATACGCCCCACATGATAAATATAATAATATGGCCAAAAGCTGAAGGGACGCCACAAGCAATCACTCCGCCGTGGTGAAGTCATAACATCAGTGCCTCTAATGTTATGGTTATGGTACCTCCATAACTAGGTGAAACTGGTCATGCATGTATATGGCTATATGTATTCTAAATTAAACATAAGCAAGTCAAACATATAAACTTATATTACGGGAAAACATTTGGCTGCATACGGGGAATCCTAATAAGGAAAGAATGTCCATACTGAAAGGACGGGAATCCGTACCTTATGTCCAGTGAACGAAGAAGATGAACTGAGGAGAATCCTACTTCGATATCACTAATGCTACATAAATACATACATGAATAAGTATCTGCTTACTAAATACGTAACTGGTTTTATGTCATGTCTTAGCTTATTTTATATGTTCATATCATGTTTTACTGTTTAAAGCCTTAAACTGTGTTTATCTTATATTCTTGTCTATTCTAATTAAGCATTTCTGGTATTTCATGTATTATTATACTTACTGTGTAATAATAAGTTACTTTCCAAAAATAGCAGGTTTCCTAAATTAGAAAGTTTCCAAAAATAGAAAGTTTCCAAAAATAGAAAGTTACCAAAAACAGAAAGTTTCCAAAAATAGAAAGTTTCCAAAAATAGAAAGTTTCCAAAATTAGAATTACTGCTCAAAATAGATAAGTTTCTAAAAATAGAAAGTTTCCATAAATAGATCAGCTGTCTTAATTAAATAAGTTTCTAAAAATAGAAAGTTTCCATAAATAGATTAGCTGCCTTAATTATATAAGTTTCTAAAAATAGAAAGTTTCCATAATTAGATATAAGCTGGTTAAATAAGCTAAGTATATAAGCCTAAGTGTTTTTCTGATTATTTTCTAAGTCATAATGATATAATGTATAGTTTATTAATTATTACATGTAATTTAAATAAACTATAGGTTACAAGTATTTAATTAAATATATCATGTTTTTAATTCAATAAAGTTGAATACTTAGGTTAAAACACGTATTATTATTTATTAATAATATAACCTAAGTCATGTTAATTAATTAATTATAACTATGGTTTTTAATAATTAATTAATTATAAAGTCTAGAAAATATAAAAAAATACTTAGGTTAATAATTTCATGATTCTAATAATTAAGATATAACCTAAGTCATGTTTATTAAATAAATCATGTCATATTATTCTTAATTTAATTTTAACATATGATTATAAAAAAAATATAATCTTAACATAAACCGTGAACCGGATCTTGACTAGAAACCATGAACCGGACATGAAATCGACACCATACCCCAAACCACTTCGGGGTTCCCTTTGGTTTGCTGCTGCCGTGGGACCCACACCACCAAACCGGGACCATATGGTCTCGGTGGTGGTCCATTAGCCAAACCGAGACCCCCTTGGGGTTCGGTTTAGGCGTCGGCCAAACAAACACCCCTAAAAACAACCTTTTTGATTTACCCAATAACCATTTACATGATTGATTTATGTTTTTAATTAGGTTTTTAAAAACATCATGTTCTTAATAAATTTTATTAGATCAAATCAAAAAGAAAAAGGATTAAAAGAATATACCGAATGCGTGGATCTAACGAGGATGAACACACACGAACACACGTACAAGATTCAAGATCAAAAACAAAACGAACACCCCCTTTCTTGTTGTTGTATGCGGTGACCAAGGAGAGGACGAAGGAGAAAGGAGAAAACTTTTTAGGTTTTTAATTTGTTTTCCTGTAAAGTGAAAAATGAAAACAAGTTTTACCTTTACCCCCCTTTCATTGTAAAATTTGATGGGCTTGGCCCATGGTGTTGGTGTAGCCGTGGGTAGGGGCCCCCACATGGGGTACCCGTAACGTTTTCCGTGTCTCGTTATTTAAGTGTTCGTTCGTGTTTATTTGTGTTCGTGTTTAGTGTGTTCTCGTTAAATATTTACCGTGACCTAATATATATTTTCATGCTCGTAATACATATATATACGTAATTAATATGAGTTTGTGATTTAATTACGTTCATGATTTCATGATCGCATGTTCGTGATCAATTATTGTTAAATAATTATTGCGTGTTCGTGCGTAATAAATACTTATCGTGTTCTAACACGCACGTAATACGTAAAATCCTAACACGTAATCGTAATCATACTATAAAAGGAAAGTTTTAATCTAATACGTACGATCTTAAGGGTACTATTCATGGTAAAAGCATGCGGGTTTTACAACTCTTCCCCCCTAAAAAGAATAATTCGTCCCCGAATTATAGATAAAGTAAACTGAAAAAGAAGAACATACCCGAATTCAAAATATGAAATGAGGGTAAGAAGCCCAGATAGACTCCTCTGTTTCCTAAGTGGCTTCCCGCTCGGTATGATCCCTCCATATGATTTTGACGAATGGAATCGTCTTCCTTCTCATGACTCGTTCTTGTCTGTCAAGAACTCGTCCGGGTTCTTCTATAAAAGTGAGATCTTCACGTATCTGTTTTAGTGGATACTGAACCATGTGAAGGGGATGATACTGGTACCCTCTGAGTAAGGACACATGAAACACATTGTGTACATGGGAAAGCTGCGGAGGTAACGCTAACCGGTAAGATACTTCACCGATTCGTTCAATGATATCAAACGGTCCGATGAAACGAGGACTGAGCTTCCCTTTAATCCCGAAGCGTCTAACACCACGTGCCGGCGAAACCTTACGGAAGACGTGATCTCCTACGCTAAAATGTATGTCCCTACGATGCTTATCGGCGTAACTCTTCTGACGTGACCGTGCTTCCTGAAGTTTCTGCTTAGCTACTGCGATCCTTTCTTTTGTCATCTTTATGATTTCTGGTCCTTCAAGTGTTCGCTCGCCAACCTGATCCCAGTAGATTGGGGCGCGACACTTTCTGCCATACAACATCTCGAAAGGAGTACACTTGATACTTGCGTGCCAACTGTTGTTGTATGCAAACTCCACCAAACAGATGTAATCGTCCCAATCACCCGTCCATTCCAACGCACATGACCTCAACATGTCTTCAAATGTCTGAATCGTTCGCTCCGACTATCCGTCTGTTTGAGGATGAA
Source organism: Glebionis coronaria (assembly GCA_025667525.1). Taxonomy (NCBI): domain Eukaryota; kingdom Viridiplantae; phylum Streptophyta; class Magnoliopsida; order Asterales; family Asteraceae; genus Glebionis; species Glebionis coronaria. Next base: position 106,948,667 of record CM046882.1, read on the forward strand.
AAGCCGTGCTAAGCTTAAGTTGTGTACCCCAAGCTTTCTGCAGACTCTTCCAAAATCGCGAAGTGAAACGAGGATCTCTGTCTGAGACGATGCTGGATGGAGCACCGTTCTCATGATCTCTCTTCTATACGTATCAGCGAGTTTACTTACCGGATCTTCCTTGCGGATCGATAAGAAATGAGCTGATTTGGTAAGTCGATCTACGATAACCCAAATTGCATCGTGCTTTCTCTTGGTAGGCGGAAGACCAGTAACAAAATCCATGGTGATTTTGTCCCACTTGCACTCTGGGATATCTAACGGTTGAAGGAGACCGCCAGATCGCTGATGCTCGATCTTAACCTGCTGGCAGGTAAGACATTTGGAGACGTAAGTGGCCACATCCTGTTTCATACCACTCCACCAAAAGTATTGCTTGATGTCATGGTACATCTTAGTCGAACCAGGATGTATAGAGAATGGAGAGCTATGAGCTTCATCTAACAAGGCTTCCCGGAGTTCTTGGTCATCAGGAGCACAAAGTCTCGTGCCCCGCCATACGATACCATTTGCATCCACTCTGAATTCCGTCTGTTTCTCCAAATTCTGTACTATCGCCCAGATTTCTCCGTCATCTTTCTGAGCTTCCTTGATCTAAGAGAGTAACTCTGGTTCTACTCTAAGATTAACCCAGTAACCGTGCTGTCCACGTACCATGATCTCGATGTCTAGTCGCTCAAAGTCTCTTATGATTTCCTCCTCAATTTTAATGCCGTTGATCATTCCGGGCTTCTTGCTAAGAGCATCTGCTACTACATTTGCCTTTCCGGGATGATACTGTAGATTAATGTCATAATCCTTCAACAGCTCTAACCATCTCCTCTGCCTCATGTTCAATTCACGTTGAGTGAAGATATACTTCAAGCTCTTGTGGTCCGTGAAAATGTCACATGATTCTCCATATAAGTAGTGCCTCCAAATCTTTAATGCAAACACGACTACAGCAAGTTCCAAGTCATGCGTGGGGTAATTTTCTTCATAAGGCTTAAGCTGCCGTGAAGCGTACGCGATCACTTTCCCATGTTGCATGAGAACACAGCCAAGTCCCTTCCCCGATGCATCACTGTAGATTTGAAATCCACCCGTACCAGATGGGAGAGTAAGAATAGGTGCATATACTAGCTTCTGCTTCAGGTCTTCAAAGCTCTTCTCTCGTTCTTCAGTCCAGACGAATTTCTCCCTTTCCGCATCAGTTTGGTCAATGGTAGTGCTAAGCGGGAAAAGTTCTCCATGAACCTACGGTAATAGCCAGCTAAGCCTAAGAAACTGCGGACTTCCGTTGCTGATGTCGGCCTCGGCCACTTAGTAATGGCTTCAACCTTCGCTGGATCCATAGTGATTCCTTCTGCTGATACAATGTGACCTAAGAATGCCACCTTGTCTAACCAGAACTCACACTTGGAGAATTTAGCATACAGCTGCTTCTGGCGAAGAATCTGTAGTACTGTACGAAGATGGTCTTCGTGTTCCTCCTTGCACTTTGAGAAAATCAGGATGTCCTCGATGAAGACAATGACGAACTTGTCCAAAAATTCATGGAAGATTCTGTTCATCAAATCCATGAACACTGCTGGAGCATTTGTCAGGCCGAATGGCATAACTACAAACTCGTAGTGGCCATAGCGGGTACGAAAAGCAGTCTTGGCGATATCCTGCTCCTTAACCCGTAGCTGATGGTAGCCTGACCTAAGATCAATCTTGGAGAAGTGTTTGGCCCCTTGGAGTTGGTCAAACAGATCGTCTATACGCGGCAGTGGATACCTATTCCGGATAGTAATCTTGTTGAGCTCGCGATAGTCTATGCAAAGACGCATACTGCCGTCCTTCTTCTTAACAAATAAGACCGGTGCGCCCCATGGAGATGCGCTCGGTCGAATGAAACCTCGTTCAAGAAGTTCTTGCAGTTGATCCTTCAGCTCCTCCAGCTCTATGGGAGCCATGCGATAAGGAGCCTTGGAGATTGGTTCAACTCCTGGAATAAGCTCGATACTAAATTACACTTCTCGTGCAGGTGGTATGCCCGGAATTTCTGCTGGAAAAACATCTTGGAATTCCGACACTATTAGTTGATCCTGAATTGATGGAGATTCAACATCCATGTCATGAACCGTAGCTAGATAACCCTCGCAGCCATGTGACAGTAGTGCACGCGCTTGCAGGGTAGATATGATTTGTACAGACCGTCCGGGTACGAACCCGTTATGAATGTACTCTGGTGCATTAACATCACCGAAGATAACTCGATATGAATGGCAATCTATGGTAGCATGATGCTTGGATAGCCAATCCATGCCCAAAATCATGTCGAAGTCATTCATGTCTAGCGGAAGTGCGTCAACAGGTCGAACCTTATCATCAAATTCTAGGGGAAGACTCTTGTATACATGGGTGATTAATACAGAGTCCCTCAAAGGCGTGGAAATAGTAAGCCTATTCTCTAGTGGCATGGGGGGCATTCTAATGTTCTTAGCATAAGCAGTAGAAATAACCGAGTGAGTAGCACCCGTATCAAAAAGAACACATGCAGCTTGACCATACATATACACGATTCCAGTGATGGTACCTGTAGACTTGTTGGCCTGGTCTCGAGATGTCGTGTAGACACGCCTGGTGGTAGGAGGCGGCTTGGAATCAGCATGTCCCGATGTGCCCTCCATCTCGCCCTTTCGGCAATCCTTCATGATATGGCCAGGAAGACCACACTTGAAGCATGCGTCAGTGTTACGACGACATGGCCCTGGGTGCCTACGGTGGCAAGTAGAGCAAAGAGGATGAGTATATCCTCCAGCAGGTGCTCTGGCTGGCTGGGAACCTGATAAAACATTTTACATAAGACATGATAATATGGTACAAAGGACAATGCGAATAATTGTAAGATTGAATACCAATGATAGTTGGACGGCTAGGCTGTGAACCTCTTTGGTTCTGGTCCCTACCGTTTCCATGGTTCCTAGTAGAAGTTTTGCTAAAGTGTCAGAATATGAGTTATAACATGAAATCATAAGAAAGTGTGTAAGTATTAGGACCTGCCGCCGTTGGAGTGTCCAGCGTTGTTACGGTAATTTTCATTACCGCCATGCGTATCCGTAGTAGAACGGTCGTTAGTCTGACCGTTTCCCTTGGGCTGATGAGGCTGCTGCTGAGTAGCCGGCTGAGACCGGTCCCCAGTTTTCTGCCTGGAAGATACATTTTAAAGAGATGAATAATTGACATATATGGAAAGAATACGGATTGATCACCGCTTGAATACGAATGTTTACCTCTTGTCGGGTCTCTCAGCTTCCCCGAACTCATCTCTCTCCTGCAGCATCTCCAGCTTACGTGCTGCATCGGCTACTTGTGCTACAGTGTTGAACGTAGCATACACCAGATTGTTTGCAACCGATGTGCGAAGAGCCCACCTAAAGTGGTGTGCCTGCTCTTCAGGAGTACCTGCTGCTGCACCAAGGAAACCAGCTAAGCGAAGAAAGCGCTGCATAAACTCGTTGCTATTCTCCCCAGCTCTCTGTCGGATCCCATGGTACTCCCTCTTGAGCTTGTCTTGCTCAGCCTTGGGAAAGAACTGCTCCATCACCCTGTCCTTGAACTGAGCCCAAGTCAAACCAGCAACCCACTCGTCACCTCCCTCAGACTACATCAATGCTAACCACCAATTTAGCACATTGCTTTCGAACCGATAGCATGCCAACCTCGCCTTGTATGCGGGGTCACAACCCATAGCATTGAAAATCTTCTCGATGTGAGCCAACCAGCTTTCAGCATCACTGGGGCTATCTGTTTTCTCAAAAGCTCGAGGACAGAGCTTGTTGAATCTCTCCAGCCATACTGCCAATGTCACTGGAGGAGGAGGAGGAGGTGCCTGATTATGCTGCTGATTGTTGGCAGCTTGAACCTCAGCCCTGATGTCATTCCTCAGTTGAGGAAGCAAAGCTTGCATTGCTGCTTGGATTGCAGCATTAAGTTGTTCCTGTTCGCCTGTGAGAACCATATGACAGTATAACATAAAACATATGATTAAACAGATCAAAACATAAAATATATATACATGAAAAAAATTTATACCAAAATTTCAAGAGAAAAATTTTATGCAAGAAAATTTTGTGTATGAATGCATGATGCAGTTTTATGAAAACTTTTGTATGCACGAGAGTGAACGCCTATGGTCAGTTCACAAAAAATAAAAGACATGGCGAGGGGACGCCTATGGGTCGGTCCCAAATTTTAAAGTTTCGATAAAACACATGCGACTAAATAGGGCAAGTCCTGTACCAACCATTACTTAGTCATAAACCTGCGACAATGACATATATGTATGCATAAAAATGATGAATGCATGAAAACGACTGTTAGTTCTAGAAAGACCATAGTGACTACCCACTAATCACAGGTCATATTTTTGAGAGCCTACAGGTCAAAGCCTTGGCTCTGATACCATAATTGTAACACCCATTTTGATAATGGAATGTCACGCGTAATTATGACGTGTCATCAAAGCATACAAGGAAAAATGTCTAAACATTACATGACCATAAAAGGAAAATACCGGAATCAAACATCGGTAGTCCAGAAGTAAAGCTCATCACACACAAACATAAGTACTGTAAAGGAAAGGACTAAACAATGTCCATAGCAAGAGTATCAAAGTAAAGATAATGCATAAAGTAAAGAAAGGCTAGAAAGCTTCCAGTCCACATGCACGTACGCTTAAAGTCTACGAGCGTCCCTGAGTACCTGCCGTTTTGGGAACATAGAAAAGGAAAACGGCTGAGCAATACGCTCAGTGCACGGATGTACAATAAAGCATGAATAGGATAAGCATATAACATATAACAGCGGAAGAAACTAAGTCCCGAATAACCTGGTTAAGTCTTGGTAAAACTGGTTTTATAGTTTGAAAAGCCTTATGTTTATCTTATAAAATCTGTTTAACATGTTCTACCATTAGCTAATATAGGTCATGAAAATCCACCGTGCATGAATACTTGGAGGGGTGACCTCATCATGCAAATTAGAGGGGCTGCCTCTAATTTAATATACTGGTTTTGGGTAGGAGGGATCAGCTCCTTGTGAAGGATGCAAGACACACACCACATTCACACTGAGTAATCTACTGAAAAACATGTAACTAGGATGCACCCATACGCCCCACATGATAAATATAATAATATGGCCAAAAGCTGAAGGGACGCCACGAGCAATCACTCCGCCGTGGTGAAGTCATAACATCAGTGCCTCTAATGTTATGGTTATGGTACCTCCATAACTAGGTGAAACTGGTCATGCATGTATATGGCTATAGGTATTCTATATTAAACATAAGCAAGTCAAACATATAAACTTATACTACGGGAAAACATTTGGCTGCATACGAGGAATCCTAATAAGGAAAGAATGTCCATACTGAAAGGACGAGAATCCGTACCTTATGTCCAGTGAACGAAGAAGATGAACTGAGGAGAATCCTACTTCGGTATCACTAATGCTACATAAATACATACATGAATAAGTATCTGCTTACTAAATACGTAACTGGTTTTATGTCATGTCTTAGCTTATTTTATATGTTCATATCATGTTTTACTGTTTGAAGCCTTAAACTGTGTTTATCTTATATTCTTGTCTATTCTGATTAAGCATTTCTGGTATTTCATGTATTATTATACTTACTGTGTAATAATAAGTAACTTTCCAAACATAGCAAGTTTCCTAAAATAGAAAGTTTCCAAAAATAGAAAGTTTCCAAAAATAGAAAGTTACCAAAAATAGAAAGTTTCCAAAAATAGAAAGTTTCCAAAAATATAAATATTCCAAAAATAGAAAGTTTCTAAAAATAGTTACTGCTCAAAATAGATAAGTGTCTAAAAATAGAATGTTTCGATAAATAGATCAGCTGCCTTAATTAAATAAGTTTCTAAAAATAGAAAGTTTCCATAAATAGATTAGCTGCCTTAATTAAATAAGTTTCTAAAAATAGAAAGTTTCCATAATTAGATATAAGCTGGTTAAATAAGCTAAGTATATAAGCCTAAGTGTTTTTCTGATTATTTTCTAAGTCATGATGATATAATGTATAGTTTATTAATTATTACATGTAATTTAAATAAACTATATGTTACAAGTATTTAATTAAATATATCATATTTTTAATTAAATAAAGTTGAATACTTAGGTTAAAACATGTATTATTATTTATTAATAATATAACCTAAGTCATGTTAATTAATTAATTATAACTATGGTTTTTAATAATTAATTAATTATAAAGTCTAGAAAATATAAAAAAATACTTAGGTTAATAATTTCATGATTCTAATAATCAAATTATAACCTAAGTCATGTTTATTAAATTAATCATGTCATATTATTATTAATTTAATTTTAACATATGATAATAAAAAAAATATAACCTTAACATAAACCGTGAACCGGATCTTGACTAGAAACCATGAATCGGACATGAAATCGACACCATACCCCGAACCACTTCGGGGTTCCCTTTGGTTTGCTGCTGCCGTGGGACCCACACCACCAAACCGGGACCATATGGTCTCGGTGGTGGTCCATTAGCCAAACCGAGACCCCCTTGGGGTTCGGTTTAGGAGCCGGCCAAACAAACACCCCTAAAAACAACCTTTTTGATTTACCCAATAACCATTTACATGATTGATTTATGTTTTTAATTAGGTTTTTAAAAACATCATGTTCTTAATTAATTTTATTAGATCAAATCAAAAAGAAAAAGGATTAAAAGAATATACTGAATGCGTGGATCTAACGAGGATGAACACACACGAACACACGTACAATATTCAAGATCAAAAACAAAACGAACACCCCCTTTCTTGTTGTTGTATGCGGCGGCCAAGGAGAGGAAGAAGGAGAAAGGAGAAAACTTTTTAGGTTTTTAATTTGTTTTCCTGTAAAGTGAAAAATGAAAACAAGTTTTACCTTTACCCCCCTTTCATTGTAAAATTTGATGGGCTTGGCCCATGGTGTTGGTGTAGCCGCGGGTAGGGGGCCCCACATGGGGTACCCGTACCCTTTTCCGTGTCTCGTTATTTAAGTGTTCGTTCATGTTTATTTGTGTTCGTGTTTAGTGTGTTCTCATTAAATATTTATCGTGACCTAATATATATTTTCACGCTCGTAATAAATATATATACGTAATTAATATAAGTTCGTGATTTAATTACGTTCATGATTTCATGATCGCATGTTCGTGATCAATTACTGTTAAATAATTATTGCGTGTTCGTGCGTAATAAATACTTATCGTGTTCTAACACGTACGTAATACGTAAAATCCTAACACGTAAACGTAATCATACTATAAAAGGAAAGTTTTAATCTAGTACGTACGATCTTAAGGGTACTATTCATGGTAAAAGCATGCGGGTTTTACACTTATACTAGCCATGTTGATCCGTCAAATATGCATACGTTTTATCAACGACATCCTTCAACACATCATTGGACCCGAGATCATCCTTTGGTTAACGTAATTGGAAACCCTTCACAGCCTGTTTGTACAAGACGACAACTAGCCACTGATGGCGATGTTTGTATGTTCGCACTCGCCGTGAGTACAACTGAACCGAAAAACATCAAAGAAGCCATGGCTGATCATGCTTGGATTGAATCGATGACGAATGAACTTCAAAAATTTGAAAGACTTAAAGTCTGGGAACTTGTTGACAGACCATACGATGTGATTCCTTTAAATCTTCGTTGGATCTGGAAAAACAAGTGGATGAAGAAAACACGATCATCAAGAACAAAGCTAGGCTAGTAGCTAAGGGGTATGGCCAGAAAGAGGGAATTGATTTTGACGAATCATTTGCACCAGTAGCTTGTTTGGAAGCGGTCAGGATTTTTCTTGCTTATGCTGCACATAAGGGATTCACTGTCTATCAAATGGACGTAAAGACGACATTTCTTAACGGTCCTTTGAAGGAAGAAGTCTATGTCACGCAGCCGGAAGGATTCGTTAATCCTCATTATCCTGACAAGGTGTATCGTCTCCACAAGGCACTATATGAACTCAAGCAAGCTCCAAGGGCGTGGTACGACGAGCTCTCAAAATTTCTGGTATCCAAAGGTTTCTCAAAAGGTTCCATTGATCTAACTTTGTTCACTTATAAATATGGGGATGACATTTTGCTCGTGCAGATTTATGTTGATGACATTATTTTCGGGTCTACAAACCCAAAACTTTCAAAATGGTTTGAAAAAGTAATGCACAACAAATTTGAAATGTAATGATGGGCGAACTAAAATTCTTTCTTGGAATTCAAGTTCACCAATCCCCAAGTGGTATCTTTATAAACCAAGCTAAGTATTGTCAAGAGATAATCAAAAAGCATGGTATGACCTTATGTGACCCCGTTGGGACACCATTATCAACCACATCGCTAGATGCTGACTTGGAGGGAAATGCCATCGATCAAACGAGATATCGTTCCATGATTGGTTCCCTCATGTATCTGACAACAAGCAGACCTGATATTCATCATGCTACATGCTATTGTGCACGATATCAAGCACGACCCACTGAAAAGCACCTCAAGGAGGTTAAACGGATCTTTCGGTACCTTAAGAATACCATTCATTTGGGACTCTGGTATCCAAGGGAAACCGGTTTCTTTCTAACGGCCTATTCAGATTCTGATCATGCAGGGTGTCTTGATACACGAAAAAGTACTTCTGGTGGTGCACAATTTCTAGGTCAAGATAAGCTTGTGGGATGGTCTTCCAAGAAGCAGGATTGCACGTCACTTTCATCAGCCGAAGCGGAGTATGTGTCTCTATCTGCGTGTTGTGCTCAAGTTCTATGGATGAGAACACAACTCACGGATTATGGCTTTCACTTTGATAAAGTACCTATGTACTGTGACTCAAAGTCGTCCATAGCCATCTCTTGCAATCCGGTACAGCATTCCCGCACGAAGCACATTGATGTCCGATATCACTTTATAAAGGAACAAGTTGAAAGAGGTATCGTTGAACTATACTTTGTTGGAACGGATTACCAATTAGCCGACTTGTTTACGAAAGCTCTGTCGAAAGATAGGTTTGAGTACCTCGTTAGGCAAATTGGTATGAGATGTTTGACTCCAGCGGATCTGGAGATTCTGGCAAAGGTGCCTGCTTGATTTATCTATCAAACATCAACCTGTAAATATCTTTGAAAAAGCAAAATACAAAAATATAAAACATATAAAAACAAAACACAAAATTAAAAATCTTTCAAAATCCAAAAATATTCTTCTCGACATGTCTTTTAGTATCGATAATATGGACGTGCCTAGAAATGCTGCTCAATAACGACATGGGTGTGTACATAAAGCTCGAATGAAAGTTGTAAATATTTTTCAAAACATGTCATTTCTTCTTTTAATAAAGGAAATTGTCTATTTTGGACAATATTTCCAAACAACGGGTAGAGCAATCTATCACGGGTTGAGCTTGTCACAAAACATTCAATGTTTTGAGCTCAACACAATGGCTTGTAATCACTTTCAGATTGCAACCCGGATCTATGTTCACGGGGGAGTGTATGATTTCGTGCTCTTACCCTCAGCAAAAGAAAAGAAATCTTCTTACACTTGAGTGGATTCGTCAAGACATTCAAAGTCTATGAACTCAAGTTTATGCTTTAGAAAAACCTCTTCGCCAAAAAGAAATAGGATTTTTCAAAAAGCGTTGAACACAATTTTTTCAAGAATTTCTCAATGATTATTCAAAATCTTTCAAAAATTGTGTGTTCGACAACTCCCATCCTCAAAAAAGCAAAATGTGGATCATATCCTCACAATGAAAATTCAATTGGATCAATTTTTGAGGGGGAGCATTTCAACTTCATGCAGAAGATTAACACATCTTTCTCCCAGAGATTTTCAAGACTATTTTTCAAAATATATTTTAATCAAATTTGGTATCTCTAATATCAAAAGATTTTATATATTAGAGATAGGGGGAGAAAATGTGATTAAAATGTGATCTAGTATAAGACTCAAGCACTTTAACTCTTACCTACATGTGCGAAACACTTTCGATTATCGATGCACATGTGAAGGGGGAGCATTTATGAAACGAGAAAACTAGCAAGGTGTTAAGTGTTTTTCAAACACTTTGTTAGAATTTAAAGTGGTTTTCATGGTTACAATCAAATACCCACAACATCTTTAATTCACGACGTTATTGGTGTCAAAAGGGTGGTTAGGTTTAAGTCCAATGATCCAACCAGAACCGGAGGGATCTTCCCAGGGACAATCCAATAGATTATTAGAAGTCCTTAGGAAAGATGGAGTAGAATGTAAACGTAGCTGAATGCCGACTAAGTACTGATGCTAGCACTGGAACAATCACAAAAAGGTGCTAGTAATGATGTCTTGGTAAGCATTGAAGGGATTGAAGAATGAAAAAGAAATGTAAGGATAAAGGGTCTAAAGAAAGAAGCCCTCCATACAACTTAGGCAGAAACCGGGTCAACTCACCATGAAGACAAACTCATCATGGACCCAGTGATGTATGCACAACCCTTTCCTATTGGAGTTATGCACAAGATGCAGTTCTCTTTCTTGCCCTCGCCCTGACTTTGTTGGCCTTAATGGCCTCCCTCAGGGTTCTTTCTCCCTTTAGCGCCCACGGGTCATTGGGAGGAGGATTATCCGCGTAGACAGGGATTGTCAGTTGGAAAGGATGCGACTGCATGTCTACCCACCATTCGGGAGCGCTTTGTGCACCAAAATCTGTGTTTAGATGTAGTTGCTCCATTATTTCGTCAATAGGCGCATCCTTTAACGCCTCCAATTTCCCAAGTAGAGGGTACTCGACATATTTAAGAGCCATCATGGATTCAACCATGTTTTTCTCTGCGTCACGCTTATGGAAGATATGATCTTTGGCTGATCGCCCCTATCCAGCCCACTTCATTCCAGCTAACAATCCGTCATGCCTACCACGATCAATCCCGTCTGACACGACGTTGGCGAAGGGCTGGGCCATTTCGGGTGACTCAGCAATCTTCATCACTGCAAGCCTTATACCGCGCCCAATGATCCACCTACGACTAACGAAGGCCGTAAGCATATGGGGGTATAGCTCTTCGTCGAATTCAATGGATAAGGGGTCCAACCTTGCATTCATGGAATGTATTCCAGACGGTCATCAACGATTTTCTCCCTTGCCTCCTGATAGTAGTAGAACTCTTTGGCCAACCGTTCTTCACCTTTTACCAATGTGCGCAGGTTGTCACGGTCACGGGCGAGGGTAGACACTTCTTCAGTCAAAGTCTTGACGACCGCCTCAGCAATAGTCGCCTGCGATGGTGGTATAATGTCAGTCGCATGATTAAGGTGTATTTGCATCATCACCTAAATTAAAAAACGGAATGGAGAATGGAATATGCATACATTGCCGTTCGAGGACTGAATGTCACCCCCCACCATGGCGGAATATGGGGTGCGACGTATGGATATCATCACAACATGGCGTGTCTATAGAGATAACTATGTGAAATAAGAAATGTCATAAAATGGTGACACAAAAGTCATGACAATATCTCATCAAATGCAGGTGTCTAGGTAAGTAGGTTATAGTCTTACCTCTTACCCAAGACAAACAAGTAACATAATCAAAACAAACATGTGTGTGCCACAGTATCACTTATTTAAATGAACAAATAAAAACTAAGAAGGAAACGGGGATTCTCCTTCTATATGCATTCCTAAGCTTCTCCAATCCTAGCCACTTATGTTCTCATGCTTAACCATAGTATCACCTGAAAGAGACACTAAAACACGTCAACATAAAGTTGGTGAGAGTCATAGGTTTAGACTCCAACGCTAAATCAATTACAAGCTGTGAATAACGAACAGAAATACAATAACATATGGACAATGTGTTACATGTATGCATCAACAACTATCAATTCAAGATAAAACATTTCAAACCAAAACCAAGGCCCACAGCCTTACCAAACATCATGGTACCATAGATGATCACACTATGTACCTAAGGCCACTACCTTGTCATTAACCATTGGTCCCATAGACGATCACGCTATGTACCTATCCCAAGGCCACTACCTTGTCATACACAAACAAGAACCACATAGCAGTTAATCACATAATGTACATACAAGTCCATCTCAAATCACAAACACATTCACAACATCAATTTAGAAAATAACTCAACACAGTGCCTCTTCCATCCCATCTGGAAGTCAAAATCAATATTAAACATGGGACTATGAAACTCACTTGATAGCTTCTTCACAAGTCCTCGGACTAGCAACAAGCTAACAAACCAAAATCACGCAATCAATACACGAACCAATCACTAAGATGGCTCATCAACCTATGATGGACATCTATCCTATTCCCATATAATTACCTCATTGATAATCTCTAATCACCCCATTACCCTTCCTTAACAAGTCCTCAAGTTGGTTAAGTTTAATAACTATCCCGTTCATAATTTTACACAAAACAGTCCCAGTTTTTAGGTCTCATGATTTGAAGTCAAACGTCCACTTAAACATACCCATGGTTTCTGTAAAAGGAATATTCATACTTTTATATATGTTAGCTAAAACCTCCTACATGAACTAACCTTAAAGCTACTGTTAAGGCCCCGATATATGTGTATATATTGCTACCTATCCAGAATTCACTGATTTTAAACGTATGAAAAGTTCATTACCATTAGAGGGTCTTAACCTAAACCACAATCTTAGCCCAAGTTCAAATACTTACTAAAATATATAAACCATCTCTCATGTTCGTGAGAATATCCCAATGCAACCCTAAGTACCCCAAACAACCCAAAACTTAAAAAGAAAACAGGATGACTTCAAAACTGTTTTGACCTCCGACTGTTGTAACCTGTTTTTGACCCACTTCCCGAGCTCCAATTTAGTTCTAACTTCTTGCATTGGAAGCCACTTCAAATACCTTTCCAGGGGTATATGGATCGTAAGATAAGAGTTTGTAGAACTCCGAATATGATCAAAACAATTTACTCAAAAATCTGCCCAGTTTTTAAAAACGGGTTTAAACAAATTGAACTAATTAATTACCCATAACCCCATCTAATACAAGCCCTAGATTATATGATCATCATATTATGATTATCACACCATTACTTTACTGATTTTATATAAACCCTAACCCTAATCCATCATAAGAATGATTAATTAAGCATAAAAATAATTTAATCAAAAAGGTTTAAGAAGGTTTACCTTTAATTAAATGGAGGATGAAAAAAAAATACAGAAAACCCTAAAACCACTCTCTGGCCGTCGACTTAATGTTCCCAATAAGAAAATATGCGTTTAATTTGGTGTAAGGGTTCCTTATATAGCAAAAGTCCTAGCCGAACCCAAACACTACTTACCATAAACCCTTTTTTCTTTTTTTTTGTTTAGTCGGCCTATAACCGCCCATATATATATATTTTATTTTTTTTCTTTTTTTTATTGTTAAATAATATACTACTAACATTACCTTATCTTGTCTTAATTTATTTTAGCTCCTAAAGCTTCCAAAACCCCAAAACCGTAAAACTAGTCAAAATTACGCGTTTTACCGTAAAAGACGTAAAATATACACTTTTAAAAAAAATCTTAAATTTTGAAATAAACTTTATAACTAAGTCCTAAATGACTTAAAACCATCCCGAAAAATGTTCATATGAATAATTACCTCACCCGAGACCTCTAAATGCTAAACCGTAAATCCTAAAAAAAAATACTATTACTATAATACTTATACGTATACGTAAACACCAAAATATCACCATTTCATTTCATAGTCACTAATTGTGAGATCATGAACATGAAATAACCGTTCCTCGATTTACTTATGAGCACATCTATACTCATAAATGATAACCACACCAACCTCAATCAGACAAAATAAACACGTAATCACACAATTCAAGTAAGCACACATAAAATAACCTAAAAGTAAGACCAAGTGAAGAACCTCAAAACCACGGTTGTCACACTTTACCTCGGCCCGCAGCTCCTTGATATGGGCTTTACGCGCGGTGGCATGATTGACCTGTTCCATGATGGTGGCCTCGGCAGTAGTGAGTTGGGCTTGAAGGGTGGCGATCGTTTGTTCATGCATTTCCACCATATTCTCCCTACGACCTAGCTTCATGTCCACACTCTAAATGCGACGCAGGGCTTCTTCCAAACGAAGGCGCATGGTCGTGCCAATGGCCACCTGATGGGAAGCCGATACATTGAACTCCTCCATAAGATTGTCATGCGACAACTCATTGAGGTCCACGGCTAGCCCAAGGGGGGGGGGGGGGGGTCACATGATCCATAAAGTCCTTGCAAGCTTCTAGGGTATTCAGCCTGTCCGCCTCAAGTATATTCCAAGTAGGGCGGAAGGATTGGGGGGGGGTCCCTATGGGATGGGATCCTCGTTGGTTGTAGGAGGAGGTGATTGTGGTATGTCCTCAAACACAGGAGAAGGTAACCGTGTGTTTGTCTCGGTTGCGGGTACCCCCTCCTGGCTGGCGCCGCCCTCATTCGCCACAGCCTTGGAATGATCGTCCCTATAGATGCAACAATCAATTTTAAGGACGACTGTATTACATGATAGTATGCAAGTTTGAGAGTCGTGTGTTACTTACGTGGGGACTTTTACCATTTCTGATGTGGTCGTGGGCACAGTGGTCACATGATCGACATTCTATACAGTGGCATCTTCTTAGCCTTCCACGCTTGCGGATGGGTCCGTCCTAGTGGTCTTCGCTGCGCCTGGGCTCCAACCTTCTTGGAACCTTGGGTGATCTTCACGCATCTTCTTGGGAGGCGCGTTGAAGGCCCCAACCTTCACGCATCTTCTTGGGAGGCGCAGAGAACACAAATCAAGCAGACGATGCATTATCTGACGATGATGATTTTCACAACCCATTCGGTACACCGGTACACGAAACTGGAGAGTCTTCTTGTAACACCCCATTTTGATAATTGAATGTCACGCGTAATTATGGCGTGTCATCAAAGCATACAAGGAAAAATGTCTAAACATTACATGACCATAAAAGGAAATTACCGGAATCAAACATCGGTAGTCCAAAAGTAAAGCTCGTCATACACAAACATAAGTACTGTAAAGGAAAGGACTAAACAATGTCCATAGCAAGAGTATCAAAGTAAAGATAATGCATAGAGTAACGAAAAGCTAGAAAGATTCCAGTCCACATGCACGTACGCTTAAAGTCTACGAGCGTCCCTAAGTACCTGCCATTTTGGGAACATAGAAAAGGAAAACGGCTGAGCAATACGCTCAGTGCACGGATGTACAATAAAGCATGAATAGGATAAGCATATAACATATAACAACGGAAGAAACTAAGTCCCGAATAACCTGGTTAAGTCTTGGTAAAACTGGTTTTATAGTTTGAAAAGCCTTATGTTTATCTTATAAAAACTGTTTAACATGTTCTACCATTAGCCAATATAGGTCATGAAAATCCACCGTGCATGAATACTTGGACGGGTGACCTCATCATGCAAATTAGAGGGGCTGCCTCTAATTTAATATATTGGTTTTGGGTAGGAGGGATCAGCTCCTTGTGAAGGATGCAAGGCACACACCACATTCACACTGAGTAATCTACTGAAAAACATGTAACTAGGATGCACCCATACGCCCCACATGATAAATATAATAATATGGCCAAAAGCTGAAGGGACGCCACAAGCAATCACTCCGCCGTGGTGAAGTCATAACATCAGTGCCTCTAATGTTATGGTTATGGTACCTCCATAACTAGGTGAAACTGGTCATGCATGTATATGGCTATAGGTATTCTAAATTAAACATAAGCAAGTCAAACATATAAACTTATATTACAGGAAAACATTTGGCTGCATACGGGGAATCCTAATAAGGAAAGAATGTCCATACTGAAAGGACGGGAATCCGTACCTTATGTCCAGTGAACGAAGAAGATGAACTGAGGAGAATCCTACTTCGATATCACTAATGCTACATAAATACATACATGAATAAGTATCTGCTTACTAAATACGTAACTGGTTTTATGTCATGTCTTAGCTTATTTTATATGTTCATATCATGTTTTACTGTTTAAAGCCTTAAACTGTGTTTATCTTATATTCTTGTCTATTCTAATTAAGCATTTCTAGTATTTCATGTATTATTATACTTACTGTGTAATAATAAGTAACTTTCCAAAAATAGCAGGTTTCCTAAATTAGAAAGTTTCCAAAAATAGAAAGTTTCCAAAAATAGAAAGTTACCAAAAACAGAAAGTTTCCAAAAATAGAAAGTTTCCAGAAATAGAAAGTTTCCAAAATTAGAATTACTGCTCAAAATAGATAAGTTTCTAAAATAGAAAGTTTCCATAAATAGATCAGCTGTCTTAATTAAATAAGTTTCTAAAAATAGAAAGTTTCCATAAATAGATTAGCTGCCTTAATTATATAAGTTTCTAAAAATAGAAAGTTTCCATAATTAGATATAAGCTGGTTAAATAAGCTAAGTATATAAGCCTAAGTGTTTTTCTGATTATTTTCTAAGTCATAATGATATAATGTATAGTTTATTAATTATTACATGTAATTTAAATAAACTATAGGTTACAAGTATTTAATTAAATATATCATGTTTTTAATTCAATAAAGTTGAATACTTAGGTTAAAACACGTATTATTATTTATTAATAATATAACCTAAGTCATGTTAATTAATTAATTATAACTATGGTTTTTAATAATTAATTAATTATAAAGTCTAGAAAATATAAAAAAATACTTAGGTTAATAATTTCATGATTCTAATAATTAAATTATAACCTAAGTCATGTTTATTAAATAAATCATGTCATATTATTATTAATTTAATTTTAACATATGATTATAAAAAAATATAATCTTAACATAAACCGTGAACCGGATCTTGACTAGAAACCATGAACCGGACATGAAATCGACACCATACCCCGAACCACTTCGGGGTTCCCTTTGGTTTGCTGCTGCCGTGGGACCCACACCACCAAACCGGGACCATATGGTCTCGGTGGTGGTCCATTAGCCAAACCGAGACCCCCTTGGGGTTCGGTTTAGGCGTCGGCCAAACAAACACCCCTAAAAATAACCTTTTTGATTTACCCAATAACCATTTACATGATTGATTTATGTTTTTAATTAGGTTTTTAAAAACATCATGTTCTTAATAAATTTTATTAGATCAAATCAAAAAGAAAAAGGATTAAAAGAATATACGGAATGCGTGGATCTAACGAGGATGAACACACACGAACACACGTACAAGATTCAAGATCAAAAACAAAACGAACACCCCCTTTCTTGTTGTTGTATGCGGTGACCAAGGAGAGGAAGAAGGAGAAAGGAGAAAACTTTTTAGGTTTTTAATTTGTTTTCCTGTAAAGTGAAAAATGAAAACAAGTTTTACCTTTACCCCCCTTTCATTGTAAAATTTGATGGGCTTGGCCCATGGTGTTGGTGTAGCCGTGGGTTGGGGCCCCCACATGGGGTACCCGTAACGTTTTCCGTGTCTCGTTATTTAAGTGTTCGTTCGTGTTTATTTGTGTTCGTGTTTAGTGTGTTCTCGTTAAATATTTACCGTGACCTAATATATATTTTCATGCTCGTAATACATATATATACGTAATTAATATGAGTTTGTGATTTAATTACGTTCATGATTTCATGATCGCATGTTCGTGATCAGTTATTGTTAAATAATTATTGCGTGTTCGTGCGTAATAAATACTTATCGTGTTCTAACACGCACGTAATACGTAAAATCCTAACACGTAATCGTAATCATACTATAAAAGGAAAGTTTTAATCTAATACGTACGATCTTAAGGGTACTATTCATGGTAAAAGCATGCGGGTTTTACAGCTCTTCCCCCCTAAAAAGAATAATTCGTCCCCGAATTATAGATAAAGTAAACTGAAAAAGAAGAACATACCCGAATTCAAAATATGAAATGAGGGTAAGAAGCCCAGATAGACTCCTCTGTTTCCTAAGTGGCTTCCCGCTCGGTATGATCCCTCCATATGATTTTGACGAATGGAATCGTCTTCCTTCTCATGACTCGTTCTTGTCTGTCAAGAACTCGTCCGGGTTCTTCTATAAAAGTGAGATCTTCACGTATCTGTTTTAGTGGATACTGAACCATGTGAAGGGGATGATACTGGTACCCTCTGAGTAAGGACACATGAAACACATTGTGTACATGGGAAAGCTGCGGAGGTAACGCTAACCGGTAAGATACTTCACCGATTCGTTCAATGATATCAAACGGTCCGATGAAACGAGGACTGAGCTTCCCTTTAATCCCGAAGCGTCTAACACCACGTGCCGGCGAAACCTTACGGAAGACGTGATCTCCTACGCTAAAATGTATGTCCCTACGATGCTTATCGGCGTAACTCTTCTGACGTGACCGTGCTTCCTGAAGTTTCTGCTTAGCTACTGCGATCCTTTCTTTGGTCATCTTTATGATTTCTGGTCCTTCAAGTGTTCGCTCGCCAACCTGATCCCAGTAGATTGGGGCGCGACAATTTCTGCCATACAACATCTCGAAAGGAGTACACTTGATACTTGCGTGCCAACTGTTGTTGTATGCAAACTCCACCAAACAGATGTAATCGTCCCAATCACCCGTCCATTCCAACGCACATGACCTCAACATGTCTTCAAATGTCTGAATCGTTCGCTCCGACTATCCGTCTGTTTGAGGATGAAAAGCCGTGCTAAGCTTAAGTTGTGTACCCCAAGCTTTCTGCAGACTCTTCCAAAATCGCGAAGTGAAACGAGGATCTCTGTCTTAGACGATGCTGGATGGAGCACCGTTCTCATGATCTCTCTTCTATACGTATCAGCGAGTTTACTTACCGGATCTTCCTTGCGGATCGATAAGAAATGAGCTGATTTGGTAAGTCGATCTACGATAACCCAAATTGCATCGTGCTTTCTCTTGGTAGGCGGAAGACCAGTAACAAAATCCATGGTGATTTTGTCCCACTTGCACTCTGGGATATCTAATGGTTGAAGGAGACCGCCAGATCGCTGATGCTCGATCTTAACCTGCTGGCAGGTAAGACATTTGGAGACGTAAGTGGCCACATCCTGTTTCATACCACTCCACCAAAAGTATTGCTTGATGTCATGGTACATCTTAGTCGAACCAGGATGTATAGAGAATGGAGAGCTATGAGCTTCATCTAACAAGGCTTCCCGGAGTTCTTGGTCATCAGGAGCACAAAGTCTCGTGCCCCGCCATACGATACCATTTGCATCCACTCTGAATTCCGTCTGTTTCTCCAAATTCTGTACTATCGCCCAGATTTCTCCGTCATCTTTCTAAGCTTCCTTGATCTAAGAGAGTAACTCTGGTTCTACTCTAAGATTAGCCCAGTAACCGTGCTGTCCACGTACCATGATCTCGATGTCTAGTCGCTCCAAGTCTCTTATGATTTCCTCCTCAATTTTAATGCCGTTGATCATTCCGGGCTTCTTGCTAAGAGCATCTGCTACTACATTTGCCTTTCCGGGATGATACTGTAGATTAATGTCATAATCCTTCAACAGCTCTAACCATCTCCTCTGCCTCATGTTCAATTCACGTTGAGTGAAGATATACTTCAAGCTCTTGTGGTCCGTGAAAATGTCACATGATTCTCCATATAAGTAGTGCCTCCAAATCTTCAATGCAAACACGACTACAACAAGTTCCAAGTCATGCGTGGGGTAATTTTCTTCATAAGGCTTAAGCTGCCGTGAAGCGTACGCGATCACTTTCCCATGTTGCATGAGAACACAGCCAAGTCCCTTCCCCGATGCATCACTGTAGATTTGAAATCCACCCGTACCAGATGGGAGAGTAAGAATAGGTGCATATACTAGCTTCTGCTTCAGGTCTTCAAAGCTCTTCTCTCGTTCTTCAATCCAGACGAATTTCTCCCTTTTCGCATTAGTTTGGTCAATGGTAGTGCTAAGCGGGAAAAGTTCTCCACGAACCTACGGTAATAGCCAGCTAAGCCTAAGAAACTGCGGACTTCCGTTGCTGATGTCGGCCTCGGCCACTTAGTAATGGCTTCAACCTTCGCTGGATCCATAGTGATTCCTTCTGCTGATACAATGTGACCTAAGAATGCCACCTTGTCTAACCAGAACTCACACTTGGAGAATTTAGCATACAGCTGCTTCTGGCGAAGAATCTGTAGTACTGTACGAAGATGGTCTTCGTGTTCCTCCTTGCACTTTGAGAAAATCAGGATGTCCTCGATGAAGACAATGACGAACTTGTCCAAAAATTCATGGAAGATTCTGTTCATCAAATCCATGAACACTGCTGGAGCATTTGTCAGGCCGAATGGCATAACTACAAACTCGTAGTGGCCATAGCGGGTACGAAAAGCAGTCTTGGCGATATCCTGCTCCTTAACCCGTAGCTGATGGTAGCCTGACCTAAGATCAATCTTGGAGAAGTGTTTGGCCCCTTGGAGTTGGTCAAACAGATCGTCTATACGCGGCAGTGGATACCTATTCCGGATAGTAATCTTGTTGAGCTCGCGATAGTCTATGCAAAGACGCATACTGCCGTCCTTCTTCTTAACAAATAAGACCGGTGCGCCCCATGGAGATGCGCTCGGTCGAATGAAACCTCGTTCAAGAAGTTCTTGCAGTTGATCCTTCAGCTCCTCCAGCTCTATGGGAGCCATGCGATAAGGAGCCTTGGAGATTGGTTCAACTCCTGGAATAAGCTCGATACTAAATTCCACTTCTCGTGCAGGTGGTATGCCCGGAAGTTCTGCTTGAAAAACATCTTGGAATTCCGACACTATTAGTTGATCCTGAATTGATGGAGATTCAACATCCATGTCATGAACCGTAGCTAGATAACCCTCGCAGCCATGTGACAGTAGTGCACGCGCTTGCAGGGTAGATATGATTTGTACAGACCGTCCGGGTACAAACCCGTTATGAATGTACTCTGGTGCATTAACATCACCGAAGATAACTCGATATGAATGGCAATCTATGGTAGCATGATGCTTGGATAGCCAATCCATGCCCAAAATCATGTCGAAGTCATTCATGTCTAGCGGAAGTGCGTCAACAGGTCGAACCTTATCATCAAATTCTAGGGGAAGACTCTTGTATACATGGGTGATTAATACAGAGTCCCTCAAAGGCGTGGAAATAGTAAGCCTATTCTCTAGTGGCATGGGGGGCATCCTAATGTTCTTAGCATAAGCAGTAGAAATAACCGAGTGTGAGTAGCACCCGTATCAAAAGAACACATGCAGCTTGACCATACATATACACGATTCCAGTGATGGTACCTGTAGACTTGTTGGCCTGGTCTCGAGATGTCGTGTAGACACGCCTGGTGGTAGGAGGCGGCTTGGAATCAGCATGTCCTGATGTGCCCTCCATCTCGCCCTTTCGGCAATCCTTCATGATATGGCCAGGAGACCACACTTGAAGCATGCGTCAGTGTTATGACGACATTGGCCCTGGGTGCCTACTGGTGGCAAGTAGAGCAAAGAGGATGAGTATATCCTCCAGCAGGTGCTCTGGCTGGCTGGGAACCTGATAAAACATTTTACATAAGACATGATAATATGGTACAAAGGACAATGCGGATAATTGTAAGATTGAATACCAGTGATAGTTGGACGGCTAGGCTGTGAACCTCTTTGGTTCTGGGTCCCTACCGTTTCCATGGTTCCTAGTAGAAGTTTTGCTAAAGTGTCAGAATATGAGTTATAACATGAAATCATAAGAAAGTGTGTAAGTATTAGGACCTGCTGCCGTTGGAGTGTCCAGCGTTGTTACGGTAATTTTCATTACCGCCATGCGTATCCGTAGTAGAACGGTCGTTAGTCTGACCGTTTCCCTTGGGCTGATGAGGCTGCTGCTGAGTAGCCGGCTGAGACCGGTCCCCAGTTTTCTGCCTGGAAGATACATTTTAAAGAGATGAATAATTGACATATATGGAAAGAATATGGATTGATCACCGCTTGAATACGAATGTTTACCTCTTGTCGGGTCTCTCAGCTTCCCCGAACTCATCTCTACTCCTGCAGCATCTCCAGCTTACGTGCTGCATCGGCTACTTGTGCTACAGTGTTGAACGTAGCATACACCAGATTGTTTGCAACCGATGTGCGAAGAGCCCACCTAAAGTGGTGTGCCTGCTCTTCAGGAGTACCTGCTGTTGCACCAAGGAAACCAGCTAAGCGAAGAAAGCGCTGCATAAACTCGTTGCTATTCTCCCCAGCTCTCTGTCGGATCCCATGGTACTCCCTCTTGAGCTTGTCTTGCTCAGCCTTGGGAAAGAACTGCTCCATCACCCTGTCCTTGAACTGAGCCCAAGTCAAACCAGCAACCCACTCGTCACCTCCCTCAGACTGCATCAACGCTAACCACCAATTTAGCACATTGCTTTCGAACCGATAGCATGCCAACCTCGCCTTGTATGCGGGGTCACAACCCATAGCATTGAAAATCTTCTCGATGTGAGCCAACCAGCTTTCAGCATCACTGGGGCTATCTGTTTTCTCAAAAGCTCGAGGACAGAGCTTGTTGAATCTCTCCAGCCATACTGCCAATGTCACTGGAGGAGGAGGAGGAGGTGCCCTGATTATGCTGCTGATTGTTGGCAGCTTGAACCTCAGCCCCTGATGTCATTCCTCAGTTGAGGGAAGCAAAGCTTGCATTGCTGCTTGGATTGCAGCGTTAAGTTGTTCCTGTTCGCCTGTGAGAACCATATGACAGTATAACATAAAACATATGATTAAACAGATCAAAACATAAAATATATATACATGAAAAAAATTTATACCAAAATTTCAAGAGAAAAATTTTATGCAAGAAAATTTTATGTATGAATGCATGATGCAGTTTTATGAAAACTTTTGTATGCTCGAGAGTGAACGCCTATGGTCAGTTCACAAAAAATAAAAGACATGGCGAGGGGGACGCCTATGGGTCGGTCCCAAATTTTAAAGTTTCGATAAAACACATGCGACTAAATAGGGTAAGTCCCTGTACCAACCATTACTTAGTCATAAACCTGCGACAATGACATATATGTATGCATAAAAATGATTGAATGCATGAAAACGACTGTCAGTTCTAGAAAGACCATAGTGACTACCCACTAATCACAGGTCATATTTTTGAGAGCCTACAGGTCAAAGCCTTGGCTCTGATACCATAATTGTAACACCCCATTTGATAATGGAATATCACGCGTAATTATGGCGTGTCATCAAAGCATACAAGGAAAAATGTCTAAACATTACATGACCATAAAAGGAAAATACCGGAATCAAACATCGGTAGTCCAGAAGTAAAGCTCATCACACACAAACATAAGTACTGTAAAGGAAAGGACTAAACAATGTCCATAGCAAGAGTATCAAAGTAAAGATAATGCATAAAGTAAAGAAAGGCTAGAAAGCTTCCAGTCCACATGCACGTACGCTTAAAGTCTACGAGCATCCCTGAGTACCTGCCGTTTTGGGAACATAGAAAAGGAAAACGGCTGAGCAATACGCTCAGTGCACGGATGTACAATAAAGCATGAATAGGATAAGCATATAACATATAACAGCGGAAAGAAACTAAGTCCCGAATAACCTGGTTAAGTCTTGGTAAAACTGGTTTTATAGTTTGAAAAGCCTTATGTTTATCTTTATAAAATCTGTTTAACATGTTCTACCATTAGCTAATATAGGTCATGAAAATCCACCGTGCATGAATACTTGGAGGGGTGACCTCATCATGCAAATTAGAGGGGCTGCTATACTGGTTTTGGGTAGGAGGGATCAGCTCCTTGTGAAGGATGCAAGACACACACCACATTCACACTGAGTAATCTACTGAAAAACATGTAACTAGGATGCACCCATACGCCCCACATGATAAATATAATAATATGGCCAAAAGCTGAAGGGACGCCACGAGCAATCACTCCGCCGTGGTGAAGTCATAACATCAGTGCCTCTAATGTTATGGTTATGGTACCTCCATAACTAGGTGAAACTGGTCATGCATGTATATGGCTATAGGTATTCTAAATTAAACATAAGCAAGTCAAACATATAAACTTATACTACGGGAAAACATTTGGCTGCATACGAGGAATCCTAATAAGGAAAGAATGTCCATACTGAAAGGACGAGAATCCGTACCTTATGTCCAGTGAACGAAGAAGATGAACTGAGGAGAATCCTACTTCGGTATCACTAATGCTACATAAATACATACATGAATAAGTATCTGCTTACTAAATACGTAACTGGTTTTATGTCATGTCTTAGCTTATTTTATATGTTCATATCATGTTTTACTGTTTAAAGCCTTAAACTGTGTTTATCTTATATTCTTGTCTATTCTGATTAAGCATTTCTGGTATTTCATGTATTATTATACTTACTGTGTAATAATAAGTAACTTTCCAAACATAGCAAGTTTCCTAAAATAGAAAGTTTCCAAAAATAGAAAGTTTCCAAAAATAGAAAGTTACCAAAAATAGAAAGTTTCCAAAAATAGAAAGTTTCCAAAAATATAAATATTCCAAAAATAGAAAGTTTCTAAAAATAGTTACTGCTCAAAATAGATAAGTGTCTAAAAATAGAAAGTTTCGATAAATAGATCAGCTGCCTTAATTAAATAAGTTTCTAAAAATAGAAAGTTTCCATAAATAGATTAGCTGCCTTAATTAAATAAGTTTCTAAAAATAGAAAGTTTCTATAATTAGATATAAGCTGGTTAAATAAGCTAAGTATATAAGCCTAAGTGTTTTTCTGATTATTTTCTAAGTCATGATGATATAATGTATAGTTTATTAATTATTACATGTAATTTAAATAAACTATATGTTACAAGTATTTAATTAAATATATCATATTTTTAATTAAATAAAGTTGAATACTTAGGTTAAAACATGTATTATTATTTATTAATAATATAACCTAAGTCATGTTAATTAATTAATTATAACTATGGTTTTTAATAATTAATTAATTATAAAGTCTAGAAAATATAAAAAAATACTTAGGTTAATAATTTCATGATTCTAATAATCAAATTATAACCTAAGTCATGTTTATTAAATTAATCATGTCATATTATTATTAATTTAATTTTAACATATGATAATAAAAAAAAATATAACCTTAACATAAACCGTGAACCGGATCTTGACTAGAAACCATGAATCGGACATGAAATCGACACCATACCCCGAACCACTTCGGGGTTCCCTTTGGTTTGCTGCTGCCGTGGGACCCACACCACCAAACCGGGACCATATGGTCTCGGTGGTGGTCCATTAGCCAAACCGAGACCCCCTTGGGGTTCGGTTTAGGAGCCGGCCAAACAAACACCCCTAAAAACAACCTTTTTGATTTACCCAATAACCATTTACATGATTGATTTATGTTTTTAATTAGGTTTTTAAAAACATCATGTTCTTAATTAATTTTATTAGATCAAATCAAAAAGAAAAAGGATTAAAAGAATATACTGAATGCGTGGATCTAACGAGGATGAACACACACGAACACACGTACAAGATTCAAGATCAAAAACAAAACGAACACCCCCTTTCTTGTTGTTGTATGCGGCGGCCAAGGAGAGGAAGAAGGAGAAAGGAGAAAACTTTTTAGGTTTTTAATTTGTTTTCCTGTAAAGTGAAAAATGAAAACAAGTTTTACCTTTACCCCCCTTTCATTGTAAAATTTGATGGGCTTGGCCCATGGTGTTGGTGTAGCCGCGGGTAGGGGGCCCCACATGGGGTACCCGTACCCTTTTCCGTGTCTCGTTATTTAAGTGTTCGTTCATGTTTATTTGTGTTCGTGTTTAGTGTGTTCTCATTAAATATTTATCGTGACCTAATATATATTTTCACGCTCGTAATAAATATATATACGTAATTAATATGAGTTCGTGATTTAATTACGTTCATGATTTCATGATCGCATGTTCGTGATCAATTACTGTTAAATAATTATTACGTGTTCGTGCGTAATAAATACTTATCGTGTTCTAACACGTACGTAATACGTAAAATCCTAACACGTAAACGTAATCATACTATAAAAGGAAAGTTTTAATCTAGTACGTACGATCTTAAGGGTACTATTCATGGTAAAAGCATGCGGGTTATACACTTATACTAGCCATGTTGATCCGTCAAATATGCATACGTTTTATCAACGACATCCTTCAACACATCATTGGACCCAAGATCATCCTTTGGTTAACGTAATTGGAAACCCTTCACAGCCTGTTTGTACAAGACGACAACTAGCCACTGATGGCGATGTTTGTATGTTCGCACTCGCCGTGAGTACAACTGAACCGAAAAACATCAAAGAAGCCATGGCTGATCATGCTTGGATTGAATCGATGACGGATGAACTTCAAAAATTTGAAAGACTTAAAGTCTGGGAACTTGTTGACAGACCATACGATGTGATTCCTTTAAATCTTCGTTGGATCTGGAAAAACAAGTGGATGAAGAAAACACGATCATCAAGAACAAAGCTAGGCTAGTAGCTAAGGGGTATGGCCAGAAAGAGGGAATTGATTTTGACGAATCATTTGCACCAGTAGCTCGTTTGGAAGCGGTCAGGATTTTTCTTGCTTATGCTGCACATAAGGGATTCACTGTCTATCAAATGGACGTAAAGACGACATTTCTTAACGGTCCTTTGAAGGAAGAAGTCTATGTCACGCAGCCGGAAGGATTCGTTAATCCTCATTATCCTGACAAGGTGTATCGTCTCCACAAGGCACTATATGGACTCAAGCAAGCTCCAAGGGCGTGGTACGACGAGCTCTCAAAATTTCTGGTATCCAAAGGTTTCTCAAAAGGTTCCATTGATCTAACTTTGTTCACTTATAAATATGGGGATGACATTTTGCTCGTGCAGATTTATGTTGATGACATTATTTTCGGGTCTACAAACCCAAAACTTTCAAAATGGTTTGAAAAAGTAATGCACAACAAATTTGAAATGTAATGATGGGCGAACTAAAATTCTTTCTTGGAATTCAAGTTCACCAATCCCCAAGTGGTATCTTTATAAACCAAGCTAAGTATTATCAAGAGATAATCAAAAAGCATGGTATGACCTCATGTGACCCCGTTGGGACACCATTATCAACCACATCGCTAGATGCTGACTTGGAGGGAAATGCCATCGATCAAACGAGATATCGTTCCATGATTGGTTCCCTCATGTATCTGACAACAAGCAGACCTGATATTCATCATGCTACATGCTATTGTGCACGATATCAAGCACGACCCACTGAAAAGCACCTCAAGGAGGTTAAACGGATCTTTCGGTACCTTAAGAATACCATTCATTTGGGACTCTGGTATCCAAGGGAAACCGGTTTCTTTCTAACGGCCTATTCAGATTCTGATCATGCAGGGTGTCTTGATACACGAAAAAGTACTTCTGGTGGTGCACAATTTCTAGGTCAAGATAAGCTTGTGGGATGGTCTTCCAAGAAGCAGGATTGCACGTCACTTTCATCAGCCGAAGCGGAGTATGTGTCTCTATCTGCGTGTTGTGCTCAAGTTCTATGGATAAGAACACAACTCACGGATTATGGCTTTCACTTTGATAAAGTACCTATGTACTGTGACTCAAAGTCGTCCATAGCCATCTCTTGCAATCCGGTACAGCATTCCCGCACGAAGCACATTGATGTCCGATATCACTTTATAAAGGAACAAGTTGAAAGAGGTATCATTGAACTATACTTTGTTGGAACGGATTACCAATTAGCCGACTTCTTTACGAAAGCTCTGTCGAAAGATAGGTTTGAGTACCTCGTTAGGCAAATTGGTATGAGATGTTTGACTCCAGCGGACCTGGAGATTCTGGCAAAGGTGCCTGCTTGATTTATCTATCAAACATCAACCTGTAAATATCTTTGAAAAAGCAAAATACAAAAATATAAAACATATAAAAACAAAACACAAAATTAAAAATCTTTCAAAATCCAAAAATATTCTTCTCGACATGTCTTTTAGTATCGATAATATGGACGTGCCTAGAAATGCCGCTCAATAATGCCATGGGTGTGTACATAAAGCTCGAATGAAAGTTGTAAATATTTTTCAAAACATGTCATTTCTTCTTTTAATAAAGGAAATTGTCTATTTTGGACAATATTTCCAAACAACGGGTAGAGCAATCTATCACGGGTTGAGCTTGTCACAAAACATTCAATGTTTTGAGCTCAACACAATGGCTTGTAATCACTTTCAGATTGCAACCCGGATCTATGTTCACGGGGGAGTGTATGATTTCGTGCTCTTACCCTCAGCAAAAGAAAAGAAATCTTCTTACACTTGAGTGGATTCGTCAAGACATTCAAAGTCTATGAACTCAAGTTTATGCTTTAGAAAAACCTCTTCGCCAAAAAGAAATAGGATTTTTCAAAAAGCGTTGAACACAATTTTTTCAAGAATTTCTCAATGATTATTCAAAATCTTTCAAAAATTGTGTGTTCGACAACTCCCATCCTCAAAAAAGCAAAATGTGGATCATATCCTCACAATGAAAATTCAATTGGATCAATTTTTGAGGGGGAGCATTTCAACTTCATGTAGAAGATTAACACATCTTTCTCCCAGAGATTTTCAAGACTATTTTTCAAAATATATTTTAATCAAATTTGGTATCTCTAATATCAAAAGATTTTATATATTAGAGATAGGGGGAGAAAATGTGATTAAAATGTGATCTAGTATAAGACTCAAGCACTTTAACTCTTACCTACATGTGCGAAACACTTTCGATTATCGATGCACATGTGAAGGGGGAGCATTTATGAAACGAGAAAACTAGCAAGGTGTTAAGTGTTTTCAAACACTTTGTTAGAATTTAAAGTGGTTTTCATGGTTACAATCAAATACCCACAACATATTTAATTCACGACGTTATTGGTGTCAAAAGGGTGGTTAGGTTTAAGTCCAATGATCCAACCAGAACCGGAGGGATCTTCCCAGGGACAATCCAATAGATTATTAGAAGTCCTTAGGAAAGATGGAGTAGAATGTAAACGTAGCTGAATGCCGACTAAGTACTGATGCTAGCACTGGAACAATCACAAAAAGGTGCTAGTAATGATGTCTTGGTAAGCATTGAAGGGATTGAAGAATGAAAAAGAAATGTAAGGATAAAGGGTCTAAAGAAAGAAGCCCTCCATACAACTTAGGCAGAAACCGGGTCAACTCACCATGAAGACAAACTCATCATGGACCCAGTGATGTATGCACAACCCTTTCCTAGCTACTCAGGCTTCTCTCAAAAGAAGTTTGTTTTATTGTCACGGAGAACAACATGACTTCTATTGACTTTCTCACTTCGAGATAGTTGATATTGAATAGGTGGCATCTGATCCAGCCTCCGACCACTAAAAGCGCACAAATCGAGTCTAGAGCCAAGAGATCAATCAAATCTCGTTAGGACACACAGATGAAGATCAAGAGAGTCCTACGCCGTATCCTTGTGATATTGCTAGAACACTCAGAGTGATACTAATCAGTATTCACAATGATGAGTGGAAATCCTTTCAGTGTTAACATCAAACAGCACTGCGGTAGGTCATATGCAAGATTCTTTATGAATTGAACATGTGTAAAACTGAAAAGCAACAGTGGTTTGATTCTGAATTGATTCAAACTCGTTTCAGGTTTCTACGCAATATCTTTATGGTCTTGCCAGAACATTCAAAGTGATATTCATTAATATCCACAGTGACGAATGGAAATCCTTCTTGCGTCAACATCAAACAGTGCTACGGTAGGTGACTTGTGAGATTCTTATGAATCAAGCTTGTGTCAACTGGAAAGCAACAATGTTAAGATTCTTTACGAATCACACTTGTTCCAGGAATTTGAATTGACGACTTTAATCAAGCGGATATCTATCCAATTGATTCACTCTTTATGTTCGCAGTCTTGCTTTGAGACGGTCGAGTAAAGAGAACGGCTAGTACAGCCGCGAAACCCTGTCAAGTAAATTCTTAACTGAATCTACCTATCACATGTACGGTATTTAATATCGTATAACGGTCTTCACGGCCAGGAGGTAAAACACTACCGATTTAGGACGAATGTCAAAGCCATTCAGTCCGTGTCTATGTTTTGTCTCAAGAAGGTGGCGTCACGGTGTACTCAGCAAAGTCAAAGATTCAAAACCACATTCTCATGCCTAAATACATATTCGACAATTAATAGTGTGAGCATGTGGATGAAGACACAAGATCGAAAGATGGCAAAGACAAGTCAAGGATGATTTGAAGATCTCAAGATTAAAAGACAAAGTCGAAATACAACTACAAAGGCTCAAAGATCACAGCATGAAGAATCAAGACTATAATTACACGTTCAAGACTCATTTATGGTGAGATTAGTAATCTCTACAAATTTCCTAAATGACCAAGGTTTTTGACCTCTCATTGGGGGAGATTGTTAGCCTCAAAATATTGAGTCAAACAAGAATGCTCGGTCATATGTTTATTATGTATCGTATATTAGAACGTTGTAATAGGTAGTATATTAGTCGTTTATTACGGGCTTAACTTTAGGCTAAAGTTCATTGATAAGTAACTAAAGCCCAAAAGGAAAGCCCGACCCAAACCATATAGTCCATAAAGAAGCCCGCATGTGGGTGGACTATATATACCCTTCCTAGCATGTTAGGAAGGGTGTTGGTTCATTGTTTTCTCCCACTTCTCAATCTAACATTCACCTAGTTCCAACCATTTCTCTCTACTTTCTCTCACTACTTTCTCTCTCTAGAATTCATCTTCTTCATCTATTTTTCTTTCTTAAATTCGTATTATATTATCTAAATATATGGGACAACAACAGGTTGCGTGACATGGCGACCAAGACTTAGGTCGCACATGGAACATCAGCAAACTCAAAAAATGCTATCTTTGAGGCTACGTCCTTCGGCATGGACATCCAACTGTAGTCAACACCAATAAGGTCCATGTAATTTTTATGTTTTCTGGGAATCATTTGTCTTAGGATTTTGTTATTCTGTCTAAAAAACATAAACATTATAATAAAATACCGTGGTGCCTAGCTAGCTCCACGACTCGTTCCTGTTAAAATTTTCCTTTTATGTACTTAGACTTTTTTATTTCTGTCTCATTACTCATATGGATTCATCAGTCGTACATGTACTATTCGTTTCCATGTGAAGCAAGAGGATTAGTGAACCTAATAATTCAACTTGCCGCATAAGACGGATGCAACCACAGCGGCCACGTATCATGAATCCTTACTAGATACCTTATTCACAAGACGTTGTAATAAGTATAAACATGCCGCATTAATAAATGACAGACGTGTTAAAGACACACACTACACGTCTAGTAACATGTAATACTATCCTTTAGTTGTGATACGCACAACATATATACAATTATCTATAAGTATTAACCAAAAGACAAGTATATACACAACAAAAGGTCGTGGACATCCACGGATACAAGTTATAAATATACATAAGTGTTTCGAATGCAAATCAAATGTTACAACTAATTAAGTGTTTGGTTACAATCACAAAGTTCAAGATCACAGCTACTGAGGAGGGATGCTGGAAGCCATGTCTTTCTTTTGTTGGTTGACCGCGACGAGGTTGGAAGGACCAGTAGCTTCAGCGTCCTCTAGCACCAAGGCTAATCCAGGACGGGTGGGGGCGGCCACGACAACGCCATCTGATCTTGGCAAATGTGTCGATCCAGCTATTGGAGTTATGCACAAGATGCAGTTCTCTTTCTTGCCCTCGCCCTGACTTTGTTGGCCTTAATGGCCTCCCTCAGGGTTCTTTCTCCCTTTAGCGCCCACGGGTCATTGGGAGGAGGATTATCCGCGTAGACAGGGATTGTCAGTTGGAAAGGATGCGACTGCATGTCTACCCACCAGTCGGGAGCGCTTTGTGCACCAAAATCTGTGTTTAGATGTAGTTGCTCCATTATTTCGTCAATAGGCGCATCCTTTAACGCCTCCAATTTCCCAAGTAGAGGGTACTCGACATATTTAAGAGCCATCATGGATTCAACCATGTTTTTCTCTGCGTCACGCTTATGGAAGATATGATCTTTGGCTGATCGCCCCTATCCAGCCCACTTCATTCCAGCTAACAATCCGTCATGCCTACCACGATCAATCCCGTCTGACACGACGTTGGCGAAGGGCTGGGCCATTTCGGGTGACTCAGCAATCTT
This sequence comes from Glebionis coronaria, assembly GCA_025667525.1. Classification (NCBI taxonomy): domain Eukaryota; kingdom Viridiplantae; phylum Streptophyta; class Magnoliopsida; order Asterales; family Asteraceae; genus Glebionis; species Glebionis coronaria. Next base: position 106,981,018 of record CM046882.1, read on the forward strand.
CATCACCGTAAGCCTTATACCGCGCCCAATGATCCACCTACGAATAACGAAGGCCGTAAGCATATGGGGGTATAGCTCTTCGTCGAATTCAATGGATAAGGGGTCCAACCTTGCATTCATGGAATGTATTCCAGACGGTCATCAACGATTTTCTCCCTTGCCTCCTGATAGTAGTAGAACTCTTTGGCCAACCGTTCTTCACCTTTTACCAATGTGCGCAGGTTGTCACGGTCACGGGCGAGGGTAGACACTTCTTCAGTCAAAGTCTTGACGACCGCCTCAGCAATAGTCGCCTGCGATGGTGGTATAATGTCAGTCGCATGATTAAGGTGTATTTGCATCATCACCTAAATTAAAAAACGGAATGGAGAATGGAATATGCATACATTGCCGTTCGAGGACTGAATGTCACCCCCCCACCATGGCGGAATATGGGGTGCGACGTATGGATATCATCACAACATGGCGTGTCTATAGAGATAACTATGTGAAATAAGAAATGTCATAAAATGGTGACACAAAAGTCATGACAATATCTCATCAAATGCAGGTGTCTAGGTAAGTAGGTTATAGTCTTACCTCTTACCCAAGACAAACAAGTAACATAATCAAAACAAACATGTGTGTGCCACAGTATCACTTATTTAAATGAACAAATAAAAACTAAGAAGGAAACGGGGATTCTCCTTCTATATGCATTCCTAAGCTTCTCCAATCCTAGCCACTTATGTTCTCATGCTTAACCATAGTATCACCTGAAAGAGACACTAACACACGTCAACATAAAGTTGGTGAGAGTCATAGGTTTAGACTCCAATGCTAAATCAATTACAAGCTGTGAATAACGAACAGAAATACAATAACATATGGACAATGTGTTACATGTATGCATCAACAACTATCAATTCAAGATCAAACATTTCAAACCAAAACCAAGGCCCACAGCCTTACCAAACATCATGGTACCATAGATGATCACACTATGTACCTAAGGCCACTACCTTGTCATTAACCATTGGTCCCATAGACGATCACGCTATGTACCTATCCTAAGGCCACTACCTTGTCATACACAAACAAGAACCACATAGCAGTTAATCACATAATGTACATACAAGTCCATCTCAAATCACAAACACATTCACAACATCAATTTAGAAAATAACTCAACACAGTGCCTCTTCCATCCCATCTGGAAGTCAAAATCAATATTAAACATGGGACTATGAAACTCACTTGATAGCTTCTTCACAAGTCCTCGGACTAGCAACAAGCTAACAAACCAAAATCACGCAATCAATACACGAACCAATCACTAAGATGGCTCATCAACCTATGATGGACATCTATCCTATTTCCATATAATTACCTCATTGATAAGCTCTAATCACCCCATTACCCTTCCTTAACAAGTCCTCAAGTTGGTTAAGTTTAATAACTATCCCGTTCATAATTTTACACAAAACAGTCCCAGTTTTTAGGTCTCAAGATTTGAAGTCAAACGTCCACTTAAACATACCCATGGTTTCTGTAAAAGGAATATTCATACTTTTATATATGTTAGCTAAAACCTCCCACATGAACTAACCTTAAAGCTACTGTTAAGGCCCCGATATATGTGTATATATTGCTACCTATCCAGAATTCACTAATTTTAAACGTATGAAAAGTTCATTACCATTAGAGGGTCTTAACCTAAACCACAATCTTAGCCCAAGTGCAAATACTTAGTAAAATATATAAACCATCTCTCATGTTCGTGAGAATATCCCAATGCAACCCTAAGTACCCCAAATAACCCAAAACTTAAAAAGAAAACAGGATGACTTCAAAACTGTTTTGACCTCCGACTGTTGTAACCTGTTTTTACCCACTTCCCGAGCTCCAATTTAGTTCTAACTTCTTGCATTGGAAAGCCACTTCAAATACCTTTCCAGGGGTATATGGATCGTAAGATAAGAGTTTGTAGAACTCCGAATATGATCAAAACAATTTACTCAAAAATCTGCCCAGTTTTTAAAAACGGGTTTAAACAAATTGAACTAATTAATTACCCATAACCCCATCTAATACAAGCCCTAAATTATATGATCATCATATTATGATTATCACACCATTACTTTACTGATTTTATATAAAACCTAACCCTAATCCATCATAAGAATGATTAATTAAGCATAAAAATAATTTAATCAAAAAGGTTTAAGAAGGTTTACCTTTAATTAAATGGAGGATGAAAAAAAAATACAGAAAACCCTAAAACCACTCTCTGGCCATCGACTTAATGTTCCCAATAAGAAAATATGCGTTTAATTTGGTGTAAGGGTTCCTTATATAGCAAAAGTCCTAGCCGAACCCAAACACTACTTACCATAAACCCTTTTTTCTTTTTTTTTGTTTAGTCGGCCTATAACCGCCCATATATATATTTTATTTTTTTTCTTTTTTTTATTGTTAAATAATATACTACTAACATTACCTTATTTTGTCTTAATTTATTTTAGCTCCTAAAGCTTCCAAAACCCCAAAACCGTAAAACTAGTCAAAATTACGCGTTTTACCGTAAAAGACGTAAAATATACACTTTTAAAAAAAATCTTAAATTTTGAAATAAACTTTATAACTAAGTCCTAAATGACTTAAAACCATCCCGAAAAATGTTCATATGAATAATTACCTCACCCGAGACCTCTAAATGCTAAACCGTAAATCCTAAAAAAAAATATTATTACTATAATACTTATACGTATACGTAAACACCAAAATATCACCATTTCATTTCATAGTCACTAATTGTGAGATCATGAACATGAAATAACCGTTCCTCGATTTACTTATGAGCACATATATACTCATAAATGATAACCACACCAACCTCAATCAGACAAAATAAACACGTAATCACACAATTCAAGTAAGCACACATAAAATAACCTAAAAGTAAGACCAAGTGAAGAACCTCAAAACCACGGTTGTCACACTTTACCTCGGCCCGCAGCTCCTTGATATGGGCTTTACGCGCGGTGGCATGATTGACCTGTTCCATGATGGTGGCCTCGGCAGTAGTGAGTTGGGCTTGAAGGGTGGCGATCGTTTGTTCATGCATTTCCACCATATTCTCCCTACGACCTAGCTTCATGTCCACACTCTGAATGCGACGCAGGGCTTCTTCCAAACGAAGGCGCATGGTCGTGCCAATGGCCACCTGATGGGAAGCCGATACATTGAACTCCTCCATAAGATTGTCATGCGACAGCTCATTGAGGTCCACGGCTAGCCCAAGGGGGGGGGTCACATGATCCATAAAGTCCTTGCAAGCTTCTAGGGTATTCAGCCTGTCCGCCTCAAGTATATTCCAAGTAGGGCGGAAGGATTGGGGGGGGGGGGGTCCCTATGGGATGGGATCCTCGTTGGTTGTAGGAGGAGGTGATTGTGGTATGTCCTCAAACACAGGAGAAGGTAACCGTGTGTTTGTCTCGGTTGCGGGTACCCCCTCCTGGATGGTGCCGCCCTCATTCGCCACAGCCTTGGAATGATCGTCCCTATAGATGCAACAATCAATTTTAAGGACGACTGTATTACATGATAGTATGCAAGTTTGAGAGTCGTGTGTTACTTACGTGGGGACTTTTACCATTTCTGATGTGGTCGTGGGCATAGTGGTCACATGATCGACATTCTATACAGTGGCATCTTCTTAGCCTTCCACGCTTGCGGATGGGTCCGTCCTAGTGGTCTTCGCTGCGCCTGGGCTCCAACCTTCTTGGAACCTTGGGTGATCTTCACGCATCTTCTTGGGAGGCGCGTTGAAGGCCCCAACCTCCACGTCAGTTTCTTCCTTAGATTTCTTTTGGTGGACTTATGCCTCCTTGGAGCAGGTTTGGTCTGAACTTGAATACCTGCGTCCTCAGCCGCCTCTTCCTCATCAGAACCAAAGATTTCGTCAATATCTTCATCGAGATAGGTGAGGTTGTCGCCTTGATCTTCTTCATGCAGGGTGGTGGTTTTGGCTACGAAAGAGGGACCAGCCGCATCTTCCAACAAGGTTTGTTCCCAATCCTCGTTGGTGAAATCCAACGGCGACTTCTCGATTGAGAGTCTCCCATGTCCGAATGAGGGTCTTGGACTGCTTCCAGTGGAATAGTTATGTTAATCGTGGAGTCCAGGAGCGGGGGCTCATCTTCACGCTTGGCTTGCGTATCCTCGGGCACCTTTGTTAGGTCTTCTTGGCGTAATAATTCGAACAAATTCATCTCTGCAGGCACAACAGATAGAAAAAAAAGATTAGTTGCGGATAACAAGTATATTATGGAGTTTCATTGAAGCTAATTTTGCCCACCCTCATTACGGCTGTCTAGAAAAATTGGGTATCGATCCGATCTGCCGTAGTAATTACGGATGATACCTATTAAGCATAAGAAGTTTTCAGCCAACCCCTTGTGGAAATGTGTTCGGTGTGTATCTAGCATCCTAACATCCCTAACATCATAGGTGTTGGGGGGAGGGGGATAATCAAGGCGGACTGAGTGTTTTAGTACAAACAGAAATGGGAAGACAATTTCATCTACAAAGAAATACCAGGCGTACCAGTTTTTCAGTGAATCTAAGGCCTTGTTATCGCACATCGGAGTGTTTCCAGGTCGTTTCTTGAACGAAAGCCAGCCATTGACCATTTAAGGGACATAAAACCATAAATAAGCTAACAGAGGGGGTTACATTAAAAGTGAGGCAACTAATTTCGAATTGCTTCACTTTAAACACCCCTATGCCATGTAATTGGGTGATGTGGAAGTCATAATAACTTAGGATGTCTACAAGGAATCTGGAAAAGGGGATGCAGTAATTGGCCGCATAAAAGAGACGTGTGTATAAACCTATTTTCCCTGGTGGGAAATCCGTGATAGCCTCACCATCACCAGGGTAAGTAGGATGCACGCTCTCAGGAATGAAGTAATCCGAGCAGAACTCAATGAATTTCTCCGTCGGATACTCGTTAAGCATGGACGTGATAGTAAGGTTATCCCTAACCATGTTTTATATAAATATGGAGAAGGGCGTAATGTTCTAACCAGTGAACTGGGCTGTCCGTGTAAGAATGAGTCTAGAAGGAATGAATGCAACAACGATGGTCGAAGGTTTTGATAATTGTGTGTGTACAATCATGCACTTAGCTATATATAGTCTTGCCTTGGGTTTTGTGTGTTATTGGATGACTGCCAGATGTAACCCACTATGTTGATCCAACGGTTCTGGTTTTGAGGGCAGTTGAAATGTCAGAGGGACCCATGGTCACCTAATGATCAGAGTTTACGTAGCTCGATGACTCAGACCCACTTGGGTACTTTTTTAGACGTGGCAGGTAAACAATTGCCTACATCGTATACTATGCGGATACATAATGTCTGTATTCAATGTTTTCATTTAAATGGTTCCGGTTGAGCAAAGGACTGGGAAACATTTACTTCTTCATTTGATAATGATCTTCATAGTACGACTGTGATGGACTTGTTAGTCTAGAGGTCACGCTTGCGGCTGTAACAACTAGACTGGGGGGGGGGGATATGATGATGTATAGTCCCCATCCGGGTCTTGGGCCCGGCCCACGGGTACTACTCGTAGCATTCGGCCCATCACGGATGAGTTGGATCAACGTTACTCTAGACCTATGGGTTCCGGATAATAATGGCCGCACGTATGGTCCACGGCCCGGTACGCGCGACAAGGGAAGAACATAATCACTATCTCATTATGATTGTGATTCACCCTAAAGTAAGAAGATATCTACTAACCATAATCAGAAGATAAGAATCACCACAATTATGGTAGTTATCTCTTGCTTAGGGCCGAAGATTCGGTAAGGCCCAACAGGGACTCTACCGCCTATATAAGGAACCTCAAGGGTTCCACAATGGTACGATTTACTCAATACCCTACTACCTCACCGATTATTAACCATAAAACCGATTACCTACTCTCACGCCGGAGTCTAATCGTGGGATACGTTCCTACGATAAGCCTCACAGCGTGTTGTTTAGTGTGCATGATCTCAACCAGAATTTCACTTGGTGCAAGAGCCAGAGCATCGGATACCCAAATTAATCCTAATTCGGGTTAAAAGGTCCATCCAACTTTTGTATCAACATTACTAGTTTAAGATTTGGGGTAGAGTTTAGTGATCGATATCTGATGTTCGTTTCGAAAGTCTTAAGTTTATAGCAAGGTTTGACAAAACAAGGGACTAGAATACAAACACGGACAAGCATACCCTTTCATTCGTGATATAGTTTTGTAGTGGTAAGCCAGGATCGTTCGCAAGGACTTAGTTTCGTTTTGATAATCAAAATAATAATCGAAGATAAACAATAATTGAAGTAACAATAAGATGACAAATATGACTAAATGGATAGTTCGTATAATTTTGTGATGATGATAATAATGATCGAGATATGATTAGATAGGTAAAACGTGATAAACCTTTTTCGTCAAAATGGCTTTTCATAATTCACTAGGTTTGATTCAAGACTTATGTCTATTAAGCGACTAAACTTAAACAAGTTTTCAATAAGTTCAATATTTAATCAAAATGTCTAAGCGGTATCTCTAACCAAAGATTCAAAAACCATAGACAAGTCTTTTTAAAACTTATTATAACAACTTGACCCTCTCGGCATCAAACTATTGTAACAAATCAATTTTGATAAAACAACGTGATAGAACTAAGTGGCAACGTGGTTCTACAACATTAGCTTGAAATCGGTTTATAAAGGATCATATCATAGCATCATCACTAATTGTATCTCCTTTCCATGAACCAAAGAGTAAGATACTCTTGTTACAATTATTTCCCAAAAGTGGACATATATAGAAAGTGTACTAAGGTACTCGTGGTCGAGAGTATTGAATGAGAGTGGAATTTTAAAAATGAGAAGAGAAGCCCTCTATTTATAGTGCTGTCTGGAGATCAATGTGCGCCGCACTTTCCCAAATGTGCGCCACACATTGGAAGTCACGATTGTGCGTCTCACTTCTGAACAAGTGCGGCACACTTTTGGTGTGTCAAGAATGTTCTTTGGCTTAATTCTTCTTCATTGCAACTAAGGACTCCATTTTTATTTCTTTCACTTTGGGCCTTTAATCTTTCAACCTTCATATAAAACACAATGTTTTAAGTATCGAAAGTCCTTTATTAATATACAAAATGAGATAATAGCAATGTTTTATATATGTATAATTTGTGTGTTATCAAATTACTCCACACTTAGCTATTGCTTGCCCTCAAGCAATCAAAGCGAGAAAACAAAGTTAGATTTTAAACGCATAAGTATATGAAGCATGATAGGAAAAGGATTAGATTTCTAAGTAGCAAAAGCAAATGACACAATAATTTCGGCACCTCACGTAGGAATAGTGTTTAGATTTTAAGTTCACACAAATGTCACTCACAAGGGAAAATGTAAGATAACACTCAAATAGCTCGGTTATAAAATAGATAGCTACCATATGCTTGTACAAGACACGTAAACATAACCGTTGCGGCGTGAGCACCATATAAGTTGAAAAGAGGCAAAATATGATAATGATGAGGGTTTAGGAACACAATATGCATTGTCAAAGTCGTAGAACAAACTATACTAGAATACTTTATTTCTTTCTCTTTTTTTTTCTTTTTTTTGGTGTGGAGAAAATTGATTTATTTTATTTTATTTTTCCTATTTTTCTCCTCCTTCACACTTAAGGTGAACATCGTCCTCGATGTGAGAACTAATAAAACTTAAAATAGGGAAAATGCAAAGGGAAACGAGAACTTCCCGGTGCTTAGTAGAAAATTGATGGATTTCAAGAAAATGAATCCGACAAAGAGCTCCAATTTGCTTTTCCTACATAAACATAACAAACAAAATGCATGCAAAATATATACAAGGACGATTTTATTTATTTACAGGTCCTCCTCTACACTTAAGGTAAAAGGTAGGGAATAAAACACGGATTGCCTTCCGAGAAGCGCTAACTTTAGAGTCTTCAGCCAGACTCAGCTACTCGGGTTTATTTCATGTAGAACAGGATTTCTTCTCCATCAAGTTCATTATAGTGTTCCTCCTCGTGGTAGAGCTTAAGTCTATGTCCATTGACAATAAAAGTGGTGTTGTCTCAACCAAACAATTCAACATATCTGGATGAATATTGGTGATGTAGGTTTTTCGTACACGTTTTAGGAAAAACGCGTATGAGTGACAAGTATTAAGTTGCACGTTTTAGGAAAAACGCGAAACCGAATAAATTCCGGGTTCGTTCTCGAAGGAGGTGTGTGTATTAATGTGCCAATATATATAAAATCAAGTTTGGATTAGTGACGTTTTTGGTTTAGAAGAGAAAAAGTAAAGACGAGCTACGATTACGATTACACTACGACGAATTGACGTAAAACGCGAACGTAAATACGTAAAACGTGACGAAATTAAAAATGAAACCTAAAAATTAATTAAAAGATTAAACTAAGTCTAAAATAATATAAATAAGAATAAAAATCCAACAAATATATTTTAAAACCTTTTATTAATTAAATATTCATTTTTTAATGCTAATTAAAGCCCAAAAATTAAATATAATTAACAAAATGTCCAAAATATTAATTTATTGAACTAATAACTAACTTATATTATTTAAAGACTAAAAACTATTTTTCTTGAATTTTAAAAACTATTTTTCTATTTTTTATCACTAAAAACTATTTTTAAATTAAAATAATCCTAAAAAATAATAAAATAATGCCAAAATTATTTTAACAATTTTAAAAATCTTAAATTACACTAATGAACAGTAGAAAATTGAAAAAGTTTGAAAAAAGTAAAAATTTTCACTAAAAGACAAAACTGAATAATAATTAAACCCTAATTAACTTAAATTAATTATAAAAAATAATTAAAAAAGTGAACAGTGAATATTTTTAAACTAAAAATCTTAAATTAATTTTCTAAATCTAAGAAAAATTTTAAATCTGAAAAATAATACTTTTTTCCACTAAGTTCTAAAAACAGTATTTAAAAAGTTAATTAAAATAGCCAATTAATCTAAAAAATATCAAATGAACAGTAAAATGAAAACTAATTAAACAGAAAAATCAATAATTAAAAAAGAAAAATAATGAAAGAAAAATGAAAGTCTAAAACCTATTTAAGGGCACAAAAGACAAAAAATTTATAAAACTGATAGTGACATGTGATGTTTTCTGTCTTTTAGTGTAGCAGGGGAAACCAGCAAACTAGCAGGGGGAAGTGAGTTCCCACTGCTAGTGTAAATAAAGTGACAGCTTAAAGAAAAGCTTAGGAAAGCTTTTGTGGAGCTTTTTCTTGGGCAATAAGGCACCCCCACAACCAGTTGGGTTGTGGGGAGTCAATAATACAAGAAAATAAACAAGTGCAAGCACAAAATCACACACAAAAGGGGCAATACAGTTACTGTATGTTGTTATGGGTCTGAGGGTGTTTGTTGCTGGTGCAATTGGCACCTAGGGTGAGATTTGGCTTACCAAATCTTCACAAATGCCCAACCCAATCACATACAAATGATTACAAACCATGGGTCACCCTATCTTCTAACAGATTACAAGCATTGATGGGCAAATTAAAGCTAAAACAAGGCAGATAAATGCATTACTGATTTGTTATGCTATTTGCCAAAAAAATGAGCATGCAATATCTAACAAACCTACCAAACTTTGAAAACCAAATACTGAAATAACTAAAATGACCTATTAAAACATGTCTAGGTGGATTTTAAACCAAAAATGTGTTACTTTTTCAGCTTAAACCTTAATCCCAAACACACCCTTATATTCTGAAACTTGAAATTAACAAAGCAATAGTGATCTAAACAGCTCAAAACTAATTCCAAACTACCAAATCATGCATACAGATCCTAAACTAGACTGGATAAACACTTAAATGCTCATAAAAACAAGTATCACAACAATCACATAAGCAACACATCAAACTCAAATATCCTATACTTTTTGGGTTCAAGCCAAACCTAGGTCAGCTGATGCCTTCAAAAAGGTGGTATAAGAGCTTATGAAAGCTTGTGAGAAGTGCAAGAACCCTGCTGAGGTTCAACAACAGAACCAGGGTGCAATATGTCTTCAACAAAACAGAAAGATGGAAATGGAATGATGGTTGCTTGTTTCTTGATACCTGCACATAACACCACCAAACATGAACAAAATTCAAGTATCAAAGGCCATAAGCTTGTAGCTTATGGATTTTGATACAGTAAAACTGAGTAAAGAAAGAAAAATGAAAACTGAATTTTCACAAATCCTTTGAAATCACCAACTTTTTGAAATCTCTTTAGTTTGAAAATCAACCTTCCAAACAGGTATTGAAGCTCAAAACCCTACTTCCACTTTCACTTCCATGGGGTTTTGATTCACAATTTGTTTTTTCAGAAAATGTGGATAAATAAAAGATAATGAAAAACTTTTTTTTTTAAACTAAACTTGAAATGAAAACTTACACTACTTTTTCCCAAACAAAGGTTACTGATTACACTAAGGCAAGAATTTAAAAGGAACTCAGTTGTATAAAAATTAAAAGCTGCTTTGTATTACTTCACTTAAAATTTTTACAAAAACTGGAACAAGGCGAACCACAGGTTGGTTGCTCTTTATATACTACTAATAGAATAATCTAGAACTTAAAATAATACTGAAACCCTAGAAAACAAAATTCCATTCATGCCCTTGGATTTTCAAATTCGAAAAAGTGGTCAAGTGACCCATGTGATTGATGTTGATGATGTCCAGCTGTGTTTGAATGATCTCAGACGTCCAAGAATTCCTTTGGGACCAAGCTTGAAGGATCAGCCGTTGATTGAGTCAAAAGATGCGAAGTTTGCCATATTTGGTGAAGCAGGGGAGGACGGGGGCCCCATTTAGAGGTCACGGGTGAGTGTGTTAGGGGTTGGGTCGGGTTTAGGTGGGTACCAATTAAGTTTCTGGATAGTATGGGGTTTAATTATGGAGGGGTTAAGAAAACCCCAGTTAGGGTTCTTGGGAAGATGGAGGTTAAACAGGGAAGGGTTAGATTCGTTTAAGGGAGATTAAGTTTTTAAAAACTTGTTTAGTGGGAAATAAAGAAAAAGTGTTGACTGGTTTGACTGGGGCCGGGTTTGGGGTTATAGGTGGGCTAAGGGTGGGTTTGACTGGGCTTATGTCGGGTATTGACCAGATATGGGTTTCATTTGTCCATGTTTGCCCCCTGAACTTCCAAAATGTCTTCATATTAAGTTTCCACAGCTTATATAACAATTCCCTTTGTTAAAGAAGTTTATAAATTTCCATTCTGACCACCAAACTTTGTAAAACACATTCACAAGGGTATTTTATGCATTGTTTGCATTCTTCAAGGGCTAAATATGACATATATTGAAACTTTAAGGACCCACTTGTAATATTGAGATTTACAAGGGCCTAAAGTGACAAGTCTTCAATAACTGAGGGACCAATCTTGCCAATCTTCAAAACTTCAAGGGCATTTTTGGAAATTCCAGTTTTGGGCCCGGTTCTTTATGCGACTTCGTTTCCCGTGTTCGTTTTTGCTTGATTCTTTTGATCTTTTGGTGAATTCACGATATCCGAACCTAAAATACACAAATGAACAAACACAAGCATATATATGGGTATTTTGACGATATTTTAAGCGTTTTAAGCCCGATTTGGACGATGAGACTATGTATAAATACAGTCTCATCACTCCCCCATACTAAACCATTGCCGTGTCCCCACGCAATGCTAGAATTAAGTATCTTAGCACTTCCAAAATTCATTTTATGATGGCATTTATTGAAGACATAAACTTAAATAAACTACTATATGCGTTTTAAACATAATGTATTGCTTTCATCACGAGAAAGTGACTTTTGGGATCATAGAACAAGAACACGTGAATGCTTCGTTAGAAATAATTTCGTCGTCCTCGATTTTCACCCAATTCCATGCTAAGCGTGTAACGAGATCATTGTTATTATAAGTTAGCAACACGAACACTTCTCATGAGTGTTAATTACGAACCTAAACTCCCTTATTCCTACTTGGTATCTCTTATATTTTATTATGTCTTAATGATCACGAGGATACATCATTGACTTATGCGTGAATAGAGATTAAGTCTAAAAATAGAGTTTTAACGGTGTAACCAAAATCATTAAATCAATAATTCATCCCAATAGACAACGATGTCAAAAAATTAAGTCAACAAGAAGGATCGATAAACACGATTTTATAACGGTTTTGAACATGAGACTTATTACCAAGACTTTTATACGCCCCCTAACGGAAGGGCCTTATTATCTTTGGTTTACCTCCATCTTTTATTCAACTTCGCCATGAAGCTTTTATTATGACTTCGGTCTTGCCTTGCCTTTTATTATCCGCCTCATCGGTGGTTTTATTAGCCAAAGACGTATATCCTCACGCTAAAGCGAATTTTGGATCTTTAAAGCTTCGAAGATTAAGGCTTGATTCACTTTCAATTTGGGCATAGATTTTTCGGCCTTGTGAGCTTCAAATTTTTGCTTAATTTAGGTGAGCACTTGAAATCTTATTATTAGGTGAAGCTTTCGATTATTCGGGTGCCAATACTTCAAAACCGTGACGCTGGCGATACCTTAATGTTTTCCCAATTTAATTACATGGAAGCTGCCAAAACAAATTAGAAACCAACAATAGTGACTAAACCGCCAAATCAATATTTATTAACAATTTATTATGCAAAAGTGTTGGGAGAATAAGCTAATAATTACTACACATAAGATCGTGATGATTACGAGACTTATAAATAACTCTATCATTTCTCGTCCTCATTTAAGAGACTTAGCCTAAAAAGTTAAGGAATCGAAGCTAAGTGCTCAACACGCACGGTCGAGTCAAAATTACTCTCGTTCTCACCATCGGAAAACCTACATTCGTGTCTTAAACACTTATGAAAAACAAGAAAAAATTTTAAAATTTGGCCATTCTTAGCCTTATTTGCAACAAAATGATAACAAAAAGATGAATATTGGATTGCGTGGTGACGTAAGCAAGGTGAAGTATCTACTCACCCCCCCATACTAAAACTAAACATTGTCCTCATTGTTTCGAGTCTAGGGGTGTAAACACCCCCATACTAGAGACGAAGTCGAATGCTTAATCTCGAGCATGGAAAGGGTAAAACGAATAACCTAAAAGCCGTTTATGAATTATGCTAATAAGATAAACGTTAGAACATAAAAGGATATCATCGGATATCGGAATCTCCAAAGGCAACGATCGAAGCTCGAGTGATCCATAAAACGAACACGAGAGGCTTCAATGATGACGATGAACCTAATGAATCACAATCACAAACAACCACGGAACAAAGGTAGGAAGAGCACAAGTCCCCTCGTTACGTTAACTAAGAAAGCGATAATATTTACAAGGATAGGCATGAGAATCCCCCACGAGGCACCTTGTTTTTGTTAACCGAGTCAAAAGCTCGACTCGAATCCCCATAAATGTGATCATTTAGGGATAATCTTGGTTTGGTCATTTTTAGTGGGGCTTACATGATAAACAAGGCCCAAAAGTACGTGGAGTACTTTAAAAACCCGATAAACGTATACCGGGGTCAAAGATAGCGTCTTCGTTTTCGGATGAAAGATGAAACAACGCCACTCCAACACAAACCAAAACCCCAATGGGGTAGAAGAAAAGAGATAAGAAGTAGAAAGGTGGGGCAATGGGTAAGTCAACAATATGAGCTACTCGAAGTAGACTCACACCAAGCAAACGAAAAGATTTTCCATTTATTACATCGGTGGAAGACCGAGATTTCCCTTTACAAGCAATTCTGGGATCGTAAATCTCGTCCTCGGTGGAGAAATGGGAGGGAACATTTGGGGCTTCCCCCACACTAAAACCACACCAACCATCGTCAAAAGGAGTAGACGAGGTGGTAGCACTCATGAAACGCGGTGATGACGGAGTTAAACATGTAGAAAAATCTTTTAAAACATTTTTAAAATCTTTTCCTTTTTCATCGTTCAAAAATACTCTATGAAAACCCGATTTAATGATGTCGAAAATATTTGGCGTGTCAAATTCAAAATTAGTCGCGCTAAAAATTCTCACATTTAAGTCATTGGTGGGAGGGGGTGGCGGATTATATAAGTTCTCAAAACGTTTGTCAATGAAGAACACCGCCCCCTCGGGGTCTACATACTCCTCATCCTCATGAACGTCGATCTCATCGATTTCTTCATCAAAGATAGGCTTGTCAAACCAAGGTTTGTCATTCCCCTCCTTGAGTATCTTAGAAACTCTCTCGAAAAGATCACGATCAAGCACGAAACCATCATTCTTTTGTGGGGATCGTTGATAAGTTAGATCCTCACGAATGTGGTAAACGTCATTATCAAATGAGGAGTGTTGATAAGGTAACTCCTCGAGAATGGGATTTTTGGTGGTCACATGAGTTGGTTCGTCATCGAAAATAAGACGTTCCAACTCATTAAGTTCATCCTCGATTTTGGAAAGGTCGACCTCACTCGTAGGTGGAAGTGAAGGCATAAGAGCTAGCTCTCGTTCAATGATTTCCTCAATCTCGGGATCAAACTCATAATCATCATACTTCACATGTTTCTTCTTAGGTGAATCAAAAATTGCATGCGGATGTCGAAGTACGTGATCAATCTCGGCAAAATCGCCATCGTCATCGTCAAAGAAAGAGTCGATGTGAGCACTCACAACCATGGACTTACAAGTCAAATGACTATGCTTAGGTGACTTTTCTAAGACGAGAGGATCGATTGCGATAAACCCTTTAGCCTCAACGGGTGTTGGGCTAGGCAAAGGAGGCACTTCGATGGAGTTAGAAGTTGAAGCCTCAAAGACGTGGTCCTTCGAAGGTGGTGAAGACGAGCCCATATTGGTCTTTGTCGTGATGGTACTAACGTCGCCCTTCGGAATTGGTGTTTCACTTGTTTCGCTAAAAACATCCCAAAGTGAGTTTTCATCCATAAATTTACACATACCCTTTTGAATTAGGTACACGTATTCTTTATCATCAAAATCATCATCTTTAAAACCGTTTTTCTTAATTCTTTCAAAACATGCATCAAGCTTCATTCTTTCCTCTAAAGTAAACATTTTGAAATCATTAGAATTTGAATCATTAGGTTTTGAAACCTCGGTTTTTTCATTCTCATTAAATCCTTGGGATTTTCTAGCGAAAAAGTCTATTTTTTCATCCCCATATCTCATAGTAAGTCTCCCCTCGTGAACGTCGATTACGGTTCGAGCCGTCGATAAGAATGGTCGGCCTAAAATAATGGGACATTTAGGGTCACACTCGTAATCGGATATAACGAAATCCGTGGGAAAAACAAACTTTCCAATCCTAACATAGACATCCTCTGCTATTCCAATTGGTATTAAAGGTGTACAATTTGCAAGCTCGATTGTCATGTTCGTGGGGGTAAGCGAAGGCAATCTCATCAATTTCCAAAGAGAATGAGGCATGAGATTGATGCTAGCACCTAAATCGGCAAGGGCTAAACATCCCTCAATCTCGGAAAAATCACAAGGTAGTAGAAATTGGCCCGGATCCTTTTCCTTTCTCGGCATACGCCTTTTGGGTTTTTTAAGAAGGATCGATGCACAAGTTTCTTCAAGGGTTACTTTGGTAAGGTCGACAAAGCTCTCTTTTTGAACCGTGGATGGAATTTGAGGTACACGAGGGTGTGCACTCTTTTCCTTGGTCGCCACGTTCACCGCATCGACTTTAGAACAAGAAGACGTCTTAGAAGTCGAGGGTCGAGAGGGATAAACAACACGGAATCCTTCAAGGTTAGGGGTAATCACACGACCTTTCTCACGAGACGAGGCGGCTTTACATTGTTCTTTCGGATTAGCAACGGTGTCACTAGGTAACGAATTTGATGACGAACCCGAGGCTTTGTTCATAATGGCCGAAAACATCTTTTTAATATCAATTTGCCCTTGCTCAATCTTCGTGTTTTGCAATTTCAAAGTATTAGAAAAGTCATTTTTCAAAGTACCAATTTCTCCCTCTAATCGTCTCATATTAGCCTCATTCGTTTTCATGTAATTTTGAAAATCGTTTGACGAACTATTTTGATTTGAATTAAAGTTCCCTTGGTTTTGATTACTTCTTTGAAAATTGTTTTGATTCCCACTTGAAAAATTATTTCCTTGATTGTTATCTCGATTTTGCCAAGTTATATTACGACCTTGATTATAACCTCCTTGATTTTGATTCGAAAAATTTCCTTGTTGATTATTTCCTTGAAAATTGTTTCGATTTTGGAAATTGTTGCCTTGGTTATAATTGCCTTGTTGTGATGGACCCGCGTTATTTTGATTAGAAAAATTGTTGTTTAACGCACTCACATTCGACGTTTGGCCATCCGTAGCCGCACACTCGTAATAATTATGAGGTCCACCACAAAACGTACACGAAACCTCAACCGCTTTCACCGTAGCGGGAGCGTCTTTCTTTTGCATCTCAATGAGATAAGACGTGAACACATTCGTCAACTTGTCGACTTTCGCATCAACTCTCTCAATGTCGCGATTAGAACTACTAACATTGGCGACATTGGCAACACTCGGTGCGTTGCGGAGTTGGTAAACCTTGGATCGGTTTTCGATAATTATCAAAGCTTCTCTCGGAGTCTTACACAAAAAGTTGCCACCGGCGGCGGAATTCAACGAGTCTTGTTCGTGAAAATTAAGACCGTTGTAAAACGTATCGATTTGGTGCAACTCGGAAAAACCATGGTGAGGACATTGCCTAAGAAATTCCTTAAAGCGATCCCACACGTCTCTAAAAGATTCATTCGATTTTTGCTCAAATTTCGTAATTTCATTCTTGAAAAACGTCGTCTTAGACGGTGGGAAAAAATAATTAACGAACTTGGAAACGAGATCCTTCCACGTAGTTATCGAATTAGGTGGCTCTTTCTCGTACCAATCCTTGGCGGCACCATCGAGCGAGTACGGAAAAAGCATAAGCTTGACGACATCGGTGTCGACGTTCTTAAACTTGCTCGTGGCTAAAAGACGATCAAAATTCCGAATATGGTCGTGAGGATTATCGGCTTCACGACCTCGAAACTTCGTAGCTTGGATCAACGAAAGCATTCCGCTCTTTATCTCAAAATTCTCCGCTTCGATAGCGGGAATTACGATCGCATCTCCATAACCCTCGGTGGGCGCTTGGAGCAATTCCATCATAGAACGATTGTCGGCCATCTCGTATAAGGTTTCTTCAACAACGATATTAGGAACGTCGGTTTCTAATTCTCGTCTACGTCGTTGATTCCTTCGATTACGATTGCGTCGATTCGAAGCTTCACTAGAATTGGAATAATCCTTCGATCGAGTGCGCATGCACTAAGCGTAGAATGGGTGGTAGCAAAGAAGATTCTTTTTGCGGTTTTTTCGATTTTTTAATTTTTTTGGTTTTTGATTGTTTTTTAATTTTTTTGGATTTTTGAATGTATTACGTAGACTCAAATCTACAAATCTCCCCTCGAACCGACTTTCTCGATTAAAGGAGCCTCAAAGAATGAAAAAGATCACGTGGAGTGAACGTTCTCGATGACTTTAGAACGTTGGTGGAACACCAAAACGTTCAAGAGGGTTTAATCTTGAAAACACAAGCAAATATAATATACGTAGATAATACTTGGGCGGCAAACCCTCGATTAGCCTTCTTTCTCAAAACACGCACAAGCAAGCGGAGGAAACGAGGCGGCGCGAAGCACTTAAGAGCCTTTTTCCTTTAGGTCGTGAAATACAACCGCCTTATACCCACCTTATAGTTTGTGTTAATCAAAATTAAGCCTCATGAAAGTATTTATCTATTTTGCCTTTAAACTTTTGCTTTAGATTCGAATACAATGATCGAGTGATGAAATCCCGAATCAAGGTTGCGTTTTCACGCTTTTGGAGTACTTGTATATTTATTGTTCTTACGTAAATACAATATAGTAATAATATATTCACAATAAAAACGAAAACCAATATATCTACAATATAGTAAAGATTGTTGTGTTTAATTTAGGAAAACTAAACACGATTTATTTGGATATTATACTATAATAGTTAAAAATAACAAAAATGAGTATGTACGATATTCACGCTTTCCAAAAAATGAAAAGCAAAAACGTACTACTCACACAAACACGATACTAATAATAATGGCACACAAACACCTCCCCGGCAGCGGCGCCAAAAATTGATGTAGGTTTTTCGTACACGTTTTAGGAAAAACGCGTATGAGTGGCAAGTATTAAGTTGCACGTTTTAGGAAAAACGCGAAACCGAATAAATTCCGGGTTCGTTCTCGAAGGAGGTGTGTGTATTAATGTGCCAATATATATAAAATCAAGTTTGGATTAGTGACGTTTTTGGTTTAGAAGAGAAAAAGTAAAGACGAGCTACGATTCCGATTACACTACGACGAATTGACGTAAAACGCGAACGTAAATACGTAAAACGTGACGAAATTAAAAATGAAACCTAAAAATTAATTAAAAGATTAAACTAAGTCGAAAATAATATAAATAAGAATAAAAATCCAACAAATATATTTTAAAACCTTTTATTAATTAAATATTCAATTTTTAATGCTAATTAAAGCCCAAAAATTAAATATAATTAACAAAATGTCCAAAATATTAATTTATTGAACTAATAACTAACTTATATTATTTAAAGACTAAAAACTATTTTTCTTGAATTTTAAAAACTATTTTTCTATTTTTTTATCACTAAAAACTATTTTTAAATTAAAATAATCCTAAAAAATAATAAAATAATGCCAAAATTATTTTAACAATTTTAAAAATCTTAAATTACACTAATGAACAGTAGAAAATTGAAAAAGTTTGAAAAAAGTAAAAATTTTCACTAAAAGACAAAACTGAATAATAATTAAACCCTAATTAACTTAAATTAATTATAAAAAATAATTAAAAAAGTGAACAGTGAATATTTTTAAACTAAAAATCTTAAACTAATTTTCTAAATCTAAGAAAAATTTTAAATCTGAAAAATAATACTTTTTTCCACTAAATTACAAAAACAGTATTTAAAAAGTTAATTAAAATAGCCAATTAATCTAAAAAATATCAAATGAATAGTAAAATGAAAACTAATTAAACAGAAAAATCAATAATTAAAAAAGAAAAATAATGAAAGAAAAATGAAAGTCTAAAACCTATTTAAGGGCACAAAAGACAAAAAATTTATAAAACTGATAGTGACATGTGATGTTTTCTGTCTTTTAGTGCAGCAGGGGAAACCAGCAAACTAGCAGGGGGGAAGTGAGTTCCCACTGCTAGTGTAAATAAAGTGACAGCTTAAAGAAAAGCTTAGGAAAGCTTTTGTGGAGCTTTTTCTTGGGCAATAAGGCACCCCCACAACCAGTTGGGTTGTGTGGAGTCAATAATACAAGAAAATAAACAAGTGCAAGCACAAAATCACACACAAAAGGGGCAATACAGTTACTGTATGTTGCTATGGGTCTGAGGGTGTTTGTTGCTGGTGCAATTGGCACCTAGGGTGAGATTTAGCTTACCAAATCTTCACAAATGCCCAACCCAATCACATACAAATGATTACAAACCCTGGGTCACCCTATCTTCTAACAGATTACAAGCATTGATGGGTAAATTAAAGCTAAAACAAGGCAGATAAATGCATTACTGATTTGTTATGCTATTTGCCAAAAAAATGAGCATGCAATATCTAACAAACCTACCAAACTTTGAAAACCAAATACTGAAATAACTAAAATGACCTATTAAAACATGTCTAGGTGGATTTTAAACCAAAAATGTGTTACTTTTTCAGCTTAAACCTTAATCCCAAACACACCCTTATATTCTGGAACTTGAAATTAACAAAGCAATAGTGATCTAAACAGCTCAAAACTAATTCCAAACTACCAAATCATGCATACAGATCCTAAACTAGACTGGATAAACACTTAAATGCTCATAAAAACAAGTATCACAACAATCACATAAGCAACACATCAAACTCAAATATCCTATACTTTTTGGGTTCAAGCCAAACCTAGGTCAGCTGATGCCTTCAAAAAGGTGGTATAAGAGCTTATGAAAGCTTGTGAGAAGTGCAAGAACCCTGCTGAGGTTCAACAACAGAACCAGGGTGCAATATGTCTTCAACAAAACAGAAAGATGGAAATGGAATGATGGTTGCTTGTTTCTTGATACCTGCACATAACACCACCAAACAGGAACAAACTTCAAGTATCAAAGGCCATAAGCTTGTAGCTTATGGCTTTTGATACAGTAAAACTGAGTAAAGAAAGAAAAATGAAAACTGAATTTTCACAAATCCTTTGAAATCACCAACTTTTTGAAATCTATTTAGTTTGAAAATCAACCTTCCAAACAGGTTGTGAAGCTCAAAACCCTACTTCCACTTTCACTTCCATGGGGTTTTGATTCACAATTTGTTTTTTCAGAAATTGTGGATAAATAAAAGATAATGAAATTTTTTTTAAACTAAACTGGAAATGAAAACATACACTACTTTTTCCCAAACAAAGGTTACTGATTACACTAAGACAAGAATTTAAAAGGAACTCAGTTGTATAAAAATTAAAAGCTGCTTTGTATTACTTCACTTAAAATTTTTACAAAAACTGGAACAAGGCGAACCACAGGTTGGTTGCTCTTTATATACTACTAATAGAATAATCTAGAACTTAAAATAATACTGAAACCCTAGAAAACAAAATTCCATTCATGCCCTTGGATTTTCAAATTCGAAAAAGTGGTCAAGTGACCCATGTGATTGATGTTGATGATGTCCAGCTGTGTTTGAATGATCTCAGACGTCCAAGAATTCCTTTGGGACCAAGCTTGAAGGATCAGCCGTTGATTGAGTCAAAAGATGCGAAGTTTGCCATATTTGGTGAAGCAGGGGAGGACGGGGGCCCCATTTAGAGGTCACGGGTGAGTGTGTTAGGGGTTGGGTCGGGTTTAGGTGGGTACCAATTAAGTTTCTGGATAGTATGGGGTTTAATTATGGAGGGGTTAAGAAAACCCCAATTAGGGTTCTTGGGAAGATGAAGGTTAAACAGGGAAGGGTTAGATTCGTTTAAGGGAGATTAAGTTTTTAAAAACTTGTTTAGTGGGAAATAAAGAAAAAGTGTTGACTGGTTTGACTGGGGCCGGGTTTGGGGTTATAGGTGGGCTAAGGGTGGGTTTGACTGGGCTTATGTCGGGTATTGACCAGGTATGGGTTTCATTTGTCCATGTTTGCCCTCTGAACTTCCAAAATGTCTTCATATTAAGTTTCCACAGCTTATATAACAATTCCCTTTGTTAAAGAAGTTTGTAAATTTCCATTCTGACCACCAAACTTTGTAAAACACATTCACAAGGGTATTTTATGCATTGTTTGCATTCTTCAAGGGCTAAATATGACATATCTTGAAACTTTAAGGACCCACTTGTAATATTGAGATTTACAAGGGCCTAAAGTGACAAGTTTTCAATAATTGAGGGACCAATCTTGCCAATCTTCAAAACTTCAAGGGCATTTTTGTAAATTCCAGTTTTGGGCCCGGTTCTTTGTGCGACTTCGTTTCCCGTGTTCGTTTTTGCTTGATTCTTTTGATCTTTTGGTGAATTCTCGATATCCGTACCTAAAATACACAAATGAACAAACACAAGCATATATATGGGTATTTTGACGATATTTTAAGCGTTTTAAGCCCGATTTGGACGATGAGACTATGTATAAATACAGTCTCATCAATTGGTATTTCATTGTATAAGGTCCATCTCGAAGTGAGTTTCGGTTGTTTGAATTTGTATTTCAAGATAAAGAGGAGTACTTTGTTTCCATGATTGAAATCTTTTCTTAATCTTAACTTTCGATCATGCCACACTTTAGTTCATGCTTTGTATAAACGAGAACTTTCATAAGCTAACTCATCTAACTCGTAAAGATCGAGTTGCAATTTCTGTGTTCCCAATATGCACCATGTTCGATTTCGATCGGTAAATGTCATGTTTTTCCATACAAAAGCTTGTATGGGGTTGTTCCAGTGGTTGTTTTGAATGCGGTACGAAAGGCCTATAGAGCATCTTCTAATTTCTTAGACCAACAAGCGGGGTTGTTTTTGACGGTCTTTTCGAGGATTCGTTTAAGAGCTCTATTAGTGTTTTCAACTTCGCCAGTCGTTTGTGGGTGGTAAGATGTGAAAACGATGGTTAATTCCATATCTTTTCATGAATTTATCCATGAGTTTGTTACATAAATGAGTTCCTCTGTCGCTTATAAGTGCTTTTGGAATTCCAAAGTGACAAAATAATTTCATTAAGAATGCTATAACAACTCTTGCATCAGTGGTTTGAAAGGCTTGAGCTTCCACTATTTTGATAGATAGTCGACGGCGACGAAAATGTATTCACAAAAATGGACCCATGAAGTCGATACCCCACACGACAAATATTTCGCAGACTTGGATATTATTGACAGGCATTTAATCTCTTTTGGTAATGTTTCCAGTCTTTTGACATGCTTCGCAAAGGCGGACTAAGGTATGAGCTTCACGAACGATTGTAGGCCAATAATAACCTGCGTCGAACTCTTTTTAGCGGTTGTGTTTGCGGTGTAATGTCCTCCGGTTGGTCTGTAGTGACATTCATCGAGAATTTTTCGAGTTTCGGATCCGGAAATACAACGTCGGATCATTCCATCGGGACATACTTTAAAGAGATGAGGGTCATCCCAAAAGTATTTCTTGAGTCCGAAAAAGAATTTCTTCTTCTCTTGGTATGCCATTCCCTTACGTAAGATACCTACAACCAAATAGTTTTCAAAATCTGGGAACCATGGCATGTCACTAGTATTTACTTGCATAATATGCTCGTCGGGAAAATCGTCGATTTCATCATCGCTTGAATCGTCTTTTGCAATGCGAGATAAGTGACCGGCTGCAACATTTTCTGCTCCTTTTTCATCTTTTATCTCTGAATCAAATTCTTGCAAAAGCAATATCCAACATATGAGACTTGGTTTGACGTCTTGCTTTTTGAATAAATATTTAAGAGCTGAGTGATCGGTGTAAACTATTGTTTTGGACAAAACAAGGTATGCTCAAAATTTGTCAAACGCGTAACTACAACCATAAGTTCTTTTTCTCGTAATGGTGTAATTTTACTGAGCTGCGTTTAGGGTCCTACTAGCAAAATAGATGGGGTGAAATTGTTTTCCATCTTTTTGTCCAAGGACGGCTCCAAGGGCATAAGCACAAATGGAAGATTCTAATTAGGGCTTGTGATACTTGTGCGCATGTAAGTTTGCTTTCAGAGTTTCAAAGGCTAGAAGACATTCGTCATTGAAATCGAACGTTCGTTCTTTCTCTAAAAGTTGGGTCAGATGTCTCGTAATTTTCGTGAAATCTTTAATGAATCAACGGTAAAAACTGACATCACCTAAAAAACTTCTAATGCCTTTAACATTAGTAGGTGGTGGGAGTTTTGAGATTATGTTTATTTTTGCTTTGTCAAATTCTAAGCATGCGCCAGACACTTTTTGTCCAAGAACAATTCCTTCTTTAACCATGAAGTGACATCTTTCCCAGTTTAGCACAAGATTTGCTTCTTCACAACGTGTTAAAATTTTGTCGAGATTATTTAGACATTTTTCTAAAGAGTTTCCAAAGATGAAAAAATCCTCCATAAAAACTTCGACTGATTCTTCAATCATATCATGAAAAATAGCAATCATACACCTCTAAAAAGTAGTAGGTGCATTGCATAGGCCAAAAGGCATGCGCCTATACGCGTAAGTTCCAAATGGACAAGTAAACGTGGTTTTTTCTTGATCCATAGGGTTGATTGGGATTTGAAAGTATCCGAAAAACCATCAAGGAAACAAAAGTATTCATTTCCTGTGAGTATTTCTAACATTTGGTCCATAAAGGGTAAAGGAAAGCGATCCTTCGCGGTTGCTTCATTTAACTTCCGATAGTCAATACCAACTCTCCATCCAGTGATGGTTCGGGTTGGTACTAACTCATTGTTTTTGTTAGTCACTACAGTGATACCTCCCTTTATAGGTACACAATGGATAGGACTAACCCATGAGCTATCAGCGATTGGGTAAATTATTCGAGAATCCAGGAGTTTTCCTATTTCCTTTTTTGACAACATTCTTCATGTTAGGATTTAGTCTATGTTGTTTTTGTACGACTGGTTTCTTATCTTCCAAGAGTTGGATCTTGTCTTTACAAAATGATGGACATATGCCAGGAATGTCTGAAGTTTTCCAAGCAAAAGCTTGTTTTTACTTCTTGAGAACATCGATTAGATCGGTTTTGTTTTCTTCCGAAAGTTCGGATGAGATAATTACAGGGAGTAATTTCTCCTCGTGAAGACATGCATATTCCAAGTGTTCGGGAAGAGGTTTGAGTTCTAAATTTGTACGAGGTTGAAATTGAGTATATTGAAGTTCGTTTCTCTCGATTCTTGACCAATTGAAAGTCCTAAAAATCTCAAGTTTATGATTGTTCTTGGTTGATATGGTTTTTTGGATATTCTATGTCTATTTCAAACAACACGTAAAAATGATGAAAAATATTAAGCTACGTATCCGTAAAACACTTAGCAATTACCAAATTTTTATTCACAAAAGGACAAAATGTAAAAGCATGAAAGTAATGTGCTCAAAATGTAAATTTATTGAAAGTACAAAGCTTGAAATTAAAATGCTAGAAAGTAAAAGGACCAAAAGTGTAAATTCTAACAACTTTGTAACTGATTTTAACAAACTAACAAACACCCTAACTGAATTTGACAAGTTATTGAAAGAGTAAGGGCTAAAAAATTACAAACCCTAATTAGTAGAAATATTAGCAACAATTTTAAACAGAAACAAACTACAAGGACCAAGTTGCAAATAAATGGGAACTTTTATAAAAAACGGGCTTAACCAATCAATAAGCTCGTATGAGCTTAATACTGAACCAAATAAGCTCAAACAAGTTTCAAAAGTCTTAAAATTGAAAATCACCTAGACTTGTACAAGGAAATTGCTTAAAGTAAAACTCAAATAAGCTCAAACCAATAAGCCATGAATAAGCAATCTAATAAGCCAGACTTCCACAACTTGCTTTTAATGCACAAACTTGTTCAACAGCTTATCAAGAGTAGGGAATGTCTTTCCTTTTTGAAAATGGTCAATTGAATAAGCAGGAAAATTGAATTAAGCTGAAATGTAGCTTATTTGACTTTTGTTGACCAAAAATGGAAAAAGCTGAAAAGCTCAGATTTTACTCAGGACATGTTTCTAAACAAGAATATGAAAGAAAATTAGAACTTTTGTGAAGTAGATTTTTCTCTACAAGAAAACAGTCCACTCAATATTATAGAAACTTGACTTTGCTCAAATGCTTATTAATAAGCTTACTTCTCAGTCAAATCAAAATACTGTAGAATTTCCTTGCACAGAGTTGAACATTGGATGTTAAGCTATTTCTAGAAACTTGTTTCAAGGAAATTGGTTAAGAAATGAACAAATGACAAGGGATTGGAAATAGGAAGTTTTCTAATGAACAATATCACAGACTTGAACCCAAACTTTTTCTTGACCAATTGCCTGTTTGACCTCAACTTTGACAACAAAATTAAACACACTTGCTCCTACTGGTTTACTGAATGACAATAAGCTAAATTGAACAATATTAACAAACTTGCATTCAAAAACTATGACAAATCCAAACACCAGTTATCTAATATGTGATAACTTTTTCAAAGTAAATTTGATTTAAAGAATGAATCAAGCTAAGACTTATATCAGAACATGTTCAAGAGTTAAAATGAAAGGCAAATGAACTACTAACAGACTTATACAAACACTATCACACAAAATACACTCAGATGACTTGACTGATGAATAAAAGGCTAAAATCAAATAAAACTCATATTAAAACTACAAGACTTAACACAAGATTACAAAATATCACAATTATACTGCAAGTAAGCTAAACACACTTGATCATATCATCACAGATTATTTATACTAAGAATTGAGCATGCAAACTTCTTTTGAGTGGAATGTAAATCAGAATGAACAAACTTTTTAGCTAAGGCCTCCTTTGATGGAGGAGTGTGGCGTTGAGCCAACTCAATTCTACAAAAACACCATTAAAACACCACCATTAACCATATCAATCACCTCCAAAATCCTTTTCTGAATAAATCAAACCAACTGCTAGAATTATGCTTCTAAGGACTGGAAATGACTGATCTTGGCTAGAAACGTGTTATAACCTCCAAAGCTCTAAAAAAACTCTATTTATCACTTAAGATCAATGAATGGCAAAAACAGTAACAAGAATGCATGATTGAGTATGTGAATTGAAGGATAGAGAAGAGTAATGAATATTTTTGGGATTTTATTGATTGATGAAAGGAAAGGTAGTTACAACTGTTAAAACTAACTCCTAACTAACTCTCAAGAGTGTGTCAAACTCTTGAGATAAGTTTAACTAATTGAGTGATAACAGAATTGATAGAGAAATCTAAGGTGTACGTGTTTTCACACTTAGCTACTGGTTTCAAAATGAAAGACTAAAGCCCTATTTATAGAAGTTGAGATGAAGTGAGGTGAGGAGTTCTGATGTGTTGCCACCAATCAAATGATGCCAGGTGTCCTTTTCTGGTAAATTGCAAATTCTTATCAAGAACACCAAAAGGGATTTTCTTATTCTTTGATCCTCAACTTAATTGACTTGTATATCTGGATTCGTCTTCTCAAACCGAGCACTTTTCATGTAGAAAGTTTATTGTGAAACACATTGTAGAAGAATCCACGTTCTGGGCTTGTTTGAAGAAGGAAGTGACACGTGTCGTTATTTTATTGGCTGTTTCCCTTCACACGGATCGTTATCTAAACTGGATAAAAGGGATTATTGCATGGCTAACTCTGATTGGTCCAAAAAGAGATAGTGGACTGCACTGTAGCAGATTCGTTTCATTTAATGTGTTGGTGAGCTGGCCACGTAGCTGGCAATCCATGTCTTGTTTTCTTTGAAATGTGATTGGCTATAAACAAGTGTACACGGATCATGACCAAACTTGGGTTTTTTTTGACAAAAACAGTCCTTAGACTTTGGCAGATTATCCAAATGAACTTTAATCTTCATTCCAATGGCATTTTCAGTCCTTCAACTTGCATTCTTGTTCATTTTAGCCCTTTGACTTGGTTGACCAGGTTTGACTTGAATCTTGACTTTGTCCAAATTGCACTTTAGCCCCTCAACTTTAGAATGTTGTCAAGATAGGTCCCTCATCTTCAAAGTCTTGTCATCTTTGATCCTTCTTTTGTCTTTTCATCATAAATGAGCTTGATTTCTTCTTGTTTGCTTGAAAATGTATCCTTATTACCTATTTAAACACAAACACAAAACACACCACATAATTTTGCTTTATAGCACAAAAGTTAGGTATTTTCCATGTGTTTTAGGGTGATTTGTTGATTAATTGATATGAGAATTTGCTCATATCAAATCCCCTACACTTGAACATTGCCATGACCTCATGCAATGCTATATTTTAAAGCACAATTTTACATCTTTCTCATAATTAACCCACCTTGGCCAATATGGAATGCTATTACACTACTCTACTCTATATGATGCATGATTTTGAATTTGTACAATGTAATGCAAAAGAAACAATTCTATTTATATATTTTTGATTTTCTTGAAATGGTTTTGATGGAAAAACTCATAAAGAAGTCTATGACTTAAATTAGGGCTTTGGTACCATGGACACTTATCACCCTCAACTTTCACTTTCCCCATACCAAGCTTAATAATGGGATCATTGTATTCACAAGTAAAAAGTGCATCAACTTATTCATGACAATTAAATGTGGAACCGGTTATTATTTGAGCAAATTGCTTGAAGGCAAATTTGTATTATTTGAAGCGTGAAATATAAGAAATGCAAAATCCAAAAATAAGGAAGCACGGTTTTAATCCTAAGTAATCCTCTCATCCATTACTTGAAAAACCGCTCACAATTAATATAAGTCCGTCTCAAGAGTAATAAGTCATTCGCCTTATGTGTAAAATCCTCATGTCATGCATTAATAAGTAGCTACACACTTGCTAAGGAAAGAAAAATAAAACTCACACAATAATTTACATCCTCCGCCTTTTTGAGACTTTGGATCTTCAATCCCGCAACCCGTCAAGGTAATATTGGATTGGAGCAACTATCAAATCCCCGCAACCCGTCCAGGTAATATTGGAATTCAATAGTCACTATAATTAACACTTCACTGCCCCTCTTGGGAGTCTTGTATAATTTTTTTTCTTTCCTTTTTTTAGCCACTCATTTTTTATAAGCTGCTCTTATTTTTCTTTATTCCTCACAAAGAAAGTTGAAAAGAATAAAAGGAAAAACACCCGCTAAGTATTAAGCATGACATAAGTCTAGTACACATAAAACGTTCTAACTTAGAATCTTAAGACGTACTTATACCAACCATGAATGATTAGTCAAAAATGCATAAGAGACTACAAACCAATTAAAACCGTTCTTGATTATTTATTAACATATATACATGCGAAGAAAATAGAGGTAAAGAAGAGAAGGGTTTAGCCACAAGTAAATATCATGAAGTTTATCTAGCCCTTTTATACTTGCTTCAACTCTATCATTTCCCATTCTCCACAAATTTAAAGCCGTCCTAAAAGCCCATAAAGCATCTAACTCGAATGGGAGGTGACATGCTTTTCCATAGACAAGCCTATATGGAGTACAACCAATTGGTGTCTTAAAAGCCGTCCTAAAAGCCCATAAAGCATCCTCAAGGTTATCTGACCAAGAAGCTCGATGCTCTTCCACCGTTCTTTCCAAAATTCTCTTTAAACCACGATTTGTGACCTCGGTTTGACCATTAGTTTGAGGGTGATACGCGGTAGAAAGTCTATGATTAACACCATACTTCTTCATAACTCTCGTGAATTGATCATTACAAAAGTGAGTACCACGATCACTTATGATGGCCCGAGGTACACCAAATCTAGCAAATAATTGCTTCAAGAATTTCACTACAACTCGAGCATCATTAGTAGGTAAGGCTTTGACCTCAACCCACTTTGACACATATTCCACCGCTACGAGTATGCACTTATTTCCCTTGGAAGATGGAAAAGGTCCCATGAAATCTATTCCCCACACATCAAAAATCTCACACTCTTGAATGAAGTTTTATGGCATCTCATCACGTTGATTAATTTTTCCTTGTCTTTGACATACATCACAAAATTTCACCATCTCTTGGGCATCTTTGTATATGGAAGGCCAATAGTAACCCGAATCAAAGACTTTCTTGGCGGTATAGTTGGGCCCAAAATGTTCACCCGTAGGTCCCTTATGACAAGCTTCTAAAATCTTAGATGCCTCGGGCCCATCTACACACCGTCTAATGATTTGGTCCGCACATTTCCTAAAGAGGTAAGGATCATCCCAAAAGTAATACTTCACTTCCTTAAGAAATTTATTCTTTTGTTGGGAAGTGATACCCTCTATTAGCACATCCCCCACAAGATAGTTTGCAATATCCGTAAACCAAGGGGTGGCATCCTCTTGAGAAGAGATAGACATGAGCTCCTCTAATGGAAAGGATTCATTGATTTCCTTATGAGGCAAATCTCCTTGAAAAGGATGCTCAAGTATACTCAAGTGATCCGCCGCTAAATTCTCAGCTCCTTTCTTATCACGAATCTCTATCTTAAACTCTTGGAGCAATAAAACCCATCTCAAAAGTCTAGGCTTAGCATCTTGCTTTGTCATGAGATACTTGAGAGCAGAATGATCTGTATACACTATGGTTTTGGATAGCACAAGATAGGGTCTAAATTTCTCAAAGGCATAGACTATAGCAAGGAACTCTTTTTCCGTGGTAGTATAATGAAGTTGTGCACCCGTCATGGTTTTACTAGCATAGTGTATAGGTTGAAAATGTTTATTCAATCTTTGTCCTAACACGCCCCCACGGCATAATCACTAGCGTCACACATAAGCTCAAAAGGCAATTCCCAATTTGGAGAAACCAAATCGGGAGCCTTAGTCAACTTTTCCTTAAGTATCTCAAAAGAGTCCAAACACTCTTGGTTGAAAATGAAAGGAGCCTCTTTTTCTAAGAGGTGGGTCATCGGTCTTGCTATCTTAGAGAAATCTTGTATGAAACGTCTATAAAACCCCGCATGACCCAAAAAACTCCTAACTCCTTTCACCGTGGTAGGTGGGGGAAGCTTAGCAATCACATCTATCTTAGCACGATCCATTTCTAATCCTTTGTTGGAGATCTTATGTCCCAAGACAATCCCCTCTTTAACCATGAAATGGCACTTCTCCCAATTAAGAACAAGTCGTGTTTCTTCACACCTCTTTAGCATACATTCTAAATGGGAGAGACACGAGGTGAATGAATCTCTAAAAACTGAGAAATCATCCATGAAAACTTCCATAGTTTGCTCAATCATGTCATGGAAAATTGCCATCATACACCTTTGAAATGTCCCCGGTGCATTACACAAGCCAAAAGGCATTCTCTTGTAAGCAAATGTACCGTAGGGACAAGTGAATGTGGTCTTTTCTTGATCCTTAGGGTCAATGGGTATTTGAAAATAACCCAAAAATCCATCTAGAAAGCAATAGTACTCATTTCCCGCTAAACGTTCAAGCATTTGGTCCATAAAAGGCAATGGGAAATGATCTTTCCTAGTAGCATCATTAAGCTTCCTATAATCAATACAAACTCTCCAACCCGTAACAAGTCTAGTAGGAATAAGCTCATTGTTCTCATTGGGTACTACGGTGATTCCACCCTTCTTAGGAACACAATGTACTGGGCTAACCCATGGAGAGTCAGAAATGGGGTAAATCATGCCCGCATCAAGGAGTTTGATAACTTCCTTCTTAATGACCTCCTAGATTTTAGGGTTAACCCTTCTTTGCCTTTGAATAGCGGGTTTGTAATCATCCTCCATAAGGATTTTGTGGGTAAAAAAATGTGGATCAATTCCCCCTATGTCGGATATTTTCTATGCTATGGCTTGCTTATGTTTCTTATGGACTTCTATGAGTTTTTCTTTCTCATCCTCTTTTAAATCTTTAGCAATGATCACGGGTAATTGGTCTTTCCCTTCTAAGAAAGCGTACTCTAGGTGGGATGGAAGGTCCTTAAGTTCAAGTAGAGGTGGACTCTCTATGGAAGGTTTCACTATGGATGGATCATCATTGGTTACTTCTTGTGGAATGGGTGAAGGAATGGGATCCTCATTGAGCAACTTTTGGATAGTGAGAATGTCTTTTTCCCAATTAATGGGAGAATCATAATTACCAAGGAAGTTAGACTCAAATTCCTCCAAGAGGAAATCACTCTCTCCAAAATGTGTTAAGGAGGGAGCAATTGAGGCCACGGTCTCAATGTGGGGCATATCTTCACTAGTACTCTTACAAGCGTCATGGAAATGCTCATCACACACCTCATCAAGTACATCAACTATGTTAATGGTTTCACAAGCTTGAGACTTCTTAGTCACTTTATTACCACACACTTTTCCTAACTTAAACACCACTTTCTCATCCTCAACTCTCATAATTAGTTCTCCCCCCGCCACGTCTATTAGAGTACGACCCGTCCTCAAAAATGGTCTACCAACAATTAGAGGAACTCTCAGGTCTATGTCATAATCAACCACTACAAAGTCGGCCGGAAAGGTAAACTTATCCACACCTATAAACACATCCTCTGCAATACCTACCAGGTAAGCTATGGTACGGTTGGCTAACTTAAGGGTCATCCTAGTTGGAGTGAGCTCGGGAAGAGAGAGTTTTTGCCAAATCGATAAAGGCATGAGATTTATGCTTGCCCCTAGATCCGCTAATGCCATGCAATTTTCCACCCCGGGAAAATTATAAGGGATCAAAAAGCGCCCCGGATCTCCAAGTTTTGTAGGTAAGGTTTTGAGCAACACGGCGGAACAATTTTCATTAAGGGATGTGTTGGTCAAATCAACCAATTTTTCCTTGTCGGAGAGTAGATCCTTGAACATCTAAGCAAATTTTGGCATGTAAGCAAGAGCTTCCGCAAAGAATATGTTTATGTTGAGTTGTTTGAACATCCTCAAAAAGTTTGAAACTTGTATGTCATCCTTATTTTTCAATTTCTCCTTTCTCAATCTTGAAGGATAAGGAAGGTTTGGTTTAGGTTTAGGTGGAGTATGTGTTGTAGTGGAAGATTTTTCTTCGTTAGCTTCTTCATTGGAAGGTGTGGAAGGTAAAGGAGAAGTGGGTATAGGTTGAGAAGGTGTTGGTGATGAAGTAGTAGAGCTTGGAGGTGGTGAAGAAGATGTAGAAGGCTTATCACAAGATGGAATCATAGTAGGCTTAACAATAGAAGGTGTAGGAGCTGAAGGATAATTGCTTGTTTTCCACTTCTTGTTGTAATAGCATTGACATTTTCCCTCGAATTTGTTTGTGTGTTAGATGGTAAAGCTCCTTGTTGTCTTTGGTTTAAAAGCATCATAAACTTCTTGTTTGTTTCCTCATGCATTTCCTTCATTCTTTTCTCATTATCTTGGAACCTCCTTTCATTCTCTTGATTCATTTTCTGAAGAAGCTCAATGGTGTTATAATCATGTGGCACATTCCCTTGAAAACCTTAGGGTTAGAAAGGTGGAGGTTGATTGTAAAACCCTTGGTTGTTGCCTTGAAAAGTATTTCCTTGATTGTGAAAGGTATTTGGTGGTCTAAAATTGTTTTGTTGGTATTGTGGCCTTGGCCCTTAGTTCGTTTGTAACAATTGAGGAGGATTTTGTTGAGGATGGGTGGGTGGTCGGGATGGGAATCCCGGTAGAGCAAGGTAGTTTTTAGATTTGTAAGAAAGATTGTTTGGATTGATGTTGGGTTTAAAATGTTCTTGATGTTCTTCTTGGTAAGCATAACACTCTCCTTGATAACCTTGCACCTTATCACATTGTTGGTAGGAATGGGGACCTCCACAAGTCTCACATGAAAGAGTAATAGCATGCATATCATTGGTGGAATTGTTCAAGGAAAGGCCCTTAATGTCTTGGATTAGTTCTTGATTTTCCTTAAGATTCATCTCATGATCCCTATCTATTCTTTGGAGTATCTCTTAGTGACTCTTGAGGATTTGGTTATCATAAGGTGTTTGAGAACTATTTTGGACAACATGAACCCTTTCTTCAAATTGGGTGTTAGTTTGCACCATTGCCCTGGTCTCAATAATGTCCCAAGCTTCTTGAATGGATTTAACAAGAATATTTCCACCCGCGGAAGCATTAAGTGAATCTTGGTGGTGTGGTCTCAATCCATCATAGAAAGTGTTGATTTGGTGAACCTCATCGAATCCATGATTGGGGCATTTTCTCAATAACTCCTTGAACTCCTCCCAAGCATCACTAAAGGTTTGAATAGGTTTTTGTTGAAAGCCTATAATTAAGTTCCTCAAAGCCGTAGTCTTAGATGGGGGAAAGAACTTGTTCAAAAACTTCTTAGTGAAACCATCCCATGTAGTAATGCTCTCGGGTGGTTGTGTATCTAACCAATGCTTAGCATGACCCTCTAGTGAAAATTGTACCAATATAAACTTAATGGCATTATGGGGAACTCCATTATACTTAATGGTGTTGCAAAGAGCAAGAAACTTCTTAAAGTGATCATGTGGATTATCATTCTTATTCCCAAAAAATGGTGTGTTTGAAACCAAGTTAATCTTAGATGTCTTTAGCTCAAATATGTTTTGCGGGAATATCGGGTATCTTGATAGCATCGGCATATCCTTGCACATTGGATTGCAAGTGCTCCATCAAACGTCGAGTGTCAACACCGGTCATGGCTTTTTGTTGTGTGTGGATCAAAGCACGATTATCGGGATCGGCTTGATGGACAGTGGTGTTTTTACTCTTTCTCTTTTTCTTCCTTTTTGGAGGAAGGGGTTGTACACCAATCGGTATTTGTGCATGCCCGCGAGTGAGCATGAAACTCAATACAAGGAGTGAGAGAGAAACTCTCGTTCGACTTTGAAGAAGAAGGGATTATCCTCTTCGAGATTCAATATGAAATATCCACAAGAAAGTATAATATATGTAATTACTACTTGGGTGCAAGACCCCCAATCAAGCCTTCCTTCTTAAAATACGCACTAGTGAACGGGGGGTTAGGTGGCGAGAACCATTTAAGTACCTATTAACCCTTAGATGGCATTTTATAGCACATCGCCTTTCTATTCACTTTGTAGTTTGTATTCTTCGAATTATTGCCTATAGGAAGTATTTATCTATTCTTGCTTAATTAAATTTGATCGATACACGTGTCAAGGACCGGAACGCTCCCTAACACGGTCTATTGACTTGGCAATACTTATGGAAGATATGTGTATTGGTTGTTTGTATATGTATACGTATCTACATATAATAATATAGAGAAAATATTTTTCTATTTATTGGGGTTTTAAGAAAAAAAATACTATATGTACATAAAAACCGAGGAAATCCAATAATATATATTTTTGGGTGCAATCTCTTAGGAAAAGATTGCTTTTTGAATTTTTTTATTTTTTTGATCAATTCTTTAGGAAAAGAATTGTTTTTTTTATTTTTTAAGTTTTTATATTTTTATATTTTTGATTTTTTTATGTTTTTGATTTATGATACGTAAAAATAACCTTCACGAGGTGAACGGATCCAAAAGCCAATGAAAACCGTCAATCGATAGTCTCTCGTAAAGTCAAAGAACCGACAGCGACGCCATTTGAAATTGAGTATATTGAAGTTCGTTTCTCTCGATTCTTGACCAATTGAAAGTCCTAAAAATCTCATGTTTATGATTGTTCTTGGTTGATAGGGTTTTTTTGGATATTCTATGTCTATTTCAAACAACACGTAAAAATGATGAAAAATATTAAGCTACATATACGCAAAACACTTAGCAATTACCAATTTTTTATTCACAAAAGGAAAAAATGTAAAAGCATGAAAGTAATGTGCTCAAAATGTAAAGTTATTGAAAGTACAAAGCTTGAAATTTAAATGCTAGAAAGTAAAAGGACCAAAAGTGTAAATTCTAACAACTCTGTAACTGATTTTAACAAACTAACAAACACCCTAACTGAATTTGACAAGTTATTGAAAGATTAAGGGCTGAAAAATTGCAAACCCTAATTAGTAGAAAGATTAGCAACAATTTTAAACAGAAACAAACTACAAGGACCAAGTTGCAAATAAATGGGAACTTTTATCAAAAACGGGCTTAACCAATCAATAAGCTCGTATGAGCTTAATACTGAACCAAATAAGCTCAAACAAGTTTCAAAAGTCTTAAAATTGAAAATCCCCTAGACATGTACAAGGAAATTGCTTGAAACACAGTAAAACTCAAATAAGCTCAAACCAATAAGCCATGAATAAGCAATCTAATAAGCCAGACTTCCACAACTTGCTTTTAATGCACAAACTTGTTCAACAGCTTATCAAGAGTAGGGAATGTCTTTCCTTTTTGAAAATGGTCAATTGAATAAGCATGAAAATGGAATTAAGCTGAAATGTAGCTTATTTGACTTTTGTTGACCAAAAATGGAAAAAGCTGAAAAGCTCAGATTTTACTCAGGACATGTTTCTAAACAAGAATATGAAAGAAAATTAGAACTTTTGTGAAGTAGATTTTGCTCTACAAGAAAACAGTCCACTCAATATTATAGAAACTTGACTTTGCTCAAATGCTTATTAATAAGCTGATTTCTCAGTCAAATCAAAATACTGTAGAATTTTCTTGCACAAAGTTGAACATTGGATGTTAAGCTATTTCTAGAAACTTGTTTCAAGGAAATTGGTTAAGAAATGAACAAATGACAAGGGATTGAAAATAGCAAGTTTTCTGATGAACAATATCCCAAACTTGAACCCAAACTTTTTCTTGACCAATTGCTTGTTTGACCTCAACTATGACCACAAAATTGAACACAGTTGCTCCTACTAGTTTACTGAATGACAATAAGCTAAATTGAACAAGATTAACAAACTTGCATTCAAAAACTATGACAGATCCAAACACCAGTTATCTAATCTATGATAACTTTTTCAAAGTAAATTTGATTTAAAGAATGAATCAAGCTAAGACTTATATTTGAACATGTTCAAGAGTTAAAATGAAAGGCAAATGAACTACTAACAGACTTATACAAACACTATCGCACAAAATACACTCAGATGACTTGACTGATGAATAAAAGGCTAAAATCAAATAAAACTCATATTAAAACTACAAGACTTAACACAAGATAACAAAATATCACAATTATACTGCAAGTAAGCTAAACACACTTGATCATAGCATCACAGATTATTTATACTAAGAATTGAGCATGCAAACTTCTTTTGAGTGGAATGTAAATCAAAATTAATAAACTTTTTAGCTAAGGCCTCCTTTGATGGAGGAGTGTGGCGCTGAGCCAACTCAATTCTACAAAAACACCATTAAAACACCACCATTAACCATAT
Organism: Glebionis coronaria; assembly: GCA_025667525.1. NCBI lineage: Eukaryota > Viridiplantae > Streptophyta > Magnoliopsida > Asterales > Asteraceae > Glebionis > Glebionis coronaria. The sequence goes on from CM046882.1 coordinate 107,017,650, forward strand.
CAAGCACCTCCAATAGCATTTTCTGAACAAATCAAACCAACTGCTACAATTCTGCTTCTAAGGACTGGAAATGACTGATCTTAGCTAGAAAACGTGTTATAACCTCCAAAGCTCTCAAACAAACTCCATTAATCACTTAAGATCAATGAATGGCACAAACAGTAACAAGAATGCAGGATTGAGTAAGTGAATTGAAGGATAGAGAAGAGTAATGAATATTTTTGGGAATTTATTGATTGATGAAAGGAAAGGTAGTTACAACTGTTAAAACTAACTCCTAACTAACTCTCAAGAGTGTGTCAAACTCTTGAGAGAAGTTTAACTAACTAAGTGATAACAGAATTGAGAGAGAAATCTAAGGTGTGTGTGTTTTCACACTTAGCTACTGGTTTCAAAATGAAAGACTAAAGCCCTATTTATAGAAGTTGAGATGAAGTGAGGTGAAGAGTTCTGACGTGTTGCCACCAATCAAATGCTGCCAGGTGTCCTTTTCTGGTAAATTGTAAATTCTCATCAAGAACACCAAAAGGGTTTTTCTTATTCTTTGATCCTCAGCTTAAATGACTTGTATATCTGGATTCGTCTTCTCAAACCGAGCACTTTTCATGTAGAAAGTTTATTGTGAAACGCATTGTAGAAGAATCCATGTTCTGGGCTAGTTTGAAGAAGGAAGTGACACGTTTCGTTATTTTATTGGCTGTTTTCCCTTCACACGGATTGTTATCTAAACTGGATAAAAGGGATTATTGCATGGCTAACTCTGATTGGTCCAAAAAGAGATAGTGGACTGCACTGTAGCAGATTCGTTTCATTTAATAAGTTGGTGAGCTGGCCACGTAGTTGGCAATCCATGTCTTGTTTTTTTGAAATGTGATTGGATATAAACAAGTGTACACGGATCATGACCAAACTTGGTTTTTTTTTTTGACAAAAACAGTGCTTAGACTTGGGCAGATTATCCAAATGAACTATAATCTTCATTCCAATGGCATTTTCAATCCTTCAACTTGCACTCTTGTTCATTTTATCCCTTTGACTTGGTTGACTTGAAAGTTGACCAGGTTTGACTTGAATCTCGACTTTGTCCAAATTGCACTTTAGCCCCTCAACTTTAGAATGTTGTCAAGATAGGTCCCTTATCTTCAAAGTCTTGTCATCTTTGATCCTTCTCTTGTCTTTTCATCATAAATGAGCTTGATTTCTTCTTGTTTGCTTGAAAATATATCCTTATTACATATTTAAACACAAACTTAAAACACACCACATAATTCTGCTTTATAGCACAAAAGTTAGGTATTTTCCATGTGTTTTAGGGTGATTTGTTGATTAATTGATATGAGAATTTGCTCATATCAGAGGTTGATATGAGTGAAATCTTATATCAATTATAAGCTATAAAACCCCTAATACACAAGGAAAATACCAAGTTTAAATGTGACATAACAGAATTATGTGGTATTCTTTGTTGTTTGTGATTGTGTAGGTAAAATGATACGATTTGGTGTAAACACGGATTTCAAGGCATGATTATGAAGAAAAAGAAAAAAGAAGGACCAATCAAGACAATTCTTCAAAGTTCAAGGATCTTACATGTCAATTCAAGAAGATGAAGGACTTAAAGTGCCAAGACAACCAAAGTCAAAGGGCAAAAAATGTTCAAATTACAAGTCAGAAGGCTAAAGATGTCAAGTCTACAAAGTTCCTATGCTCAAAACAGAATCTGCCAAAGTTGGAGGGTTAAAACCGCCAAGTTGGAAACTAAAATCAAGCTTGATCCGTGTGAAGCCAGCTCAACCAATCAGAAGCCAGTATGCATTATACTCGGATTGCCAAGTTTGCTTCATTAATGAGGAGAGATAAAGATCTTAACAGTGCCACGCACTAAGTCTCTCAGCCAATCATACTCCTCCATCTCATAACTATCATTGTGCAAATGGATTATGATCTGTGTGAACATTAATAGGCCAAATGTCAGCCTTAAAATATTGAGTCAAACAATAATGTTCGGTCATAGGTTTATATTTTAACAGTTAGTAAAACATTGTAATAGTTAGTTAAAATAGTCGTGACATTACGGGCTTGATGGCTAGCTTAAAAGGCCTCTTTCAAGGTACTAAGCATTTATTCAAGCCCGACCCAATCAAACTATAGCCCATTAAGCCACATGTAGGCAAAGGCTATAAATACCCTTCCTAGCATGTTAGGAAGGGTGTTGGTTGATTCATTTTCTTAATCTAATTCTCCCATTGTTTCATACACTTCTCTCTACTTTCTCTCACTACTTTCTCTCTCTAGAAACCTTTCATCTTTTATCTACCTTTCTTTCTTCTTTATTCTTGTAGAATCATCATATTTTATAGGTACAACGTTTGGTATCAATCACCATAGGGTAGTTTTATGATTCGTTGTTGATTTACTACTTAGTTCGTGTGATTTTAACATAAAATCTACTCGGATTCAAGTTTTTTCTTGTGTTTTCCGTGCTCTAAATCTTCCTATATACATCTCTACATATTTCATACGTGTGGTAAGGATTTGGTTATTGTGGTTTGCTTTCTGTCTCGGATTACAAGGTAAGAAATCTTCATTCTTTGTTGGTTTCAAGTCAAAGGGTTTACTCATTACGATCGTCTATTCCGATCGCAACAGCCCTCGGGGTTTCTACTTGCGATCGTGGATTGCGATCACCAACTTGCGATCTAGCACTTGCGATCCAGCATTGCGGTCCAACTTGCGATCAAGCATTGCGATCCAACATGCGATCTAAGAGTGCGATCCAACTTGCGATCTACCATTGCGATCCAACTTGCGATCAGGGTTACGATCCAACTTGCGATCAGGGTTACGATCCAACTTGCGATCAGGGTTGCGATCTATGAGTGCGATCAGGGTTGCGATCTAAGAGTACGATCAGACTTACGATCTACGAGTGCGATCAGGGTTGCGATCTAAGAGTGCGATCAGACTTACGATCTACGAGTGCGATCAGACTTGCGATCTAAGAGTGTGATGGGTGACATTGCGATGGACATCTAAATTTTGTTAGAGTATTTTTTAGACTTAGCCACTATCTAGACTAGTCCCGGAACGTAGTTTACACGAAGATTAAAAAAATAAATAAATAAAAAATCAAGAGTTAAAATTTTCCCGTCAAGTAGATTCAAATTTTTTCCATACTAGTTTTAGGCTATTTCTAGCTCGATTTCAAAAAACAAATTTTTTAGGTCTACCATTTTGTCGTACTGACAAAAAATCGCAATTTTCAGAATTTCAACAACAAAACAATCACAACACAACTACTTAAGATCCACATTCAATTCATCATTTCAGAGAATATTGAGATGGATTCTACTGCCGAATATCGTGTGACGAACAACAACATAATGGTGGCGGGTAATAAAGAGAGACCACCAATGCTTGTGACTGGTAGATATGCACAATGACAATCACGATTCCTTCGATATCTTGACACTAAACCCAATGGTGATGTTCTTCGACGTTGCATAAAAGAAGGACCCTATAATCTCACTATAATAACCATTCCTGCAGTTCCAACAACCAACTCGACGTCCGGTTCCAATGAGCAAGCTATTGAGGAAACATATGAGAACACTTCGAAAGAGAAACATTCTTGGATTGATGCAGAGAAAGAAGCAATCTATTTGATTCTCAGTGGGATTGGGGATGATATTTACTCAACGGTTGATGCATGCTCTACTGCAAAAGAAATGTGGTTTGCCATTGAACGCTTGCAACAAGGAGAATCACTAAACAAGCAAGATGTCAAAACTAACTTGTTCTGAAACTTTGGTAAGTTTACTTCATTGGATGGGGAATCAATTAATTCATATTACTCAAGGTTCTACAAGATGATGAATGACATGACAAGAAACAATCTGCAAGTCTCCACCATGCAAGTCAATGTGCAGTTTCTGCAACAACTTCAACCCGAGTGGACACGATTTGTAACATTGGTGAAACAACAAAATAAGTTGGACGAGGTCAACTATCATACACTCTTTGACATCTTGAAACAATTTCAGAATGAGGCAAATGAACTTCGAGCTGAACGGGTAGCAAAGACTGCTAATCCACTTGCTTTGGTGTTTACCACTCACCATCTCCAAGATCATCGCTCTCATGCTCCAAAATCATACTCCACTACATCCTCATCACCAAGATACTCCACCACATCCTCTTCACCAAGATACTCCACTTCATCTAAGTATTCAGCTCCCATAAGATCACGAGACAAATAACCAAGAGCACCATCACCATCACCTTAGCCATCATCTGAAGAAGAAAGTGATGAAGAACTAGCTTAGAAGGATAGGGAGATGAAGCAACAAATTGCTTTCATTATGAAGACCTACAAGAAAGTATTCAAACCCACCAACAACGATCTTCGAACATCATCAAATACAAGGAATCAATATGTTTAAACTCCTCGAAGGTATGAAACACGTCAACGTGATGAAATTCCTCCAAGGTATGATCAACGTAATCCAACACATGTTGAGGGTTCTACACGGTATGATCGAAAAACTGCTAAGTATGATGCTTAGAGGATTGCTACTGCTGCTGGGAATAGGGACACTGTTGGTACTCAAGTGGTTCAGCAAAGTGGGATTCAATGCTTTAATTTTTAAGGTTATGGGCATATGGCAAAGGAATGCAGAAATCCAAAACGAGTTAGGGACTCTGGTTATCATAAGGAAAAGATGCTGCTTTGCAAGAAGATGGAAGCTGGGGTTAAATTTTTGGCTGAGGAAGGAGCCATGCTTGATGACACTAATAATGAAGCTTCCGATCAAGAACTTGAAGCACATTACTCGTACATGGCAAAGGTTGAAGAAGTTCTCAACGTCATTGAAGATGACAATGGTCCTATCTTTGATACTGAACCAATCGATAAGGTACACGCTGAATAGGAATATAATGTGTTTGGTAATACTCATGAGCATTGTGAGATACCCAAAGCCATTAATGACACATGTATGATGGAAACGATTGATAACAATACCACACCCAATTCATCAGACATGTGCAATAATGTGTCTGAGGATGATCAACATGCAAACGAGTATGATGATGATGAGGAGCGTATTGCGCTTGCTAACTTAATTTCTTCTTTAAAAAAAGATGTCAAAGAAACTAGAAAGAGTCAAAAGCAATTAAAGAAGGCAAATGCTACGCTCACTCAAAATTTTGAAGAATGCAAAGCTACTCTAATCAAATCTAGTGAGACCATTGATAGCTATAAAGCTAAGCTTCTTCAAAAGACCAATGAGATTGAGGGGTACAAAGGGTGTTTAATTAACGTAAAAAAGGACGATTATCAACAGAAATATAACGAAACTCTTAAGCTTCTAGAACAAGAGAAACGTAATTATAACACCTCTTTGAGTACTGAACGTCACAAAACGTATCTTGCTACCACGAAAGTCAATGAGCTAACTCAAGTAAATAGTTTTCTTCAAGAGGATAAAATTAAACTTGTTAATGAAAAGAAAGTAGTGGTTGAAAAGTTGGAAAAGGATTTCAATACTAAACAAGCGAAAGATCTCGATAAAATGGCGGAACTTGAAACTCAAATTGATTTTTACAAGAAATTTTTTTACAAAACTAATCAATCAGTTCAAACCATGAGAATGTTGGCACCTCGTTCGTTTTTAAGGATCGACCTAGTTTTGCTAATCCTAAGTACCTTGAGCAAGCTCAATCTGAGAATCAGCACTTATATATTGATGAGTCCCAATGGACCGATCTTGATTTCCTTGTTGTTAGGCCCGATAGTGAAGAGACAAACGATTTGGAAGAAGAGAGTAGACCAAAAGTTAATAAAGAATTTGTTAAACCATATAATTATGCTTATGAAAACAGTCTTTATGGTCTTTTCAAACCGCAAACACAGAAAACTCGTGAGCAAATATTTTTCGAATGTGAACAAATAAGAATTAAATGGAGACAAGCTTTTGCCACTAAGAAAACTAATGTTTCAAAATTTATTGAGTACTTGCCATTTAAAGCTTCTTTAGCAAGAGTAAGCAAGCACTTAGTATTCTCAAGAGTAACATTGAAAATTTCAAAAAGGTTGTTGATGATGACTGGAAAAAACGTGAACTTTCGAAAGGAGACATAGAAATTCCTCACGATATAACTGTGCTTGTGAAAAGTATTTTGATTCCGCTTGCGGAAAGAACGCAAAAACATATTTTGGAATTTAAAACATTAATTAAGGAAGAAATGTTTGATGATTTGAAATATGTTAAATCTCTTGAACAAGAAGTGAACGACCATCAACCTGAAAGAGACGAGTTTTCTACAGCATATGATCTACTCATACATGAATGTCTCTCAAAAGATATTATGTGTGTTTATGTTACATATTGTGCTGATATTGATGAATATTCTGATGTTGCATGCAAATATCTTGATCAAGTTAAAGAGTGTGAACGTCTTGAAACTGAGCTTTCGAATAAAGTTGACCAAAAAGAGTTTTCGTTAGTTCAACATAGATATGATTATCTTCAAAAACATTGTCACTCACTTGAACTTGCTTTGCAAAAGAAAGTTGGCAGCTTTTCAAATGATACACCTTTGGAAGTAAAATTATCTGAGTCATGTCGATTACTAAACGAAAAATGTCTTGATATTTCGGATTTGAAAGCTCAATTACAAGAAAAAGACATAGCAATAGCAGAGTTAAAGAAACTCGTTGCTAAGATGGGTGGGAAAGTTGTGGAACCTAGCGTTAAGAAACCTGTTGTTAGACAACCCAATACCTCTAAAGTGAATAGATCCTCTATCTTGGGAAAACCATCAGCTTTCTCAAATTCCTCGTTTTCAAAGCCTATGTTTGCCCCCAAGATAGATGGAAAGGAAAGGTTACCACATACTCAACCCATAAGGAATACTGTAGCACCAAGCGTTAAGCACAATAATGTGATTAAACCAGGGATGTATAGAATGACCACTAAACCCACAAACAAAGTTAGTCAACCGCCTTAGACTTCTAGAAACACTAATACTCGTGTGTCTTCTACTACAGGAGTAGTCTCCACTGCTAGTGTTATCCGGCCTCAGCTTAAGAGCACTCAAGTGAATGATAAGGTTTGGAAACACAAGAGTAAAGGGAAGATGAAGGAAGTAGAAGAACACCCTAGGAATTTGAATGTTTCTATGAATAGAACGTCTGTAATCGCATCTAATGATGATTTAAATGATTCGACTGCTTTGAATGTTTTAAATGTTAAGTTTGTTTGTGTGAAATGTGGAAAATGTGCTACTGTTGATCATTCTATGCGTGCTATGAATAATGTGAAAGGCGTAGCTACTAGAACTAAGAAGCAAGTTACGATGCCTATTAGTGCTAGTAAACTCAAACGCAAATTGAACCATTTTGGTGCAACCCCCCACTAAGAAAAGTAATGCATCAGACTCCACCACTAAGAACCCTAGAAGCAGAATTAGGGAATTATATGAGTCTGCTAGCAAGTCTTAGAAATGGTAGTTTGCTAATCAATGTCCTCCAGGATATAAATTGATGCCTAAAGTTAGGACAGAAAATGTGACAATGAGTGTTAGTATGCCTTTAAATGTTGCTAAGGACACTAATGATTCTACTATCACAACTACTGTGGTATCCAATTTAGCAAATGCTCCATCGTGTTCTAACTCTTCTGTAGGTAATACAAATAATTCTCTTCATACTAGACTCCGGATGCACGAAGCACATGACGGGGAATCTCAAGCTTCTAATTAACTTCGTGGAGAAGTTCCTGGGTACGGTCCGATTCGGAAATGATCAATTTGTATCGATCCTAGGATATGGAGATTTGGTTCAGGGGAATATCACGATAAAAAGGGTATACTACGTCGAAGGGATCAATCACAATCTTTTCTCGGTTGGTCAATTCTGTGATGCAGATTTGGAAGTTGCTTTCAGAAAGAAGACATGTTTTGTTCGTGATTATGATGGGAATGACTTACTTACCGGTACACGGGGTACTGATCTTTATACAATTTCACTACAAGACACAACTTCATCAACTCCAATTTGTTTCATTGCTAAAGCTTCAACGACTCAGGCATGGTTATGGCATCAACGTCTATCTCATCTCAACTTTGATACCATCAACTTGCTTTCCAAGAAAGATATTGTGAGAGGCCTTCAAAGCTTGAAATTCATCAAAGATCATCTTTGTTCTTCTTGTGAGCTTTGTAAAGCTAAACGAAGTAGCTTTAAGACAAAGACTACACCAAGATCTAAAGAACGGTTAGATCTTCTTCATATAGATTTGTGTGGTCCCATGCGTGTCCAAAGTATCAATAGGAAGAAATATGTTATGGTAATTGTCGATGATTACTCAAGGTACACATGGACTCACTTCTTGAGGTCCAAGGATGAAACACCCGAAGTTTTCATCAGCTTCCTTAAACTGATACAACGTGGTCTTCAAGCTCAAGTAAAATTGGTTCGTACTGACAGAGGCACAAAATTTTTAAATTCAACTCTAAGAAACTATTTTGAAGCTAAAGGAATTGAACATGAAACATCTATTGCCCGAACACCCGAACAAAACGGCGTTGTTGAAAGATGAAACCGTACTTTAGTTGAGGCTGCTCGAACATTATTATCTGCTTCAAAACTTCCACTATACTTTTGGGCCGAAGCCGTGTCAACCGCATGGTACACACAAAATCGATTCTTAATTATCCCAAGACACAAAAAGACACCATATCACATAATCTATGATCGAAAACCTTCACTCAAACACCTTCATGTTTTTGGATGTACTTGTTACATAATTCAAGATGGTGAAAATTTGGATAAGATGAAAGAGAAAGGTGATGCATGTATTCTAGTGGGATATGCAACTCAGTCTAAGGGATATAGAGTTTACAACAAGAGAACAAAACTGATAGTCGAGACTATTCATATCAGATTTGATGAATTACAAGAAATGGCACTTGAACAAAACAGTTTAAGTCCCGATCCACAATGACAAACGACTTCCGTTCACAACTGCACGGAACTCGGAACTCAAGACCACAACAATGAACCGTCAAGTTCAAAGCTGGTTCAAGGAAATGTTCCAAGAGCAGATATGACAGTCAACACGACAATTGAAGAGTTGGAAATGTTATATGGACCAATGTTTGATGAATATTTCACGGGGGAGAAATATGTTGTATCGAAGTCTTCCGCTATCACTCATGATAAGAATGATGATACCGATCATCGTCAACAAAAGGATACAACTTCATCTACTTTAACACGGGTTGCTGCAGATTTACCTCCTCAGAATATCACATCAACAATCGCTCCTACAACATCCACAACTACTGTCATTGCTCTAGAGAACACAAATCAAGCAGACAATGCATTAAATGACGAAGACGCATTTATCAACCCATTCGGTACACCGGTGCACGAAACTGGAGAGTATTCTACTCGCCATATTGATTCGTCAAATATGCATACATTTTATCAACGACATCCTTCAACACATCATTGGACCCGAGATCATCCTTTGGTTCAAGTAATTGGAAACCCTTCACAGCCCGTTCGTACAAGACGACAGCTTGAAACCGATGGTGATGTTTGTATGTTCGCACTCACCGTGAGTATAGCTGAACCAACAAATATCAAAGAAGCCATGGGTGATCATGCTTGGATTGAATCGATGACAGATGAACTTCAACAATTTGAAAGACTTAAAGTCTGGGAACTTGTTGACAGACCATACGATGTAATACCATTAAATCTTCTATGGATCTGGAAAATCAAGATGGATGAAGAGAACACGATCATCAAGAATAAATCTAGGCTAGTGGCTAAAGGGTATGGCCAGAAAGAGGGTATTGATTTTGAAGAATCATTTGCACCAGTAGCTCGTTTGGAAGCGGTCAGGATTTTCCTTGCTTATGCTGAACATAAGAGATTTATTGTCTATCAAATGGACGTAAAGACGGTGTTTCTTAATGGTCCTTTGAAGGAAGAAGTCTATGTCACGCAACCGGAAGATTCGTTAATCCTCAGTATCCTGACAAGGTGTATCGTCTCAAGCACTTTATGGACTCAAGCAAGCTCCAAGGGCGTGGTACGACGAGCTCTCGAAATTTCTGGTATCTAAAGGTTTCTCAAAAGGTTCAATTGATCTAACTTTGTTCACTTATAAATACGGGGATGACATTTTGCTTGTGCAGATTTATGTTGATGACATTATTTTCGGGTCTACAAACCCTAAACTTTCAAAATGGTTTGAAAAAGTCATGCACAACAAATTTGAAATGTCAATGATGGGAGAACTAAAATTCTTTCGAGGAATTCAAGTTCACCAATCCCCAAGTGGTATCTTTATAAACTAAGCTAAGTATTGTCAAGAGATAATCAAAAAGCATGGTATGACCTCATGTGACCCCGTTGGGACACCATTATCAACCACATCCCTAGATGCTGATTTGGAGGGAGATGCCATAGATCAAACGAAATATCGTTCCATGATCGACTCCCTCATGTACTTAACAGCAAGCAGACCAGATATATCACATGATATGTGTTACTATGCACGATATCAAGCACGACCCACTGAAAAGCACCTCAAGGAGGTTAAACGGATCTTTCGGTACCTCAAGAATACCATTCATTTGGGACTCTGGTATCCGAGGGAAAGCGGTTTCTTTCTAACTGCCTATTCAGATTCTGATCATACAGGGTGTCTTGATACACGTATAAGTACTTCTGGTGGTGCACAATTTCTAGGTCAAGATAAGCTTGTGGGATGGTCTTCCAAGAAGCAGGATTGTACATCATTGTCATCTGCCGAAGCGGAGTATGTGTCTCTATCTGCATGTTGTGCTCAAGTTCTATGGATGAGAACACAACTCACGGATTATGGCTTCCACTCTGATAACGTACCTATGTACTGTGACTCAAAGTCCACCATAGCCATCACCTGCAACCCGGTACATCATTCCCGCACGAAGCACATTGATGTCAGATATCACTTCATTAAGGAACAAGTTGAAGGGGTATTGTTGAACTATACTTTGTTGGAACTAATTACCAATTAGCTGACTTGTTTACAAAAGCTCTTTCAAAAGAGAGGTTTGCGTATCTAGTTAGGCAGATTGGTATGAGATGTTTGACTCCAGCAGAACTGGAGATTCTGGCAAAGAAGCCTGCTTGATTCATCTATCAAACATCTACATGTAAATATTAATGAAAAAAGCAAAATACAAAATTAAAAAATATTTGAAAATCCAAAAAGATTATTCTCGACATGTCTTTCAGTATCGATAATATGGACGTGCCTAGAAATGTCGCTCAATAATGACACGGGTGTTTACATAAAGCTCGAATGAAAGTTGTAAATATTTTTTAAAACATGTCATTTCTCTTTTTTAATGGAAAATGTCTATTTTGGACAATTTTTCCAACAACGGGTAGAGCAATCTATCTTGGGTTGAGCTTGTCACAAAACATTCAACGTTTTGAGCTCAGCACAATGGCTTGTAATCACTTTCAGATTGCAACCCGGATTTATATTCACGGAGGGGGGGGGGGGGGTGTACGCTTTAGTGCCCTTACCCTCAGCAAAAGAAGAAAAATATTCTTACACTTGAGTGGATTCGTCAAGACATTCAAAGTCTATGAACTCAAGTTTATGCTTTAGAAAAACTTTTTCGCCAAAAAGAAATAGAGTTTTTTCAAAAAGCGTTGAACATAATTTTTTCAAGAATTTTTCAATGACTATTCAAAATATTTCAAAAATTGTGTGTTCACCAACTCCCATCCTCAAAAAGCGAAATGTGGATCACATCCTCACAATGATATTTCAATTGGATCAATTTTTAAGGGGGAGCGTTCCAAACAATTTCATGTAAGTTTCACACATTCTTCTCCCGAAGATTTTCAAGACTATTTTTCCTGATATATTTTAATCAAATTTGGTATCTCTAATATCAAAAGATTTCATATATTAGAGATAGGGGGAGAAAAGGGTGGTTAGGTTTAAGTCCTATGATCCAACCAGAACCAGAAGGATCTTCCCAGGGACAATCCAATAGATTATTAGAAGTACTTAGGAAAGATGGAGTATTAAGTGAATGTAGCTGAATGCAGACTAAGTACTGAAGCTAGCACTGGAACAATCACAACAAGGTGTTAGTAATGCTGTCTTGGTAAGCATTGAAGGGGTTGAAGAATGAAAAAGAAATGTAAGGATAAAGGGTATAAATAAATTAGCCCTCCATACAACTTAGGCAGAAACTGGGTCAACACATCATGAAGACAACGCATCATGGACCCAGTGATGTAATGCACAACCCCTTCCCAGCTGACTCAGGCTTCTCTCAAAAGAAGTTTGTTTTATTTTCACGGAGATCAACATGACTTCTATTGACTTTCTCAGTCCGAGATAGTTGATATAGAATAGGTGGCATATGCTCCAGCCTCCGACCACTAAAAGTGCACAAATCGAGTCTAGAGCCAAGAGATCAATCAAATCTCGTTAGGACACACGGATGACGATCAAGAGAGTCCTATGCTATATCCTTGCGATATTGCTTGAACAATCAGAGTGATACTACTTAGTATTCAGAATTATGAGTGTAAATCCTTCCAGTGTTAACATCAAACAGCACTGCAATAGGTCATGTGTAAGATTCTTTTAAAATTGAACATGTGTAAACTGAAAAGCAACAGTGGTTTGATTCTGAATTGATTCAAACTCGTTTTAGGTTTCTACGCAATATCTTTATGGTCTTGCCAGAACATTCAGAGTGATATTTATTAATATTCACAGTGATGAATGGAAATCCTTCTAGCGTCAACATCAGACAGCGCTACGGTAGGTAACTTGCGAGATTCTTATGAATCAAGCTTGTGTCAACTGGAAAGCAACAATGGTAAGATTCTTAATGAATCAAACTTGTTCCAGGATATTGAATTGACGACTTTAATCAAGCGGATATTTATCGAATTGATTCACTCTTTATGTTCGCAGTCTTGCTTTGAGACGGTCGAGTAAAGAGAACAGGTAGTACTGCCGCGAACCCTGTCAAGGAGATTCTTAATTGAATCTACCTAATCACAGGTACGATATTTAATATCGTGTAACGGTCTTCACCGACCGGAGGTAAAACGTTACCGATTTAGGACGAATGTCAAAGCCATTCAGTCCGCGTCTATGTTTTGTCTCAAGAAGGTGGCGTTACGGTGTACTCAACATAGTTGAAGATTCAAAACCACATTCTCATGCCCCAAAGACATTCAACAATCAAGAAAGATAAAGACTTCCGAAACTCTGATGATCAAAATCTTCCTTATCAATTAATGTAGAGGAATGACCTCACTTCAAAGGAGATTGTTAGCAAGCTTTCAAGATAGTGCAAAGTATGAGTATGTAGATAAAGACACAAGATCACAAGATGGCAAAGACAAGTCAAGAATGATTTGAAGATCTCAAGATAAAAGACAAAGTCGAAAGACAATGACAAAGGCTCAAAGATCACAACATGAAGGAACAAGATTACTATTACACGTTCAAGACTCATTTATGACGAAATTCGTAATCTTCATTGATCTCCAAATATCGAAGAGGAATGACCTCACATTGGGGGGGATTGTTAGCCTCAAAATATTGAGTCAAACAAGAATGTCCGGTCATAGGTTTATATTGTAACATTTAGTAAAACATGGTAATAGTTAGCTAAAATAGTTGTGACATTACGGGCTTGATGGCTAGCTTAAAAGGCATCTTTCAAGGTACTAAGCATTTATTCAAGCCCGGCCCAATCAAACTATAGCCCATTAAGCCACATGTAGGCAAAGGCTATAAATACCCTTCCTAGCATGTTAGGAAGGGTGTTGGTTGATTCATTTTCTTAATCTAATTCTCTCATTGTTTCACACACTTCTCTCTACTTTCTCTCACTATTTTCGCTCTCTAGAAACCTTCCATATTTTATCTACCTTTCTTTCTTCTTTATTCTTGTAGAATCATCATATTTTATAGGGACAACACCAACCCCAACACGCCACGTGCTAGCTCAAGCCCAAAATGCACAGAACGCTAGAGGCAATGTCACAAGAAACTTTCTACATTAAAGTTGATCATTAAGCCAAGACGAATACATCCCAGTCATCCAATTAGCATGAAATCAAGTGAATAAAAATCCCCCAAATTTGGCCAAGAAACTTGAAGAACAATTGACAGATTTTGGATACTTGGCAGCATATGATTGGAGCAGACACGTTACAGACCTCAACTTCATTTCATTCTTTTTCTATAAATACCCTGAATAGGCCTCATTTCTTGTAGGTAGGAAGAGTGCAGTTTACACACAGTAGCTTAAACTCTCTCTCAATTTTTCCTTTTCATAGCTTAGCAACTTTAGAGTGTCTGACAAGCATTCTAAAGTTTGTTATTAGTCAGTTGAAACTATGCAACAACTTTTCTTCCATTAATAAAACTTAAAGTTCACAATTCACTCTTACTTCTCATATTTCCTACTGTCCAACTGTTCATACTCCAAGTATCCATTGATTCTGTTATTCAAACTTGAATAACAGAATGTGTTAGTTGATTTGGAAGCATTGTTTGTATGATCAAGATTGTTGCAGCTTTATTCACATCTAGTCTTAGCCTCATCCCAAGTCAGATAGCAGATAGAGTTATGGTGATGATTATGGTGTTCCTTGATGTTCATGGTGATTGTAGATGATGAATTAGGTGTTGATTTGTACCTAAGCAAGCTCAGTGCTTGTTTCTCCATCAAAGGTGGCTTCAAAGCTAAAAGGAACACACTTTCTTCTTTAAAATTCCTCTAAATAGTATTGCATGCTCAATTCTAGTTCCTTAGTGGGTAATTGCTTGAATTTGACTGCTACTTGTCCTATTTGACCTGTTTGAGTGTTTGAATAGTTATAGCTAAAATTTCATAGCATAAGTCTGTTCAGCTTTGCCTTATTATTGTTTTAGTAGCTTAAAGCCTGTTTAGATAAGCTGTGGATCTTTGATTCTGTTTGAGTTTTGGTGTTAACTTGAGTTGAATTCACTTAGTATCTGATAGAAAGCATTTGTACCAAGTTTTAGAGTCAATGCATAAGTCAAACAGGCAGATGACCACTAAATAGTGTGGGTCACAAAAACTAGTCTTAAAACAGTCACTTTCAAGTGATCATTACTTACTCATTTATGAGAGATAGGACCTGAAATTTATCTCTCTAGATAGCTTATCATATAAGCTTTTAGAATCTGTAAAGCATTAAGCTCCTAGTTCACTATAGAATAAGCTGTCCTCAATCAAAAGTCTTTTCTGCCAAGTCTGATTTTCATTTTCCATAGATTTGTTTCATAAATTTGTCCATTTTCTTTCACAAATCTGTTAGAAAAGTGCTTAAATTCAGTTTTGAACTTGGTCAACTTTTGGTCAACAAAAGTCAACAAAAGCTCAGTTTTGGCTTATTTCGGATTCTATCTTATTCTGTTGATGGATTTTTAAATTTCTTGGACATATCTTATTATTTTGAGCATTTAGATGTTTTTTGTGAGTTTCATAAAAAGTGCTTAAGTAGAACTGCTTATTTCAACAAAAGTGCTTATTGAAAAATGCTTATTTGAGTTTTAGACTTTTTCAGCTTATTTCCTTTTTCATACCTAGCTTATTTTTTATTCTGAATCTTTTAAGATTGGTTTCAGCTTAATTGATTAACTAGAACTCAAGATATAGCTTAATCACGTCTTAGCCCTTTTTTAGTATAAAATTTCTTAAAATTTGCACTTTGGTCCCTTGAGTTGTTAATCTTGTTTAGTTTGTTGTAAATTAGTTATAGTTTGTTAGGTTTTGTTGTTTAGTCCTTTGATTTTTTAGGGTTGTTATTTCTAGTTAAGAAGTTTGTTAATTGGATACTTTTGGTTAGTAAGTTTGCATAGTTTACATTTTCTGTCCTTGTAGTTTACAATCTTACATTTTTAGCTCATTACTTTTTCTTGTGCATTAACAACTTGTACTTTGTGCATTATTTGGATTATGTGCAATGTGTTTTTTTAGTGTAATTCGTATACATAGGTGATAATATTTTTACTTTTTGACTGCTTTGTGACAATTGGACATAGATTACCCAAATCCTATTATTTCAACCAAAAACGATTACGTGGCTTAACTGATATCGATTAATCAATTCGTAAAGACACCGAGAGAAAAACAACTTAAAAAGTGAATTATCAAATGGCGCCGCTGCCGGTTCTTTGCGTGGAGATTGAAGGTTGATTAAGAGTTACCTATTGGATTTTGGGATCCGTTCACTTGTGAACGTTTCTTTTTGTTAAGTAAAAAACATAAAAAATCAAAAATCAAAAGTATAAAAATATCAAAAATAAAAAAATCACAAAAATCAATTCTTTCCTAAGAATTGAACAAAAAAAAAAAGTAATATTTTTTCTAAAAGATTACACCAAATATATATTGTATATATTGTTTTCAATCGTTTTTACGTACATATTATATTTTCTTAAAAAAGAATTAAAAATACAAAAACATTTTCCTTTATAGTATTATATGTAAATAAGTATACGTAGATACGAATTTTAATACACACTATTCCATAAGTATTGCCTTGGCAATACACCGTATTTTGAGGTCTTCCGTTCCCATATACGTGTATCGATCAAAGAAAATAAAGGCAAAAATAGATAAATACCTTCAATAAGCAAGAATTCGATAAATACGAACTATATAGTGAATAGAAAGGCGGCTTCGCTATAAAATGCGAGCCTAAGGGAAGCTAGGTACTTAAGTGCTTTGCGCCACCTCATTCCCCCCGTTGACTTGTGAGTATTTTGAGAAGGAAGACTTTTTTAGGGTTTTGCCGCCCAAGTAGTATTACATATCTATATATTTTCTTGTGATTTTCATATTGAACCTCGAAGGAGATAATCTCTTCTCTTTCAAAGTCGACCGAGAGCTCCTCTCTCATTCCTCGTGTTTAGTTGTATGCGCAATCGAGCACATACACACATATCGAGTGGTGTACCTCATCCTCCCAAGAGGAAGAATAAGAACAAAGCCGTCCATCAGGCCGATCACGAGCATCGCACTTTCGACAACCTAAACGAAGCCATGGATCAACGTCCATTGTTCGAGATTTTTCAATCCAACGTGGATGGCAATGCGGATGCCATATTCATTCCCGAGATAGTCGCGAATAACTTTGAACTTAAAACATGTGTGACAAATGGTTTCATCAATACCTTTCCTAGGACAACCTATGGATGACGCCCATGATCATATCAAGAGATTTTTATCCATTAGTAACACCATTAAGTACAATCGAGTGCTACAAGAGGTGGTTAAGTTGATGTTATTCCATTTCTCTTTGGAGGGGAATGCTAGGATTTGGCTTGATAAGCAACCCCCTAGTAGCATTATTACATGGGAGGACGTAAAGAAGAAATTTGTGAACAAGTTCTTTCCACCTTCACGAACCACCCTGATGTAGCCTTTTTACTACCCTTTAGGAAAAGAGAGCAAAATAGTGGAAAGTATTAAGTGTCGGTTTAGGAAAACCGAGCACTAATGACCAATGGTGAAAGTTCGTTTCCCAAGGAGGCTAGTGTGTTGTGTAGAGAGATGATTAACTTTGTGATTATATGATTATGAGAAAGAAAATAGAAAGGGGATAAGAAGAGAATGACGGTTACGAAGACGATTTAAACTAAGACGAAAATGTCGTTAACATAAAACCGTAAAAAGTACCAAATTTAAAAATTTACCCTAAAAATTCCTAAAAAAGTGAAATAAATCCTAAATAATGTATTAAGAGTTTACAAAAAATCAAAAATCACCCAAACCTTTTATTTAAATAAATAATGATTTTTTAATGCTAATTAAAGCCCTAAAAATCATTTTAATTAACAGAAAGCCCAAAATGAGATTTTTCACTTTGTAAACCTCTAAAATACCCTAACTTAATTTAAAACTATTTTTGAAAATTTTAAAATTGATTAAAACTATTTAAAAACAATAAAAAACTATTAAAACTTAAAATAATTATAAAATTAATCTAAGGACAATAAAAATATTCTAAAAGTTGTAAAATTCCTAACTTTATGTGTTTAACCTAAACAAAATATAAAAACTTGAAAAATCTAAATTTTAATTTTTAATAATAAAATAATATTAAGAATCTAAAATTTATAAAAAATTCTAAAAACTTGCAAAATAGCTTTATTTAGCCTAAATAAACAGAAAATGAAGTTGAAGTTACAAAAATACCCCTATTGGGCCTCCAAATGGCCAAAAGTCGAAACAGTCCCCTTAATGGGCTATTTAAGGCCCAATAAGAAAAATGTTGTCCAATTAAGCCCAAAAGCTCCTATCTAACTTAAAATTTGATTTTAAACACAACTTTTCAAAGGCCCAAAAGCTGAAAATGTGAAATAAGTTGACTTATACCAAAAAACTTATTCTTAATGGGCTTTTTGGCCCATTAAGCTATAAGCTGATGCCATAAGCTCAAATTAGACAAACAATCTTCTTTTGAGTTGCTTAAGACTTCTGTAAAAATAAATTTGAAATAAGCCAAAGGAATAAGCCTGAAAATGCAAAAAGCAATCTACAGAAAACAAAAAAATAGTCGTTTTTGAGTTCTAGGCTATCCCAAGAGCTGATTCAAATTGCAAAAGCTTTTAAATGACTTAACTAAGCTTAACCAACAAAATGTTTTCAAGTAAGTTCACTAAATAAGCTGAAATAAGCAAATAAGCACTTATGAAAAAGTCAAATTAGTTGGTTTTCTAGCAAAAAGTCAAAGTCAAAGTCTAATAAGCTCCAGTTCAAACAAGTGGGTCAAATGATGAAGATCTATCACAAAAATAAGTTGTTGCAGGTCTGGATAAGCCAAAATGGCTTATTGATAAGCTAACTAAAAAATTGCACTAGCAGGGGCTAGTTTTGGGTGTTGAGCAGTGGAAACTTTTTCCACTGCTTGACTTCTTGACTTTTTTGTCTTTAGTGACTTTTTTGGAGATTCAAGTTACAAAAAGGCACCCAAATGATCAGTGGATCAAGAGGAGTCAATAACAATCAAGAAATCACAATCACAATCAGCCAATTAATACAGTTAATTCAATTAATCACCAAACATGCACCAGACTTAGAACAATGAGCAGTTGAGGTTCAATAAGCACTTATAACACAATTCAACCAACCAAACTTAACCAAATGCATACACAAGCAATAATAAACTTAAATGAACAAGTCTAAACAAGTTTCATGCAATGAATCAAGGTATAGGTCAAGATTCAAGCACTAAAAGTTACTGATGAACTTTGAACACAAGCAGATTTTTACTTTGCTGATGCAATTGACCAACAAGCCAAATTCAATCACTCAGATCTATCACATATGTTATATTAATGAAGTTTTAACAACTTTTAACCCTAAGCATGCATAAATTCTAGATCTTACCAAAATCTTAGGTCGAAATCAGTCAAACTCAACAAGATATAACACAATGTATGATTTGAGGTTTCAAACCCAAAAACTTGCAGCAATATGCACTCAACCAAGTATTTAACAGATATCAAGCATAAACAACACCTTACACAAACACAATAACCACTTATGGTCTATAACAGGTAATCCCAAACACCCTTTTAACTTTTCAAATCCAAAATTTTCAAATCAAAATTGTTATCCAAGACCACCCAAGCCCAAATAAGCACAATAACAGATAAATTAAGCAGATTTAAGCAAGATTAGAACACAATATCAGCAAGAACAAAAGTAGCACTCAAATATCACCAAAAATCCAAATTTATTCAGATTTTGAGATTAAGGATGCAAACCTCATGGATGTACATCCACACCCACGAATTTTGAGCTTATGTACTAGCAAGAACCAGTACAAGTTTCCACAACAAAGCCTGCTAAGATTCAACAAGGTTAGAAGCAAAATAGTGAAATCAGAAAAGTGAAAAAGCCTTGATTAATGCAACTCTTATATCCCACACTTGATTATCCCCAAGTTATAGGCTTCACCACACCTTGATAAATCAATATCAGGATGCTATGATCAGCTTTATAGCCCAAGAATTCCAAGGTGTACCAAGAACTTAGCAAAATATCAAGCTTGAAGGAAAATGTGCAAACTTTTGCACACTCCTTAAAAACAGGTTTTGAGGTTCAAGATTAACAAACAATAATAAGCAGTAAACAACAATGGCACTTGACTTTTCTTCAAAGATTCAAACTCATTTCATTAAACTGAAAATGGATTTATAGAATTTTGAACAAAGGAAAATTCAAGAGCAAATGTAAATGTGAGGCCCTATACACTTTATATAGAGGGTGTACATGGCCTTTGTAACCTAAAAATCTGAAAACCCTAAGCATTGTTCTTCCAAAAATACCCTTGAGTATCTTGAAGTTGCCTGAACATGTGACGAGTTCTTGGCCGGTTGTGTGATGTGGCATGTGTGAAAAGTTGATCAAAGGCTTCAAATAAGCTTAGAAAATAAGCTTTGTTGTGGGACGTTGGATGAGGTCCACTGTTTTGGCATCTTCTTCAAAGGGTGAAAAGCAGGGGGAAACATGTGACAATGTGGTGATGTGGCAGACCTTTTGAATGTTGGGATGTGATTAAGGACACCTTAATTATAAATCTAGAAGGTTTTAGCACTTAATTATTTGTAATTAAGAAAAACCCAAATCGTGTGATGAACATGAAGAACATGTTTTTGATCTATTTTGTTTTTTAAATAGGTGTTAAGGCGCCAATTACTTAACTAATTAAATAAATTAGTTAATCCTGGTGAGTGGAGTAGTGACGTGGAGGCAGGGAGGGTTTTCATTGGTTGAGAGGTGTTAGTGGGACATGTGGCGTTCATTGGTTGGTCTAGGTAAGGTTCATTGTCTGCCAAGAATAGCCCCCCTTCTTTCCTTTGTCTTTCACTTTGTAAATAAACACCAAAAATCCGTTTTCCTTTGTAAATGAAGTTTTCATTTTCACACTTTTGCCCCGAATACTTTTCCAAAGTATTTTCAGGGGTATTTCTTGCCAATTCTTGATTATTGAAGGACTGATTTGGAATTTTCTTGATTGATAATGGTCTTGACTTGTATGATTGACCTTTTGGAATTTTTTTTGTATGAGGGACCATTTTTGCCATTTCTTCAAAGTCAAGGGTCCTTTTGGTAATTTTGATATTTTCAAAGGACCAAACTTGTAATTCTTGTAACTTGGAGTCCTTCTTGGTATGTTTGACTTTGAGGAGGATTAATATTGACATTTTAGTTTTGTTGAGGGACTAAATTTGCCAATTCTTCAAAGTGGAGGGCCCTTTGTGCAATTTTGACAAACTTTAGGGACCAATCTTGTAATTATGAAGATACAAGGGTAAAAAGTGTCAATTCTTCCATATTGGAGGACCCTTCTTCATAAATCTTCCAATCTTCAAGGGTTTTCTTTGGAAAATTCTTCATTAGGGCTTGGTTCAATGTGCGGCTTTATTTCCCGTGTTCGTTTTCGTATGATTCTTGTGATCTTTTGTCATTTTCTCAATATCCGTACCTAAAATACACAAGAAACAAACACAAGCATATATTTGGGTATTTTCATGATATTTAATGCATTTAAATCCCTTTTTGGACGATGAGACTATGTATAAAAACAGTCTCATCACTCCCCCATACTAAGCCATTGCCGTGCCCTCACGCAATGCTAGAATAAAGTATCGTAGCATCTCCAAAATTCATTTTTATTCACTTTTATTGAATGATAAACTAGCTACACTACTACTATTACTACTACTTGCGTTTTAGACATAATGTATGATTTTCATCGCAAAATGGGACGTTTAGGTTCATAGAACAAGAACACGTGAATGCTTCGTTAGAAATAATTTCCTCGTCCTCGATTTTTACCCCAATTCCATGCTAAGCGTGCAACGAGATCATTGTCATTATAAGTTAGTAATGCTAACACTACTCATATGCCCTAATCACGTACTTATCCTCCCATTTTCCTAAGTTGTATCTCTTATATTTTATTTTGTCTTGAATGTTTCACGAGGATACATTGTTTGACTTATGCGTTAATAGAGATTTAGGTCTAAAAATAGAGTCCTAACAGTGTAACCAAGACCATCAAATCAATAACCCCTCCCAATAGACAACGATGTCAAAAAATTAAGTCAACAAGAAGGATCGATAAACACGGTTTTATAACGGTTTTGAACATGAGACTTATTACCAAGACTTTTAAACGCCCCCTAACGAAAGGGCCTTATTATCTTTGGTTTACCTCCATCTTTTATTCAACTTCGCCTTGAAGCTTTTATTATGACTTCGGTCTTGCCTTGCCTTTGATTATCCACCTCGTCGGTAGTTTTATTAGCCAAAGACGTATGTCCTCACGCTAAGGCGAATTTTGGATCTTTAAAGCTTCAAAGATTAAGGCTTGATTCACTTTCAATTTTGCATAGATTTTTTGGCCTTGTGGGCTTCAAATTATTTGCTTGATTTAGGTGAGCACTTAAAATCTTATTATTGGGTGAAGCTTTTGATTATTCGGGTGCCAATACTTCAAAACCGTGACGCTGGCGATACCTTAATGTCTTCCCAATTTAATTACACGGAAGCTAGTAGAAAGACTAGAAACCCAACAATCAAGACTAAACCGCTAAGTCAATATTTATTAAGCAAAAAATATTTACAAGTGAAGGGAGAATAAGCAAACAACGAGAACACATGAGTTTTTGAAAGAATACGAGTACTCTACGTTTAGCATAGTAACTTATAATTAAACCTATCATTTATCGTCCTCATTTAAGAGGCTTAGCCTAATGTGAAGTTAAGGAATCGAAGCTAAGTGCTCAACACACACGGTCGAGTAAAAAATTACTCTTATTCTCGCCATCGGAAAATCTACATTCGTGTCTTCAAACACTTATAAAACATGAGAAATTTTTTAAAATTTAGCCATTTTTAGCCTTATTTTGCAATAAAACGATAAACAAAAAGATAAACTTTGGAAAGCGTGAAGTTTTGACAAGGCAAGTATCTATTCAGCCCCCCATACTAAAGTTAAACATTGTCCTCAATGTTTCGAGTCTAGGGGTGCAAACACCCCCATACTAGAGACGTAGTCGAATGCCTAATCTAGCATGGAAAGGGTGTAACCGTTAGATTTAAAGCCTGTTGATGCAAAAGTTGGTTGATCCTTGCTAGACCCGAATTAGGCTCAATTCGGGTTGGCTGGGCTCCGGCTCCTGCACCAAGTGAATTATTTGGTTGGGATCCTGCACACTAAACAACACGCGTTAAGCTTACCGTGGGAAGGTTTCCCACGATTAGACTCCGGCGTGAGAGTAAGTAATCGATTTAGGGTTATATGAGTTTAGAGTGAGTTGTAATACCTTTGTGGAACCCTTGGGGGTTCCTTTTATAGGCAGTGAAACCCTAGTGGGCTTTCACTGATCCTTCGGCCCCAAGGAAGAGATAAGCACCAGAATTATAATGATTGTTATCTTCTAATTCTGGTAATGAATATCTCTTCATATTAGGATTAAGATATACCTAGACAGAATATTATTCTGTCTGATCTTATGTCGGCCGCCTTGGGCCGTGGGCCGCACACATGTGTGGGCCTAATTCACTCAAGCCCATAAGCCTGAATGACATTTATCCACCCATCTGTGATGGACCGGATACGGGTAGTACCCGTGGGCCGGGCTCATGACCTGGTTTGGGGACTATACGTCATCATGTCCCCCCAGTCTAGTTGTTACAGCCGTAGGCGTAACCTCTAGACTATCCAGCTGCTCTCCGGTCATATCAAGAAAAGCCTAGGAAATGATACTAGAAAATTTGTTCCGGCCGCACGTGGCAACCGGACGTACGAATATACTTTAATGAATACTACCTCAGCCGCACGCAATGGCCGAGACAAATTAAATGCAACATTTAATACGGTCTTACGTAAGAGCCGCATAACCCGACAAGAATCCAGTCGCATTAATGATATTCAACAATCCAGTCGCATGTCTGCAAAAAGTGCATGATTACTGATCACCCTCGAGCCACGCGAAACTGTTTAAGAAGTGACCCGTGGGTCCCCTACTGACGTTACAGAAATGTCAGAAATCCTATCCATTGGATAGGAAATGTAACTGACACGTGTCAAAGATCCATGGCACCTCGGAAACCGAGGCCACCCTATATAAGAGTGAGTATGCGTGTATGTTACACACACAACTCACTCATTCTTCCGCCATTGTTAACTTCAAGCTTTTTCCTTCAAAACTTTTGCCTTCTTTTCCACGGATATCCGTCACCGCAGGTTAGATTACCACGCCCTTAAAAACCTTTTCATAAATTATGGTCAAGGATAACCCCCTCATCACGGACGTCCTGAATGTGATGTCAGGGGAGAAATACCTCGACTTCCTGTCGAAGTATTACGTGCCCGAAAGCGTACACCCCACCTTTCCGGGTGATGGTGAAGCTATTACGGATGCACCGGCGGGGAAAATAGGCATATACACACGCCTGTTTGACTCAGCCAACTACCGTATTCTGTTGTCTAAGTTCTTAGTAGACCTTCTTTTGTACTATGACTTTCATATCACCCAGCTCCACTGTATAGGGGCGTGTAAAATCAACCAGTTTGAGATTACATGCCATACCTGTAGGGTAACCCCCACCGTGAACCTCTTTAGGGCTTTCTACTTTCCCCAGTTAGTGAACGGGTGGTTGTCGTTCAAGAAACGACCCGGCAATGCCCCGATGACATATAGGAAACCCCTTGACTCCCTGAAGAACTGGTACGACCATTACTTCTTTGTAGATGAAAAAGTATTCCCCACCCCCTTCGTACTTAAAACCAAGGCCCCAAAAGACTATCCGCCCAAACCCAAAGATTATAGTAGCCGGGACCTGAAAATACTAGACACCCATCGCACGGAATTTCATAGGGGGTTGCCGGAGAAATTTCTGTGCTTGGTAGGGATAAGTCGCCGTTACTTTGGGAGGGATGACTTATATCCGTGCTTCTTAACGGAACAGGGCGAGGGTAGGTCATATATATCTTGTAAATTCGATCTGTCGCATATGTTTAAAATGTTACTAACCCATATACTTCTACAATCATTTGCAGAGATGAACCTTCACGGATTGATTCGTCAAGGCGACCCCATAAAGGTGAGGGAAGGATTCCGACCGTTAAAGCCGAATGAGCTCCCCTTGCTAGAAGCTTTAGCCGACCGTACGATTCCACTGGAGGAGACAACCGAACCCAGGTCGGACGAAGAAGAGCCTGTTATCGAGAAGTCCCCATTGGACTTTCATAACGAAGATGGCGACGACCCCTTGCTGGAGGGAGGCACCATTAACCAGGAGGAGGAGCGCGACCCGAATGAAGACACCACGCAAGCTTCCGGATCCACCACACTTGCTTCGAAAAAGAGAAAAACAACCAGGCGTGTGGCGAAAAAGGCTGGGGAAGATGTCGGAGTCGCGAATGCTCCTCCCAAGAAGTTGCGGAAAGACCATTCTCAGTATCAAGGAGATGGCAGCACCATGACTGGTCAAGCCGACCCTACCCCGATCATGGAAGGGCCAGTTCTGCGAGTCGCCCCTGTGAGCGCCGTAGCTCCTACCGGCCCAGACCCTGCTACTGGCACCTCGTAAGTACCCATCCCGACTATCATTTGTATCCTCATATGATATATGTAGACTAAAATTTTTTCCCTTTTTGTGTTAATGACAGGGTAAATCCGGCGGTCGCAGCTCAAGGAGAAGAGGTGGGGAAAAATCCATCCCCCGCGGCTACTAACAATCCCCCTTCACCCATCACCACCCATGCCAAGGAACCGTGCCCCGAGGGGCCAGAGGAAAGCTTGCGTTTAGCATGGAACCTATCGAGCTTGACACGGCTGGAGGCCGAATCAGAGTGTTCGGAATTCATCGAACACATCACCCCGCCTGTCCTCGCACAGGATTTGGATGAGCTAGACCATGAGGCCCTAATTGAACAGTTTGATGTGTCATCCGCACATCAGGTAACGGTGGGTGCCGCGCTGAGACGCCGACTGATCAAGGCCCTCACCAATGTGAGCCGTGCCGACAAAAGGATCGCCCGCCGGGAGGCTTTGGTCGTAAAGAGCGAGAAGACCATCGCGTCCTTGCAAGCGGCGTTATTGACTGCTGAGGCAACGGTGAAGGAGCAGGCGCTTCATGCCGAGACAAGAGAGAAGCGTATCGCTGAATTGGAGGCCCTCGTAGCCGCATCAAACGAGAAGGTAATCTTTCAAACATGTTGTTTATATATTCCTACTCCTTGTGTGCATGTAGCCCAAAGATATATATTCGTGTACTAACTCCCAATTTCATACGCAGGTGTCTGCGGCTGAGGCTGCTACTAAGGCGGTGACCGTGCAATCCTTCAGCATTGCTCAGGAGCGCGACGCACTGAAGGAGGAATTGAAGCAGGCTCAAAACAACCTTGAAAATCAAGTTGTCGCTGCTGATGAAGAGTTGAGCAGGGTGGTCGTCAGCTGTGCTGAGAGAGTATGCCCCCCCCCCCTACTGACCGCGACAGCCGGTCGTAGGTGGATTATCGGGCAAGGATTGCGGCTTGCCGTAAGCGGGGCCCTTAACGCTCCACATCTATTGCAGGCCTTTGCTGGGGTTGTATCTGATGGGATCGACCGCGGCAGGCATGAAGGCATGGTCCAAGCTGCGGAGATGATCACAAAAGGTGAGGATATCACCCAGCATCCGTATCACAATCCCTCTGCAGCAGGCAAGATGACTGCGTCCATGGATGCGTTGGCAGACCTCCAACACCCCCTTCTGGACGAGCTTGAAGCCCTGAAAGATGCTCCCAATGAAACAATAATGTCCCAGCTGAATGCTGACCCAATTCCTTTGACGCTGGCTACCTATGATTTCGTATCCAAAGCCATGTCAGGTGAGAAGCCGCTTGGTGAAGCTTTAAACGCTCTTGCAGTCAAAGTTCAGGGCGGGAAGGATGCTCGCGGGGAGGCCCTTCGTGCTCTAATCGAGGAAGGGAAGAAGGATCAAGAAGAATTCCTCCCCCCCTTGTAACTTGTATGTTGTAAACATGTGTGATTATATTCATCCGTGTATGTACACGGCTCAGACATATATATGTAATAACTTGTCCTTTTATGTTATAAGTCCGTGGCAACCACGGCCATTTTGTTTATTGTCAATTTTGAAACTTGTGTATTTCATTGTACTTTAATGCCGCGCGACGTACCACGTCTTACACATAAAGAAAAAAATACATACAAGTATATAATTTACTAGACATGCGACGTGCGTCTTTACTATGCAGAGTACCGTGTGGATACGGTACACAAAAAAACTTACCCCAACGTCTTGTGAGTAAGGTGTCTAGTAAGGATACATGATCCGTGCGGCTGGGGTTGCATCCCTCTTACGCGGCAAGTTGAATTAGTAGGTTCACTTAATCCTCTTACCCCACCTGGGGGCGTATAGTACATGTACGGTAATTTGAGAGAATGCATACGAATGAAACATGGCATAGTATAATACAAGTAAAATTCATACGGCTAACAAAGAATCTAACAAAGAAAGGAAAACGATTTGCACGAAACAGGCCGTGGAGCTAGCTAGGCACCACGGCATTTTATTAGAACGTTTACATTTTTGTTTGAATAATGACGACAAGTCCTAAAAAATCCAGAAAGGAAACTTAAACAAACATAAGAAAAACAAATAAAACAAATAACCCGCATGGTTCTTTATTAAGACCGCCTATAGCGAAGTATCCATGCGGGAGCCCTAGCTTTCAAAGATAGCACCTTTTGAGATTAGAGATATTCCATGTGCGCTCTAGGTCGCGGCCATCCATATCGCGTAACTTGTACGCGCCTCGTCCCAAGGTTTCAGTGACTTCATACGGTCCTTCCCATTTAGGGCCCAGTTTTCCTGTATTTTCCACTCGACTTGCTTCGTTAGCACGATAGACGTAGTCTCCCGGTCAAAAAGAAACACCCTTGACCTTGGCGTCATAATAAGCCTTCATCTTAGCCTTGGACTTAGCCTCATTGATGGCTGCTATTTCCCTTTTTTCTTCCAACAGATCCAGGTTGATTCGCAGTTGTTCATCGTTTGTGACAACATTAACCTCCGCCGTGCGGATGGTAGGCATCCCTATTTCTGCTGGTATAACGGCTTCAGTGCCGTAAGCCAATGCAAACGGAGTATCTCCGTTGGCTGTTTTTATCATGGTTCTATGTGCCCATAGCACGTGTGACAACTCATCGACCCATTTGCCCTGTCGTTCATCCAGCCGCGCCTTGATTCCATTCCCCAAGCTCCTATTTGCTCGTTCGACAAGGCCGTTCGTTTGTGGATGCTTAACAGACGCGAAGCGCCGTTTGATGTTCAATGATGCACACCAGTCTTTGAATGGGTTGTCCGTGAACTGTTTGCCGTTGTCCGATATAATTTCTCCTGGTAGACCGAAACGGCATACGATGTGTTCCCACACAAACTTCTTGACCTGCTTACCTGTGATAGACTTGACTGCCTTGGCTTCTATCCATCGTGTGAAGTAGTCCATTGCAACAATCAAGAATTTAACCCCTCCAGCAGCTACAGGAAATGGTCCTGCAATGTCAATTCCCCACTTGTAAAATGGCCATGGGGACGTGATAGGTGTAAGCTCCTGCTGCGGGTGTCGCGGTACTGGCCTATGCACTTGGCAATCATTGCACCTGCGAATCATGTCGCGCGTGTCTCTGTGCATAGTGGGCCAATAATATCCTGTTCGTAAAGCTCGGGCTACCACGGATCGTGGACCTGCATGCATGCCGCACAACCCCTCGTGTATGTCACTTATGACGTAAGCCGCCTGGCGTGGTCCAACACACCGCAGCCACGGCTGCAAGAAAGAGCGTTTGTAAAGGATGCCTTCTCGGAGTTCGAAATGTTGTGACTTCCTTTTAACGCGCCTTGCTGCTTTTTCCTCGTCTGGAAGGGTTTCATTAGTCAAATAGTTGATGATTGGGGTCATCCACGTAGGTCCCTCTTCCTCAACTATAGCGGCCACTTCCCCTTCCGTGATAGATTTCTCCTTGAGTATTTCCACCAAAACCTGTTTAGACAAGTGGGCGAAGCTCGTGGATGCGATCTTGCTGAGAGCGTCCGCTTTCTTGTTCTCGCCCCTTGGCACCTGCTTGATGGAAAACTTACTGAAAGTTGTGATTAACGACTTGACTTTTTCCAAATACCTGATCATGTTGTCCTCCTTAGCCACATACCCACCTAGAATATGGTTCGCGACAAGCCGTGAGTCCACGTAGGCCTCAAGGTTGCGGACTCCCATTCTAGCGGCGATTTTTAAACCCGCAATTAATGCTTCATATTCCGCTTCGTTATTGGTGGCCGTGAACTCAAAACGGAGGGCGTATGTGAATTCCATTCCTTCTGGATTTGTGAGGATGAGACCTGCCCCGGACCCGTCTGTGCATGAGGATCCGTCCGTGAATAGCACCCAAGGTTCTGCTGGGACCTCGTCTTGCTTAATGATTGGTTCTTCCTCCTCCGGCTTCTCGATCAGGAAATCTGCCAAGATCTGGCCTTTAACCGCCGTCCTCGGTCTATAAGATATATTGTGCCCCCCCAATAAGATGCTCCATTTCTCCAGCCTCCCTGCCACGTCTGGTCTAGAGATAACCTGCTTGATTGGCTGATCCGTAATCACCACAATCGGGTGCGCCTGAAAGTACCGGCGCAACCGCTTTGTAGCAAATACTAGTGCTAACACCAATTTTTCCATGGAGGAATAATTCAGCTCCGCCCCTTGTAGTGTTCTACTTATAAAGTAGACCGGAGTTTGTATTTTATCTCTATCCGTCATCAGTACCGCGCTTATTGCGCCATGAGTAGCTGAGAGATACATAACGAGTTCCTCCTTTGGCCGGGGAGCTACTAGCATGGGTAGAGATGCGAGGTGCTGCTTGAGTTGACAAAAAGCTTCCTCAGCTTCCTTCATCCAACGGAAGTCTCCCTTTCTAATACACTTCTTGAGTGTCTTAAATAGGGGTAATGACTTTTCTGCGGATTTAGATAGGAATCTATTCAGCCCGGCTAACTTCCCATTCAGGGACTGCACCTCCTTCCGTGTCTGCGGGGACGGTAGCCGTATCACTGCGTCCGTCTT
This sequence comes from Glebionis coronaria, assembly GCA_025667525.1. Classification (NCBI taxonomy): domain Eukaryota; kingdom Viridiplantae; phylum Streptophyta; class Magnoliopsida; order Asterales; family Asteraceae; genus Glebionis; species Glebionis coronaria. Next base: position 107,047,879 of record CM046882.1, read on the forward strand.
CTCTGGACAAGGTTTGATGCCGTTTGGGTCAATCAAATATCCCAGGAACATTCCTTCTGTTGCACCAAACGTACATTTCTTTGGATTTAACTTCATGTTAATCCTTCTCAGCGTGTCGAATGTCTCCTGGACATCCCGGAGAAGTGCCTCCTCCGTGTGGCTTTTTATCACCAAGTCATCAACATATACTTCCAAGTTGCGTCCTATTTGTGATTCGAAAGCTTTATCCACCAACCGCTGATACGTAGCGCCGGCGTTCTTTAATCCGAACGGCATTTTCGTATAGCAATATACGCCCTGGCTCGTGTGGAACGCCGTTTTTTTTTGCATCCTCCTCCGCCATCTGGATTTGGTGATACCCTTTATATGCATCCAAGAAGCATTTGAAAGGATATCCACACAAGGACTCTACTTTCCAGTCGATTTCTGGTAGCGGGTAACAGTCTTGTGGGCAGGCCTTGTTCAGATCCGTGAAATCCACGCACATGCGCCAACTTCCGTCATGTTTCTTGACCATGACCGGATTAGATAACCACTCGTGGTAGTATACCTCGCGCATGATGCCTGCGTCCACCAGCTTCCGCACTTCCTCCAGTATAACTTGACTTCGCTCGGGCGCCTGGCCGTGCTTCTTTTGCTTGATGGGTTGGTACCCTTGGCGGATTTGGAGCTTATGCTCTGCTATCGCACGTGGCACACCCGTCATATGTTTTGGCTCCCATGCGAATATGTCCAGGTTTGCACTTAAAAGAGAGCACATGGCCCTTTTGCCGCTATCTGAGAGCGCCCCTCCTATGGATACCTCCTGTTCCGGATAGTCAGGGTGAATGGCCACCTTCCAATTGGGTGGTGGTGCTCCATCCTTGGGTGGGACAGGTGGTGCCGGTGTTGTCACAGTGTGACACTCGGATGTTGGCACGACTGTGTTGTAAATAGTAACGATTCCCCCATCCACGGGGAATTTAATCATTCCGTGTGCCGTAGAGGGTACTGCCCGGATAGCCAAAATGCCTGGTCTGCCTATGATTCCATTATAAGGAGAGTGTGAACGTATCACCATGAAGTTCATCCACGTTGTAGTGGAATGTTCCTCATTCCCAATGGTGACAAGCAAACGCAACTGCCCTATCGGCCAGATAGTGTCTCCACTAAAGCCAGTAAGCGGCGACGTGGCCGGTACTAATTGGCTTCTTATTTCTGGGCATAACTGCACAAAGCAGTGTTCATACAGCACCTCTGCTGACGACCCTCCATCCACATACATGCGACGAACATTGTGTGTTCCAATGCTTATCTCAATAGTGAGAGGCGCATCAATCACGTCGCTTGCTGTAATGAGAGGGAATGATATTTCCTTGCCGCGTGAAAATTTTTGGCCAATTTTCTGTCTCGTGCGGCGCTGTCTGGATTGGATCATGTATATGGTAGAAGGCTTGTCCTTTTGGGGATCCTTCTTATCATACTTCTTGTTGTTGTCTTTTCCGTCTTTCCAATCCTTAACTAGGTGCTTGAGTTTGCCTGATTTGATTAGCGACTCAATATGCTTCTTGAGCTGGATACACCCCTCCGTACCGTGTCCTTTGTCATTATGGAATTCGCAGAAGCGACTTCCTTGCCGACGTTCCGGGGGTGTGGTCATTTGGGGAGGCCTTGGAAAGTTCGCCCCTTCAGTCAACAAGATCTCCCGGTAGGACATCTTTAGGGGGGTGAACTTGTCGTCCGACCGTCCGCCTTTGCTTTGGCTCTTATAGTCCGAGCCCTTGTTATTGTTCTGGTTGCCTTGACCGCCCGACTGTCTCCGGGACTGGTCATTTGACCGGTACCCATTTCCTCGGGATGGGTAGGCTGCGGCAACAGCTGTCTCTCCCTCTATGAAATTTCTGACCCTTTCCATGAGGTCATCATATCTCTCTGGGCGCTTGTCGTTGAGGCGCCTGATTAGTTCTCTGTCTGTTATGGCGTGCATGTAGTCAGAGATTTTCAGGAGCTCTGGCATGGTTCTTGTGCGTGTGCACTCATCATTGAAGCGCTCAGTGAAGGCTTCTGTGGACTCCCCCGGCCGTTGCTTAACGGTTGCCAATGAGACCGGATCCCTATTATACTTCTTCCTTTGAGTATAATTATTCTCGAACGCAGTACGTAGTTCCGTGAAACTATCAATGCTCCGTGGGGGGAGTGCCTCGAACCAGTCACGGGCGTTTCCAATCAAGGTCGAATTGAATATTTGGCACCATATAGGCATGGGCCATCGCTCAATTTTAGCCTGAGTGTCGAATATTTTGAGGTGATCCACAGGGTCACCGGACCCATCATAAGTCTTGATGCATGCCGGCATGCGACGTTTGGTATCCTCAGAATAGTTCCGTATGCGGAGAGTGAACGGATCCTCCCTGGGATCCGCCCATGGCCGTGTGAGCCTAGGATCATCCCATGGTTCACACCATGGACGAGAGAGGTCCTCTGCTTCCGTATCCCGATAGTAAGGACCACCATAATACTTCTCATTGTTTGGTGGTGGAGGCGTGCGCCTAGGCCGGCGGCGCTTAGGCGGATGGTCATCTGAGTCCTCCCCAGACGGATCTGGGGACGGCGGTGGTGCCCCGCCTTTTGAATAGGGACCGCTTTTCTGAGACGAACCAGGAGCCTTTCTCCCCGTGTTCATTCTATCCCACACACTTGGGCGGCGTGTGGTTCTGGTCAGCTCTCGATCTGGCCGCTCGGGTGAGCCATCCGACCTTTCTCCATCTTGAGACTGCGTTAATTCTTGCATAAGGCGATCTCCTATGCGCTCAAACACATTCCGGATTGAGGGTTTTCCTCAAAGGTTCCCTGCTCCTGAGGCCGAGTCCTCCTTTTTCTCCGGTTTTGGGAAGGGGTGGATGGTCCACTGTCACCAAAGTTAAGTCTGGCTTGGAGGTTCCTCCCCAGACTCAATCTTGATGCGATCCCGGGGACGATCCTCTCGAAGTTCTGAGTGACAACTCGAGTAAGATCCTCCTCACTGAGTGGTAGGGCTTCCACTTCTTCCTCCGTCGAAGGTCGGTGTGGTTCCTTGTTAGGAGGGTCTGGCGCACTCCCTGGATCAGGGTTGTCCAGGGTTGAAGTAGGCGGGGGTGTCACCGAGATCGTGCTCGCCACCCCCGCAGGTTGAAAACCGCTACGGTTACCCAGCCCGCCTGCGAGGCGGTTAGGTGATTGGTTGGGGATGAGGATCCCTTCCCCTTGGGACTTCCGATTCCCAGGATTCACATTCCTGGGGTTAGTTGGCGGGTGTCCCTTTGTCATTGGAGATTCAAGCTGAGGTTTTGTTCTAGCTTAGTGTTACTGGTCCCATGGATGGCGCCAACTTGTTGATGCAAAAGTTGGTTGATCCTTGCTAGACCCGAATTAGGCTCAATTCGGGTTGGCTGGGCTCCGGCTCCTGCACCAAGTGAATTGTTTGGTTGGGATCTGCACACTAAACAACACGCGTTAAGCTTACCGTGGGAAGGTTTCCCACGATTAGACTCCGGCGTGAGAGTAAGTAATCGATTTAGGGTTATATGAGTTTAGAGTGAGTTGTAATACCTTTGTGGAACCCTTGGGGGTTCCTTTTATAGGCAGTGAAACCCTAGTGGGCTTTCACTGATCCTTCGGCCCCAAGGAAGAGATAAGCACCAGAATTAGAATGATTGTTATCTTCTAATTCTGGTAATGAATATCTCTTCATATTAGGATTAAGATATACCTAGACAGAATATTATTCTGTCTGATCTTATGTCGGCCGCCTTGGGCCGTGGGCCGCACACATGTGTGGGCCTAATTCACTCAAGCCCATAAGCCTGAATGACATTTATCCACCCATCTGTGATGGACCGGATACGGGTAGTACCCGTGGGCCGGGCTCATGACCTGGTTTGGGGACTATACGTCATCAAAGCCGTTTATGAAGTGTGCTATAAACCTAAGGTTAGAACATCAAAGGATATATCATGGATATTGAGAAATTCTTCAAAGCAAACGATCGAGTGCTCCCATAAAACGAACACGAGAGGCTCCAATCGTGAAGATCATGATCATCTAAAAACCACAATTCACAAACAACCACGGAACAAAGGTTGGAAGGGCACAAATCCCCACACGTTACTACATTAGAAAGCGATAATATGTACATAGGTTAAGCATAGGACTTCCCCACGAGGCACCTCGTTTTTGATTACCGAGTCATGAGCTCGACTCGATCCCTTCAATACTAATTATCATTGGGGAAGGTGATTTGGTCGAGGTAGTTCAAGGATGGAACTTCCCCGCCAAAGTAGTGCTTCAACCTATGTCCATTCACCTTGAAATTGGGGCCATCATTTTGAGCTAGCTCGATGGTCCCATATGGAAAAACTTGAGTCACGGTGAATGGACCGGACCAACGGGATTCAACTTACCGGAAAAGATTTTCAAACGAGAATTAAAAAGCAAAACTTGATCCCCAATGTTAAAAACCCGGTTTTTAATTTTAGAATCATGTAAATTTTTAGTCTTTTCATTATAAATCAATGAATTTTCATAAGAAATATCCCTTAATTCATCCAATTCATTTAATTGCATTTTCCCGCGATCTCCATGTCATCATTACAATTCTTTAGGGCCCAATAAGCCTTGTGTTCCAATTCATATGGCAAATGACAATTTTTCCCATACACAAGCTTATAAGGAGTGCACCCAATGGGCGTCTTATGAGCGGTCCTAAAGGCCCATAAAGCATCGTCCAACTTATCCGACCAAGATTGTCAGTTTTCCCCAACGGATCTCTCCAAGATCCTCTTTAACGCTCGGTTTGAAACCTCGACTTGCCCACTCGTTTGTGGGTGATAAGCCGTAGAAAGCCGATGTGTAACCCCATATTTCCTTAGGACCCTTTCGAATTGGTCGTTATAAAAATGGGTTCCACGATTGCTTATGATCGCACGAGGGGTTCCAAACCGAGAAAACACGCTTTTCAAAAACTTGACTACTACACGAGCATCATTGGTGGACAAAGCCTTAGCTTCCACCCACTTAGATAGGTAGTCAACCGCGACAAGGATGTACTTATTACCACGAGATGATGGGAACGACCCTATAAAGTCAATGCCCCAAAAGTCAAAGATCTCACACACTTGGATGATATTTTGTGGCATTTCATCTTTTTGTGAGGCTTTTCCTTGTCGTTGGCATGAGTCACACGACTTCACAAGCTCATGTGCATCTCGGTAAATAGTAGGCCAAAAGAAACCGGCATCAAAGACCTTCTTAGCCGTGAGATTAGCACCGTGGTGACCACCCGTGGGTCCCTCGTGACAAGCTATAAGGATATTAGAAGCTTCGGTGCCAAATACACAATGATGGATGATTTTATCCGCACAAGTTCGAAACAAGTAAGGGTCGTTCCAAAAGTAGAACTTCATGTCACGAAAGAATTTTCTTTTTTCTTGAGTCGTCATACCCTTGATGATGAAGTTGCCCGCATGGTAATTTGCAAAGTCCGCAAACCATGGGGTGGAAGAATCAAGCTTAGAATTCACTACACCAAGTGTCTCGAGCGGAAATGTTTCGGTGATTTCCTTGGGCTCGTAAACACTTTGGTGAGGATCTTCCAAACGAGAAAGATGATCGGCCGCTAGATTCTCGGCTCCTTTTTTGTCAACGATTTTGTGATAAAATTCTTGAAGGAGGAGAATCCACCGAAGTAATCTCGGCTTTGCATCTTGTTTAGCCATAAGATACTTGATAGCCGAATGATCCGTATACACTATGCATTTCGTCAAGACGAGATAAGGTCGAAATTTCTCAAATGCATACACCACGGCAAGGAACTCCTTCTCCGTTGTAGTGTACTTTAGTTGAGCCTCGGTCATCGTCTTGCTAGCATAGTGAATAGGCAAGAAGTGCTTTTCATGACGTTGCCCCAATACGGCCCCAATAGCGTAGTCACTAGCATCACACATGAGCTCAAAGGGGAGGTTCCAATTGGGAGCAACAAGAATGGGAGCTTCGGTAAGTTTCCTCTTAAGGATTTCAAAGGCTCGTACACAATCTTCGTCAAAGACAAAACGTGCCTCTTTTTCAAGAAGATGTGTAATAGGTCGAGAGATCTTTGAAAAATCCTTGATGAATCGACGATAAAAGCCCGTGTGGCCTAGGAAACTCCTAACTCCCTTAACGGTTTTGGGATGAGGTAATTTGGCGATGACGTCTACCTTAGCTTGATCTACCTCAATCCCCGCTTTCGAAACCTTGTGCCCTAAGACGATTCCATTTTTAACCATAAAATGACACTTTTCCCAATTAAGCACAAGGTTGGTTTCCGCACAACGTTTCAACATTCTCTCGAGATTCGACAAACACGAAGTGAACGAACTACCAAACACGGAAAAGTCATCCATGAAGACTTCCATCGTCTTCTCGATCATATCATGAAAAATAGCCATCATGCACCTTTGAAAGGTTCCCGGTGCATTGCAAAGTCCGAATGGCATTCTACGATAGGCAAACGTTCCATATGGACACGTAAACGTAGTTTTTTCTTGATCACGAGGATCGATGGGGATTTGGAAGTAACAGGAAAAAACATCTAAAAAGCAATAGAAATCGTTTCCCGCAAGACGCTCCAACATTTGGTCCATGAAGGGCAAGGGAAAATGGTCTTTACAAGTGGCTTCATTTAACTTTCGATAGTCAATGCACACTCTCCATCCGGTCATGAGTCTAGTGGGAATTAACTCGTTGGCATCGTTTGGCACAACGGTCATTCCTCCCTTCTTAGGGACACAATGAATAGGACTCATCCAAGGGCTATCGGAAATAGGATAAATCATTCCCGCGTCAAGGAGTTTTAGGACTTCCTTTTGATGACGTCGTGAATTTTGGGGTTCAACCTCCTTTGACATTGGATTGGGGGCTTGTAATCCTCCTCCATTAAGATTTTGTGGGTACAAAATTTGGGATCAATCCCCTTAATGTCGGATAACTTCCACGCAATTGCCCCCTTGTGATCCTTTAGAACATCTACAAGTGCGGTTTTTTCATCATCCGAAAGTTCCTTCGTAATAATAACCGGCAACTTGTCTCCCTCCTCCAAATAGACATATTCGAGATGAGGAGGTAAATCTTTCAACTCGAGGATAGGTTGTTCCTCAATTGAAGATTTGAGATCGATACTCATAACCTCCTCGGGTGGAGGAAATGGGAAATCGTTAAGAAAATCCTTGATAATCGAGAAGTCCTCATTGTTGTCGAGGTCTTCGTTACAAGTACGTGGAACATCGAATTCTTCAACGTAAAACCACCACCTTCAAATGGAGTGAAGGTTGGTGTCGAGTTATCAAGAATCGGATCTAACATAGTGGGATTGCCACTATTTTCATCATCACCAAAACCTAGAACTTCTTGTGAAAATTCCTCGCAAACCACGTCAATCATATCAATGAGGTTTATGGTTGCAACGGAATAAACATGAGAAATTTGAGAGTTTTGAGTTGCGTTTATAACAAGTTCCTCATCGTTGAAACGTAAGGTGATCTTTCTAGCATGCACATCGATCAAATCCATAGACGTATCTAAAAACGAACGACCTAAAATGAGATGAACTTGAGGATCCGTGGGAATATCGACAACGATAAAGTCTAGGTCCTTTTTCTGTTTTCTAAGTTTTAGATGAGTTACATGACATGAGCGAATCGACTGACACGACGGATAATAGAACTTTCCCACTTTCACAAAAACGTCTTCCGCCAATCCACATGCGGGAATCGGGGAATGGCCGGCCAACTCGATAGACATTAGTGAAGGAGTAAGATTAGGTAGATTGAGCGACTTAAAGATTGCAAGTGGCATCAAGTTAATGCTAGCACCAAGATCGGCCAAGGCATAGCATTCTTCCATATCTTGAATTGCACAAGGGATCAAAAATTTACCGGGATCACCGACTTTTTGAGGTATGCGATTAAGAAAAACCGATGAACAACTAGACAATTGATGCAATTTCTCCTTTTTGTTCAACATACTCTTAAAGTTAGCGGCAAATCGAGGCATCATGACCAAAGCATCGGCGAAACTCACATTAAAGTGCAAATCACGAAACATTTTCATAAAAAGCTCAAATTGGTAATTGTCGCACTCTTGACGTTTCTCCTTTCTAAGTCTCGATGGATAGGGCAAAGGTGGTGTGGGTTGAGGCATAGGCATAGCCTTTGGAATCTCGGGTTCCAATGATGGTAATGGGTCAACCGTAGGTGTGGCATGAGCGGTACTTCGTGGGATTGGAACATTCTCCTTTTGGACCACCACCTCGGGTTCTTCCTCAATTGCATCCTCCGTAGGAGCAATTGGTTGAGGATTCGGTTCCTTAAGTGTCTTACCACTACGTGTGGTAATCACTTTCATCTCACCCTTAGGGTTTGATACGGTGTTGCTAGGAAGACTACTCGAAACGGTTTACACATAATTACCTCAAACATAGATGAAATTTTATCTTCAAACATGGATTGCCTCTTCTTGGCTTTAATCATCTCTTGCTTAATTTCATGTTGCCCTTGTTCCATTTTTTGTTGGTTTTGTTGTAACCATGTTACATTTCCTTCCATCTTGTTTGTATGGATTTTAAGCTCATTTGCTAACTCATTTTTCAACTCTTTCTTCAAGTCGTTCTTAAACTCGGATCTTAGGCTAATGATTTCTCTTTGAATGTTGTCAAACCTAGCATCGTTCCCATTAGTGTATTCAACAAATTCATCTGGAAGATCTTTCAAAGTTTGCAAACTTTTGTTGTTGTTTTGAAAATCATTTTGATTTTTGTTTGAAACTTGATTATTAGCCCCTTGATTACCATAGTTTCCCTGTTGTAATTGTTTTTGAAACCAACTTGATTGTTGTGATATTTGTTGTTAGCATTTTGATTTGAACCAAAACCCGGTGGAGTCAACTGATTAGAGCGGGTAACTTGACCGTTTTGTTGTAAGTTCCCGCGGCCGCGTACGCACTCGAAGTGTTACCACCGTTGGTAATGCAGTCGGAGAAATCATGACCTCCACCACAATACATGCATGAAACCTCAACCGCTTTAGCCGTAGCGGGAGCACTTGGTTCTCCAACTTTGAACTCAATCAAAAGACCTTTAAGCTTATCAAAGATTTTGTTTTCCAAGTTCGCCTCAATTTGGCAAGCATCGATGGTAGTAGACAAAGAAGGTGAAGCCGAAGACGAAGCCTTACGAACTCTAGACGTGCTACGGACTATACACCTTAGATCTATTCTCAATTATCACCAAAGCTTCCTCAACCGTTTTACACAAAAAAATTACCACCCGCGGCGGCATTTAGATAATCCCTTTCATGATCATTAAGTCCATTGTAAAACGTGTCAATCTGATGCAAATCGGAAAAACCGTGATGAGGAGACTCATGTAACATTTTCTTAAACCTATTCCAAGCCGTTGAAAAACTTTCATTAAATTCTTGTGAAAATTTTGAAATCTCGTTTTTCAAATCTGTAATCTTAGAGGGTGGAAAAAAATTGGTTCACAAATTTAGACACGAGATCCTTCCACGTCAATATAGAATTGGGTGGCTCTTTCTCTAACCAAATTTTAGCGGGCCCCGCTAAGGAAATACAGACTAAGCATCATCTTAATCGAGTCATTAGCAACATCCTTAAATTTTCAAGTGGCGGTAAGACGATTAAATTGGCGGATATGGTTGTACGGGTTGTCCTTTTCATCACCATGGAGTTTGTTGTTTTGGATCATTGACAACAAACCCGTTTTCACTTCAAAATTCTCCGCAAGGATAGCGGGAATCACAATAGCCTCTCCATAACCCTTGGTGTGTGCTTGAAGTAACTCCATCATAGTTCGATTCGCCATGGTTGGTTCTTCTCTTACAATGGGTTCGACAATAGGAGACTCCTCACTAGAAAGATTAGGAGTAGATGTTGACTCCTTTCGGTTTTTTCGTTTACGTGCACGTCTTGCTTGATTACGAGTAAGCATAAACGTCACATACAACGTGGGGGTGAGCAAAGAAGATTCTTTTTGGTGTTTTGTATTTTTCCAATTTTTTTTGTGGTTTTTTATTGTTTTTACTTTTTTTGGATTTTTATGATTGTATTAAGTAGACCAAAATATACAAATCTCCTCCTTAATCAAATCTCTTGATTAAAGAAGCCTCAAGGAATGAAAACGATCACGTGAAGTGAATGCCTTCGATGACTATAGAACGTTGGTGGAACACCAAAACGTTCAAGAGGGTTTAATCAAATGAAACCAAGAAAGTATATATGATACTTAATAATACTTTGGGCGGCAAAACCCTCGATTAGCTCTCAAAATCAAATACTCACAAGCAAGCGGGGAAACGAGGCGGTGCGAAGCACTTAAGAGCCTTTTTCCTTAGGGTATATTTTATAATACCCGCCTTATACCCACCTTATAGTTTGTATTTTTCAAAATCGAGCTTCACGAAAGTATTTATCTATTTTTTCCTTTTCTTTCTTGTTTGAGATTCGAATACAATGATTGGGTAATGACCTCCCAAGTCAAGGTTGTGTTTTCACACTTTTGGAGTACTTGTGTATTTATTGTTCTACGTATACAATATAGTAATAGTATTCACACAAAAAACGAAAAACCGATAATACGTATTAGTAGAGTGCTACTAATACAAATAGATATTATGGCTATATATAAAAACAACAATTGCCAAATCAAAACACAACACGCCTCCCCGGCAGCGGCGCCAAAATTGATGTAGCCTTTTTACTACCCTTTAGGAAAAGAGAGCAAAATAGTGGAAAGTATTAAGTGTCGGTTTAGGAAAACCGAGCACTAATGACCAATGGTTAAAGTTCGTTTCCCAAGGAGGCTAGTGTGTTGTGTAGAGAGATGATTAACTTTGTGATTATATGATTATGAGAAAGAAAATAGAAAGGGGATAAGAAGAGAATAACGGTTACGATGACGATTTAAACTAAGACGAAAAGGTCGTACATGTAAAACCGTAAAAAGTACCAAATTTAAAAATTACCCAAAACATTTCCTAAAAAAATTGCAATAAATCCTAAATAATGTATCAAGAGTTTACAAAAAATCAAAAATCACCCATTTAATTAAATAATGATTTTTAATGCTAATTAAAGCCCTAAAAATCAATTTAATTAACAAAAAGCCCAAAATAAGATTTTTCACTTTGTAAACCTCTAAAATACCCTAACTTAATTTATAACTATTTTTGAAAATTTTAAAATTAATTAAAAGTATTTAAAAACAATTAAAAACTATTAAAACTTAAAATAATTATAAAAATTAATCTAAGGACAATAAAAATATTCTAGAAGTTGTAAAATTCCTAACTTTATGTGTTTAACCTAAGAAAAATATAAAAACTTGAAAAATCTAAGTTTTAATTTTAATAATAAAATAATAATAAAATAATAATAAAATAATATTAAAAATCCAAAATTTATAAAAAATTCTAAAAACTTGCAAACTAGCTTAATTTAACCTAAATAAACAGAAAATGAAGTTGAAATTACAAAATACCCCTATTGGGCCTCCAAATGGGCCAAAAGTCCAAACAGTCCCCTTAATGGGCTATTTAAGGCCCAATAAGAAAAATGTTGTCCAATTAAGCCCAAAAGCTCATATCTGACTTAAAATTTGATTTTTAACACAACTTTTCAAAGTCCCAAAAGCTGAAAATGTGAAATAAGCTGACTTATACCAAACAGCTTATTCTTAATGGACTTTTTGGCCCATTAAGCTATAAGCTGATGCCATAAGCTCAAATTAGACACACAAGCTTCTTTTGAGTTGCTTAAGACTTCTATAAAAAGAAATTTGAAATAAGCCAAAGGAATAAACCTGAAAATGCAAAAAGCAATCTACAGAAAACGACAAAATAGTCTTTTTTGAGTTCTAGGCTATCCTAAGAGCTGATTCAAATTGCAAAAGCTTTTAAATGACTTAACTAAGCTTAATCAACAAAAAGTTTTCAAATAAGTTCACTAAATAAGCTGAAATAAGCAAATAAGCACTTATGAAAAAGTCAAATGAGTTGGTTTTCTAGCAAAAAGTCAAAGTCAAAGTCTAATAAGCTCTAGTTCAAACAAATGGGTCAATTGATGAAGATCTATCACAAAAATAAGTTGTTGCAGGTCTGGATAAGCCAAAATGGCTTATTGATAAGCTAACTGAAAAATTGCACTAGCAGGGGCTAGTTTTGGGTGTTGAACAGTGGAAATTTTTCCACTGCTTGACTTCTTGACTTTTTTGTCTTTAGTGACTTTTTTGGAGATTCAAGTTACAAAAAGGCACCCAAATGATCAGTGGATCAAGAGGAGTCAATAACAATCAAGAAGTCACAATCACAATCAGCCAATTAGTACAGTTAATTCAATTAATCACCAGACATGCACCAGACTTAGAACAATGAGCAGTTGAGGTTCAATAAGCACTTATAGCACAATTCAGCCAACCAAACTTAACCAATTGCATACACAAGCAATAATAAACTTAAATGAACAAGTCTAAACAAGTTTCATGCAATGAATCAAGGTATAGGTCAAGATTCAAGCACTAAAAGTTACTGATGAACTATGAACACAAGCAGATTTTTACTTTGCTGATGCAATTGACCAACAAGCCAAATTCAATCACTCAGATCTATCACATATGTTATATTAATGAAGTTTTTTACAACTTTTAACCCTAAGCATGCATAAATTCTAGATTTTACCAAAATCTTAGGTCACAATCAGTCAAACTCAACAAGATATAGCACAATGTATGATTTGAGGTTTCAAACCCAAAAACTTGCAGCAATAGGCACTAGACCAAGTATTTAACAGATATCAAGCATAAACAACACCTTCCACAAACACAATAACCACTTATGGTCTATAGCAGGTAATCCCAAACACCCTTTTAACTTTTCAAATCCAAAAGTTTCAAATCAAAAGTGTAATCCAAGACCACCCAAGCCCAAATAAGCACAATAACAGATAAATTAAGCAGATTTAAGCAAGATTAGACCACAATATCAGCAAGAACACAAGTAGCACACAAATATCACCAAAAATCCAAATTTATTCAGATTTTGAGATTAAGGATGCAAACCTCATGGATGTACATCCACACCCATGAGTTTTGAGCTTATGTACTAGCAAGAATATGTACAAGCTTCCACAACAAAGCCTGCTAAGATTCAACAAGGTTAGAAGCAAAATAGTGAAATCAGAAAAGTGAAAAAGCCTTGATTAATGCAACTCTTGTATCCCACACTTGATTATCCCCAAGTTATAGGCTTCACCACACCTTGATAACTCAATATCAGGATGCTATGATCAGCTTTATAGCCCAAGAATTCCAAGGTGTACCAAGAACTTAGCAAAATATCATGCTTGAAGGAAAATGTGCAAACTTTTGCACACTCCTTGAAAACAGGTTTTGAGGTTCAAGATTAACAAACAATAATAAGCAGTAAACAACAATGGCACTTGACTTTTCTTCAAAGATTCAAACTCATTTCATTAAACTGAAAATGGATTTACAGAATTTTGAACAAAGGAAAATTCAAGAGCAAATGTAAAAGTGAGGCCCTATACCCTTTATATAGAGGGTGTACATGGCCTTTGTAACCTAAAAATCTGAAAACCCTAAGCATTGTTCTTCCAAAAATACCCTTGAGTAGCTTGAAGTTGCTTGAACATGTGACAAGTTCTTGGCCGGTTGTGTGATGTGGCATGTGTGAAGTTGATCAAAGGCTTCAAATAAGCTTAGAAAATAAGCTTTGTTGTGGGACGTTGGATGAGGTCCACTGTTTTGGCGTCTTCTTCAAAGGGTGAAAAGCAGGGGGAAACATGTGACAATGTAGTGATGTGGCAGACCTTTTCAAAGTTGGGATGTGATTAAGGACACCTTAATTATAAATCTGGAAGCTTTTAGCACTTAATTATTTGTAATTAAGAAAAACCCAAATCATGTGATGAACATGAAGAATATGTTTTTAATCTGTTTTGTTTTTTAAATAGGTGTTAAGGCGCCAATTAGTTAACTAATTAAATAAATTAGTTAATCCTGGTGAGTGGAGTAGTGACGTGGAGGCAGGGAGGGATTTCATTGGATGAGAGGTGTTAGTGGGACAGGTGGCATTCATTGGTTGGTCTAGGTAAGGCTCATTGTCTGCCAAGAATAACCCCCCTTCTTTCCTTTGTCTTTCACTTTGTAAATAAACACCAAAAATCCGTTTTCCTTTGTAAATGAAGTTTTCATTTTCACACTTTTGCCCCAAATACTTTTCCAAAGTATTTTCAAGGGTATTTCTTGCCAATTCTTGATTCTTGAAGGACTGATTTGGCATTTTCTTGATTGATAATGGTCTTGACTTGTATGATTGACCTTTTGGAGGACTGAAATTGCCAAGTCATGATTAATGAGGGACCATTTTTGCCATTTCTTCAAAGTCAAGGGTCCTTTTGGTAATTTTGATATTTTCAAAGGACCAAACTTGTAATTCTTGTAACTTGGAGTCCTTCTTGGTATGTTTGACTTTGAGTAGGATTAATATTGACATTTTAGTTTTGTTGAAGGACTAAAATTGCCAATTCTTCAAAGTGGAGGGCCCTTTGTACAATTTTGACAAACTTTAGGGACCAATCTTGTAATTATAAAGATACAAGGGTATAAAGTGTCAATTCTTCCATATTGGAGGACCCTTCTTCATAAATCTTCAAATCTTCAAGGGTTTTCTTTGGAAAATTCTTCATTAGGGCTTGGTTCAATGTGCGGCTTCGTTTCCCGTGTTCGTTTTCGTATGATTCTTGTGATCTGTTGTCATTTTCTCAATATCCGTACCTAAAATACACAAGCAACAAACACAAGCATATATTTGGGTATTTTCATGATATTTAATGCATTTAAAGCCCTTTTTGGACGATGAGACTATGTATAAAAGCAGTCTCATCACACCGTATTGAGGAATCAAATCATAGGTTTTCAACAAAAGAATGATCAAAACTTTAGTGAGGCTTGGGATGAATTCAATGAGTTATTAAGAAAGTGTCCTAACCACGGTTTTGACCAAGTCCACCAAATCAATACTTTCTACAATAGTTTGAGACCACACCATCAAGATTCCCTTAACTCGGTAGGGGGTGGAAACATTCTTGCTAAGTCTATCCAAGAGGCATGGTATATCATTAAGACAAAGTCCATGGTCCAAAGTAATAGGGATAGAGATGAGGTGGTACATGTAGTGCAAGAGTGTGCTACTCAATCAATTGACAAGACTTTATATCAAAAGTTTGACAAACTTAGTGATATGATGCAACTAATCTTAGAAAATCGATTGAGCAACTCTTCTACCAACAATGTTAATGCCATCACTCTTCACTGTGAAACATGTGGAGGCCCTCATTCATACTTGAATTGTGACAAAGTGAAAAACTATAAAGGAGAATGCTATTCCTACTATAGGTCCACGATTTCTTAGGATTGTTAATGTGTTGTAATGATATAAAGAGAGAGGGAGAGATGAAGAACTAGAGAGAGAAAGTTAAAGAGAGAAAGGAGAGGATTAGAGAAAGAAAGATTGATTAAGTGAAAATGAGAACCAACAACTACCCTTCCTAACATGCTAGGAAGGGTATATATAGCCCACCCTACATGTGGGCTTTATGGGTCATATGTTTACATATTAGATCACGAGCCCATACTACGTATATATCGTTGGAGTGACTGATCCTTCCTAAATACGTAAAAAAGTATTTCCAACAATCTCCCCCTAAGGGAGGTCACTCCAAGTTACAATGTCCTAAATAGTTTATAGCTCGTGATCTATGATAACAATGATGTGACCGAGAATTTCTTTGGAAAAACGTATTTCCAACAATCTCCCCCTAAGGGAGGTCACACCATTTACAAAATCTTAAACTTAGCATACTATGCTTGAGTCTTCGATCTTGTTCTTGTGAATATGCTGATGAGATATTTGTCTTCAATCTTGAGCATGTTTCCTTGCCTTGACCGTGTGCATTCATCACTTGTGATATTCGCCTCCTCATGACTCATGCTCCACATACTTATACCTTGATGAATTCTTGAAAGCTTCAAAGTTTGATACAACAGAAGACTTAACTTTTAGGCTTTCTTGAATTTGTTGAAGTCTTAAGTTCATAAAGTATAAGCATGCGAGTATGACTTCTTTTCGGATAGTACACCGCAATGTCACCTTCTTGTTACGCTGCATAAGACAGTTAGCAACAAAACATATACACGGATAAAATGGCTTTGAAGATTTCATTCTAATTCGGTAGCATTTTACCTCCGGTCGGTGAAGACCGTTGGACGATACAAAATATCGTACTTGTGGCAGGTAGTTTCAAATAAGAACCTCCTTGACAAGATTTCGCGGGTAAACCCGTTCTCTTTATTCGACCGTCCAAAGCTGACTGCGAACATAAAGAGTGAATCATTAGGATAATATTATCCGCATGATTTGAAGCCGTCAAATCCGATTTCTGGAACAAGTTTGATTCATTAAAGAATCACACCATCATTGCTTTCCAGTTGTCACTAGCTTGATTCATATAGAACCTTGCAAGTTACCTACCAAGTGATGTTTGATGTTAACACTAGAAGGATTTCCACTCATCACTATGAACACTATAGAATGTCATTGTGAGTGTTCTGGCAAGATCACTAAGATATTGCGTAGACGCCTAGAACGTGTTTAAGTTCAATTAAGAATTAAACCACTGTTGCTTTCTAGTTATCATAAGCTGGATTCATAAATAATCTCACAAGTCACCTACCATGAGCTTCTTGATATTCGCTCAAGAAGGATTTCCATCTTCATTGTAAATACTTTCGTATTACTCGGATGTTCAGGCAAGATCATGAAGATTTTACGTAGGACTCTTATGATCTTTCTTACTTTTCATAGTGTGTGAAAAAGCAAGGAATTATGAAAGTGTGTCCTAATGAGATATTTGATGATCTCAAATGGCTCTAGACTCGATCGTGCATTTTGAATTTTAGTGATCGGAGGTTGGAGAGGAGTGCCACCATTTCAATACCTATTTATTTAGAGTAAATAAATCAATAGATAATGCGTTGTCTCTGCGAGATTAAAACAAATATCTTTTGAGAGATATATGAGTTAGCTGGGATGGGTTGTGCATTGCATCACTGGGTCCATGATGTCTTATCTTCAATATCAAGCATCATTAAAAATGATCTCAATAGAATATGTATTGACCCGGTTTCTGCCTAAGGTTGTAAGGACTGCTACTTTTTTTACACCCTTTATCTTTACAATTATTTTTCATTCTTCAACCCCTTCAATGCTTACCAATACGTCATAACTAGCACGTTGTTGTGTTTGTTCTAGTGCTAACTTAAGTACTTGGTCGGCATTCAGCTATGTTCACAATCTTTCTCCATCTTTCCTAAGGACTACTATTTCTAGCTATGGAATGTCCTTGGGAAGATTCCTCCGGTTCTAGAAGAATCATTGGACTTTAACCTATCCTACCATCCTTATGTCACCACAATCTTCACCGCCGTGAATAGAGATGTTTTGGTAAGTGTATGTCACCATGAAATCCATTTTGATATCCAAATCCATTTTGCTCCCCCTTATCATATGCCACGATATCCTAAAACATTTCACACATGTCAGGATGAGCTATCACATTAAGTCAAACCATTTGTGATTAATCATTTCACATATTAAATCACATTTTCTCCCCATATTAAAAATATTAACCCAGTCGATGTTTTTAATATCAATTGATTTAATAGCATTTTAAGAATATTTAGGAATAAAAATGAAAATCCAATTATCTTCATGATTTTCAGAAGCTCCCCCTCAAATTAATGAGGGTGTACTTGAAACGTAAATTAAATATCTTTGAAACACAAGTGTAAGGTATTTATCACGTGCAAAGATCATATATGATAATGTATTCACAAGATTAGCAATTTACGAGGTTGGACCTGAATGATGGAGAACATCATATGATAGAATGACATGGTTCTTGTTCACGAATGTTATCTCTTAACACCATGTGTACGATTGATATCGTTCTCTTGACACCAATTTGTGAACTTGGCACTCTCGACTTGGAAGATTTTGAACGCTTGACAATTACTCCCCCTCAATTGTTGACCCGTGTTCTATTGAAAGAGCTGTGGTCGTTGTTTGAGTAGTCGCATTGTCGAGTATGTAGATATCAGTTGTAGATTGCTATGATTTTAGAGATGATAACTTCATAAAAACAAGATTTCTCTTGTTTTAACAAATAAATGCACTGACACGTACATAGATTCGTGTTAGATTGTGTTATTACGTAAACACAATCCCTTACATGGTTATAAAGTAAACCATGCCCGAGAAAATTAATCCCGTTGTTGAGTCAAAGCTTTCTGGTGAAATGCTTGACTTGAATATGAAAAGCGGGTTACTATCTGAAATAATAGCAAGCCATACTTGAGCATGTTTTAAAACATTTGAACTCTTGATCGAACTTTATTTACAACCCCGTGTCATTATTGAATGACATTTCTAGTATCGTAAATATTATCGATTCCAGAAGACATGCTCTTTTTATCAAAACATTTTTGAACACACAATTATGAAAGATTTAGAAAAACTTTTTGAAAAATTCTTGAAAAATTGTGTTCAAAGTTTTGAAAACCAATTACTTGAGCTTAAGATGTTGGATATCTTACAAAACGAGCTCAAGTCCGAGAAGTTGTAAGCTTCCCGTTGTTAAGGATAAGTTACCATCGACTATAAACTTTCCTTTTAATTGAAGAACGAGTCCTAAGTTCATATTTACTTAGAATTCGTTTTCATGAGCTTGAAAAACTTTTGAATGTTTTAACGTAAAGCTTATAACCGAGAAAGGTGAATTTCTCGTTATGAGGAAAAGTTCTCTTATTTAAAAGATACACTTCCCTTTATGAGCTTAACACTTGGAATGTTTTAAAACAAGCTCATGACCGAGAAAAATTAATTTTCCGTTACGAGGATAAGTTATCATTATAGACAAGCTTTCCTAAAATTGAAGTCCGAGTTACAGTCTAATATTTAACTGTAAGTCATTGTGCATGAGCTTAAAAACTTCGAATGTTTTTAATATTAGCTCATGCCCGAGAAAAAATAATTTCTCGTTTAAGTTTATGATCGGCAATAAACTTTCCTTTCTTTGAAGTCCGGGGCATAATCTGAAATGTGATTTTACGCCATTTACACGAGCTTAAAAACCTTTGAATAGTTTTTATGTAAGCTCGTGTCTGAGAAAATTTAATTTCTCGTTAATAAGGATAAGTTTATCATCGGCGATAAAATTTCCTTTCTTTTATGCTCGGGTTACAATCTATGATCCAACTTTAAGCCATTGTGCATGAGCTTAAAAACTTGGAATGTTTTTAATATAAGCTCATGCCCGAGAAAAATTAATTTCTCGTTTGTGAGGATAAGTTTATCATCGGTGATAAACTTTCCTTTATTTGAAGAAGGGGTCATCGTCTGATATTTAATGATGAGCTATATACACGAGCTTAAAACCTTTGAATATTTGTAATAATAGCTCGTGTCCGAGAAAATTTAATTTCTCGTTTTGAGGGTAAGTTATCGTTGACGAGATAAACTTCCCTTTCTTTGAAGCTCGGGTCACAGACTGTGATTTGACTATGAGCCATTTACACGAGGTTAACCGCAAATCCCCTGAGACACTTGTTTCTTAGATATCAGCTTATTCGGAAACCAAACTCTGAAAGTGTCCTTAGTTGTACGGTATACAAAGATTAGACCGCTTTGTTCTTGTTGAACGTTGACTTTGGTACCCGCATTCTCATTTGGAGTTTGTATGCTTTTATATGGGTTAGCTATATCTATTTTAGAACCCTACGGGAATTCACAGTTTTCTTTTCTTGTGCCAGAGGTGACCTGAGGAGATGATTCACTTTTCTTAGCTGGCAAACGTTTCCTTTTATTGAAAACCTTAAGATTAGGCTTAAGTGATGTATCATCCTTTTCAATTTCCTCCCTAGTAGTCTTAGTAGAATCGGAGACTATCCTAGTTAAAGGACACTCGTTTCCTACAAGAGTCAAAGTTCTACCAGTGGGGCGCCAAACTTTACCAATGGGTTTGATTTTAGCTATCCACTGGGATTTTATTCTGGAATGGGAGTTCACCTCACAAAAGAGTTTCTTGACACAAGAGTCATGATTTGCCTTAAAGACACATTTGCTACATGTTTTATGATGAGACTAAAATTATACATACTCTCATCGTCCAAATCGGGATTAAAACGCTTAAAATATCATTAAAATACCCCAAAATATGCTTGTGTTTGTTCATTGTGTATTTTAGCTACAGATATCGTGAAATCAACAAAAGATCACAAGAATCAAGCAAAAATAAACACGGGAAACGAAGCCGCACAAAGAATCGGACCTGAATCATGATTTTTCATTAAAGTCCTTGAAGTTTGAAGATTTGGTAAGTTTGGTACCTCAACTTTTGAAGACTTAGCAATTTATACCCTTGCAAATCTCATTAATTGCATTTGGGTCCCTAAATTATCAAGACAATACAAGATTGGCCCTTAAAATGTGATGAAATTACAAGAAAAGTCCTTGGAAAGATTTCTCAAAACCTTTTGTGGCAAAAGTATAAAAAAGCAAAGTTTCATAACAAAGGAATTTGGTTTTGGCTGTTTAATATTTGAAGTGACAAAGACAGAGGAATTGAAGGGCTTGTTGTGTTCAGACAAGAAACTTAAAACCCACCAACCTTCACCTGACACGTCACCCCACTACAATCCTCCACCAATCAAACCCCTCCTCTCACCCACGTCACCCTCCACTCAACTCTTTTCTTTATAACAGATTTTAAAATCTGTATATACTTATTATTTTTGAGGGAAACACATTTTTAAAATTAATTAACCCCTAATCCACATCAAAGCCATCCCTGTTACCCACATAAACCCTAAATCAAATTAAGCACAAATCAAGGTGTTATTGTTTGATTAATTCCAGATTGGTGATTAACAGTCTCTTAACCAAACCCCATACCCTAAATCACTCACAGACACACCCATGTGTCCTGTGGGGACCTCCCCTGTCCATCACTTTCGTCCCAAAACCAACATCCCGACATAATCAACAGCTCACAAGTCACCCGTTGGCCCCAAAGGCTCAAATGAACGGTTTTTGATCAATCCAACAGCCTGGCAACAACATCTCATCATATGAGGACCTTGACCAAGATTTCAAAAGATTCATCTTCAAGCATACTCTAAAGATTCGTCCAAGGGTGTTTTTGGAAGAACAAGATTAGGGTTTAGCTTCTAGAATAATCTTTTGTTCAGTATAAAAGGAGAATGTGGATTGTACATTCCCTTGGTTCCAGTTTTTGTATTTTTAAAAATTATTAATGAAAATAAAAGTTTGAAATTGTGCAAAGACTGAGTTCCCTTTTTTTTACTGTTTTGATTGTTTAACATTTACATTTATTTTGCAATATAGTTTAAGTCTTAAAAAGTTTTCATCTGACAAAACATTTTCAGAAAATCCGTTTTCTTGAAGTTTTTTTAGACCCAAATACTTGAATCATTGAACAAGTGGAAGTGAAAGTGGAACCTTGTTCAAGTGATTTCAAGTATTTGTTTATTTTCTTGTGTTGTTTTGAACAAGCTTGGTTTCAGTTTCCCAAAGTTGGTATTTCAAAAATCAGTTTTCTATTTTATTTACCTCTTAATGTAGCAAAAGCCACAAGCTTGCAGCTTGTGGCCTTTGGCTACAAGTAGTGTTCTTCTTGTTGTTTGTTATGTGTAGGTCAAGAAGAAAGTGGTGTTTGTCTGCTGTAGACTAACCAAACCATCATCATTCATTCCCATTTTGAAGATATTGTACCCTGGTTCATGCTTTTGAACCCCAACAGGGCTTCTCTACATACCTCTCTCAAGCTCACATAAGCTTCAAAACTTCATAGAAGAAGGCATCAACTTCTTGGGTGAGGCTTGAACCCTTCTAAGGGTTTTTGCATATTTTTGTAGATTTGCTGATTTTGTGTGTTATTTGTTATGATGTTAGTTTATAAGTTTGTTTATGTTCATTTATGTTGTTTATGCATGTTTTAGTAGCTATTAATCAGTTTGGAGTTGATTTGAATAGACCTGCTTAGTTAAATTTGTATATCAGCTAGTTAAGTGGTGTTTGGGTCTGTGTTATGACCTAAGATCTTGACACCTTTTTGGCCTAAATCCAGTCTAAACACACTTAGACAGTTAGTGGTAGTTGTAAACAACTTTTAGTTTTAAGTTTGGTGGTTTAACATAGAAAATTGCATGAAAGTTTGGTTAAAACCTGTCTAAATAAACAGTAGGTTCAAATCTATGTTGTTTTAGTAGATTTTGCTCTATTGACTTTGAAATCTTTTAAGTCATTGGTAATATAGGTTTGTGTATTAGTTGGTTGTGCTTTGGTGTTGCTTTGATCAAGTTTTGAGTTGTTTGAATCTCACCTAGTGGTCAATTAGACCAGCATAGTCCACAAACCTGCATATGTCACCTCAGTGACTATTGTGTGCTTTGATTTTTGTGATTTTGTGTTCTACCTGGTGTTTTTTGTGTTATATTTGACTCCCTACACTCAACTGAGTGTAGGGGTGCCTTTGTGTACCAAGAAAACCAACAAACCATAACAATCAAGCCAAAACAGGCCTTCAAATCCATCCAGCAGACTTTAGTGAGTTGTCAGAGGACAGTCACTTGTGTTTCTTATATCGGACAATACGTGTCTGGTATTTTTCTTATTAAGTTCATACCTGTTTGTTTTTTGATCCTTGTTTAGAGCTTTAAATTGTTTTTTCTTTGATTTTGTTTTTGATTTTGTAGTGCTTAAGTCACCAGGTTTTGAGTTTTATAAAAAGAAAAAAAAAACATTTTTAACAAAAAGTAAGGGCCAGGACTCGAACCTGCGCCCCTACTCCCACAACACAACGCGTTTACCAACTGCCCTAGGGTCTTTGACTGGTAACCCTTTGCATTGTTTTAAGGAGTGTGTTGTTTTAAGCTTATAATTAAGTTTGTGGCTTAGTAAGCTGATTCCAGCTTATTGAGTTTGCTTTTTATCTGTTTTGCATTTTTCACTTGTTATTTAATCAGTTTAGGACTTTTTAGAAGTAAAATTTTATTTTTCACGTTATTATTTAATTTTTAAGATTATTTTTAGTTTTAATTTTAAAAAGTGATTTAAAAATAGTAAAAAGTATTTTTAATTTTTAGAAAAATAATTTTTAAGTTTTAATTCGTATTTTTGAGGTTTACAAAACAAAAAGTTTTAATTTTCACTCTTTTTCAATTTTATTTAATTTTTGGTTTTTTTATTAAACTTTAAAAATTAATATAAAATTATTAAAATGGTTTTGAACATTTTTGTTTTCATTTTTGTCTTATTTATATTTTTCTTAGCTTATGTTAATTTTTTGGTAATTTTTAGTTGACTTTTATTATTTGTCGAGTTTTACGATTTCGCTCGTTTTACGTCGTAGTGTAATTTTTAGCGTACATCGTCCTTATTTTCCTTCTTTTCTCAACAAAAAACGACACTAATCTAAACTTTGATTTTATATAATTGGCACACAAATCATACACCACCGCTGAGAACGAATTTGGACTTTTCGTCTTCACGTTTTTCCTAAACCGTGTTGATTAATACTTGCCTATAATACGTCTTTTCCCTAAAAGCCTATTTTTACCGCAATCATTTTGGCGCCGCTTCCGTGGAAGTGTTTTTGAGTTTCCATTATTATTATCGTGTTTGTGTGAGTAGTGCGTTTTTGCTTTTCAATTTTTGGAAAGCGTAAATAACGTACATACTCATTTTTGTTATTTTTCTCTATTATATTATAATATCCAAATAAATCATGTTTAATTTTCCTAAATTAAACAGACAACAATCATTTTACTATATTATAGATATATTGGTTTTCGTTTTTCTTGTGAATATTATTAATATATTGTATACGTATCACAATAAATTTATAATATCTACAAAAGCGTGAAAACGCAACCTTAATTGGGATTTCATCACCCAATTATTGTATTCGAATCCAAAGCAAAAGTTTAAAGGCAAAATAGATAAATACTTTCGTGAGTCTTAATTTTGATTAACACAAACTATAAGGTGGATATAAGGCGGTTGTATTTCACGACCTAAGGGAAAAAGGCTATTAAGTGCTTAGCGCCGCCTCGTTTCCCCCGCTTGCTTGTGCGTGTTTTGAGAAAGAAGGCTAATCGAGGGTTTGCCGCCCAAGTACTATCTACGTATCATATATATTTTCTTGTTTTCAAGATTAAACCCTCTTGAACGTTTTGATGTTCCACCAACATTCTAAAGTCATCGAAGGCGTTCACTCCACGTGATCGTTTTTATTATTTGAGGCTCCTTTAATCGATAAATCGATTCGAGGAGAGATTTTTAGATTTGAGTCTAAGTAATACACCAAAATCCAAAAAAATTAAAAAAATAATCAAAAACCAAAAAAATTGAAAAAACGAAAAATCGCAAAAAGAATCTTCTTTGCTACCCCCCATTCTACGCTTAGTGCATGCGCACTCGATCGAAGGATTATTCTAATTCTAGCGACGCTTCGAATCGACGCAATCGAAATCGAAGGAATCGACGACGTAGATGAGATTTAGAAACCGACGTTCCTAATATCGTTGTTGAAGAGACCGTTGACGAGATGGCCGACAATTGTTCGATGATGGAATTGCTCCAAGCTCCCAGTGAGGGTTATGGAGACGCGATCGTATTTCCCGCTATCGAAGCGGAGAATTTGAGATTAAGAGCGGAATGCTTTCGTTGATTCAAGCTACGAAGTTTCGAGGTCGTGAAGCCGATAATTCTCATGATCATATTCGGAATTTTGATCGTCTTTTAGCCACGAGCAAGTTTAAGAACGTTGACACCGATGTCGTCAAGCTTATGCTTATTCCGTACTCGCTCGATGGTGCCGCCAAGGATTGGTACGAGAAAGAGCCACCTAATTCGATAATTACATGGAAGGATCACGTTTCCAAGTTCGTTAATCATTTTTTCCCACCGTCTAAGATGACGTTTTTCAAAAACGATATTACGAGATTTGAGCAAAAACTGAATGAATCTTTTAGAGACGTGTGGGATCGTTTTAAGGATTTGCTTAGGCAATGTCCTCACCATGGATTTTCCGAGTTGCACCAAAACGATACGGTTTACAACGGTCTTAGTTTTCAAGAACAAGATTCGTTGAATTCCGCCGCTGGTGGCAACTTTTTGTGTAATACTCCGAAAGAAGCATTAATGATTATCGAGAATCGATCCAAGGTTTACCAACTACGCAACGCACCGAGTGTTGCCAATGTCGCAAACGTTAGTAATTCTAATCGCGACATTGAGAGAGCTGATGCGAAAGTCGACAAGTTGACGAATGTGTTTACGGCGTTCTTAATCGAGATGCAAAAGAAAGACGCTCCTGCTATCGTGAAAGCGGTTGAGGCATCGTGTACGTTTTGTGGTGGACCTCATAATTGTTACGAGTGTGCGGCTACGGATGGCCAAATGTCGAGTGTTAGTGCGTTAAACAACAATTTTTCAAATCAAAATCAAAATAACGCCGGTCCATCGCAACAAACGAACAACAACAACCACGACAACAATTTTAATCAAAACCGAAACAATTTTCATGGAAATAATCAACAAGGGAATTTTCAACACCAAGGTCGTAATTTGAGTTGGCAAAAGCGAGATAATAACAACAATCAAAACTCGAATTTTTTAAACAACAACAATCAAGGTAACAATTTTTCAAATGGTAATCAAGGAAATTTTCAAAGAAGTAATCAAAACCAAGGGAAATTAAATGTTAATCAAAATAGTTCGTCAAACGATTTTCAAGAATACATGAAAACGAATGAGGCTAATATGAGACGTTTAGAGGGACAAATTGGTACTTTGAAAAACGACTTTTCTAATATTTTGAAAAATCAAAACACGAAGATTGATAAAGGACAAATCGACATAAAAAAGATATTTTCGGCTATTATGAACAAAGCCTCGGGTGCTTCATCAAGTTCGTTACCTAGTGACACCGTTGCTAATCCGAAGGAACAATGTAAAGCCGCCTCGTCTCGTGAGAAAAGTCATGTGATTACCCCTTACCTTGATGAATTTCGAGTTGTTCCTTCTTCTCAACCCTCTACTTCTAAGACGCCTTCATGTTCTAAAGTCGATGGGGTGAACGTGGCGACCAAGGAAAAGAGTGCACACCCTCCTGTACCTCAAATTCCATCCACGATTCAAAAAGAGAGCTTTATCGACCTCACCAAAGTAACCCTTGAAGAAACTTGTGCTTTGATCCTTCTTAAAAAACCCATAAGGCAAATGCCGAGAAAGGAAGAGGATCCGGGTCAATTTCTATTACCTTGTGATTTTTCTGAGATTGAGGGATGTTTAGCCCTTGCCGATTTAGGTGCTAGCATCAATCTCATGCCTCATTCTCTTTGTAAATTGATGAGATTGTCGAGTCTTACCCCCACGAACATGACAATCGAGCTAGCAAATTGTACGCCTTTAAAACCAATTGGAATAGCCGAGGATGTCTATGTTAGAGTTATAAAGTTTCTTTTTCCCGCAGATTTCGTCATATCCGATTATGAGTGTGACCCCAAATGTCCTATTATTTTAGGTCGACCATTTTTATCGACGGCTCGAGCCGTAATCGACGTCCACGAGGGGAGACTTACTATGAGATATAGGGAGGAACGAATGGACTTTTTCCCAAATAAATTGCAAGTTTCAAATGATCATGATAAAACTGAGGTTGCAAAACCTGATGTTTCAAATTCTAATGATTTCAAAATGTTAACTTTAGCGGAAAATATGAGGCTTGGTGCATGTATTGAAAGAATTAAAATGAACGGTTTTAAATATGATGATTTTAATGATAAAGAATACATGTACCTAATTCAAAAGGGTATTCATAGATTTATGGATGAAAAATCACTTTGGGATGTATTTTGCGAAACAAGTGAACCACTAATTCCGAAGGGCGACGTTAGTGCCATCACGACAATGACCAAAATGGACTCGTCTTCACCACCTTCGAAGGACCACGTCTTTGAGGCTTCAACTTCTAACTCCATCGAAGTGCCTCCATTCCTAGCCCAACACCCATTGAGGCTAAAGGTTTCATCGACATCGATCCTCTCGTCTTATAAAAGTCACCTAAGCATAGTCATTCGACTTGTAAGACCATGGTTGTGAGTGCTCCCATCGACTCTTTCTTTGACGATGACGATGGAGATTTTGCCGAGATTGATCACGTGCTTAAAAATCCACAAGCAATTTTTTATTCTCCCAAAAAGAATTTTAAATGTGGTAAGTACGATGATTATGAGTTCGATCCCAAGATTGAGGAAATTATCGAACGAGCGCTAGCTCTTTTGCCTCCACTTCCACCTACAAGTGAGGTTGATCTTTCCAAAATCGAGGATGAACTTAATGAGTTGGAACATCTTATTTTCGATGACGAACCAACTCATGTGACCACCAAAAATCCCATTCTCGAGGAGTTACCGAATCAATACTCCTCAAATGAGAATAACGTTTACCACATTCGTGAGGATATAACTTATCAATGATCCCCACAAAAGAATGATGGTTTCGTGCTTGATCGTGATCTCTTCAAGAGAGTTTCTAAAATCTTACATGAGGGGAATGAAAAGACTTGGTTTGACAAACCCATCTATGATGAAGAAATCGATGAGATGCACGTTCATGAGGATGATGAGTATGTAGACCCCGAGGGGCGGTGTTCTTTATTGATCGACGTTTTGAGGACTTATACAATCCACCACCCCCCTAACCGCGACTTAAATGTGAGGATTTTTAGCGTGACTAATGTTGAGTTTGAAACGCCAAATCTTTTTGACATCATAAAATCGGGTTTTCATAAAGAGTTTTTGAACGATGAAAAAGTAAAGGATTTTAAATGTGATTTAAAAGATTTTTCTACATGTCTAACTCCGTCATCACATCGTGTTATGAGTGCTACCACCTCGTCTATTCCCTTTGACGACAGTTGGTGTGGATCTAGTGTGGGGGAAGCCCCTTATGTTTCCTCACATTTCTCCACCGAGGACGTGATTTATGATCCCAGAATTGCTTGTAAAGGGAAATCTCGGTCTTCCACTGATGCAATAAATTGAAAACTTATCTATTTTCTTGGTGTGAGTCTACCTCAAGTAGCTCATAAGTTTGCCTTACCCATTGCTCCACCTTTCTACTTCTCATCTCTTTTCTTCTACCCCTTTGGGGTTTTACTATCGGTTGGAGTAGCGTTGTTTCGTCTTTCATCCGAAAACGACGACGCTATCTTTGACCCCAATATACATTTATCGGGTTTTTAAAGTACTCCACGTACTTTTGGACATTGTTTATCATGTAAGCCCCACCAAAAATGACCATACCATGATTATCCCTAAATGATCACATTTATGGGGATTCGAGTCGATCTTTTGACTCGGTTATCAAAAACACGGTGCCTCGTGGGGGATTCTCATGCTTATCCTTGTAAATATTATCGTTTTCTAATAGTGTAACGAGGGGACTTGTGCTCTTCCAACCTTTGTTTCATGGTTTTTTGTGATTGTGATTTATTAAGTTCATCGTCATCATTAAAGCCTCTGATACTTAGCTTTTGGATGGGTTCAGATTAATCTCTCGGTATCTTCTCGAATTGATCACGGCTCAAAGTGGAATGATTGTTCTTGGTGACAAACAAAATGGTTTGGTTATCTATTCTACTTAAAAGGTAAATGCACGAAATAAAAATAATAAACTAAAAGCGATTAATTAATAAAAACAACACAATATAAATAATAAAACGTGAATTTAAAGCGAAACAATTAATAAAAATAAAACTAAAAGACGAAATTAACTATCGACTCGAAAATAAAGTTTACTAAATGAAAAAGGAGAGAATAAAACTAAAATGGTACTCTAAAGCTAAACGAGGCAAAACCTAAAGCGGGTACTAAATAAAAGATAAAACTTAAACTTTACGAAAAAATATTAATACTAAAAATCGACGAAAAATTCAACTAAAAATACATAACTTTCAAAAATAAAATCGGAACAACTTTCAAATAAAACTAAACAATTACGGAACAATACTATTAAATAAACAAGCTAGCAGGCTAGCTGCTGGAAGCAGCCAGGCAGCCTGGTTAATTGGCGGGAAAAAAAAAAGCAAAGCTAGCAAGCTAGCAGGTGACCTTATTTATTTTGTTCGGAAGATTTCATTTGTTCTGAAGTTTTTAGCTGGTGAAACATACAATTTTGTTCGGAACTTTTCAAAAGTTCCGATTCGGAACTTTTTGCCACAAACTCTGTTCGGAACTTTTTCTAGAAATTGGTTCGGAAGTTTCATAAAAATCTGGTTCGGAACATTTTAAAAACTTCTGGATCGGAACATTTAAAAAAATCTGGATCGGAACATTTTTTAAAATCTGGTTCGGGACTTTTGCCAAAAACTCTGGTTCGGAACTTTTCCAAAACTTTGGTTCGGAACTTTTGAAAACTTCTGGTTCGGAACTTTTTCTATAAACTGGTTCGGAACACTTTGGCAAGAAACTTGGTTCGGAACCTGGGGAAACAAAGAACAGTAGGCAACAAAAAAAAAACAGGGGAACACGATTTTACCAAAAATCAACCAACTTTTTAACCAAAACTTAAAAAAAACTAATCACTAATCATTTACTAACCATAAACAACAAATCCCATCAATAAAAACATAAAACCCAATAACTTTTAAAGATCAAAATCAACCAAATAAGAACTTTAACTTTGAATCAAAGAACAAGATGAACAAGATGAAATGGAAGGATTAAATTGATAGATTAATGTAAAGTAAACAAAAGGAAAGATTAAACACTTACACAATTAAAGATTCAACAAGAATGAAAAATCACCAACACCTTAATGGTGTTGGCTTTCTACGGAAGAAAAGAAAAGTGATTGGGAATGAAAAACTTGTCAAAAAGTGTGAAGGGGTGGTCTTTATATAGTCCTTGTCTTTGGTTGGTGAGTGGGATTTCTCCCGTTCTTATTGTCTTCTCGTCTTTTCAGAAAAGTTGACGTTTTCGATTCTGATTCGGGATTTGTCGTCGATTAAATTCAACTCGTCTTTTAATTTCTTCGTTTAATAGACTTGAGTTTCTTCGACATATGTAAATCTTCCATCGTTGGTCCTTTTCTTCGATAAATCTTCAAATAGGCCCAGTGACTTCAAATCTTTTGCATCTCTTGGACAATAGACTTCGTCTTGAGTCTTTTTCTTCCATAAAACCCGTGCAATCCCATGTTTTCTCCATTATCCATCCGGTTGGCTCTGAAAACACAATAAACACAAAAACCACGCATAATTCCAAACAAATGATATTAAACACGCGTTTTGGTCTCGTTTTAGCCAGTTATAAGTGGTAAAAGGATGGGTGTTTTCACACCTATCAAATCCCCTACACTTAACCATTGCCATGCCCTCATGCAATGCTTAGTGATAAAGCAATTTTACACTTTTCTCATAATTAATCAACCTTTGCCTTATTAACATACTTCTAAACTAAAATTAAAGTACTAAGAGAAATTAAAACTTTAAAGTAAACAAAAGGATAGAAAACCATTTTCACTTGAAAATAGCTATATGGAAATAACTTGCAAAGAGATCAAGGACTTACATTAGGGCTTTGGTGCTGCGAAGATTTATCACCCTCAAGTTTTACGTTCCCCAAACTAAGCTTAAAAACGAGATCATTGTTATTATAAGTTAGTAAATCAAACACTTACACACATGCTTAATTATATGCTTAAACTCCCTTATTCCTAGGTGTATCTCTTATATTTTATTTTTGTCTTAGAATGATCATGAAGATGCATTTTTGGACTTATTGCGATAGTTTATTTAGGCCGAAAGCAAAGTAGGACGATTTGATCAATAGTTAGCTAAAGGACAAAATCTCTTAAAACTGCTTCTCGGGATATCAAAAAGTTCATATCTTGGCATAACTCGGTTCACGATTTGAGACCTTTCTCGGGCCGATATTTGGCATGTACTTCATACTTCATATCTTGAGAGACGTGCTTGAGATAATGGTCTTCTCATCGTTAATAGAGTTTCTTCACTAGGAGACTTTTGAGGGGTACTCCAACTTTGTTGACCACGACTTCATGATTATTTCTTCAATCGTTAATTGGGATTTTGAGATACAACGATCCGCCTCCTTTTCGGACTTGGATCTATTTATCCTCATACCTTGTTAGGGTCTTTTCGGATAGACTTCTCCATGATCTTTATGGGAGTTGATTGCTTTTCGTCGTGAGTCTTGATCCTTCATATTGATTTTGGGAATAATGCTTTTCACATCACCTTGGATCTTTAGCAATAAGATTGAATCCTCATGCCTTGTTAGGGCCTTTTCGGACTCGCCAATCTTCGCGCCTCGCTTCATAAGTTATGCCTTGGCTATGAACTCTTATCATTACCGAGCAACTTTTAAACGATCTTGGGCTAGAAGCTAAGTAACTTTTCAAATCGTACGACCTTACTTATTGCAGATAAATTATTAGCAAGTGATGGGAGAATAGGTAAATAATTACACCAAGTGTGCTTGTGCAAGAATACCGACTTATAATTGACTCTATCATTTCTCGTTCTCCACAATTCAAAATCTCAAGTAATGAGACTCGTGGATACTTAGCCTAATAAACCAATTAAGGTCTACATGGTTAAGGATACTAGCTAGAATAAACTTGGATAAGTCTATTCGGGTTGAGTCAAAATAATCGCAACAGGCCTAATATGTCAAAGACTTCAAAACTAGCTACACCACTTATTAATATTTTTGACTTTATTGTGGAATATATACATATGAAAGCAACGATAAAAATTTAAAAATTACGACTAAATGGCCAAAGTTAATACAAAGTTTGAAAAATGTTGAAAAAGATGATTTTCCGGTTAAATGAAGGCATTTTCATGGAAAAGTCCACTTAAAACTTCGATAGAAGTCCCCCCTACACTTAAGATAAACATTGTCCTCAATGTTTAAGCATGTAGGAAAAATCTCCCCTACACTTATGACATTGTGCACGTTGGTTAAATCAAGTTAAGGAAGAGACGACTAAAGTGATCAATTTCAAATGTGAGTATGAAGAAAATTGAATCACGATAGTTGAGAGATAGAACCAGATTTCGGATAACACGGGAGCACGGTTCTTCAAAGATTCCAAGAGTGCACTTATCCCTGTAATCACATCACCACACAAACACAAATAACCTATAGAGGTCCCCGCTACACTTAGGAGGTTAAAACGGAAAAGGATAGATACTCGGGCTACCTCCCGAGGAGCGCTTGTTTTTGATAACCGAGTCACGAGCCTGACTCGACCCAAAATTAGTTCATGGGAAACGTAGTGAGGGATGGAATCATCTCATGAGAGATGTCCTCACCAAAGTACAACTTCACTCGTTGGCCATTCACCTTAAAATTAGGTCCATTAGGTTGAGCGAGCTCGAGAGTACCATATGGAAAAATTTGGGAAATGGTGAATGGGCCGGACCAACGAGATTTCAGCTTGCCCGAAAAGATTTTCAACCGAGAGTTAAAGAGTAAAACTTTGTCTCCAACTTGGAACTCTCGGTTTTTAATCTTAGAGTCGTGAATGAGCTTAGTCTTTTCCTTATAGATCAAAGAATTTTCATAAGCCTCATTACGGAGTTCATTGAGCTCATTGAGTTGGATCTTGCGTAGGTCACCGGCTTTGTTGATATCGAAGTTAGCCCACTTCAAGGCCCAGTAAGCCTTGTGCTCCAACTCAATGGGGAGGTGGCACGCTTTCCCGTACATAAGACGATATGGTGTACAACCAATCGGAGTCTTGTAAGCGGTACGAAAAGCCCACAAAGCATCATCAAGTTTAGCAGCCCATGAGGCACGATGCTCTCCCACAGTTCTTTCAAGAATTCGCTTTAATCCTCGGTTAGAGATTTCAGCCTGGCCATTAGTTTGTGGGTGGTAGGCGGTGGAAAGACGATGATTTACACCATACTTAGCCATGACTCTAGCAAATTGATCATTGCAAAAATGAGTCTCGCGATCACTAATAATGGCACGAGGCACACCGAATCTAGCGAACAGCGATTTCAAAAAGTTACAAACCACCCTTGCGTCATTAGTGGGTGAAGCTTTGGCTTCAACCCATTTAGAAACGTATTCAACGGCTACAAGGATGTATTTGTTTCCTTTAGATGAAGGGAATGGCCCCATAAAGTCGATACCCCAAATGTCAAAGATTTCACATTCTTGAATGAAATTCTGAGGCATCTCGTCTTTATGTGTGATCTTGCCTTGTTTTTGGCAAGCATCACAACGTTTAACCATCTCGTGAGCATCACGATAAATGGTGGGCCAATAAAATCCCGAGTCAAACACTTTTTTGGCGGTGTAGTTGGGATCAAAGTGACCACCGGTGGGTCCTTTGTGGCAAGCGTCAAGGATTTCTAAAGCTGCCGGTCCATCAACACATCGGCGAATAATCAAATCGGCACATTGTTTGAATAGGTACGGGTCATCCCAAAAGTAAGTCTTAATGTCTTTGAAGAACTTCTTCTTTTGTTGGGATGTTAACCCGTCGATGAGAATTCCACCCGCCAAGTAGTTTGCAATGTCCGCAAACCACGGGGCTTCAGCATTACTCGAGTTGATAGACATTAAGGTCTCCAGGGGAAAAGAGTCATTGATCTCTTTGTTCGGATGATCCCCTTGATATGGATCCTCAAGTCTGCTGAGATGATCCGCGGCTAGGTTTT
The DNA here is from genome assembly GCA_025667525.1 of Glebionis coronaria. NCBI lineage: Eukaryota > Viridiplantae > Streptophyta > Magnoliopsida > Asterales > Asteraceae > Glebionis > Glebionis coronaria. The sequence goes on from CM046882.1 coordinate 107,081,812, forward strand.
CAGCTCCCTTCTTATCACGAATTTCGATTTTAAATTCTTGAAGTAGCAAAACCCAGCGAAGAAGTCTTGGTTTGGAATCTTGTTTAGTTAACAAGTACTTCAACGCGGAATGATCGGTATAAACGATTGTGGTAGAAAGGACAAGATAGGGGCGGAATTTTTCAAAAGCATAGACAACAGCTAAAAGCTCTTTTTCGGTTGTCGTGTAATGCAATTGAGCCCCTGTCATTGTCTTGCTAGCGTAATGGATTGGTTGGAAGTGTTGGTTCACTCTTTGGCCCAAAACCGCTCCAATAGCATAGTCGCTAGCATCGCACATCAACTCAAAGGGAAGCTCCCAATTAGGGGTAACCAAGACCGGTGCCTTAGTTAGCTTATCCTTAAGCAAGTTGAAGACTTCAAGACACTCTGTGGAAAAGATAAAAGGAGTATCTTTTTCCAAGAGGTGGGTCATCGGGCGAGCGATTTTAGAAAAATCTTTGATAAAGCGACGGTAGAAACCCGCATGACCGAGGCAACTTCTCACACCCTTCACGGTTGAAGGTGGAGGCAACTTAGAAATAACATCAACTTTAGCACGGTCCACTTCAAGACCGGCTTTGGAGATCTTGTGTCCTAGCACGATGCCCTCTTTTACCATGAAATGGCATTTTTCCCAATTAAGAACAAGGCGAGTGTCTTCACACCGCTTAAGTATACGTTCTAAATTGGCAAGGCAAGCAGAGAAAGAATCGCCATAAACCGAGAAATCATCCATGAATACTTCCATAGTTTCTTCAACCATGTCATGGAAGATAGCCATCATACACCTTTGGAATGTCCCAGGAGCATTGCATAAACCAAAAGGCATACATTTGTAAGCAAATGTTCCATAGGGACAAGTGAATGTGGTCTTTTCTTGGTCTTTTGGATCGATGGGAATTTGAAAATACCCGGAGAAACCGTCTAAGAAGCAGTAATAGTCATTACCCGCAAGACGCTCGAGCATTTGATCCGTGAAAGGAAGAGGAAAGTGATCTTTTCTCGTGGCATCATTGAGTTTGCGATAGTCGATACAAACTCTCCACCCAGTAACGAGACGAGTGGGAATCAACTCGTTGTGTTCATTGGGAACAACGGTTATTCCGCCCTTCTTGGGCACACAATGGACGGGACTTACCCAAGGCGAATCCGAGATAGGGTAAATCAAGCCGGCATCAAGAAGTTTGATAACCTCTTGTTTGATGACGTCATGAATACGAGGATTAACCCTTCTTTGGCTCTGGATTGCGGGTTTAAAGTCATCTTCCATGAGAATCTTGTGAGTACAAAAGTTTGGGGCAATTCCGCGGATATCAGAAATTTTCCAAGCAATTTCCTTCTTATGAGCTTTAAGCACGGCGATGAGGCGAGATTTTTCTTCTTCTTTCAAGTCCTTCGCGATGATGACGGGCGACTTCTTCTTTTCTTCAAGGAAAACGTACTCGAGATGGGACGGCAACTTCTTAAGTTCTAAATCCGGAGGATTTTCGATGGTAGGCGTATTCAAAGTCGGTTCATCGATAGCAGTAGCCTTGGGAGATGGTGGAGAAATATGGTCTTCTTTGAGAAGGTTCTCAATGAGACGAATGTCTTCATCCCAATCGGTGGGAGAATCGTCATGTTCTAAGTTCACATCTCCCATGGTGGCTTCCAAATCTTTCCAAAGGAAATCACTTTCTCCAAATAGAGATAGTGATGAATCAATAGAGAAACGGTCTCAACATTGGGAAGAGAGGTAGGAATACTTTTACAAGCATCTTTGAAGTGTTCTTCACAAGCCTCATCAAGAACGTCAATACAATTAACACTCTCGTATGAATAAGGTTGTTTAGACAACTTTCCCATGTTGAAGACAATTTTATCGTCACCCACTCTCATGATAAGCTCACCGGCTTCAACATCGATGAGAGTGCGACCGGTCCTCAAGAATGGACAACCAACGATCAATGGCACACGAGGGTCCATGTCGTAGTCAACGACAACGAAATCGGCAGGAAAAGTGAATTTGTCGACTCCTACAAAGACGTCTTCGGCTATTCCCACTGGATAAGCAACCGTACGGTTAGCTAATTCCAAAGTCATCTTGGTGGGGACTAGCTCAGGGAGAGATAATTGCTTCCAAACGCTTAAGGGCATTAAGTTAATACTGGCACCTAGATCGGCTAGGGCCATGCAATTCTCTACTCCCGGGAAGTTGCAAGGGATTAAGAAACGACCCGGATCACCAAGCTTGGTTGGTAATTTCCTTAAGAGCACTGCAGAGCAATTCTCATTAAGTTGGGTGTTAGCGATATCAAGAAGCTTCTCCTTGTCGCTAAGAAGATCTTTGAACATTTTCGCATACTTAGGCATGTGAGCGAGAGTCTCAGCGAAGGAGATGTTGAAATTCAATTGTTTAAACATTTTGAGAAAGTTCGAAACCTGAATATCGTCCTTGCTTTTGAGCTTCTCTTTCCTCAACCTTGAGGGATAAGGTATATCGGAAGAAGAGGAAGGCTTTGGAATAGTAGGATCACTCACATCCTTGGGTGGAGGAGGGGTAGAAGTAAGAGGTGGAGAAATTGGGGAAGTAGAAGGATGAGGAATAGGAGCAGGTGACTCGTTTTCCTTAGTCACAATCACCGGTGGAGGTATAGGAAGCTCGGGTTCCTTGGTACCTTTGCCACTGCGAGTGGTGATTGCTTTCATCTCCCCTCTTGGATTCGCAACGGTGTTACTCGGAAGAGTACCCGAAGAAGAGGATTGATTACCTTGGAAGAAACCAGCCATCATGTTCCTTAAGTCATTCGTTTGACTTGCCAAAGTATTTCTCATATCAGCTCTCAGATCGTTTCCTTGTTTCACCATGTCTGCTTTCAAGTTGAGCACTTCCCGCTGGAGATTTTCCACAATCACATCATTGGTCCTCATGTAGGTTTCCACATCTTGGTGTAATGCGGTGGGTTGGTTGGGAGGAGGAGCATGGTAGGCGGGTGGTTGATAAGCAGGTTGTTGGTAAACTTGGTTGTTTCTTTGAGGTGGATATGGTTGTCTTTGAGGTGGTTGGTATGGTGCACGAGGTTGTTGTTGTTGTTGAGTAGGGCGATTGAGGTTTTGTTGTTGGTTTGGGTTGTTAGGAGGAAAACCGGGTGGGGAAAGAAAGTTGTTAGAGCGGTAGCTAAGCAAGTTGCGGTCACCTTGAGGACGAGCTTGATAAGCGGCCGGAGGATAGGTACCGTATGCTGCATTCACATTCTCAGAAGGATAGTCTTGGGTGGTGGTACAAGTGGTGTAAGAGTGAGGACCCCCGCATATTTCACATGGTTGGTTGACAGCATTGACTTGAGCGTTTTTAGCATTGATGCTGTTGGTGTTGCTGGCGGTTTGGGCGGCAAGCGATTCAAGAAGCGTAGTAATTTTGTCAAGTCGCTTGTCGTTGTCACTAGTACTAGCACTAGCGGCATTGGTCCGAACACTCTTGGTTTGCACACGAGACTTATTCTCGATAATATCCCAAGCGGCATTGGAAGTCTTAACCAAAATATTACCCCCCGAGGCACTATTTAGTGAATCTTGGTCATTCATGCTTAAACTATTATAAAAGGTATTAATTTGGTGCACTTTGGTAAAACCATGTTGTGGGCACTTTCTTAAAAGATCTTTAAAACGGTCCCAAGATTCAATAAAAGACTCATCGTACTTTTGTTCAAAATTAATGATTTCATTCTGCAAAGCGGTAGTACAAGAGGGTGAGAAACAGTAGTTTATGAACTTGGTCTCCAAATCCGTCCACGTCAGAATACTTTGTGGCGGTTCCTTTGCAAACCAATGCCGGGCTTGTCCCTTTAAGGAGAAAGGAAAAAGTTGTGAACGGATTACCTCTTGTGGAACACCATTGAATTTGACCGTATTCGTGAGTTGTAGGAACCTTTTGATGTGGTCATGAGGATCATCAATGGTACGCCCCAAGAATGGTTGAGCAGAGACCATCTGAATAAAGCCGGATTTGAGCTCAAAGTTGTTGGCTGCAATCGCGGGTATGACAATTGGATCATTGTTGCCCTCCACGTGTGCTTGTAACAGTTCAATCATCGGGCGATTGTCCGGTAGAGGTTCATTGTTGTTGTTATTATTGTTGTTGAGAGGTGGATTGTTATTGTTGTTATTGTTTTGAGGTGGGTTATTGTTGTTGTTGTGTACACCGGCCATGTCTAAGTCTTCGAGAGGCTCGGGCTCTTGATAAGACGTTGATCGTGTACGCATGCACTTGCAAAAGAACTAACAAAGCAAACAAGAAATATTTTTGTCTTTTTTATGTTTTTTACTTTTTAGGATTTTTGAAAATTTTATATTTTTTTGGGTTTTTGAAAGTTTTTATGAAAAAGTAACGTTCACGGTGAACGGATCCCAAAATCCAAGTTCTCACAAAAAACTGTTAATCTTAACGAGAAGAGCCGGCAGCGGCGCCATTTGATACTTAGCTTTTGGATGGGTTCAGATTAATCTCTCGGTATCTTCTCGAATTGATCACGGCTCAAAGTGGAATGATTGTTCTTGGTGACAAACAAAATGGTTTGGTTATCTATTCTACTTAAAAGGTAAATGCACGAAATAAAAATAATAAACTAAAAGCGATTAGTTAATAAAAACAACACAATATAAATAATAAAACGTGAATTTAAAGCGAAACAATTAATAAAAATAAAACTAAAAGACGAAATTAACTATCGACTCGAAAATAAAGTTTACTAAATGAAAAAGGAGAGAATAAAGCTAAAATGGTACTCTAAAGCTAAACGAGGAAAAACCTAAAGCGGGTACTAAATAAAAGATAAAACTTAAACTTTACGAAAAAATATTAATACTAAAAATCGACGAAAAATTCAACTAAAAATACGTAACTTTCAAAAATAAAATCGGAACAACTTTCAAATAAAACTAAACAATTAGGGAACAATACTATTAAATAAACAAGCTAGCAGGCTAGCTGCTGGAAGCAGCCAGACAACCTGGTTAATTGGCGGGAAAAAAAAGCTAAGCTAGCAAGCTAGCAGCTGACCTTATTTATTTTGTTCGGAAGATTTCATTTGTTCGGAAGTTTTTAGCTGGTGAAACATATAATTTTGTTCGGAACTTTTCAAAAGTTCCGATTCGGAACTTTTTGCCACAAACTCTGTTCGGAACTTTTTCTAGAAATTGGTTCGGAAGTTTCATAAAAATCTGGTTCGGAACATTTTTAAAACTTCTGGATCGGAACATTTAAAAAAATCTGGATCGGAACATTTTTTAAAATCTGGTTCGGAACTTTTGCCAAAAACTCTGGTTCGGAACTTTTCCAAAACTTTGGTTCGGAACTTTTGAAAACTTCTGGTTCGGAACTTTTTCTATAAACTGGTTCGGAACACTTTGGCAAGAAACTTGATTCGGAACCTGGGGAAACAAAGAACAGTAGGCAACAAAAAAAACAGGGGAACACGATTTTACAAAAAATCAACCAAGTTTTAAACCAAAACTTAAACAAAACTAATCACTAATCATTTACTAACCATAAAAAACAAATCCCATCAATAAAAACATAAAACCCAATAACTTTTAAAGATCAAAATCAACCAAATAAGAACTTTAACTTTGAATCAAAGAACAAGATGAACAAGATGAAATGGAAGGATTAAATTGATAGATTAATGTAAAGTAAACAAAAGGAAAGATTAAACATTTACACAATTAAAGATTCAACAAGAATGAAAAATCACCAACACCTTAATGGTGTTGGCTTTCTACAGAAGAAAAGAAAAATGACTGGGAATGAAAAACTTGTCAAAAAGTGTGAAGGGGTGGTCTTTATATAGTCCTTGTCTTTGGTTGGTGAGTGGGCTTTCTCCCGTTCTTCTTGTCTTCTCGTCTTTTCAGAAAAGTTGACGTTTTCGATTCAGATTCGGGATTTGTCGTCGATTAAATTCAACTCGTCTTTTAATTTCTTCGTTTAATAGACTTGAGTTTCTTCGACATATGTAAATCTTCCATCTTTGGTCCTTTTCTTTGATAAATCTTCAAATAGGCCCAGTGACTTCAAATCTTTTGCATCTCTTGGACAATAGACTTTGTCTTGAGTCTTTTTCTTCCATAAAACCCGTGCAATCCCATGTTTTCTCCATTATCCATCCGGTTGGCTCTGAAAACACAATAAACACAAAAACCACGCATAATTCCAAACAAATGATATTAAACACGCGTTTTGGTCTCGTTTTAGCCAGTTATAAGTGGTAAAAGGATGGGTGTTTTCACACCTATCAGCCTCTCGTGTTCGTTTTACGGATCACTCGAGCTTCGTTCGTTGCCTTTGGAGATTCCGATATCCGATGATATCCTTTTATGTTCTAACGATTATCTTATTATCACAATTCATAAAGGGCTTTAAGGTTATTCATTTTACCCTTTCCATGCTCGAGATTAAGCATTCGACTTCGTCTCTAGTATTGGGGTGTTTTCACCCCTAGACTCGAAACATTGAGGATAATGTTTAGTTTTAGTATGGGGGGTGAGTAGATACTTCACCTTGCTTACGTCACCAAGCAATCCAATTTTCATCTTTTTGTTATCGTTTTGTTGCAAAATAAGGCTAAAAATGACCAAATTTTTTGTTTTTTGTTTTTCATAAGTGTTTAAGACACGCATGTAGGTTTTCCGATGGTGAGAATAAGAGTAATTTTTGACTCGACCGTGCGTGTTGAGCACTAGCTTCGATTCCTTAACTATATTAGGCTAAGTCTCTTAAATGAGGACGAGAAATGATAGAGTTATTTATAAGTCTCGTAATCTTTCACGATCTCATGTGTAGTAATTATTAGATTATTTCCCCACGCTTTTGTTTAAATAAATGCAATAAGTAAGGTCGTACGGTTTAAAAGGTTACTTAGCTTCTAGCCCAAGATCGTTTAAAAGTTGCTCGTGTTCGAATAGAGTTCATAGCCAAGGCATAACTTATTGAAGCGGTATGCGAAGATTGGTAAGTTCCAAAAAGACCCTAACAAGGCATGAGGAGCTCCATTTTGTTGCTAAAGATCCAAGATGATGTGAAGTATCATTATTCCAAAATTAATATGAAGGATCGAGACACACGACAAAAAGCAATATACTCCCCTAAAGATCATGGAGAAGTCTATCCAAAAAGACCCTAACAAGGTATGAGGATAAATATATCCAAGTCCTAAAAAGAGGTGGATCGTTGTATATCAAAATCCCAAATAACGATTGAATAAAAATGATGAAGTCGTGGTCTAAGTTGAAGAAATTCCATATATAAAGAGAAGACCATTATTTCAAGAACGTTTTCCAAGATTTGAAGTTCGAATTACATGCCAAATATCGGTCCGAGAAAGGTCTCAAATCGTGTGAGTTATGCCAAGATATGAACTTAAGGAGATTACGAGAAGCCGGTTTAAAAGATCGTGTCCTTCGGCTAACTATCGATTAAATCGTGCTACTTTATTTTCGGCCTTAATAAAATATCAAAATAAGTCAATGATGTATCCTCGTGATCATTAAGACAAAAATAAAATATAAGAGATACCAATTAGGAATAAGGGAGTTTAGGTATGTAATTAACACTCATGAGTAATGATTGTGTTGCTAACTTATGATAACAATGATCTCGTTACACGCTTAGCATGGAATTGAGAAAAAATCGAGGATGACGAACTTATATCTATGAGTCCTTCACGTGTTCTTATTCTTTGACCATGGAAGTCACTTAATCGTGATGAAAACAATACATTATGTCTAAAACGCATGTAGTAGTTTATTTAAGTTTATGTTTTCAATATATGTCATATAAAAATGAATTTTGGAAGTGCTACGATACTTAATTCTAGCATTGCGTGGGGACACGACAATGGTTTAGTATGGAGGAGTGATGAGACTGCAATTATACATAGTCTCATCGTCTAAATGAGGCTTAAAACACTTAAAATATCATTAAAATACCCCAAAATATGCTTGTGTTTGTTCATTGTGTATTTTAGGTACGGATATCGTGAAATCAACAACAGATCACAAGAATCAAGCAAAAACGAACACGGGAAACGAAGTCGCACAAAGAACTAGACCCGAATCATGATTTTTCATTTAAGTCCTTGAAGTTTGAAGATTTGGCAAGTTTGGTCCCTCAACTTTTGAAGACTTGGCAATTTATACCCTTGCAAAACTCATTAAATGCATTTGGGTCCCTAAATTATCAAGAAAGTACAAAATTGGCCCTTAAAATTTGATGAAATTACAAGAAAAGTCCTTGGAAAGATTTCTCAAAACCTTTTGTGGAAAAAGTATAAAAAAGCAAAGTTTCATAACAAAGGAATTTGGTTTTGGCTGTTTAATTGTAACACCTCATTTTGATAATGGAAATGTCACATGCAATTATGGCGTGTCATCAAAGCATACAAGGAAAAATGTCTAAACATTACTTGACCATAAAAGGAAAATACCGGAATCAAACATCGGTAGTCCAAAAGTAAAGCTCATCACACACAAACATAGTATAATAAAGGAAAGGACTAAACAATGTCCAGAGCAAATGTATCATAAGAAAGGAAATGCATAAAGTAAAGAAGGCTAGAAAGCTTCCAGTCCATATGCACGTACTCTTAGTGTCTACGGGCGTCCCTGAGTACCTGCCGTTTTGGGAACATAGAAAAGGAAAACGGCTGAGCAAATACGCTCAGTGCACGGATGTACAATAAAGCATGAATAGGATAAGCATATAACATAAAACAGCGGAAGAAAACTAAGTCCCGAGTAACCTGGTTAAGTCTTGATAAAACTGGTTTTATAGTTTGAAAAGTCTTATGTTTATCTTGTAAAAACTGTTTGTCATATTTTACCATTAGCCAATATAGGTCATGAAAATCCACCGTGCATGAATACTTGGAGGGGTGACCTCATCATGCAAATTAGAGGGGCTGCCTCTAATTTAATATACTGGTTTTTTGGTAGGAGGGATCAGCTCCTTGTGAAGGATGCAAGGCACACACCACATTCACCATGAAATCCTGACTGAAAACATGTAACTAGGATGCACCAATACGCCCCACATGAAAAATATAATATAAATGGCCAAAAGCTGAAGGGACGCCACAAGCATTCACTCCGCCGTGGTGAAGTCATAACATCAGTGCCTCTAATGTTATGGTTATGGTACCTCCATAACTAGGTGAAACTGGTCATGCATGTATATGGCTATAGGTATTCTTAATTAAACATAAGCAAATCAAACACGTAACTTATACTATGGGAGAACATTTGGCTGCATACGGGGAATCCTAATAAGGAAAGAATGTCCATACTGAAAGGACGGGAATCCGTACCTTATGTCCAGTGAACGAAGAAGATGAACTGAGAGGAATCCTACTTCCGTATCACTAGTGCTACATAAATACATACATGAATAAGTATCTGCTTACTAAATACGTAGCTGGTTTTATGTCATGTCTTAGCTTATTTTATATGTTCTTACCATGTTTTACTGTTTAAAGCCTTAAACTGTGTTTATCTTATATCTTGTTTAATCTGATTAAGTATTTCTGGTATTTCATGTATTATTATACTTACTGTGTAATAATAAGTAACTTTCCAAAAGTAGCAGGTTTCCTTAAATAGAAAGTTTCCAAAAATAGAAAGTTTCCAAAAATAGAAAGTTACCAAAAATAGAAAGTTTCCAAAAATAGAAAGTTTCTAAAAATAGAAAGTTTCCAAAAATAGAAAGTTTCCAAAAATAGAATTACTGCTTAAAATAGATAAGTTTCTAAAAATAGAGAGTTTCCATAAATAGATCAGCTGCCTTAATTAAATAAGTTTCCATAAATAGATTAGCTGCCTGAAATAAATAAGTTTCTAAAAATAGAAGGTTTCCATAAATAGATTAGCTGCCTTATTTAATTAAGTTTCTAAAAATAGAAAGTTTCCATAATTAGAAATAAGTTGGTTCAATATGCTAAGTGTATAAGCCTAAGTGTTTTCATGATTATTTCTAAGTCATATGATATAATGTATAGTTTAATAATTATATCATGTAATTAAATTAAACTATAGGTTAAAATATTTAATTAAAGTATAACATGTTTTTAATTAAATAGAGTTAAATACTTAGGTTAAAACATGTATTATTAGTTATTAATAATATAACCTAAGTCATGTTTATTAATTAATTATAACTATGGTTTTTAAATAATTAATTAATTATAAGTCTAAAATATAAAAATACTTAGGTTAATTAATTTCATGATTATTAATAATTAAAATAACCTAAGTCATGTTATTAAATTAATCATGTTATATTATTAGTTTAATTTTAACATAAGATCATAAAAATAAAAATAATCTAAACATACACCATGAACCAGATCTAGACTAAAAACCATGAACCGGACATGAAATCGACACCATACCCCAAACCAAGTCGGGGTTACCCTTGTCTTGATGCTGCCGTGGGACCCACACCAACCAACCGGGACCATATGGTCTCGGTGGTGGTCAAGTGGCCAAACCGAGACCTTCTCGGGTTCGGTGTAGGCTGCGGCCAAAACAAACACCCCTTAAAACATTACTTTTGATTTTATTTAAACCCAATTCATGTTAGATCTATGATTTAATTAGGGTTTATAAAAAAACATAACATGTTCTTAATTAATAAAAGATCAAATCAAAAGAAAAAGGTGTAAAAAGGATTTACCGAATATGTGGATCAAGAGAACGATGAACAAACACGAACACCAACAACAATTTCAAGATCCAAGATCAACAAACACCCCTTTTGGTGTTTTGAAGGTGGCGGCCAAAAGAGAAAAAAGAGGAGAGGAGGATTTTAGGTTTTCTGTAAATCTTCTGTAAAAACAATAATGAGTAGTGTTTATTTCCTTAACCTCCTTTTAGTAAAAATTGAAATGGGCTTGGCCCATTTGTTCCTTGTAGCCGCGGGTATGGGGCCCCACATGGGGCACCCGTACCTTTTTCCGTGTCTCGACGTTTAGTCATTCGTTCATGATTATTTGTGTTCGCGTTTTATGTATTCTCGTTACGTAATTATCGTGATCTAATATATTTATTTACGCTCGTAATAAATATATATACGTAACTAATAATAGTTCGTGTTTTAATTATGTTCATGATTTCATGATCGCATGTTCGTGATTAATTATTGTCAAATAATTATTACGTGCTCGTGCGTAGTAAATACTTATCGTGTCCTAACACGTACGTAATACGTAAAATCCTAACACGTAATCGTAATCATGCTATATTAGGAAAGTTTTTAATCTAGTACGTACGATCTTAAGGGTACTATTCATGGTAAAAGCATGCGGGTTTTACAACTCTTCCCCCTAAAAAGAATAATTCGTCCCTGAATTATAGATAAAGTAAACTGGAAAGAAGAACATACCCGAATTCAAAATATGAAATGAGGGTAAGAAGCCCGGATAGACTCCTCTGTTTCCCAAGTGGCTTCCCGCTCGGTACTCCCTCCAAAGGATTTTGACGAATGGAATCGTCTTCCCTCTCATGACGCGTTCTTGTCTGTCAAGAACTCGTTCGGGTTCTTCTATAAAAGTGAGATCTTCATGTATCTGTTCTAGTGGATACTGCACCATGTGAAGGGGATGATACTGGTACCCTCTGAGTAAGGACACATGAAACACATTGTGCACATGCGAAAGCTGCGGAGGTAACGCCAATCGGTAAGATACTTCACCGACTCGTTCAATGATATCAAACGGTCCGATGAAACGAGGACTGAGCTTCCCTTTAATCCTGAAGCGTCTAGCACCACGTGCCGGCGAAACCTTAAGGAAGACGTGATCTCCTATGTTAAAGTGTATGTCCCTACGATGCTTATCGGCGTAACTCTTCTGACGTGACCGTGCTTCCTGAATTTTTTGCTTAGCTACTGCGATCTTCTCATTGGTCATATGATTTCTGGTCCTTCAAGTGTTTGCTCACCAACTTGATCCCAGCAGATTGGGGCGCGACACTTTTTGCCATACAACATCTCAAAAGGAGCACACTTGATACTTGCGCGCCAACTGTTGTTGTATGCAAACTCCACCAAACAGATGTAATCGTCCCAATCACCCGTCCATTCCAACGCACATGACCTCAACATATCTTCCAATGTCTGAATGGTTTGCTCCGACTGTCCGTCCGTTTGAGGATGAAAAGCCATGCTAAGCTTAAGTTGTGTACCCCAAGCTTTCTACAGACTCTTCCAAAAGCGCGAAGTGAATCGAGGATCTCTGTCTAAGACGATGCTGGATGGTGCACCGTGGAGTCTCATGATCTCTCTTCTGTACGTATCTGCGAGTTTACTTACTGGATCTTCCTTGCGGATCGGTAAGAAATGAGCTGATTTTGTAAGTCGATCTACGATAACACAAATTGCGTCGTGCTTCCTCTTGGTAAGCGGAAGACCAGTTACAAAATCCATGGTGATTTTGTCCCACTTCCACTCTGGAATATCTAACAGTTGAAGGAGACCGCCAGATCGCTGATGCTCGATCTTAACCTGCTGGCAGGTAAGACATTTGGAGACGTAAGTGGCCACATCCTGTTTCATACCACTCCACCAAAAGTACTGCTTGATGTCATGGTACATCTTAGTCGAACCAGGATGTATAGAGAATGGGGAGCTATGAGCTTCAGCTAACAAAGCTTCCCAGAGTTCTTGGTCATCAGGAACACAAAGTCTCGTGCCCTGCCATACGATACCATCTACATCTACTATGAATTCTGTCTGTTTCTCCAAATTATGTACTATCGCCCAGATTTCTCCTTCATCCTTCTGAGCTTCCTTGATCTTAGAGAGTAACTCGGGTTCTACTCTAAGATTAGCCCAGTAACCGTGCTGTCCACATACCATGATCTCGATGTCTAGTCGCTCCAATTCTCTTATGATTTCCTCTTCGATTTTAATGCCGTTGATCATTCCGGACTTCCTGCTAAGAGCATCTGCTACTATATTTGCCTTTCCGGGATGATACTGTAGATTAATGTCATAATCCTTCAACAGCTCTAACCATCTCCTCTGCCTCATGTTCAATTCCGTTTAGTGAAGATATACTTCAAGATCTTGTGGTCCGTGAAAATGTCACATGATTCTCCATACAATTAGTGCCTCCATATCTTCAATGCATCTTTCTTGTTTTTGAGAATCCATTTGGTACCAATGGCTGTCTTTCCATCCGGCAAGTCAACTAGGATCCAAACATTCTGAAACAAGAATTGTTGCATTTCCTCCTGCATAGCTTCCACCCAACTTTGATCCTCAAGAGCATGAGAGACTGATCTAGGTTCCACCTGTGAAAGAAAACAAGCAAACAAACAGTGTTGAAAGTCTGTATGATTATTACGCTTTTTATCTTCAATATAGCTCACAAGAGCATGATGATCAGACGTGGCCTTCTTATGCATTCTGCGTGTCTTGACAGTAGAACCAGGATCTCCAATGATTTGAGTAGTAGTATGATCTTTGTGTGATTGCAACCCTGGATTGGAAGCTACCTCTACTTCTGGTGCCAAGTTATTAAGATCCCCAACAAAGTCATCATCATATGAAGCAGCATTGAAAATGCCATCTATTGGTTGTTTATGAATATCATCCAGCTTGGTAGAAGACTTCTTTTGATGGTTCCCCAGGCCAGAAGGACTTAAGAATCTAGTATGGAAAGTAGACTCACTAGCCGGACTACCAATAGGTGTTAAACTAGCACTAGGAGTAGTAGTTGGAGTACTAGGAGCAGCTTTGTCAGTAGGCGTATTCAAGGGAAACTCAAAGCCACCTTGAGCAGCTGCTGTAGTAGCTTTTTGTTGTTGTTTGAGTAATGTGTCAAGAGCTACTTGTGAATCAAATACATCCAATGGAGTTGCATCACTAGGAGGAGTAGGAGAGACTGTGGTGGAATAGGATGGAACAACAAAAATAGCATCCTCGTCATCTGAGTCAGAAAGACTAGAGTGAGAACCTGTACTAGAAGTTGCAAACACTTGTGGACCTGCATCATGGTTAGTTTTGAAACGAAAATATCCTAATGAATCACTAAGATAATCAAGATCAAAATACCATTCAGGACCCTTGCCTTGGATGTTTGACTTCTTCTCAAAATACTTAAGATTTATAGTTTCAATTACTCGCTTGGCTTGGAGATTGTAGACACGATAAGCCCGAGAGTGAGCTGAATATCCCACAATGTATCCTTCATCTGCCTTGCCATCAAATTTCCCCAAATAGTCACTAGTATTCAGAATGGTGACAGGACACCCAAATGGCTTCAAATGAGCAATATTTGGAACTTTGGCTGTTAGGAGCTCATAAGGAGTCTTCTTGTGAGGATTTGTAATAGAAACTCTATTCAAAACATAACTTGAAGTATTAACAGCTTCTGTCCAGAACATGGTTGGAAGCTTGGAATCGGCAAGCATTGTTTTTGCTGCTTCTATTAGAGTCCTGTTCTTTCTTTCTGCCACGCCATTCTGTTGAGTAGTTCTTGCTGCACTATAATCTCTTTTGATGCCTTTAAAATTACAAAGTGCTATGAGGTCTGCATTTTTGAATTCGGTTCCATTATCACATCGAATACCTTTAACCTTCTTGGACAACTGATTCTCTATAAGTGTAATAAAATCTTTTAGAATTGAGTAGGTCTCAATCTTGGCAGCCATGAAGAAAACCCACGTAAACCTGCTATATCCATCAGTTACCACTAGACAGAATTGTTTGTGGTCAATGCTCCTAATAGAGGTAGGACCAAATAAATCCATGTGTAGTAGCTGCAATGGTTCAGTTATAAGGCTGAGAGCAGTAATGGCCTTGAAGGATGCTTTATGTTGTTTGCCTTTGCTGCAAGCAAGACAATTAATATCATTTCTAAATGACTTGGGAGGTAAACCAGAGACCAGGTTCATATTTGCTAGTTTGGGAATGGTCTTGAAGTTCACATGTCCCATCCTTCTGTGCCATTCAGTGGCTTCATCTTCTGAGGCTTTAGCAACCAAACATGCTAGTTGACCAGTAGGGTTGACTTCATTCAGCTTGATACTATAGAGATTGTGTCTTCTAGGGATTCTGAGTAGAACCTGTGAGTCATCCGGAAGTTTAAAGTCTTTGGATAGCACAAGTGCATCAGTATCCGTAAAGAGGACAAACTGCTTCTTGTCACAAATCTGAGAGACAGATATCAAGTTGAAGTGTTGAAGTGCTTCCACATAGTAGACCTGCTCAAAATTAAGATTGGGCGTCTGAATCGTTCCTTTGCTAGTGATCCGGCCTTCACCTCCACCAAAATGGACCTTTCCGCCTTGAAATGGTACAAAGTTAGATAGAAGACTTTTATTTCCTGTCATGCTCCTAGAGCATCCACTATCAACAATTCCTAGAGATCTTGGTATGGAGTAACCTACAACAACAAGATAATAAAGAAGCAAATGTTAGTGTCTTAAGGGGACCCAAACCTTTTCAGGTTTGAGCCTGCCTTGTGGATCTTTAGTAGATAGCCAAGAAGATTGATGAGATCCACCGTTGTTCTTTGGTTGCCTATTCATCATATTGGTATTATTGTTTGACCAAGAACAACCTGCTGAGGGCTTAACAGCAGTTCCCCAATTTCCCAATCCAAAATACATGTGGTCAAAATTATGTGCATAATTTGGATTAAAATTCTGAAAATAGTTACTGGTTGGTCTATTGGATGTTAATCCAATATTTTTCCAATGATCAGAAGCTAATGGAGAGGTCCTTCTAGAAGAATAAAACGATTGAGCACTTGGATTTAGTCTTCTAGAAGAATATGGAACAACTCCTGGTGGAATAGGAGCAGGAAATGCTTGATGAACAGAAGAATGTTTGTCATAAAAATCACAGTCTTTAATCAAATGAAATGCACTCCCACAAACAAAACATGTTTTAAACGACCTTTTATTAGAATGACATTTTTTCATACTGCTAACTTTATTACACACAATTCTAGGATAATCAATCTTCCTAGGACTCAATAAACCAGGACTAGACACTGTTGAAGTAAAAGCAACTCTCTCTTCACACTTCCTAGCACCAGTAGCAGCATGATCATTCGACTTGGAACTTGTAGGTCTCGACTCTTCACTTGAACCACTTGATGCATAGTCACTGGCTTTGTCACTGAAAGTACACGAGACAAAGTCATTAGAATTAGTAGAACTTTTTGGGGACTCATGCATCTGTGATCCATCCAAGTCATTATGCCTAGAAGTGGGCATAAAAGTTCAAGTAAGAGGTGGAGGGACAACATGCAATTCTGCTGCTGGTTTAAACCTATTGTAACTAGGTTCTCCCTCTTCCTCTTTGTCAGGATCAAAGACACTCAAAAAAGATAAATCAAACACATCTTCTGAATCAATATATTTATCAAATCCTAACCCTCTTTTAGTCCTACCAGACATGCTACTATTGATTAATTTTGAAAAAAATTTAGGTGCCTTTTGCTATTTTTCAAACCTCAAAAGTGTAGCATCTAATCTTTCTTTCATCTCTTGTTTTTCTTTGAGACTGTCATCTTTTACCTTTTCCATGTATTTAAGCATATTTGTTGTGTTTTCTAAATCAATGTTCAGTATCCTAATTTTATCCTCATACTCACGTTGAGTATCTTGAAGCCACCTCTTTTGTTGTTCCAGTGTGTTTAAAGAAGCCTTATAGCCTTGAACCTCTAAAAAATACTTATCATTCTGATCATTTAAGTCATTATATTGGGACAACAATTCTGAATATTTATCATGACAACCAAGAGGACAATGTTGTACCTGAGGTGAGATGCCCATAAGAGCAAACTCGCCTGCTTCCTCTGCATCAGATAGATTCCTAGCTATCATTGCAAACACGTCAGTAGAGGACTCAGCTGATTCCAATGTGGTAGTCCGATGATCATTCCAGTTGACCATAGAGTCAACAGACACCAATGCCTTCTTGTCATCCTTTACCTCCTGAACCTTAAAAGCTGAATATCTGCTCTTCTCCTGGTCATTCTTGTTAGGGCATTCCCTTGCAAAGTGACCTTGCTGCTGGCAGTTATAGCATCAAACCTTGCTTCTGTCAAACCTTGTTGGCTCTCTTGGGTTGTAATTAAATTTTCGACCTGCTTTCTTCTCAAACTTGTGAACCCTGAGAGTTAGCATGGCCATCTGCCATTTGAGATCCATTTCATCCAGATCAAGTTTATCAACCTGTTTGAAGTCATCAAAAGCAAGTTGCTGTTGAGCATCAACATCAGCAACAAAAGAATGAAGAACAGCTTCTACCATGCTACCAGACTTGGCTGTTGGTTCAGGAGCAGAAGTATGCTGAAAAGTATGTTGAGAAGACATAGTATTGTTTGGGCTACTAGCATAAGACATGGGACTGGATCCCATAGAACTCACAAAGGCAGAATTAGCAGGAGAGGGAAAAGAATCACTTGAATATCCCCTCACATGAGGCTCAAAAGTTTTGAGCTTATGAAATAAATCATCAAAGTTGAGATAGTCAAGCCCACCTTTTGCTTTGAGAGAGATTACCACCTGATTCCGTGAGTAGGGTAAAGCTCTAAGAAATCTTGCATTAATATCACCATCGTCAGGTTTCGACCGAAGTTGATTCAACTGGCTCAATATCTTTGGAACCTGTCATACCCTTGATGGATACCTTCAGTTTCTGAGATTTTGAATTCTGTGAATTCATCTCTCAGCATGGATCTTCGCATTTTCTTTGACTCCTCATTCCCACCAAACCTTGCTTTTATTCCATTCCAGATCTCTCTAGCATCATCCAAATGGTAGAAGTCACCCATGTGATCATCAGGAAGGGATTGAAGCAAAATAGTTTTTGCTTTGACCTCCTTCTGAATGGCTGTGATTTCTTCATGAGTTTTAGGGTCAAGAAGAGTAATATTACCATTCTTGTCTCTTCCAGTCAACTTCCTGCTGTTCCCATTCAGTATAATCTTCCAAAGGTCTTGATCAGTGTTGGTGATCCACCATTCCATCTTCATTGCCCAACTATCATACTCGTCCTTTTTCAGAAGAGGAAGCTTACCATTTGTGTTGGAAACCGTAGCAACGATCTGCTAAGGTTGTAGAGTTTTAGGAGTACTATCTTCTCCTGTTTGAGTAGAACTTGAGGCAGACATGATTAAACAAAAATGTTAGTAATGAGAAAAATTGATTCTTCTTGTACAGAGACTCTTCCAGGCTCTGATACCACTTGTTTGGTCCACTAGATGTGGATCTTGCAGCCTGTCAGGAACGATGAACGACTTCTGTAATCAAAAGTCTCTTCACAAAGAGGCTCTATACACAATGTATGTGCTGAATACAAATACTATAAAGAAGAACAGAACGACTATAATGACTTGATCCTTTTCTAAGGATTTCTAATATTAATGATAACTAGAATTACGTTTGATGAAGGTGTCTGTAACCCTTCTGCCTAAGGTTCCTTTTATACTACAAGGAAACCCTAATACATCATTAAACAAAACGTGTAAAACTGATATGCATATCCTTTCCTAACATATCTCATGCATATCCTAACAGAATAATAAGTAAATAATAAAGTTTGACTTTAACTAAGACCAGCCTATGACCAGGAGGAACTACATACCTCCTAGTCTACCTATTACAATTAACTATTCCAATGGTCCTAACAATGCGTGGGGTTATTTTCCTCGTAAGGCTTAAGCTGCCGTGAAGCGTACGCGATCACTTTCCCATGTTGCATGAGAACACAGCCAAGTCCCTTCCCCGATGCATCGCTGTAGATTTGAAATCCACCCGTACCAGATGGTAGAGTAAGAATAGGTGCAGATACTAGCTTCTGCTTCAGGTCTTCAAAGCTCTTCTCTCGATCTTCAGTCCAGACGAATTTCTCCCCTTTCCGCATCAGTTTGGTCAATGGTAGTGCTAGGCGGGAAAAGTTCTCCACGAACCTACGGTAATAGCCAGCTAAGCCTAAGAAACTGCAGACTTTTGTCGCTGATGTCGGCTTTGGCCACTTAGTAATGGCCTCAACCTTCGCTGGATCCATAGTGATTCCTTCTGCTGATACAATGTGACCTAAGAATGCCACATTGTCTAACCAGAACTCACACTTGGAGAATTTAGCATACAGCTGCTTCTAGCGAAGAATCTGTAGTACTGTACGAAGATGGTCTTCGTGTTCCTCCTTGGACTTTGAGAAAATCAAGATGTCATCGATAAAGACAATGACGAACTTGTCCAGAAATTCATGGAAGATTTTGTTTATCAAATCCATGAACACTGGTGGAGCATTTGTCAGGCCAAATGGCATAACTACAAACTCGTAGTGGCCATAGCGGGTACGAAAGACAGTCTTAGCGATGTCCTGCTCCTTGACCCGTATCTGATAATAGCCTGACCTAAGATCAATCTTGGAGAAGTGTTTCGCTCCTTGGAGTTGGTCAAACAGATCGTCAATACGTGGCAGTGGATATCTATTCCGAATGGTAATGTTGTTGAGCTCGCGATAGTCTATGCAAAGACGCATATTGCCCTCCTTCTTCTTAACGAACAAAACCGGTGCGCCCCATGGAGATGCGCTCGGTCGAATGAAACCTATTTCAAGAAGTTCTTGCAGTTGATCCTTCAGCTCCTTCAGCTCTATGGGAGCCATGCGATAAGGAGCCTTGGAGATTGGTTCAGCTCCTGGAATAAGCTCGATACTGAATCCACTTCTCGTGCAGGTGGTATGCCCGGAAGTTCTGCTGGAAAAACATCTTGGAATTCCGACACTATAGGTTGATCCTGAATTGATGAGGATTCAGCATCCATGTCGTGAACCTTAGCTAGATAACCCTCGCAGCCATGTGACAGTAGTGCACGCGCTTGCAGGGTAGACATGACTTGTACAGACCGTCCGGGTATGAACCCGTTATGAATGTACTCTGGTGCATTAACATCACCAAAGATAACTCGATATGAATGGAAATCTATGGTAGCATGATGCTTGGATAGCCAATCCATGCCCAAAATCATGTCGAAGTCATTCATGTCCAGCGGAAGTGCGTCAACATGTCGAACCTTATCGTCAATTTCTAGGGGAAGACTCTTGTATACATGAGTGATTAATACAGAGTCCCTCAAAGGCGTGGAAATAGTAAGCCTATTTTCTAGTGGCATGGGGAGCATCCTAATGTTCTTAGTATAAGCAGTAGAAATAACCGAGTGAGTAGCACCCGTATCGAAAAGAACACATGCAGCTTGACCATACATATATAAGATTCCAATGATGGTACCTGTAGACTTGTTGGCCTGGTCTCGAGATGTCGTGTAGACACGCCCGGTAGTAGGAGGCGGCTTGATATCAGCATGTCCCGATGTACCCTCCATCTCGCCCTTACGGAAATCCTTCATAATATGGCCAGGAAGACCACACTTGAAGCACGCGTCAGTATTACGGCGACATGGCCGTGGGTGCCTACGATGGCAAGTAGCGCAAAGAGGATGAGTGAATCCTCCAGCAGGTACTCTGGCTGGCTGGGAACCAGTGATAGCTGGACGGCTAGGCTGCGAACCTCTCTGGTTCTGGTCCCTACCGTTTCCATGGTTCCTGCTGCTGTTGGAGTGTCCAGCGTTGTTATGGTAATTATCATTACCGCCACGCCTATCCGTAGCAGAACGGTCGTTAGTCTGACCGTTTCCCTTGAGCTGATGAGGCTGCTGCTGAGTAGCCGGCTGAGACCGGTCCCCAGTTTTCTGCCTGGAAGATACATTTTATGAGATGAATAATTTACATATATGGAAAGTATACGGATTGATCACCGCTTGAATACGAATGTTTACCTCTTGTCGGGTCTTTCAGCTTCTCCGAACTCATCTCTTTCCTGCACCATCTCCAGCTTACGTGCTGCATCGGCCACTTGTGCTACAGTGTTGAACGTAGCACACACCAGATTGTTTGCGACCGATGTACGAAGAGCCCATCTAAAGTGATGTGCCTGCTCTTCAGGAGTACCTGCTGCCGCACCAAGGAAACCAGCTAAGCGAAGAAAGCGCTGCATAAACTCGTTGCTATTCTCCCCAGCTCTCTGTCGGATCCCATGGTACTCTCTCTTGAAAAAATTTATAAACTCGTTGCTATACATGAAAAAATTTATACCAAAATTTCACGAGAAAAATTTTATGCAAGAAAATTTTGTGTATGTATGCATGATGCAGTTTTATGAAAACTTTTGTATGCTCGAGAGTGAACGCCTCTGGTCAGTTCACCCAAAACAAAAGACATAGCGAGGGGACGCCTATGGGTCGGTCCCAAATTTAAAAGTTTCGATAAAACACATGCGACTAAATAGGGCCAGTCCTGTACCAACCATTACTTAGTCAAAAATCTGCGACAATGACATGTATATGTATGTTTAAAAATGATGAATGCATGAAAACAACTGTCACTTCTAGGAAGACCGTAGTGACTACCCACTAATCACAGGTCATATTTGAGAGCCTACAGGTCGAAGCCTTGGCTCTGATACCATAATTGTAACACCCCATTTTGATAATGGAAATGTCACATGCAATTATGGTGTGTCATCAAAGCATACAAGGAAAAATGTCTAAACATTACTTGACCATAAAAGGAAAATACCGGAATCAAACATCGGTAGTCCAAAAGTAAAGCTCATCACACACAAACATAGTATAATAAAGGAAAGGACTAAACAATGTCCATAGCAAATGTATCATAAGAAAGGAAATGCATAAAGTAAAGAAGGCTAGAAATCTTCCAGTCCATATGCACGTACTCTTAGTGTCTACGAGCATCCCTAAGTACCTGCCGTTTTGGGAACATAGAAAAGGAAAACGGCTGAGCAAATACGCTCAGTGCACGGATGTACAATAAAGCATGAATAGGATAAGCATATAACATACAACAGCGGAAGAAAACTAAGTCCTGAGTAACCTGGTTAAGTCTTGATAAAACTGGTTTTATAGTTTGAAAAGTCTTATTTTTATCTTGTAAAAACTGTTTGTCATATTTTACCATTAGCCAATATAGGTCATGAAAATCCACCGTGCATGAATACTTGGAGGGGTGACCTCATCATGCAAATTAGAGGGGCTGCCTCTAATTTAATATACTGGTTTTTGGGTAGGAGGGATCAGATCCTTGTGAAGGATGCAAGGTACACACCACATTCACCATGAAATCCTGACTGAAAACATGTAACTAGGATGCCCCCATACGCCCCACATGAAAAATATAATATAAATGGCCAAAAGCTGAAGGGATGCCACGAGCAATCACTCCGCCGTGGTGAAGTCATAACATCAGTGCCTCTAATGTTATGGTTATGGTACCTCCATAACTAGGTGAAATTGGTCATGCATGTATATGGCTTTAGGTATTCTTAATTAAACATAAGCAAATCAAACACGTAACTTATACTACGGGAGAACATTTGGCTGCATACGGGGAATCCTAATAAGGAAAGAATGTCCATACTGAAAGGACGGGAATCCGTACCTTATGTCCAGTGAACGAAGACGATGAACTGAGAGGAATCCTACTTCCGTATCACTAGTGCTACATAAATACATACATGAATAAGTATCTGCTTACTAAATACGTAGCTGGTTTTATGTCATGTCTTAGCTTATTTTATATGTTCTTACCATGTTTTTTAAAGCCTTAAACTGTGTTTATCTTATATTCTTGTTTAATCTGATTAAGTATTTTTGGTATTTCATGTATTATTATACTTACTGTGTAATAATAAGTAACTTTCCAAAAGTAGAAGGTTTCCTAAAATAGAAAGTTTCCAAAAATAGAAAGTTTCCAAAAATAGAAAGTTACCAAAAATAGAAAGTTTCCAAAAATAGAAAGTTTCAAAAAATAGAAAGTTTCCAAAAATAGAAAGTTTCCAAAAATAGAATTACTACTTAAAATAGATAAGTTTCTAAAAATAGAAAGTTTCCATTATTAGAAATAAGCTGGTTAAATAAGCTAAGTGTATAAGCCTAAGTGTTTTCATGATTATTTCTAAGTCATATGATATAATGTATAGTTTAATAATTATTTCATGTAATTAAATTAAACTATAGGTTAAAATATTTAATTAAAGTATAACATGTTTTTAATTAAATAGAGTTAAATACTTAGGTTAAAACATGTATTATTAGTTATTAATAATATAACCTAAGTCATGTTAATTAATTAATTATAACCATGGTTTTTAAATAATTAATTAATTATAAGTCTAAAATATAAAAATACTTAGGTTACTTAATTTCATGATTATTAATAATTAAAATAACCTAAGTCATGTTATTAAATTAATCATGTTATATTATTAATTTAATTTTAACATAAGATCATAAAAATAAAAATAATCTAAACATACACCATGAACCGGATCTAGACTAAAAACCATGAACCGGACATGAAATCGACACCATACCCCGAACCAAGTCGGGGTTACCCTTGTCTTGATGCTGTCGTGGGACCCACACCAACCAACCGGGACCATATGGTCTCGGTGGTGGTCAAGTGGCCAAACCGAGACCCTCTCGAGTTCGGTGTAGGCTGCGGCCAAAACAAACACCCCTTAAAACATTACTTTTGATTGTATTTAAACCCAATTCATGTTAGATCGATGATTTAATTAGGTTTTATAAAAAAACATAACATGTTCTTAATTAATAAAAGATCAAATCAAAAGAAAAAGGTTTAAAAGGATTTACCGAATACGTGGATCAAGAGAACGATGAACAAACATGAACACCAACAACAATTTCAAGATCCAAGATCAACAAACACCCCTTTGGTGTTTTGAAGGTGGCGGCCAAAAGAGAAAAAAGAGGACATGAGGATTTTAGGTTTTCTGTAAATCTTCTGTAAAAACAATAATGAGTAGTGTTTATTTCCTTAACCTCCTTTTAGTAAAAATTGAAATGGGCTTGGCCCATTTGTTCCTTGTAGCCGCGGGTAGGAGGCCCCACATGGGGTACCCGTACCTTTTTCCGTGTCTCGACGTTTAGTCATTCGTTCATGATTATTTGTGTTCGCATTTTATATGTTCTCGTTACGTAATTATCGTGATCTAATATATTTATTTACGCTCGTAATAAATATATATACGTAACTAATAATAGTTCGTGTTTTAATTACCATCATGATTTCATGATCGCATGTTCGTGATTAATTATTTTCAAATAATTATTACGTGCTCGTGCGTAGTAAATACTTATCGTGTCCTAACACGTACGTAATACGTAAAATCCTAACACGTAATCGTAATCATGCTATATTAGGAAAGTTTTTAATCTAGTACGTACGATCTTAAGGATACTATTCATGGTAAAAGCATGCGGGTTTTACATTAATATTTGAAGTGACAAAGACAAAGGAATTGAAGGGCTTGTTGTGTCCAGACAAGAAACTTAAAACCCACCAACCTGCACCTGACACGTCACCCCACTACAATCCTCCACCAATCAAACCCCTCCTCTCACCCACGTCACCCTCTACTCAACTCTTTTCTTTATAACAGATTTTAAAGTCTGTTTATACTTATTAATTTTGAGGGAAACACATTTCAAAATTAATTAACCCCTAATCCACATCAAAACCATCCCTGTTACCCACATAAACCCTAAATCAAATTAAGCACAACTCAAGGGGTTATTGTTTGATTAACTCCAGATTGGTGATTAACATTCTCTTAACCAAATCCCACACCCCAAATCACTCACAAACACACCTATGTGTCCTGTGGGTATCTCCCCTGCCCATCACTTTCGTCCCAAAACCAACATCCCGACATAATCAACAGCTCACAAGTCACCCCTTGGTCCCAAAGGCTCAAATGAATGGTTTTTGATCAATCCAACAGCCTGGCAACAGCATCTCATCACATGAGGACCTTGACCAAGATTTCAAAAGAGACATCTTCAAGCATATTCTAAAGATTCATCCAAGGGTGTTTTTGGAAGAATAAAATTAGGGTTTAGCATCTAGAATAATCTTTTGTTCAGTATAAAAGGAGAATGTGGCTTGTACATTCCCTTGGTTACAGTTTTTGTATTTTTAAATTTTTTTAATGAAAATGAAAGTTTGAAACTGTGCAAAGACTGAGTTCCCTTTTTTTTACTATTTTGATAGTTTAACATTTACATTTATTTTGCAAAAAAGTTTAAGTCTTTAAAAGTTTTCATTTAACAAAACATTTTCAGAAAATCCGTTTTCTTGAAGTTTTTTTAGACCCAAATACTTGAATCATTGAACAAGTGGAAGTGAAAGTGGAACCTTGTTCAAGTGATTTCAAGTATTTATTTATTTTCTTGTGTTGTTTTGAACAAACTTGGTTTCAGTTTCCCAAAGTTGGTATTTCAAAAATCAGTTTTCTATTTTATTTACCTCTTACTGTAGCAAAAGCCACAAGCTTGCAACTTGTGGCCTGTGGCTACAAGTAGTGTTCTTGTTGTTGTTTGTTTTGTGTAGGTCAAGAAGAAAGTGGTGTTTGTCTGCTGTAGACTCACCAAACCATCCTCATTCCTTCCCATTTTGAAGATATGGTACCCTGGTTCATGCTTTTGAACCCTAACAGGGCTTCTCTACATACCTCTCTCAAGCTCACATAAGCTTCAAAACACCATAGAAGAAGGCATCAACTTCTTAGGTGAGGCTTGAACCCTTCTTAGGTTTTTTGCATATTTTTGTAGATTTGATGATTTTGTATGTTATTTGTTATGATGCTAGTTTATAAGTTTGTTTATGTTCATTTATGCATGTTTTAGTAGCTATTAATCAGTTTGGAGTTGATTTAAATAGATCTGCTTAGTTAAATTTCTATATCAGCTAGTTAAGTGGTGTTTGGGTCTGTGTTATAAGCTAAGATCTTGACACCTATTTGGCCTAAATCCAGTCTAAACACACATAGACAGTTAGTGGTAGTTGTAAACAACTTTCAGTTTTAAGTTTGGTGGTTTAACATAGAAAATTGCATGTAAGTTTGGTTAAAACCTATCTAAATAATCAATAGGTTCAAATCTATGTTGTTTTAGTAGTTTTTGCTCTATAGACTTTGAAATCTGTTAAGTCATTGGTACTTGATATGAGTGAAATCTCATATCAATAATATCATAAATCACCCTAAAACACAAAGCAAATACCTAACTTTTATACATAAAAGCAGTATTATGGGGTATGTTTTGTGTTTGTGCTTGTTTAGGTAACAAGGACACAAATTTGGAGCAAACAAGTGAAATTAAGCCTTAAAGATGAAGAAAAGACAAGAGAAGGATCAAAAGTGGCAAGCCTTGCAAGAAAGGACCTATCTTGACAACATTTAAAAGATGAAGGACTAAAGTGTAATTTTGAGAAAGTTAACATCATAGTCAAATCTGGTCAACCTTCAAGTCAAAGGGCTTCAAATGTTCAAGATGAAAGTCAAAGGATCAAAATTTCCAAAGAAATGAAGCTTGGAGCTTATTTGTATAGTCTGCTAAACTACAAGGGTTAAACTTGACAAATTTCACACTACTTTTGGGCTTAATTTGAGTATACATGTTTCAGCCAATGAGTTGCAAGTAAGAGTGTGACACGGATTGCCAAATACTCCCACTCACAGCCGCCAGTAATTAATAAGCACAATCTCAACAGTAATGCGCATTCAGCTCATTTCAACCAATGAGAACTTGCCATGCAATAATAAATATATCCAAAGTGGATAACGATCCATGTGAGCTAATGAAGACGAATCACAACATGCCACGTATCATCTTCAAGCAAATTCAAGTCCAGGAACGAGATTTTGCTACACTACATATCAAGTGAAGATATAAACATGAAAGTTGCTCGAAATCAAACAAGGAATTCAACCCAACAACTTAATTGGACTGAAATTCATTCATTCAAAAATCCCCAATTGTGTTCATCATCAACAATTTGCAATTGACCAAATTATTACACGTGGAGGATTCCTATTGTCTTGGACACGTCAACCATCTCCCACACACTCCCAATTCAGTCTATAAATACCCCCAGTAGTCTTCATTTGTAATGTGTAGCCTGTAGGTGTGAAAACACACACTTCTCAATTTTCTCTCATTTCCAGTTTATCAAGTTAGTTAGCTACTACTCTTAGGTGTTTGACAACCACCTAAGAGTTAGTTAGACAGTTAGTAACAGTCTTGTAACAGATTTTTACACCATTAATGAAATTCAAACCTTCACTTTTACTCAATCTCATTCATATACCTTCATAATCATACTCTTAGTGTTACTGTACGTTTCTTTTGATCATCTATGATCAATGGAACTTGATTGATGTTTTGAAGACTTGTAGCTGGTTCAGAATTGATTTTCAGACCATTACATAGCCATTTCAGCCATTTGTAGCAGGGGTGTTCATTAGATGGGGCCGCTGCCGGTTCATGACATTACGAGAGACTATCGATAGACGGTTTTGATTGGATTTTGGGATCCGTTCCCCGAGTGGACATTATTTTTGCGTATCATAAATCCAAAAGATAAAAAAATCAAAAATATAAAAATATAAAAACTAAAAAATAACAAAATCAATTCTTTTCCTAAAGAATTGAACCAAAAAAATAAAAAATCAAAAAATTAATTGTTTTCCTAAAAGATTACACCCAAAAATTTATATTATATCGGTATTCATCGTTTTTACGTACATATAGTATTTTTCTTAAAAAACCCAATAAATACAAAAATATTTTTGATATATTATGTAGATACGTATACGTATACGAACACTCAATACACATATTTCCATAAGTATTGCTTTTGCAATACACCGTGTTCGGGAGCGTTCCGGTCCTTGACACGTGTATCGATCAAATTTAATTAAAGCAAGAATACATAAATACTTCCAATAGGCAAGAATTCGAAGAATACAAACTACAAAGTGAATAGAAAGGCGACATGCTATAAAATGTCGTCTAAGGGTTAATAGGTACTTAAGTGCTTCGCGCTACCTAACCCCCCGTTCACTAGTGAGTATTCTAAGAAGGAAAGCTTGATTGGGGGTCTTGCACCCAAGTATTACTTACATATACTATACTTTCTTCTGGATATTACTTATTGAACCTCGGGAAGGATAATCCCTTCTTTTCCAAAGTCGATCGAGAGCTTCTCTCTCACTCCTTGATTTGAGTTGCATGCTCACCCGAGGGCGTGCACAAATACCTTTTGGTGTACAACCCCTTCCTCCCAAAAGGAAGAAAAAGAGAAAGAGTAAGAACAACACTGTCCATCAAGCCGATCCCGAGAATCGTGCTTTGATCAACACACAAGAAGCCATGGTCGCCGTTGACAATCGATCTTTGATGGAGCACCTCCAATCAAATGTGCAAGGATATGCCGATGCTATTGTTATACCCGAGATAACCGCAAACACCTTTGAGCTTAAGAAACCCATGATTACCTTGGTTTCAAATACACCATTTTTCAGGAGACCTAATGATGATCCACATGATCATATCAAGAAGTTTCTATCTCTTTGCAATACCCTTAAGTACAATGGAGTTCCCCATGATGTCATTAAGTTGATCCTAGTTCCATTTTCCTCAGAGGTCAATGCTAAGTATTGGCTAGATAAACAACCACATAAGAGCATTACCACTTGGGATGAATTTACTAAGAAGTTTTTGAACAAGCTATTTCCTCCATCTAAGACCACGGCTTTGAGAAACCTAATTATTGGATTTCAAAAAAAACATAATCAAACCTTTAGTGATGCTTGGGAAGAGTACAAGGAGTTATTGAGAAAATGCCCCAATCATGGATTCAATGAAGTTCACCAAATCAATACCTTCTATAATGGATTAAGACCACATCATCAAGATTCCCTCAACTCCTCCACGGGTGGGAATATTCTTTACAAATCCATTCAAGAGGCATGAGACATTATTGAGACTAAATCCATGGTGCAAACAAATAACCAAAATGATGAAAGAGTCCATGTTGTGCAAGATAGTTCTCAAACATCCTTTGATAATCAAATCCTCAAGAGTCATCAAGAGATACTTAAAATAATGGAAAGAAATCAAGAGATGAATCTAAAGACAAATCAAGACATAGCCCAAACCCTTAAGAGCCTTTCCTTGAACAACTTTTCCAATGATGTGAATGCCATTACTATTTCATGTGAGACTTTTGGAGGTCCTCATTCTTACCTACAATGTGACAAGGTTCAAAATTACCAAGGTGAATGTTATGCTTATCAAGATGAACATAGAGAGCACTTCAAACCTAACATCAACCCAAACAATCTCTCTTACAAGTCAAATAACTACCTTGCTCCACCCGGCTTTCCACCCCATCCACTCACCTAAAATCAACCCAACCCTCCTCAATTGCTTCAAAGAAATCAAGGGCCTAGGCCAAACTACCAAGGAAACAACTGTAGAGCACCCAACAACTTTCAACATCAAGGAAATAAATTTCATGCAAACAATCAAGGATTTAACCAACCACCTCCACCCTTTCAAAATCAAGGATACCATCAAGGTTATAATCAAGGATATGGGCAAAATGATACTTTTGAGCTACTCCAAAAGATGAACCAAGAAACCGAAAGAAGAATTCGTAAAAGTAAAAAGAGAACACAAGATCAAATAAGAGCTATGAATGAGGAGACTAACAAGAAATTTATGATGCTTCTTAATCAAAGACCACAAGGGGCTCTACCTTCAAACACACAAACAAATCCAAGGGCTAATGTCAATGCTATCAAAACAAGAAGTGGAAATACAACTAGTGATCCTTCACCTCCTACACTTTCTTTGGTTAAGCCAACTATGGTTCCACCTTGTGATAAGCCTTCAACATCAAACTCACCATCTTCAAGCTCTACAACTTCAACACCTACACCTTCTCATCCTACACCTACTACTCCTTTACCTTCCACACCCACCAATGAAGAAACCAACAAAGAGAACCCTTCCACAACAAAAACTACTCAACCTACACCAAAACCAAGCCTTCCTTACCCATCAAGATTAAGAAAGGAGAAACTTAAAAACAAGGATGATATTCAAGTCTCTAACTTTTTGAGGATGTTCAAGCAACTTAACATAAACATCTCCTTTGCGGAAGCTCCTGCATATATGCCAAAGTTTGCTAAAATGTTCAAAGATCTCCTCTCAAACAAGGAAAAGTTGGTGGATTTGCCTAACACATCACTTAATGAGAATTGCTCTGCCGTGTTGCTCAAAACCTTACCTACAAAACTTGGAGATCCGGGGTGATTTTTGATTCCTTGTAATTTTCTCAGGGTGGAAAATTGCATGGCACTAGCGGATCTTGGGGCAAGCATTAATCTCATGCCTTTATCGGTTTGGCAAAAACTTTCTCTTCCCGAGCTCACTCCTACTAGGATGACCCTTGAGTTAGCTAACCATACCATCGCTTATCCGATAGGCATAGCGGAAGATGTGTTTGTAGGCATTGATAAGTTTACATTTCCCGTGGATTTTGTAGTGGTTGATTATGATATGGACCCGAGATTTCCTCTTATTGTTGGTAGACCATTTTTTAGTACGGGTCGTACTCTTATAGACGTGGCGGAAGGAGAATTCATTATGAGAGTTGAGGATGAGAAAGTGGTGTTTAAGCTAGGAAAAGTAACTAAGAAGTCTCAAGATTGTGAAACAATTAACATAGTGGATGTTCTTAATGAGGTGTGTGATGAGCATTTTCATGAAGCTTGTAAGAATGATAGTGAAAACATGCCTCATGTAGAGACCGTTGCCTCAATTGCTCCCTCCTTAACAACTTTTGGAGAGAGTGATTTCCTCTTGGAGGAATTTGAGTCCAACTTCCTTGGTAATGATGATTCTCCCATTAATTGGGAAGAAGACATTCTCACTATCCAAAAGTTGCTCAATGAGGATCTCATTCCTTCACCTACTCTACAAGAAGTTACCATTGATGATCCATCCTTAGTGAAACCTTCCATTGAGAGTCCACCTTCCCTCAAACTTAAGGATCTTCCATCACACCTTGAATATGCTTTCTTAGAAGGATAAGACCAATTACCCATGATCATTGCAAAAGACTTGAAAGATGGTGAGAAGGAAAAACTCATAGAGGTGCTTAAGAAACACAAGCAAGCCATAGCATGGAAAATATCCGACATAAGGGGAATTGATCCAAATTTTTATACACACAAAATCCTTATAGAGGATGATTACAAACCCGCCATTCAAAGCCAAAGAAGGGTTACCCTAAAATCCATGAGGTCATTAAGAAGGGAAGTTATCAAACTCCTTGATGCGGGCATGATTTACCCCATTTCCGACTCTCCATGGGTTAGCCCGGTATATTGTGTTCCTAAGAAGGGTGGAATCACCGTAGTATCTAATGAGAACAATGAGCTTATTACTACTAGACTTGTCACGGGTTGGAGAGTTTGTATCGATTATAGGAAGCTCAATGATGCTACTATAAAAGATCATTTCCCATTACCTTTTATGGACCAAATGCTTGAACGCTTATCGGGAAATGAGTACTATTGCTTTCTAGATGGATTCTCGGGTTATTTTCAAAAACCCATTGACCCAAAGGATCAAGAAAAGACCACATTCACTTGTCCCTATGGTACGTTTGCTTACAAGATAATGCCTTTTGGCTTGTGTAATGCACCGGGGACATTCCAAAGGTGTATGATGGAAATTTTTCATGACATGATTGAGCACACTATGGAAGTATTCATGGATGATTGCTCGGTCATTAGAGATTCATTCACTTCTTGTCTCTCCCATTTGGAACGTATGCTTAAGAGGTGTGAAGAAACACGTCTTGTTCTTAATTGGGAGAAGTGCCATTTCATGGTCAAAGAGGGGATAGTTTCCGCTGCTATATGTTGTTTATGCTTATGTTATTCATTCTATGCTTGTATATCCGTGCACTGAGCGTTATGCTCAGTTGTTTTCCTTTCATGTTCCCAAAACGGTAGGTACTCAGGGACGCTCGTAGACTTTAAGCGTACGTGCATATGGATTGGAAGCTTCCTAGCCTTCATTACTTTATGCATTTCTTCATACTTTTGATACTCATTTCTATGGACATTGTTTAGTCCTTTTCATTACAGTACTTATGTTTGTGTGTGATGAGCTTTACTTTGGGGTACCGATGCTTGTTTCCGGTATTTCCTTTTATGGTCACGTAATGTTTAATACATTTATCCTTGTATGCTTTCATGACACGCCATAATCACGCGTGACATTTCATTTACCAAAATGGGGTGTTACAATTATGGTATCAGAGCTAAGGCTTCGACCTGTAGGCTCTCAAAACACGACCTGTGATTAGTGGGTAGTCACTATGGTCTTCCTAGAACTGACAGTCGGTTTTCATGCATTCTTCATTTTCATGCATACATATATATGTCATTGTCGCAGGTTTATGACGAAGTAATGGTTGGTACAGGACTGGCCCTATTTAGTCGCATGTTTTTATCGAAACTTTAACTTTGGGACCGACCCATTGGCGTCCCCTCGCCGTGTCTTTTGTTTTGAGTGAACTGACCATAGGCGTTCACTCTCGCTCATATAAAAGTTTTCATAAACTGCATCATGCATTCATGTACTAGTTTTCCTGCATAAAATTTTTCTCATGATTTATTGGTATAAATTTTTTTCATGTATATATTTTATGTTTTGATCAGTTTAATCATGTATTTTATGTTATACTGTCAGATGGTTCTCACACGCGAGCAGGAACAACTCAATGTAGTAGTCCAAGCTGCAACGCAAGCTATGCTTCCTCAGCTAAGGAACGAAATCAGGGTTGAGGTGCAGGCTGTCAACAATCAGCAACAGCACCCAGTACCTCCTCCTCCTCCAGCAACATTGGTCACATGGCTGGAGAGATTCAATAAGCTACGCCCTCGATCCTTCGAGAAAACAGATAGCCCTAGTGAAGCTGAAAGCTGGTTGGCTCACATTAAGAAGATCTTTGATGCCATGAGATGTGACCCCGTCTTCAAGTCGAGGTTGGCCTGTTACCGGTTCGAAGGTAATGTGCTATCATGGTGGAAGGCACTGAAGCAGTATGAGGGAGGTGATAATTGGGTGGCTGGTTTGACTTGGGCTCAGTTTGGGGATTTGGTGATGGGACAGTTCTTTCACAAGGATGAGCAAGACAAGCTGAAGAGAGAGTACCATGGAACCAGGTAGAGAGCTGGAGAGAACAGCAACGAGTTCATGCAGCGCTTTATTCGTCTAGTTGGTTTTCTTGGTGCGGTAGCAGGTACTCCCGAAGAGCAAGCATACCA
Source organism: Glebionis coronaria (assembly GCA_025667525.1). Taxonomy (NCBI): domain Eukaryota; kingdom Viridiplantae; phylum Streptophyta; class Magnoliopsida; order Asterales; family Asteraceae; genus Glebionis; species Glebionis coronaria. The sequence continues at coordinate 107,115,117 of CM046882.1, forward strand.
CTTCCGGCGGGCTCTTCTTACATCGGTCGCAAACAACTTGTTGTGTGCTACGTTCAACACAGTGGCACAAGTGGCCGATGCAGCACGTAAGCTGGAGATGCTGCAAGAAAGAAAAGAGTTCGGGGAAGAAGAGAGACCCGAGAAGAGGTAAACATTCGTTATTCAGCGGTGACCAAACCGTATTCTTTCAGCATATGTCAATATTTACAAAATACCTCTTTTAAACTGTATCTTCTAGGCAGAAGACTTGGGACCGGTCTCAGCCGACTACTCAGCAACAGCCTACTCAGCCCAAGGGAAACGGTCAGACTCACGACCGTTCTGCTACGGATAGGCGTGGCGGTAATGATAATTACCGTAACAACGCTGGAAACTCCGACAGCAACAGGTCCTTATACTTACTCATTTTCTTATGATTACATGCAATAGTTCTTAATTCTAACGCATTAGAGAATCTTCTACCAGGAATCATGGTAATGGGAGGGACCAGAACCAGAGAGGTTCACAACCTAACCGTCCAGCTATCACTGGTATTCCATCTTACGAATTATCCGCATTGTCCTTTGTACCTATTATCATGTCTCATGTATATTGTTCTTATCAGGATATCAGCCAGCAAGGACACCTGTTGGAGGATATACTCATCCTCTTTGCACTACCTACAACCGTAGGCACTCAGGGCCATGTCACCCCGACAACGACGCATGCGTCAAAGTGTGGTCTTCCTGGCCATCGCATGAAGGACTACCGCAAGGGCGAGATGGAGGGCACATCAGGACATGCTGATACCAAGCCGCCTCTTACTAGTGGACGCGTTTACACGACATCTCGCGATCAGGCCAACAAGTCTATGGGTACCATCACTGGAATCTTGTATATATATGGTCAAGCTGCATGTGTTCTATTTGACACGTGTGTTACTCACTCGGTCATTTCTACTGTTTATGCTAAGAATGTTAGGATATCCCCCATGCCACTAGAGAATATACTGGATATTTCCACGCCTTTAAGAGACTCTATACGCATAACCTATGTGTACAAGAGCCTTCCCCTAGAGTTTGACGACAAGATTCGTCCTGTTGACGCACTTCCGCTGGACATGAATGATTTTTACATGATATTGGGCATGGACTGGCTATCCAAGCATCATGCCACCATAGACTGCCATTCTTATCGAGTCATCTTCGGTGATGTCAATGCACCAGATTACATTCACAACGGGTTCGTACCCGGAAGGTCTGTACAAATCATATCAACCCTACAAGCACGTGCATTACTTTCACATGGTTGTGTGGGCTATCTAGCTACTGTTCATGACATGGATGCTGAATCTCCATCAATTCAGAATCAGCCGATAGTGTCAGAATTTCCAGATGTATTTCCAGAAGAACTTCCGGGCATACCACCTGCACGTGAAGTAGAGTTTAACATCGAGGTCATCCCAGGAGCTGAGCCGATATCCAAGGATCCTTATCGCATTCCCATAGAGTTGAAGGAACTGAAGGATCAGTTGCAAGAACTTCTAGAACGAGGCTTCATTCGACCGAGCGCATCTCCATGGGGCGCACCAGTCTTATTCGTTAAGAAGAAGGACGACAGTATGCGTCTTTGCAAAGATTATCGTGAGCTCAACAAGATCACCATCAGGAATAGGTATCCTCTACCACGCATTGACGATCTGTTTGACCAACTCCAAGGGGCCAAACATTTATCCAAGATTGATCTTAGGTCGGGCTATCATCAGCTACGGGTTAAAGAGCAGGACATCGCCAAGACTGCTTTCCGTACACGCTATGGCCACTACGAATAGTCATGCCATTTGGCCTTACCAATGCTCCAGCAGTGTTCATGGATTTGATGAACAGAATCTTCCATGAATTTCTGGACACTTTCGTCATTGTCTTCATTGACGACATCCTGATATTCACTAAGTCCAAGGAGGAACACGAAGACCATCTTCGTACAGTGTTACAGATTCTTCGCCAGAAGCAGCTGTATGCTAAATTCTCCAAGTGTGAGTTCTGGTTAGACAAGGTGGCATTCTTAGGTCACATTGTATCAGCAGAAGGAATCACTATGGATCCAGCAAAGGTTGAGGCTATTACCAAGTGGCCAAGACCGACATCAGCGACTGAAGTTCACAGTTTCCTAGGCTTAGCTGGTTACTACCGTAGGTTCGTGGAGAATTTTTCCCGTTTAGCACTACCATTGACCAAGCTGATGCGGAAAGGGGAGAAATTCGTCTGGACTGAAGAAAGAGAGAAGAGCTTTGAAGACCTAAAGGAGAAGTTAGTATCTGCACCGATTCTTACTCTCCCATCTGGTACAGGTGGTTTTCAGATCTACAGTGATGCATCGGGGAAGGGACTTGGCTGTGTTCTCATTCAACATGGGAAAGTGATCGCGTACGCTTCACGGCAGCATAAGCCCTATGAGGAAAATTACCCTACGCATGACTTGGAACTTGCAGCAGTCGTGTTGGAGGCACTACTTGTATGGAGAATCATGTGACGTTTTCACGGACCATAAGAGCTTGAAGTACATCTTCACTCAACGTGAATTGAACATGAGACAGAGGAGATGGTTAGAGCTGTTGAAGGATTATGACATCAATCTACAGTATCATCCCGGCAAGGCGAATGTAGTGGCAGATGCACTTAGCAGAAAGTCCGGAATGATAAACGACATTAAAATTGAGGAAGAAATTATAAGAGACTTAGAACGACTAGACATTGAGATCATGGTACGTGGACAGCACGGTTACTAGGCTAATCTTAGAGTGGAACCCGAATTACTCTCTAGGATCAAGGAAGCTCAGAAAGATTATGGTGAAATCTTGGCGATAATTCAAAACTTGGAGAAGCAGACAGAATTTCGAGTAGACACAGACGGTATCTTATGGCAGGGCACGAGACTTTGTGTTCCTGATGATCAAGAACTCTGGGAAGCATTGTTAGCTGAGGCTCATAGCTCCCCATTCTCTATTCATCCTGGTTCGACCAAGATGTACCATGACATCAAGCAATACTTTTGGTGGAGTGGTATGAAACAGGATGTTGCGACTTACGTCTCCAAATGTCTTACCTGTCAGCAGGTTAAGATCGAGCATCAGTGATCTGGCGGTCTTCTACAACCGTTGGATATTCCAGAGTCGAAGTGGGACAAGATCACCATGGATTTTGTTACCGGTCTTCCGCAGACAAAGAGGAAGCACGATGCGATTTGGGTTATCGTTGACCGACTTACTAAGTCAGCTCATTTCTTACCGATCCGTAAGGAAGATTCGGTCAGTAAACTCAACGATAGTTACAAGAAGGAGATCATGAGACTTCATGGTGCTCCATCCAGCATCGTCTCAGACAGAGATCCTCGTTTCACTTCGCGATTATGTAGAAGTCTGCAAAAAGATTGGGGTACAAAACTTCAGCTTAACACGGCTTTTCATCCTCAAACAGACGGGCAATCGGAGCGAATGATTCAGACATTAGAAGACATGTTGAGGTCATGTGCGTTGGAATGGACGGAAGATTGGGACGATTACATATGTTTGGTAGAGTTTGTATACAACAACAGTTGGCACGCAAGTATCAAGTGTGCTCCATTCGAGATGTTGTATGGCACAAAGTGGCGTGCCCCAATATGCTGGGATCAGGTTGTTGAGCGAACACTTGAAGGACCAGAAATGATTGAGTTGACCAACGAGAAGGTCGCAGTAGCTAAGCAGAAATTGCAAGAAGCACGGTCACGTCAGAAAAGTTATGCCGACAAGCATCGTAGGGACTTACATATTAACGTAGGAGATCACGTTTTCCTTAAGGTATCGCCGACACGTGGTGTTAGACGTTTTGGAATCAAAGGAAGCTCAGTCCTCGGTTCATTAGACCGTTTGATGTCATTGAGCGAGTCGGTGAAGTATCTTATCGTTTAGTGTTACCTCCGCAGTGTTCTCATGTTCACGATGTTTTCCATGTGTCCTTACTCAGAGGGTACAAGTATCATCCCCTTCACATGGTTCAGTATCCACTGGAACAGATTCGTGAAGATCTTACCTTCATAAAAGAACCCGAACGAGTTCTTGACAGACAAGAACGAGTTCTTGACAGACAAGAACGAGTCATGAGAAGGAAGACGGTTCCATTCGTCAAAATCATTTGGAGGGATCATACCGAGCGGGAAGCCACTTGGGAAACAGAGGAGTCTATCCGGGCTTCTTACCCTCATTTCATATTTTAAATTCGGGTATGTTCTTCTTTTCCAGTTTATGTTATCTATAATTCGGGGACGAATTATTCTTTTTAGGGGGGAAGAGTTGTAAAACCCGCATGCTTTTACCATGAATAGTACCCTTATGATCGTACGTACATGATTAGAACTTTCCTTATTCAGCACGTTTACGTTTCACGAATAGGAATTTCAAGTATTACGTACGTGTTATTACACTATAAGTATTTAATACGTATTAAGACACGATAATTATTATCAACAATAATTATAATCATAAACACGGAAAACATGAATGCAAAATAATCACGAACATGAAATCATGAACGTAAATAATCACGAACTTATTATTATGAATTTACGTAATATTTATTACGATCACGTATAAATATATATTAGAACACGAACGATTAATAATTAAATCACGTAAACACGACACGAGAACACGTAATATTTTAGAACACGGAAAAACACCGGGTTTCCCTTTGTGGGTCCCTCATAGCCACGGCATAGACAAGGAAGGGGGCCAAGCCCACTTAAAATTTAACTAAAAAGAAAAGAAGGAAAATAGATTTTTCATAATACATAATATTAGAAAAATCACAAAACCCTTTTCTCCTTTGGCCGCCGCATATATACACCAAGAAGAGGTGTTTGGTTGATTTTGGTTGATCCAATTCTTGCAAGATCGTTCGTGTTATTATTTTCTTTGTGTTCACGAATCGGTAATTCCTTAAACCTTTTCTTTTTAATTATTTATTAGATCTAAGAACACATGAAATCACGAAGTTATTTAAAAACTAATTAACCAAACAAGTAGATCTAATCATGGGGTATTAAAAACATACGGTTTAAGGGGTGTTTGGTTCGGCCGGCGCACACAAACCGAGAGCCTAAGCTCTCGGTGTGGCTCGTGTGACCACAACCGAGACCAAGTGGTCTCGGTGTGGGCTTCGTGGCTCGGCAGCAAGCAAACCAAGGGACCCCGACGCATGTCGGGGTTAGCCTTGTGTCTTTGGGGTCTCGAATAGAAAACAAGAAGCACCACCGGCTTAAGCCGGTGGCAGTTTGACTAAACCGTGACAACCGATCAAGCCGGTTTGCCACAATTAAGGGTTTGTTTGGTCCGGTTCAAGGGGTTTCACGGACCGGTTCATGACATGTTTAGATTTAAAACACGGGTTTGGTTTATGGTTTATTTTTACAAGTTAATTATTTTTTACAAGATAAATAATTACAAGGTTTAATTAAATTAATTTAACATGCTTTATAATTAATTTAATTTAGACATGACTTAGGTTAATTATTATTAGAAGTAATACATGATTTTAACCTAAGTATTTTATGATTTAATTTTAGACTAAAGTAATTAATTAATTATTTAAAAAATGGCATATAATTAATTAATTTTCATGACTTAGATTATATTAATAATAAATATTAATACATGTTTAACCTAAGTATTAATTACCTTTTATTTAATTAAATCATGTTATATTTAATTAAATCCTATAACCTATAGTTTATTTAATTTACATGTAATAATTAATAAACTATACTATTTAATCACTTGACTTAGAATATTAATCAGTAAAACTTAAGCTTATATTATTAGCTTAATAATCCAGCTTATTTCTAATTATGAAAACTTTCTATTTTTAGAAACTTATCTATTTTAAGCAGCTAATCTATTTATAAAAACTTTATATTTTTAGAAACTTATTTATTTTAGGCAACTATTCTATTTTTAGTAACTTTCTATTTTTGGAAACTTTCTATTTTTGGAAACTTTCTATTTTAGGAAACCTGCTATTTTTAGAAAGTTACTTATTATTACACAACAAGTATAATAATACAAGAAATACAAGTAATACTTAATCAGAATAGACATAATACATGAGAAACAGAGCATAACGTTAAAATCAGTAAAACATGACATGAACATGTAAAGCAAGCTAAGACGTGATGTAAAACCAGTTACGTATACAGTAATCAGGATACTTATACACGGATATTATTTATGTAGCATTAGTGATATCGAAGTAGGACTCTCTTCCGTTCGTCTTCTTCGTTCACTGGACACAAGGTACGGATTCTCCGTCCTTTCAGTATGGACATTCTTTCCTTATTAGGATTCCCTGTATGTAGCCAACTGTTTTCCCAGTATATTTTTTATATGTTTTTGAATTGCTTATGTTTAATTAGATGCCTAAGCTATAAAATGCATGATTTTACCATAAATAAATATAATAAAATTCCACCCAATAATCCTAGAACACTTTCTTATGTGTTATGTTTCTACAAGTTGTGTGTGAACTTGTCCAAATGAATATACATATATACTTATATTTTTACACTCATACTTGTTGTAATAAGTTTTATAACTTAAAACCATGAACTCATAACTAGAAGAACAAGTAATAAAAATGTAGAACCAACATTTGAGTATTCAACACTTAACAAATTGGAGAAAAATGTTACACCATGCATACTTAGCCGTTTATACATATGTATACATCATATGCATACTACACATCCCTTGGACTAGCCCAATATCTTTTCTTCTATGTTAAGCCCAATATAAGCCCATGACAAGCCCACCCTTTCTCTTTTTGGGTGGAGATACACGGCATCCCCCATGTGGAAGAGGAAGAGTTGCCTTGGAAAGGCAAGGGATGACACTTGGCACAATTTATCTTACCAAGGTGTATGTGGAAGGAGAAGTGATGCATGGGAAACACAAAAGCCTACACTTGGCACAAGTGTTCTTACCAAGGCAATCATGCCTTTTGCCTTGCCCTTTCTCTTTCTTCTTTAAGCCAAAAACACACACACACACACACACTTCTCATACACACATGCAAATCTAATCTCATTTTTTCTCTCATCTTCTTTCTCTCTCAAATCATACGAATGCATCCAAGAACATATAAACTTTACTAGTTATTGTCTTCTTCTTCATTACTACTAATCATTTAGTAGTATCACCATCGTTGGAATCATACTATCAAGCCCTAGACGAATCTATAGGCCATGGCTTGGCTTATGTTTAGGATTTTCTTCATCAACTAGATTAGATCTCTAATCTCCTAGTGCATATAGATCTTCCTTGATAACATTTAGGCAAGAAAGGTATACTCCTTATGTTTCTTCATTTTCACTTGCATTCATCATCATCCATCTATAAACACAAGTAAATAACATGTTAAAACCAAGATTTGATTAAGCCATGATCATATTAGGTCCCGACATATTTATAAAAGTCATGTTCATGATTTAAAATCTTTTAATAAGAAACCTATGGCTTGTATTCTATGTTTTAAACTTGATTTAAAAACCATATGAGATGTTTTGTGAATCTAAATGTTGCATGGGTTATAAATTTGTTTTATGGGACTATGGTTAACTAATAATCATAGATCTCATAAAATGAATTTGTGTAACTTAAAAATCATGAAGACTATGACCTTAAAGGTCACGGCTAAAATAAATGGTGACCATATGATTTGTCTACTTAGTTTTAATAATAGAATATGAAATGTTACATGTGAAATGGAATATTAAAAATCACAAAATATAACTTATGTGTATATATGTAGCCGTTGGGTTATATATGACCTAAAATAGGTTAGATGTACATGCATGCTTATGTAAACCATAGATCTAATGATAGACTTAACTTGAGTATGATAAACATAAAACAAGCTTATAAAATCTTATGGTAATCTTGGGAGAAAACAATATAGCCGTGGGCTATAAGTAGTTTTCTTGGAATAATGGTAACCTTGGGAACATGTATGTAACCTAGATAATCATGTTGTATTTTTGTAAATATTTACAAGACTTAAAACTAGCAAAAGTGTTCATCTTGGAAATACCAAGATTTAGAAATATAGCCATGGACTATATATGAGTGTACATGGATCTATGATTGATTTTTAGGTCTAAACATAGTTTAGATCTCATTTTGGACTTGTGACTTGTTTACTTGATTTGTACATAGTTAGATCTATTTTTGAAACACATATAAGTACATGTAACCTTAAAACAAGTTTAAACTCATCTTAATAAGTTATAACTAATAATAGCCGTGGGTTATAAGCTCCAAAAAGGGCTTATGACTTGCATGCAACTTTGTAACACACCTAGATCTAATTTGGAACATCACATAAAAACTATAAGCTTTATTCTTTTATTTTAGATTTAAAACTAAATATGAATAAGCTAATAGTAAGCTTATAAGATTATCCTAAGTTAAAACTTACATAAAATGTAAAGTAGTGTTAATGGACTATTTAAGCCCATAAAATGTAATCCAAGGTTTAATGAGCCCAATAAGCCCATTTGACCAATCTTAATAAATCTTAAGAATATGCTTAGGCCCATTTAATTAGTTAATGGACTTAAAAATGTAAATAAGCCCATTTAGCAATATTGGTAAACTTAAAATATAATTAGGCCCATTAGATGGCCCATTAGATACTTTAACCCATTTGAATGAGCCCATATAAGGTTTAAATGTTTAAATAAAAGTTTTTATAATAAAATGTAACTTATAAAATCTTTTTGGATTAAAATGACAATTTATGAAACTTAAGGACTAAAACCATAACTTATGAAACTTATTTTGATAAATAAATAAACACAAGGACTGAAAATGTAATTATCCAAAAGTCTAGGGTTTAATAAATACCATCCATGGCAAATTAAACCCTAGGGACCATTTTGGGAAGTTTATAAAAGTTATTTTGTCATTTTATAACCCTAAGGACCATTTTGCCAATAATCCGAAACTTAAATAAGCCCTAGGGGCTGTTTTGTCATTTTAGTAAAGTTACAAAACCTAGATAATACTAGGGGGACTAAATCTGCCATAAGCCGAAACTTAAACAAGCCCTAGGTACCAAATGTGTAATAATCCGAAAGTTTACTTGTTTAAAAATATGGAGGGACTAGTTTTGCCATGTTCCGAAACATTAACAAGCCCTAACCCTAAAATCTATTTTAATTCTAATAAAACATAATTAAAAGTCTAGATCATAAGGATTAATGTATAAACTTAAGTTTGTGATAAATAAATTATTTTATAAATATTAAATAATTTATGAAAACTTTAGAGTTAAATAAAATAATATATTTTATTTTATTTTAAATGAAATATTTATTTATATTTGCTTTACAAAATAAATTGTATAAACAAGATGAATATGTATTATTAATACATGTACTCATATACTTTTAAGAAATAAAATTATATGAACATTAATTAAATTGAATGTTACTACGTAAATATATTATAAGTAAAACCCCTTATGTTTACTTAAATATAGAACTTGGTTATAAATTTAATTAGATGTTATTGATACAAGTACTATAAACATAGATTAATATTTTAAGTGAAACATTTTCTTTTATGTTTACTTAAATGTAAAACTTAATTGTAAGATTGAATGAGTATTAATACATGTATGCTAACTGATATTAATAGTTAAACATTTTATGTTTACTTAGAAATGAAACTTATATAGATAAGTTAAATGAATATTGATGATACTTGAACTATGGTTATTTAGATAAATACCGTAGCATAAATAAACTGACTAAAATCTGTATAAGCATACATATATGTTCTTTGTACTATCTATTAATACTGTACTATCTTATTAGGCATCACTTTGGCGTGAGCTTTAATTGGATATTCACATTAAACAGCTATTGCCTACTCCCAGGTGAGTTTACAGCCCCATATAAACTTTCGATAAAACTTTCCCTTTTGGGAAAGAAAATATGCAAATACATAATGGACACAACTGGATTGTATAACTTGACTATGATTGATTATTATTGAAACTATTAAATTGTTGTAAATCGCCCGAATGTTTTAAATAGATCTATTAGGGATTGACCATCCCCGTCTGGGTGAGTCATGCTCACTGTGCCTTGGCCGGGACAACAGACGTATACCATGTTGGAACTAGAATGGGTGTCTTTTTCTAAGACACTACGTCCTCATCTGTTGAGGACTACGGAGGTTAAGCTTCAGTTTCTAATAATAAACAAATGTTATGTACATTTTTGTGAGAATGCTTTGTACACTGTCACTTCTATGCTTAATGTATGTCCAAACTAATTAATTGTTAAAATCTATAAATTCACCAACTTTATGTTGACCCCCGTTAGTATGTTTTGCACAGGAATATGAAGTTAGTACGTGGTGTGCGCATGGTCTCCAGCATCTTAGAAATCTGCATCATAGGACTCGTCAGGGGTTCTATTTAGGAAACATAAACAATCACCTTCTGTCATGTTTAAGACAATTTTATTTTATTTGTTTACCAAACATGTAATCTGATTTAATTAAATCTCTATCTTATGCTCTATGGACTATATGCTATCGGTCCACCCTAATGACATCTCCGTGGATATTTCCTCATATTTTGACCCTACCCGGGGTGTCACAGAGAATGGTATCAGAGCATTAGTTATAGAGAACCAGATAAATTTTTAAATAAAATAAAAATAAAATGATTTTTCTTTTATTTAAAAGTGGATTATAACTTATAAAAATCTTTTTGGGATTTTATTTTGGGACCGTATTAGTTAAGCATATAGATCTTAGGGCACTTTATGCTATGTGAACTAATTGTATATATATGGTTACTGAACTTGATTATTAATACTGCTTAGTGAGTTATTACTATAAAAAATGTTAGACGTGCTAAACTTGAAAATTTTACACTACATAGTAAAATACTGAAATGAGAATACGGGTAATATTAAACCAAACTTTGAACTTACAAATTGATAACTGAACTACTTAAATAATAATACATATATATGTATAAGTATTAATATTTGTAACCTTAAAACATTATAATAATTGTTTAAAAAGAGATATATTTTCATAAAACATGTAATCTAAAATAATATTGTTCTTTGTTTGTAAGCTTATACTCACTTCAAACTTAAAATAATACTATTTCAGAGCATCATGACCCCGCCTACTACATCCACGACTGTTCTACCCAGAGTAGCTCCTACTCCAGTTGTTTGTTCATCCCCACGATCGACGCAGTGTGGATGGTTGTCAGCCTCGGATTCAGAGGATGACCCAGCCATCGAAGTTGTACTCCCAGAGGACCCTTTTTCTATCTCAGCATCAGCCACACTGGCCCCAACCTCTATGGAGGAGGACCGGGTCCCTCTTAGCATACCATCTTCTATGCCTCTATCCTTATCATTGGGCTATTTCTCCGGGCCCGCACCCGTCTCCACTTATGAGATCGGGGAAGGCTCCGGGGCAGGGCGTGTCGATTCCGTCCAGGCCCAGATCTCCGCACTGGCTGCACGCCAGGAGCAGGAGATATCCGATCTCCGCAGCCAATTGACAGTCAGTCAACAGAGCCATGCCGTCATCTATGATCGTATCGACACTCTTTTCCGCACAACTGTGGGAAATGATAAGTGAAGGCATCACAGCAGCCAGAGGAGCTGATCCAAATGCAAACAATGATCCAAACTTCGATGCACGCAGAATCAACACCAACAGGGGTTGCTCTTACCCCGACTTCTTAAAATGTAAACCCTCATACTACCGAGGGAAAGAAGGAGTTGTTGAATTGATTCAGTGGTTTGAAAGACTAGAGACAGTCTTCCGCATCAGTGGTTGTGCTGACGAGAACAAAGTTAAGTTTGCTACGTGCACCCTACTCGAGAGTGCCCTTACCTGGTGGAACTCTGTGGTCGCCATCCTTGGACATGACACTGCTTACACTCTCACTTGGGCCAACCTCAAGGAAAGAATGACTGAAAAGTATTGTCCCAGAAGAGAAATGAAGAAGTTGGAAGTCGAGCTGTGGGATCTCAAGTGTAAGAACAATTATATCCTTTGGTACAACCAAAGATTTCAAGAGTTAAGCTTGATGTGCACCAGAATGTTTCCTCTAAGGAGTGACAAGATAGAAAAGTATGTCAGTGGACTCCCTGACAACATTCATGACAGTGTGCTAGCTTCACGACCCACCACTATTGAAGGTGCTATGGAATTTGCGACTGAGTTGATCAACAAGCGGGCCCGCAATCTGTTCGAGAGGCAAACAGACAACAAGAGGAAATCTGATGAAAACTCTCGTAGCCAGCACCAGCAGCCTTCCAAAAAGCAAAACGTTGGGCAAGCGGATGACACTACTCCCACAACCCGCACCAAGAACTACTCAGGGTCCAAGCCCAAGTGTTCAAAGTGAAACTACCATCATGTTGCTGGAGGACAATGTCAAGGATGCTACAAGTGTGGCCAACAGGGCCATTTTTCTCCAAATTGTCAAACCAATGTTGCTACCCCAGGTAGACCCAATACCGATCCCGAGAAAAGCAACAAGGGCCAGTCCAATGCACGTGGGAGTGGAAGTGGGCAGCAGGGAAACCGAAACCTCACTGGTGGGAGTAGTAGCGGACCAAAGAAAGTTGTGGTATGTTACGAGTGTGGAACCCCTGGGCATGTGAGACCTGATTGTCCCAACTGGGTCAACCAGAAGAAGGACAACAAGGTAACTCCTTCGCAAGTTTACATGGCCGGCAATGCCCCAGCAAATCCAGGCTCCAACATCATACCTGGTACGTTCTTACTAAACCAATGATATGCATCTATCTTGTCTGATACATGTGTAGACCCAAGCACTACAATTGCTACAATTTCTAAACTTAGTAAGGTAGTGGAAATCCCTCCGATAGTTCTAGACTCCTATTATACGGTGGAATAGTCGATGGAAAAGTTATGATAGTTAAACACCATCATTCGAGGTTGTTCCTTAAAACCTTCCAAGTCACCGTTTTACATCAATCAGATCCTAGAAAGTCTTAATAGCTATAATGTCGTCATTAGCGTGTATAGTCTAGCAAGTACCACGCAATTATCCCATATGCCCACAAATTGGTTCGCTTACCCTGGGAAGATGAAACCTTGATTATACTAGGGAGCCATAACCCCGATATAGTTAACACTAGATTTAGTGTCATCTCTAGCACCAATAAGCCAGAGAGTACTTGGTCCAGGAATACTCCATTTCCCTAACCTGTCTCTTCCCTGCCTAAACCTGAAAGGCACATCCAACTCACAATGGGTGTACTTTGTAGGGCTATGCCCGACATTCCCCGTAAGGAGATGTTAAATGTCCCATGTTTTTGGACATTCCTTTTTCCTCTTCGGGTCCAATTAGTTCGACAATACCATCACCCACTAGACTATGGGAGATGTGATTTCCTCTCTTTAGAAGTCAGAATTTGTAAAAATTTTGAACCAATAATAGTGAGTGCATGACCCTTGTTACGACACCCTACAAGGCGCACACTTCTTTATTCTTGGTATCTTCTTTTATTTCCACCATTTGAGGCACTTCTTTTCTGCGCCCCTCTCGCTCAACCCCGCGGCGAAGGAGGTAGATTCTTTGCAAACTTCTTACGCAATCACCATCAACAACAATCTTAACCTGTTTGTTGGGTAGAAACTTTAGTACCATTAACTAAAAAACAAAAATAACAATAACTATGTAATAAGGTGTTTAGGCACAAAGAACATGAATTAAAATAAATGGATTGCTAACTATATTAATAATTAACAATCACTAGACGTGTATGCATTGAATCCCACGTCTAGTCGACACACGCTTTAGGTTTACATTGTGAATATAAGTTATATAAATAAACCTAATACCCTTGGTTCCTTTTATAGTGTAAGGATTAGGGTTTACAAGAGATAATATCAAATAAAAATGTAAATCTTCTATTCAAATAAACATATACAGAATATATTATGCATACTTATCTAAATAGAAGCTTACAACAACTTTGTCTACGTTTCTGTCAATGCTTGGATTGCATGTGACAATGCTTGTCAATGTTGACTTCTGTCAACGCTTGATTTGCTCTTGACAACGCTTGATTTGCTCTTGTCAACGCCTGAACAAATGTCTTCATGTTTTCTTCGTTTTTGAGTTTCTACCACATCAACTTTTTGACCCAACAATCTTCCCCTAGTTGATGTCGGCAAAACTCTTTGTGTATCTCTTGTAAGTTGTACATCATCTTTAAATTGCTTCCCCTCAATTGTAGCATGTATGTCTTCCCCTTTTTGTCACATAAACAGGGAAGTAAACAATGTATGCAATCTTGAAGATTCTCCAAATGTAGGCTATGTGTAATGATCTTGAAGAAAAATAAGTACAATAATTTTGATGTAGAAGCAGAATAACCCAAACTTTGTATTTCTTTCACCCAATTGCTCACTAGTTGATAAACTCTTCCCCTAGTCGCGAAACGACTAGAGAAAAATGCAACTCTTTCATTGCAAAAGGAGGCTCAGTTTATTGGTAAGAACGGGAACTGAAACCAACAGAAACCGCACAACTATAAGCCAGTTGTTAGCTATTACAATATATATAGATCCAATGATAAAGGTGTATTGCTCACCCATCAGTTTTTATTACATGGGTACTGGTAACCTTCACGACTATGAGCCAATCGTATGCTATAACAATACATTTAGTCCAATGACAAGGTGTATTTCTCACCACAGTTTTTGTTACATGGGAACTGGTAACCTTCACGACTATGAGCCAGTCGTACGCTATAACAATATATTTAGTACAGAGACAAGGTGTATTGCTCACCTATATAAGAAAAACAAATTTGTGAAAACTAACTTCAACATCAAACTTACCATAAGAATTCTTCCCCTTAATCATATACGTCTTTATGAAAATATATCCGAGCCATAAATATCATAATGATATTCTGAATAAAAACGGAGATCCCATGTACCTTCGTGTGTAAATACCTCTTTTTGTGTGCCAAAATCGTATCAATTTTCCAAACAGCAGCTATTCCTTTTGTTGTCCAATATCTTCCTTTGTCCAAGATATCAACACTGTGTGTTTTCCAATATCGGACAACACTTATCAGCGTTGGAAAATGTATATATCAGACAACAAGTGTCAACGCCTCCTGTCAACGTCAACTTTATTCCTGTCAGCGCCAACTTTAAACCTGTCAGCGCCTGGCCATCAGCGTCTCATCCATGCCTTGTCAATGTCACACCAACATCTATCAGCGTCACACCAACATCTATCAGCGTCTAAATAACACTTATCAGCGGCTAATTGATCTAGGGTTTTATAAACCCTAAATCATGATTTTATGTGAAAAACCATAAACTGCAGTGAACTTCGACATCGAATAACTTCTTCATGACAATTCAGATCGAAGATCCCTTCGGTGAGATTCTAGACACACGTGTCAAGAACCTACAGCGCGAATTTCATGACGATCCAACGGTTAACGAAGGAGAAATCTCGTTTTTACAATTACTGTTCACAGAAAACAGCATATGACCACTGCTGACTTTGACGCTTAATAACTTTTTCTTGGGAATATATCTCGACAATCTCTCTGGTGGATATCTATATATATGTGTGTAAAACAAACACAAACAATTTCGTGGCGATCCAACGGTTCAATAAAAAGTTATGGCCTTCTGAATACTGATGCGCACACAAAAACGTCCAGAAAAACCCTAGACGGATTTTTCTTCTTTTCTACATACACGAGCACCTTGTTGGTCCTAGCATCACGAGCCATGAGGCTCTGATACCAATTGTGGAAATCTTGGTTTCCTCGATCTTTTAGCTACTAGGCATAGCCATTGTTCATATGATTATACAATCAAAGTGGAAAAGAACAATAACTATCTAACAAGGTGTTTAGGCACAAAGAACATGAATTAAAACAAATGGATTGCTAACTATATTAATAATTAACAATCACTAGACGTGTATGCATTGAATCCCACGTCTAGTCGACACACGCTTTAGGTTTACATTGTGAATATAAGTTATGAAAAATAAACCTAATACCCTTGGTTCCTTTTATAGTATAAGGATTAGGGTTTACAAGAGATAATATCAAATAAACATGTAAATCTTCTATTCAAATAAACATATACAGAATATATTCTGCATACATATCTAAATAGAAGCTTCCAACAACTTTTTCTACGTTTCTGTCAATGCTTTGATTGCATGTGACAATGCTTGTCAATGTTGACTTCTGTCAACGCTTGATTTGCTCTTGACAACTCTTGATTTGCTCTTGTCAACGCCTGAACAAATGTCTTCATGTTTTCTTCGTTTTTGAGTTTCTGCCACATCAACTTTTTGACCCAACATTTGTGTCCCGCTGGCTTGAGGTAAAGATTGTAAGTTTATTTTTTTAAACTGTTGATATAGGAGGGGTTAAAGTTAAAAATGTCTTGTTTTACTTTCAACCCCCAATTTTCATCCTCGGGTATGGAGATATAACTTGTATCTCACCCATGAAAAGGATGTAGAAATAACGCATCCCTAGATTCCCCAGCGTATGAAACATGTTGGCGTGTCCTCCTCATATCAGAAACCATTTGCAATGCATTTGTCCTCCTAACCAAATCCACAACGCCATTGGTCTTATCCCAGATCCTGGAAGGGCATAGCTGCGACCCCGTTAAGCAGCCCGTGCCTATTCATCCACAGCAGCAGTCTCCCTTACTGCTCAATCGGATGAATAGTGCGATCCAGATAAAGATCTCTTTGAATCCCTTTCCTATTCATCCACGACAACAGCCTCCTTTACTACTCAATCGGATGAATAGTGCGATCCAGATAAAGATCTCTTTGCATTCCTTTCCTATTCATCCACGGCAGCAGCCTCCTTTACTGCTCAATCGGATGAATAGTGCGATCCAGATAAAAGATCTCTTTGCATTCCCTTCTATCCATCCACAACAGCAGACTCCTTTACTGCTCAATCGGATGAATAGTGCGACTCGGATAAAGATCTCTTGGCATCGCGCCTATCCATCCACAGCAGCAGTCTCCTTTACTGCTCAATCGGATGAATAGTGCGACTCGGATAAAAGATCTCTTTGCATTACCTTCTATCCATCCACAATAACAGTCTCCTTTACTGCTCAATCGGATGAATAGTGCGACTCGGATAAAGATCTCTTGGCATCGCGCCTATCCATCCACAGCAGCAGTCTTCTTTACTGCTCAATCGGATGAATAGTGCAACTCGGATAAAAGATCTCTTTGCATTCCCTTATATCCATCCATAACAACAGTCTCCTTTACTACTTAATCGGATGAATAGTGCGACCCGGATAAAGATCTCTTTGCATCACGCCTATCCATCCACAACAGCAGTCTCCTTTACTGCTTCATCGGATGAATAGTACGACTCAGATAAAGATCTCTTTGCATTCCTTTCTATCCATCCATAGTAGTAGCAGCATCTATTACTGCTCAATCGGATTTATAGTGCGAACCGGATAAAGATCTCTTTGCATCACCCTCTGTCAACTCGTAGTAGCAGAAGCCCTCATTACTGCTCAACCGGACGTTTAAGGGTAACCTAGGTGTAGACCACTCTGCGTTAACGTTACCATCCGTTCCTGAGAGAGTTCCCAAAATGAACCATATACTTAGAACATCTTTCACTTAAAAGATAACTATGTTTTTAGTAGCTTTGAGGACAAAGCTAAAATAACGGGGTAGTGCTGTAAAATCCATGATTTTACCATAAATAAATATAATAAAATTCCACCCAATAATCCTAGAACACTTTCTTATGTGTTATGTTTCTACAAGTTGTGTGTGAACTTGTCCAAATGAATATACATATATACTTATATTTTTACATTCATACTTGTTGTAATAAGTTTTATAACTTAAAACCATGAACTCATAACTAGAAGAACAAGTAATAAAAATGTAGAACCAACATTTGAGTATTCAACACTTAACAAATTGGAGAAAAATGTTACACCATGCATACTTAGCCTTTTATACATATGTATACATCATATGCATACTACACATCCCTTGGACTAGCCCAATATCTTTTCTTCAATGTTAAGCCCAATATAATCCCATGACAAGCCCACCCTTTCTCTTTTTGGGTGGAGATACCCCCCATGTGGAAGAGGAAGAGTTGCCTTAGAAAGGCAAGGGATGACACTTGGCACAATTTATCTTACCAAGGTGTATGTGAAAGGAGAAATGATGCATGGGAAACACAAAAGCCTACACTTGGCACAAGTGTTCTTACCAAGGCAATCATGCCTTTTGCCTTGCCCTTTCTCTTTCTTCTTTAAGCCGAAAACACACTGATGAGACTGCAATTATACATAGTCTCATCGTCCAAATCGGGCTTAAAACGCTTAAAATATCATTAAAATACCCCAAAATATACTTGTATTAGTTCATTATGTATTTTAGGTACGGATATCGAGAAAAATACAAAAAGATCATAAGAACAAAGCAAAAACGAACACGGGAAACGAAGCCGCACAACGAACCGGACCCGCTTGATGAATTTTGCAAAAATGCCCGCAACTTTGAAGATTGTACAAGTTTGGTCCCTCAAGTTTCGAAGATTGACACTTTATACCCCTAAGAACCTCAAAAGTACTTTGGGGTCCCTAAAGTATGATGACTTGTCAAAAATTAGCCCTTATGTTTAAAGAAGTTACATGTTATATCCCTTTTAATGACAAAGGGCTGATGGTGCAATTGACAGAGGACTAACAATGAAACACAACAAGGACTATGAGTGCAAAACTGATCAAAGAAGTGTTGTTAGTGGAGGGGGTGATTCTGCCAATAGCCCATTCTTATTTAACCATAAACCCATTAAATACCCAACAAACCATTTACCTTACCCAGCCCATAACACCACGTCAGATATCCAAAATGGCTTATATTAATATTGATTTTAAATTAATATTAATTATTACCACTTTTCCTACTAAACAAACCCCAAATACCCAATACAGATCAAAGAAATATCTTGTTCAACATTCATTCTCCTAAAGCCCTAATTCCCTAATTACCTGGTATAAACTTAATCACAAATGCAGATGAGTGATTAAGGGTGGTCCTATCATAACCCTGTTGTCAAACCACCACCCAACAGACCCATGTGTTGGGCAGGACCCTCCCCTGCCCTGTCCTTGTCCACCAAAACCCAAAAGCAGACCAAATCAATGGTTAAGGTGGATTCCTTGTTCCCAAAGTGACAACAAACGACTAGGATGAAGACTTGCAAGCTGGCTAATTCACATGATCATACAAAGATCACATGGTTGATTTTGACCAAGAACAAGATTCCAAATCAAGGGTATTTTCGGATTATCAATTCATTAGGGTTTTAGGATACAAGAAACTTCTCTTTGTAGTATAAAAGGAGTCCTTGGCTTGTAAGTGACCCCTTGTTCCTGAACGTTTGTAAGGTTTTAATTATTAATGAAAATGAAGGTTAAAATTTTGCAAAAATCTGAGTTCTAATGTTATTGTTGGTTAGTTTAATGCAGTGTTTGGAAATTAGTTAAGTTTTAATAAGTTTTTATCTTACAAGAAGATTTTCAGAAAAGAAGGTTTTCTTGAAGTTTTTTTTGGCAAAAGTTTGCAAAATCATGAATCCAATAATGAATTGAAGTAAAAGTGGATTTTCAGCATTGGATTACTTGTTTTGATCAGTTTTTGTCAAGATTCTTCAAGTTTCAGTTTGGTTTATTTGGTTTGAAGGAAATCAGTTTCATAAAAAGTCATTTTTATTGAGCTATAAGGAATAAGCTGGCTTAATTAATAAGCCAGTCTTATAATCTTATAAGCTGTTATTCCAGGTCACTATCTTCTTTTCCTTGTTGGCCATTAGCAGGTACTCAAATCAAGCATATTGGGTGATTGTGGTCTTTGACAGTCCATCATCATCATTTTCTTCACATACCAACAACTCCTTTCTTAATCCCATAAGCTCAAGCCTCCTGCTTGATGGAGAAGGCATAAGCTTGCCTTTGTGAAGCTTGGATGTAAGCTCACCAGGTAAAAAATTCTTATACCCTCTATACTTGTTTGAAACTTTGTGACTAAGGTGATTTTCTGAGTTGAGCTATTAGGATGGTAGAGAAAATGTTTGATATTGTTTATTTGATGATTGTAAACATGTTAGGATAGGTTAGAATGGATTTGATGCTAGTTAGAGTATAATCTCTTGTTTAAAATTCATTTTCTATTTTTAAAGGGGTGTTTGGGACAGTGGTTTTCTCGGGTAGGGTTTGACCACGTCGGGTCCACTTAGCTTTGCACTTATATTAGGTCTAGGATAGAAGGATTTTAGCCAAAGATTTTGAGGTTAAGTCTGAAAAGGTGATTTTGCGTCTTGCTCAAAATCTGTCTAAGTGAACTTTGGTACTTTTTATTATGTTTTGTGTGTTGTTTGGTGTTAATTAGAAGCCACGCTCTCCACTGTTGACATCTGATAAAGGAGCGGTCGTTCGAATATTTGGTTGTCCACTGTAGCATTTTAGATGTAGTTTTGTCCGTTATTTGTAGGGTTGATAGTAACTAGTTGCTATAGGATAGTTTTAGTTGATTGTTTTGCTACTACTTGCTTATTGATTGATGATCCCTGTGGCTTCTTTGTGTTTTTCTTGAGCTAATCCGTGACTCCCACAAGCTCAACAAGCTTGTGTGGTGCCCTTGTGCCATTAGTAGACCTTAAGAACACCAAAGAACAATCATAGATAAGAACACAAAAAAACATAAAGGGACATTGAAGTTTCTGTAAGAACAGTGGTTTAATGTGTGTGTTTGGATTGTACCTTAGTGTTTTGGTTTAGTGGTTATGCGTCTTTGTTAACTGTGCTCACAACAAACACCTAAAACAAACCAAAAAAAGAATTAAGTAGGCCTGCTGTTGTGTTCGTTGTGTACTGTGCACATGCAACCCCAACTTTGTTCTTAGGCGTGATTTGTGGGAAATCTTGGATTTGTGTGCATGTTTTTTTATGTAGGCATAGTGTCTGAGTATCCATACAAAACAAAGTGAACTAGGAAAAAAAACACATACAAAAGGTAATTGGTGTTTGGAACAACTTCTATTTCTATCGTTAGCTACGATTTAGAGTTAAAGTTGGATTGCAACTGATCTTTGAGGTTAGTATTAGTTGATTTATGTGTTTGTTAAACTTAAAAACTAAAAAAAACAAAAAAAAATGGCCAGATTGTAAGTTTCTGCATAAGTTAGTCAAGTGGGTTCATTAGATTTTGTATTTTCTGCTTTTAAGATACTAAATTGCTCGATTATCACTTCTCTTGGTTTTCTTAGTTAACTTTCACTTTTGTTTAGGATAGTTGTGCTTAAGTTTTGAATTTGCTTTCCACAAATCATAATCTGCCTAAATTTGTATCAATTGCATCAGTAGGTGTAGGATTTCCATTGTAGCTATTAGTTTGAAGGTACTTTTGCTTGATATAGGGTTGATATGGCTTGACGTTGAAGTTATTTGTGGGTTTAGACTTTTTTTTCTTTAAGTACAGTGCATAATACTTCAAACACTCGCATCATTGCTAAAATTCTCCCCATATTCTAGCCGAATATATCAGCAGATATCAACTTCCGTTTAAGTTGACAAGATTTGAAACTTAGGATTTTAGAAGTTTAGAGGGTCAAGATATTCTGCTTTAAGTCCATTCGAGGTGTAGAGCTTATTAGGTTGCAAAAAAAAGAGAACCAAAGTGGCCTATGAACTTCCTTATTTGAAACTTGTACTGTTATTCTTCATTAGGCTTAATAGTTTGTTGTAACTTGTTTTTTGTTGAGTATTTTCTTATTGTGTTGATTATTAAACACTCCACTAGCCAACTGCTAGTGGTCTGGTTATTTTCTCAACCCCAAAAAGGCAAAAGCTGTCCAAAATTTTAATCACACAAAGTAGCAGCTGTGGGGTTTTAAACCCCTGACCACACACCACAAGCAGACTCAGCATCAAGCTCCGACACCATCTGCTCTCACTGCACGTTTTATTGTACCTGCTTTCACCTTTTCTTTAATACTTTGTATAATTTTGTGTATTCAGCTAATAATAAAAAAATTGAAAAAGCCTCAGCAGGTCTCGAACACGCGACCTACAGCTCAACAGCCTAACACCCCAACCATCTGTGCTCCCTTTAATTTATTGTTAATGTTTATCTTTTCTTTAATTTATACTTTTATTTAGTTTTAAGCTAATCAGCCTTTATGGCTTATTTCGCAGCTTATAAGTAGCTTACTCTTGTAGCTTATATTTTTCATAGAGTCTTTTCATATTTATCTACCTTCAGTAATTTTTGGATTTTTTAAAAAATCATTTAGTATTTTTTAAAGCATTTAATTAGTTAATCTTATTTAATTCATAAAAAAATATTGAAAAGTCAAAAAAATGTAACTCTTTTTTCTAAAAATTTCTTTTGTCTTTTAGGACGTTGGTAAAATAAATTTGCTTTTATATAGTTTAAATTTCATAATTTTCTTTTTATTATTTATTTTCTAAGATTATTCTCATTTTAAAATTTAAAAAAGTCATAAAAAATAGAAAAAAGTTTAGAAAAATTTTCAAAAAAATATTTTTAGTTTTTAAATAGTATAAACTAGGTTTGCAAATAATAAAGTTTGAGTTTTGTCCTTTTCTTAGTTAATTCATTTTTTAGGATTTTTAATTAACTTTAAATATTAGTATAAAATAATTTAAGCACTTTCAAATTTTTTAGAATATATTTTATTTTTAATTATAATTTTTAGGACTTTTTAGTAATTTTTAATTATTTTTTAGGTGAAATTTTTCGTTGGGTCGCGTTTTTTACGTTCACGTGTTTTCGTCCGTTTTGAACGTAATTCGTCTCCGTTTTCTTTTCTTTCTTTCTTTCCAAAAACGTAACCACTCGAATTAATAACGTCTAATATTGTTGGCTAAACACCATACCTCCTAGAGAACGAACTCGACTATTCGATTTTGCGTTTTTCACAATACGTGGAATTTAATACTTACCGACGATTAGTGCTTGTTTTTCCTAAAGCAAGCGACTAATTTTACTACATCACACACACACACACTTCTCATACACACATGCAAATCTAATCTAATTTTTTCTCTCATCTTCTTTCTCTCTCAAATCATACGAATGCATCCAAGAACACATAAACTTTACTAGTTATTGTCTTCTTCTTCATTACTACTAATCATTTAGTAGTATCACCATCTTTGTAATCATACTATCAAGCCCTAGCCGAATCTATAGGCCACGACTTGGCTTATGTTTAGGATTTTCTTCATCAACTAGATTAGATCTCTAATCTCCTAGTGCATATAGATCTTCCTTGATAACATTTAGGCAAGAAAGGTATACTCCTTATGTTTCTTCATTTTCACTTGCATTCATCATCATCCATCTATAAACACAAGTAAATAACGTGTTAAAACCAAGATTTGATTAAGCCATGATCATATTAGGTCACGGCATATTTATAAAAGTCATGTTCATGGTTTAAAATCTTTTAATAAGAAACCTATGGCTTGTTTTCTATGTTTTAAACTTGATTTAAAAACCATATGAGACGTTTGTGAATCTAAATGTTGCATGGGCTGCAAATTTTTTTATAGGACTATGGTTAACTAATAATCATAGATCTCATAAAATGAATTTGTGTAACTTAAAAATCATGAAGACCATGACCTTAAAGGTCACGGCTAAAATAAATGGTGACCATATGATTTGTCTACTTAGTTTTAATAATGGAATATGAAATGTTACATGTTAAATAGAATATTAAAAATCACAAAATATAACTTATGTGTATATATGTAGCCGTGGGTTATATATGACCTAAAATGGGTTAGATGTACATGCATGCTTATGTAAACCATAGATCTAATGATAGACTTAACTTGAGTATGATAAACATAAAACAAGCTTATAAAATCTTATGGGAATCTTGGGAGAAAACAATATAGCCGTGAGCTATAAGTAGTTTTCTTGGAATAATGGTAACCTTGGGAACATGTATGTAACCTAGATAATCATGTTGTATTTTTGTAAATATTTACAAGACTTAAAACTAGCTAAAGTGTTCATCTTAGAAATACCAAGATTTAGAAATATAGCCATGGACTATATATGAGTGTGCATGGATCTATGATTGATTTTTAGGTCTAGACATAGTTTAGATCTCATTTTGGACTTGTGACTTGTTTAGTTGGTTTGTACATAGTTAGATCTATTTTTGGAACACATATAAGTACATGTAACCTTAAAACAAGTTTAAACTCATCTTAATAAGTTATAACTAATAATAGCCGTGGGTTATAAGCTCCAAAAAGGGCTTATGACTTGCATGCAACTTTGTAACACACCTAGATCTAATTTGGAACATCACATAAAACAACTATAAGCTTTATTCTTTTATTTTAGATTTAAAACTAAATATAAATAAGCTAATAGTAAGCTTATAAGATTATCCTAAGTTAAAACTTACATAAAATGTAAAGTAGTGTTAATGGACTATTTAAGCCCATAAAATATGTAATCCAAGGCTTAATGAGCCCAATAAGCCCATTTGACCAATCTTAATAAATCTTAAGAATATGCTTAGGCCCATTTAATTAGTTAATGGACTTAAAAATGTAAATAAGCCCATTTAACAATATTGGTAAACTTAAAATATAATTAGGCCCATTAGATGGCCCATTAGATACTTTAACCCATTTGAATGAGCCCATATAAGGTTTAAATGTTTAAATAAAAGTTTTTATAATAAAATGTAACTTATAAAAACTTTTTGGATTAAAATGATAATTTATGAAACGTAAGGACTAAAACCATAACTTATGAAACTTATTTTGATAAATAAATAAACACAAGGACTGAAAATGTAATTATCCAAAAGTCTAGGGTTTAATAAATACCATCCGTGTTAAATTAAACCCTAGGGACCATTTTGGAAAGTTTCTAAAAGTTATTTTGTCATTTTATAACCCTAAGGACCATTTTGGCAATAATCCGAAACTTAAAGAAGCCCTAGGGGCTGTTTTGTCATTTTAGTAAAGTTATAAAACCTAGATAATACTAGGGGGACTAAATCTGCCATAAGCCAAAACTTAAACAAGCCCTAGGTACCAAATGTGTAATTATCCGAAAGTTTACTTGTTTAAAAATATGGAGGGACTAGTTTTGCCATGTTCTGAAACATTAACAAGCCCTAACCCTAAAATCTATTTTAATTATAATAAAACATAATTAAAAGTCTAGATCATAAGCATTAATGTATAAACTTAACTTTGTGATAAATAAATTATTTTATAAATATTAAATAATTTATGAAAACTTTAGAGTTAAATAAAATAATATATTTTATTTTTTTACATGAAATATTTATTTGTATTTGCTTTACAAAATAAATTGTATAAACAAGATGAATATGTATTATTAATACATGTACTCATATACTTTTAAGAAATAAAATTATATTAACGTTGATTAAATTGAATGTTACTACGTAAATATATTATAAGTAAAACCCCTTATGTTTACTTAAATATAGAACTTGGTTATAAATTTAATTGGATGTTATTGATACAAGTACTATAAACATAGATTAATATCTTAAGTGAAACATTTTCTTTTATGTTTACTTAAATGTAAAACTTAATTGTAAGATTGAATGAGTATTAATACATGTATGATAACTGATATTAATAGTTAAACATTTTATGTTTACTTAGAAATGAAACTTATATAGATAAGTTAAATGAATATTGATGATACTTGAACTACGGTTATTTAGATAAATACCGTAGCATAAATGAACTGACTAAAATCTGTATAAGCATACATATATGTTCTTTGTACTATCTATTAAGACTGTACTATCTGATTAGGCATAACTTTGGCGTGAGCTTTAATTGGATATTCACATTAAACAGCTATTGCCTACTCCCATGTGAGTTTACAGCCCCATATAAACTTTTGATAAAACTTTCCTTTTTGGGAAAGAAAATATGCAAATACATAATGGACACAACTGGATTGTATAACTTGACTATGATTGATTATTATTGAAACTGTTAAATTGTTGTAAATCGCCCGGATGTTATAAATAGATCTATTAGAGATTGACCATCCCCGTCTGGGTGAGTCATGTTCACTGTGCCTTGGCCGGGACAACAGACGTATACCATGTTGGAACTGGAATGGGTGTCTTTTTGTAAGACATTACGTCCTCATCTGTTGAGGACTAGTGAGGTTAAGCTTCAGTTTATAATAATAAACAAATGTTATCTACATTTTTGTGAGAATGCTTTGTGCACTGTCACTTCTATGCTTAATGTATGTCCAAACTAATTAATTGTTAAAATTTGTAAATTCACCAACTTTATGTTGACCCCCGTTAGTATGTTTTGCTCAGGAATATGAAGTTAGTACGTGGTGTGTGCATGGTCTCCAGCATCTTAGAAATCTGCATCATAGGACTTGTCAGGGTATTTGGGAAACATAAACAATCACCTTCTGTCATGTTTAAGACAATTTTATTTTATTTGTTTAGCAAACATGTAATTTGATTTCATTAACTCTCTATCTTATACTATATGGACTATATGCTATTGATGTGTCGAGATTAACACATATACGTTATAGGACGAATTTAGGTAATTACCTTTAGGAAAAAGTAATTAACCAAAAATAAGTCAAAGACGGATACGATTAAACACGTGAGTGAACCAAGTTCGTTGTACACGGAGATCAAGTGAATTTGAGACGTTTCGTTTTGATTTGGACAATTGATTTGAATGTGTCGTTGGTTTTTAAACTACAATTAAACTCTACGAATTTTAAGCTAATTAAAATTATCCTAAAGTGCAAGAATCGTTAAATCCGCCTATTTGAACTTAATCTAACAATTAATTACTTAAAAAAAATAAAACTAATTAAAAATTAAACTAATTTAGTTATCTATAAAATTAAGCCTATTTAAAAATGATTACTTTTGATCTATTAAAAATCTAAATAAATTCTTTAAAAACTAATTAAACTTTATTAAAATGACTTTTTAAACGAATCTATTTAAAAGCTTTATTTAATTAAATCTAGAGTTATAGAAATTACACTATTTGAAATTTATACTAATTAAACTATAAAAACATTTTTTTTTAATATTTTATTATTTTTTTTTTATTTTATTTATTATTTTTATTTAACTGAGAATAATATTTGTATGTAAACTATAATTAAAAAGAAAGAATAAAAACAAATTTTAGAGAAAATAAAATGTATCTAAAAATGAATCTGCCAAAGAGAGAAAAGTCTATATTAGTTAATAAACAAGGAATAGAAATCAAACAGCCAACTAGCTCAGTTGGCTGACACGCTGGGTATACAAAGTGAAGGTCTCGAGTTCGAGCCCCATAAGCGACATATTTTTGCAGTTATTATTTTTGAGCTCAAATTTTGAGTAATATAACAAACCAAACATCCTATATGCTCGAAATAGTAACACAGCTCAACTAAACAAATTAACAGTAAAAATACAGTAGAAAAAAATGCTTAATTAACTTACCAAATCAGACTTCCTAGAGCTTAGTCACTATATCTGCTAGTAATTACAGCTATAAAACAGCTAAAACAACAGATTACTCCAAAAATTCAGAATCAGACTAACTCAAATTCAAAACAGCAAGGGAACAACAAAGACAATCACAAGATAATTAAGCAGAAACTTGAAACCAATTTTGACAGAAACTTTACTTTTGGTAGCAGCTATTAATATCTTCAAGCCCGAACCCACATTAAACGAATACAAATATGAAAGATATTCACAGACTCAGTTCATGAATATATGAAATCCCAAACTCCTAATAAAGCAACAAGCAACAAATTGATAAAGCAGATTATGAAACTTCTAAGCAAATGACAGATTCATGAACTCAAATATTCAACGAACCGCAGAAGATCAACCAATAAATTCATCATACTTAACAGCTAACTAGAATAATCAGACAAACTAACAGGTCCAGCAAGCATGAAAGATGAACAAATCACAACAAATTTAGACTGACAATCATTTCAACTAGCAGACTTGTAATATATCAGAAACTTAGAAAATTCAAACGCACTAATGAGAACCTATCAAGTACCATGTCAGTTAAATGAAACTTAAAACTTAGCTAATAACAGATCCAGTTCAGCAGATGCGAGTACTCAATCAAACAGTAACAGATCAAAAATTATAAGATCTACTATAATCTATCTATTATAACAGATTAACCCAATACTTCTCATACAAAACATAAAACTAAAAATCAAACAAATAGATCTATCATCTGAGCAGATTCACAAGTAACATATCATAACAAATTCAAATTAAACACTCAGAAATAAGATAACATGGCAGATAATGAATTTACACTAGAGAGTATGCTAAAAAAATTAAATATAGCTTAACCATCTATTGAAGATGAACCGTTGATGTAGAAGGAGAGCGCTGAGATTCCTTATCCAAAAACGACACCACAACACGATCGGACCACCATAATAAACATCATGAATCAAAAAACCTTACTATGAATCTCGAACCAAAACCACCATCTTATAACGAATCAACAAACATCACGAACCACTTTAATAAACGTCGATCCAGTAGCCTTATTTTTCTCGTTTATCAGTGGGATAAACGTATAAAATCCCTATTCTCACTCTATCACTCAAATTAGCTTATTAATTAAGCAGATTCAAGTGACTCTCGGTTATAATAGCTATTAAGCAATAGATTTCAAGAGTATTCAGAAAACGTTAAAGCTGAGATTAACAAATTATTCAAAACAGTAAAACGACTTTTATTTCATTAAAATCAGGAATTACAATACTTAGATAGAAAAATAATACAAATTAATCTAAATCTAAACTACCATTATAACACTAGAAAAGAAGGAAAGGGATGATCAAATACAAGTAAATTGGGGGTTTTTATAGCCACCCCCAAAGGCTTGCTGAGAGGATATTCGAATATTCCTGGGTATATTCTTCACGATTCTTGGCCCTTGATCTTCTCTTTCTCTCTCTTATTTTTGATCGAACGGTTGAAATAACACTCTTGGTCACGCGGATCGCCAAAGTGGCTTAATCTGTGTTTCTTGTGCTACCTTGATGCTGAGGTGGTACTTTTCTATTGGATGATTGGGGAAAATGAGCTGTTACTCCCAATCGTATGATGCCACGTAACCCCGCTCTCCACTCTGCCTTCCGAAATCTTTGGGGAATTAATTCCCACTCGTGTGAATAACACGAATGAATCAAAGCCCCTTATTAATTTTGTTATTTACTGAACTAGGGTTTAGCATGAATAGTGCGTCTGGTTTGTTAATGGGGAAGAAGAGAGAAACTTTGGTTATATCGAGTATTATTTAATTGTGGTGGTGAATAAAACGTGTGGTGACAAACAGGTTAAGTACATGGGATATATTTTTTTTTGAGAATAATGAGTGGACGATTGGGTGTGTGAAAGAAATCAAGTGATGAGTTTATTTATTTGTTCATGTAACTTGTGAAAAGTTGTACGTGTGTGATATTACTCCACACGTTTTCATTGATAGAAAGCCCATTACAATCTTATATTCGTTCTTTTTCCACTGAATTGGGCTTGTAGCCTAATAACAATCCATCCGTTTTCTTTATTTAAGATAAATGGGCTTTCCATCATTTGGGCCATTGTTACCCCATCCGTATCAAATACTTTGTCATATGGGCTAGATATTGGGCTTTGACCCAAAAGTAAATAAACACTTTCTAACATTGGGCTTTTAGGCCCAATGAACTTATGTGGGACCCACTTGACCTCAAATTTGAGTCCGTAAATAGAATCGACTTGACTTTTGGCTTCCTTGATCTTTTTCATCAATCTCGTGTCGGTTTTTGTCGGTTTTCGTGAACTTGGTACCTACACACATGAAAACAAGAAACAAGCATATCCAAGGCATATTTGATACATATTGTGCCATATTTCATTGTTATAAGCTACAAATGATATGAGTAAATTCACTCATATCAAATTCCCCCATGCTAAGCAATTGTCGTGTCCTCACGCAATGATTAAACTATATCTACACCATTATTCAACTTTTGACTTTTTGTAAAGACATAAAATAACTTTAAGGGTCATAAAAGCTCAAATAGATTCATCGTCCTCGACTTTTCACTTTTCCATGCCAAGTGCAAAAACAAGATCATTGTTATTATAAGTTGGTAGACTAACACGAACTCATGTGGGCCAATTAATCACTTAGACTCCCTTATTCTTATGTGTATCTCTTATATTTTATTGTTGTCTAGAATGATCACGAGGATGCATTGTTGACTTATTTCAATAATTTATTAGGCTGAAAATAAAGTGAACGATTTAATCAATAGGTAGCTAAAGGACAAAATCTTTTAAAACTGCTTCTCGGGATTTCATAAAGTTCATATCTTGGCATAACTTGTTTCACGATTTGAGACCTTTCTCGGATCGATATTTGGCAATGACTTAATACTTCCAACCTTACGAGACGATCACGATATAATGGTCTTCTCTTCATAATGTTTCTTCACTTGAAGTTTTGAGAGATTCATACTTGGACCACGACTTCTTCATTTTTCTCCAATCTTTACTTGGGATTTTGATTTACAACGATTCGCCTCCTTTTTGGACTTGGCTTCATTTATCCTCATACCTTATTTTTGGTCTTTTTGGATAGACTTCTCCATGACTTTTTGGGAGTATTTTCTTTTCGTCGTGTGTCTCGATCCTTCATATTGATTTTTGATAAATGATTCTTCACATCACTTGAGATCTTTAGCAATAAAACATAGCCCTCATGTCTTGTTAGTACCTTTTTGGAGTCGCCAATCTTCGCATCCCGCTTCAATAAGTTATGCCTTGGCTATGAACTCTAATCCATACCGAGCAACTTTTAAACGATCTTGGGCTAGAAGCTAAGTAACTTTTCAAATCGTTCAACCTTATTTATTGTAATTAAATTTATTAACAAGTGATGGGAGAATAGGCTCATAATTAACTCACATAAATTCCCGAAAGAAAACCGAACTTATAATTGGCTCTATCATCTCTTGTTCTCCATAAATGGATACTTAGCCTATTAAATCAAAGTTTTGGGTTTTCAAGTCATCTATAGGATCTTGCAACTTCTTATACTTTTGCAAGTTTTAGAATTTGCGTTTTAAAGTTCCCTTGATAAACGACTTTCTAGGATCAATTATAGGAGCTTGCGAAAAGTTCTTGTCCTTAACTCGTATGAATTAAGACTTTCGCGTTTTAAAGCTCCCTATATAATAGCCTAGCAAAACTTAATTCAAATACGTTAAGGAAAAGCTAAGGTTAAAAACCGAGTCGAGTCAAAAACTATTCTTATTGAAAGCCTACATTCGTGTCAAAAACACTTATTTTATTTATTAAAACTTAAAAATTACACAAAAAATTTAAAATTTTATTGAAAAATGAGAAAAACAACGTTTGGACACGACAAAAGCAATAACAAGCGATTATATCGATTGACTCCCCCATGCTAAAACCAAACATTGTCCTCAATGTTTCTTAGCTCAAGAGTAACACCCCCTTGCTAAGACACGAAGAGTCTAATGCAAACTCCTAGCATGGAAAGAGTACGCAAATCTATAAGCCGTTTATTAATTATGCCTCAAGATAAAACGTTAGTCGATAAAAATCAAGGGTAAGAAAGTGTGCCCCTTTTTGGCATTCAACGAATGGAAGATCAAGTGGACCGGCAAAAACTGAACACGAGAATCTTCAAATATAAGGGTCGTACCTAAGATCACAACACAACAAAACACGAGCACGAGCTTGAAAGATCAAGCCTTATTAGTTGTTAGAAAATAGAAAGAAGATAGAATAAACTCGTTTTTGTTCA
This sequence comes from Glebionis coronaria, assembly GCA_025667525.1. Lineage (NCBI taxonomy): Eukaryota > Viridiplantae > Streptophyta > Magnoliopsida > Asterales > Asteraceae > Glebionis > Glebionis coronaria. The sequence continues at coordinate 107,147,158 of CM046882.1, forward strand.
CCGAGTCATGAGCTCGACTCGATCCCCGCATTCATTGGTCCTTAGGGAAAGTGGTAAAAACCGGCATAATAGGATAAAATCCAACAAGAAGCACGATGCCGGGGTCAAAGATCTCATCCTCGTTGTCGGATGACAAACGAAAGGATAAAACTCCAACACAAATCTCTAAAAAGAGATAGTAGTCACAACGAATTGTATGGATAAAGCATGCTCCCCGAGGTAAACTCGCACCAAGATGATAGAAAAATCTTTCATTTATTACATCGGTGAAAGGCCGAGATTCCCCTAAATCAACGATTCCGGGATCAAATACCTCGTCCTCGGTGGAGAAAGGAAAGGATAACACGGTGTCGTCCCCCCATGCTAATCCAAGATCATAAGAAACACATGGAAATGGTGGGATAAAAATCTCATTCATAGTGGAATCAACTTTCTTTGCTTTAACGACCATTTCACCCTTAGGAATGTGATCAATTGGGTCATGGTACTCAATGTGAGACACATGGAAAACCCACACATTAAGGTCAAAGTGGGTGGGAGGAGGACTTGGGACGAAATCATCATCAAGTAAATTCTCTAAAAAGAGAGTGTCCCCCTCCGGGTCGATATCATCAACACCCGGTGGTATCGAATCATGAGAAGCAAGAAAAGTATCAATCTCCTCCATAAGCGGATCACTATCCTCGACAGGAATAGGAGATGGAGAGAAAGACTTGGGATTAGGCTTAGAATTTAAAGCCTCGATCTTAGATATGAGAAGATAGACGTTGGATAATTTTTCACGAAGAACCACGTCCTCTAAATCTAAATGAGTAAGTTCATCGGTGAACTTCTCAAGGATCGGAATAGTCAAATCAACCTCATTTCCCGGTGGAAATAGGTCTAAAGGAGCAAGTCCAAAAGTGAACCTCTCATAAAACGGATTGATATCATCCTCATTTCCCGGTGGAAATGGGTGAAGAAGAGTAGGTTCATCGGCGAACCCCTCAAAATCCGAGTCGTGAATATAATCTTTATAAGAAAGTTCATCGAAGAACTCCTCATTAGAAAATTCACTAGAAGTAGAATCATCCTCAAAATCTTCATTTCATCACAATTTTCATCATTAGAATTGGAGAAAATATCCAAGTGAATGGAAGAAGTCGAGTCATCACAATGTGGCAAATCACACATCTCATTGGAAATACCGTCAAACTCTCTTGGGTTTTGGACAAGAATAGTGCTAATATGCTCGTCCCCCTTGCTTAGAGAATTTTCGGGTTCTACGATGGAAGAATCATGAATAGGAGTGGTGATGTCATGAGAGATTTCCTCATCATCTAAGATGGGAGAATCCTCGGGCTCAATAGCCGGCAAGATACGAATAGGAAACACGATAGAACTAGATGAAGGATGAAGAGCAATAAGATCTCTCAAAGAAATAGTACTATCCTCGTCATCATCCAAAAGAAGAGAACGATTGATTTCACGATTAGCAAGATATCTTTCTTCCTCTTGAATTTTTTCTTTCTTTCGAATCTCAATGCTTAAACCATTATAATCTTGCGAAAGTTGTCTAATCCTTAGTTCACAATCTCGTCTAAATCCCTCATCAATTATTTCTCCATGAAATCGTCTTCTTCCTAATTCATTAGTTATATCATTAATCTCTTGATTAATTTGTCTCTTTTCAAGCAACAAGTCTTCAATACTTTTTTCAACAATTTCAACATTTCTTTCAATTTCGAAAGAATATTGTGGAGATTGGTCAAAACCGGAAGGAATCGAATTATAGCAAGGATTAGGCTCATAAAAACTTTGATCTCTCGGTTGACAACAAAAACTCTCGTGAGGACCTCCACAATACTCACAACAAAGATATTGTTGTGATAAACTCGGTAAATCTTGTGGATAACAATTATCATTAAAGTTTTGATTGTAGCTCGGTTCTTGCTCGTAATTAAGCGAGAATCGATGCGAACAATCATCACTAAAATGAGAATCATTTCCACAAAACTCACTCGAGGGTGTCTCGTATGTAGGGTGTGGAGATGGATTGAAATCGAGAGAATTATTCGAAAAATTCGGATTTCCAAATGAATTAATATTATCACAAGAGGGACAAAATCCAACACGTATATCGTTTCGTAAGTCATTTCCACAACGCTCACACGTGCACCACCGACATGGTGAAAAACCATATAACGGTTCTCCACACCCTTCACAATTGACGAAGGAAGAATTAAAATTTAGAGGGTGAGGAGAAAAAGAATTAAACATGATAGAGGATTAAGAAGATTATTTTTGGTATTTTTCATAAAAACGATACATACTATATAATAAGAAAATAACAAAACTTTCCGAGGACGGAAAGGGTCTTCAAATCCACAATCAACAAATCTCCACAAAAGCGAATCGTACACAAGATCCCCGGCAGCGGCGCCAAAATTTTTGATGTGTCGAGATTAACACATATACGTTATAGGACGAATTTAGGTAATTACCTTTAGGAAAAAGTAATTAACCAAAAATAAGTCAAAGACGGATACGATTAAACACGTGAGTGAACCAAGTTCGTTGTACACGGAGATCAAGTGAATTTGAGACGTTTCGTTTTGATTTGGACAATTGATTTGAATGTGTCGTTGGTTTTTAAACTACAATTAAACTCTACGAATTTTAAGCTAATTAAAATTATCCTAAAGTGCATGAATCGTTAAACCCGCCTATTTGAACTTAATCTAACAATTAATTACTTAAAAAAATAAAACTAATTAAAAATTAAACTAATTTAGTTATCTATAAAATTAAGCCTATTTAAAAATGATTACTTTTGATCTATTAAAAATCTAAATAAATTCTTTAAAAACTAATTAAACTTTATTAAAATGACTTTTTAAACTAATCTATTTAAAAGCTTTATTTAATTAAATCTAGAGTTATAGAAATTACACTATTTGAAATTTATACTAATTAAACTATAAAAACATTTTTTTTAATATTTTATTATTTTTTTTATTTTATTTATTATTTTCATTTAACTGAGAATAATATTTGTATGTAAACTATAGTTAAAAAGAAAGAATAAAAACAAATTTTAGAGAAAATAAAATGTATCTAAAAATGAATCTGCCAAAGAGAGAAAAGTCTATATTAGTTAATAAACAAGGAATAGAAATCAAACAGCCAACTAGCTCAGTTGGCTGACACGCTGGGTATACAAAGTGAAGGTCTCGAGTTCGAGCCCCATAAGCGACATATTTTTGCAGTTATTATTTTTGAGCTCAAATTTTGAGTAATATAACAAACCAAACATCCTATATGCTCGAAATAGTAACACAGCTCAACTAAACAAATTAACAGTAAAAATACAGTAGAAAAAAATGCTTAATTAACTTACCAAATCAGACTTCCTAGAGCTTAGTCACTATATCTGCTAGTAATTACAGCTATAAAACAGCTAAAACAACAGATTACTCCAAAAATTCAGAATCAGACTAACTCAAATTCAAAACAGCAAGGGAACAACAAAGACAATCACAAGATAATTAAGCAGAAACTTGAAACCAATTTTGACAGAAACTTTACTTTTGGTAGCAGCTATTAATATCTTCAAGCCCGAACCCACATTAAACGAATACAAATATGAAAGATATTCACAGACTCAGTTCATGAATATATGAAATCCCAAACTCCTAATAAAGCAACAAGCAACAAATTGATAAAGCAGATTATGAAACTTCTAAGCAAATGACAGATTCATGAACTCAAATATTCAACGAACCGCAGAAGATCAACCAATAAATTCATCATACTTAACAGCTAACTAGAATAATCAGACAAACTAACAGGTCCAGCAAGCATGAAAGATGAACAAATCACAACAAATTTAGACTGACAATCATTTCAACTAGCAGACTTGTAATATATCAGAAACTTAGAAAATTCAAACGCACTAATGAGAACCTATCAAGTACCATGTCAGTTAAATGAAACTTAAAACTTAGCTAATAACAGATCCAGTTCAGCAGATGCGAGTACTCAATCGAACAGTAACAGATCAAAAATTATAAGATCTACTATAATCTATCTATTATAACAGATTAACCCAATACTTCTCATACAAAACATAAAACTAAAAATCAAACAAATAGATCTATCATCTGAGCAGATTCACAAGTAACATATCATAACAAATTCAAATTAAACACTCAGAAATAAGATAACATGGCAGATAATGAATTTACACTAGAGAGTATGCTAAAAAAATTAAATATAGCTTAACCATCTATTGAAGATGAACCGTTGATGTAGAAGGAGAGCGCTGAGCTTCCTTATCCAAAAACGACACCACAACACGATCAGACCACCATAATAAACATCATGAATCAAAAAACCTTACTATGAATCTCGAACCAAAACCACCATCTTATAACGAATCAACAAACATCACGAACCACTTTAATAAACGTCGATCCAGTAGCCTTATTTTTCTCGTTTATCAGTGGGATAAACGTATAAAATCCCTATTCTCACTCTATCACTCAAATTAGCTTATTAATTAAGCAGATTCAAGTGACTCTCGGTTATAATAGCTATTAAGCAATAGATTTCAAGAGTATTCAGAAAACGTTAAAGCTGAGATTAACAAATTATTCAAAACAGTAAAAGGACTTTTATTTCATTAAAATCAGGAATTACAATACTTAGATAGAAAAATAATACAAATTAATCTAAATCTAAACTACCATTATAACACTAGAAAAGAAGGAAAGGGATGATCAAATACAAGTAAATTGGGGGTTTTTATAGCCACCCCCAAAGGCTTGCTTAGAGGATATTCGAATATTCCTGGGTATATTCTTCACGATTCTTGGCCCTTGATCTTCTCTTTCTCTCTCTTATTTTTGATCGAACGGTTGAAATAACACTCTTGGTCACGCGGATCGCCAAAGTGGCTTAATCTGTGTTTCTTGTGCTACCTTGATGCTGAGGTGGTACTTTTCTATTGGATGATTGGGGAAAATGAGCTGTTACTCCCAATCGTATGATGCCACGTAACCCAGCTCTCCACTCTGCCTTCCGAAATCTTTGGGGAATTAATTCCCACTCGTGTGAATAACACGAATGAATCAAAAGCCCCTTATTAATTTTGTTATTTACTGAACTAGGGTTTAGCATGAATAGTGCGTCTGGTTTGTTAATGGGGAAGAAGAGAGAAACTTTGGTTATATCGAGTATTATTTAATTGTGGTGGTGAATAAAACGTGTGGTGACAAACAGGTTAAGTACATGGGATATATTTTTTTTTGAGAATAATGAGTGGACGATTGGGTGTGTGAAAGAAATCAAGTGATGAGTTTATTTATTTGTTCATGTAACTTGTGAAAAGTTGTACGTGTGTGATATTACTCCACACGTTTTCATTGATAGAAAGCCCATTACAATCTTATATTCGTTCTTTTTCCACTGAATTGGGCTTGTAGCCCAATAACAATCCATCCGTTTTCTTTATTTAAGATAAATGGGCTTTCCATCATTTGGGCCATTGTTACCCCATCCGTATCAAATACTTTGTCATATGGGCTAGATATTGGGCTTTGACCCAAAAGTAAATAAACACTTTCTAACATTGGGCTTTTAGGCCCAATGAACTTATGTGGGACCCACTTGACCTCAAATTTGAGTCCGTAAATAGAATCGACTTGACTTTTGGCTTCCTCGATCTTTTTCATCAATCTCGTGTCGGTTTTTGTCGGTTTTCGTGAACTTGGTACCTACACACATGAAAACAAGAAACAAGCATATCCAAGGCATATTTGATACATATTGTGCCATATTTCATTGTTATAAGCTACAAATGATATGAGTAAATTCACTCATATCAAATTCCCCCATGCTAAGCAATTGCCGTGTCCCCGCGCAATGATTAAACTATATCTACACCATTATTCAACTTTTGACTTTTTGTAAAGACATAAAATAACTTTAAGGATCATAAAAGCTCAAATAGATTCATCGTCCTCAACTTTTCACTTTTCCATGCCAAGTGCAAAAACAAGATCATTGTTATTATAAGTTGGTAGACTAACACGAACTCATGTGGGCCAATTAATCACTTAGAATCCCTTATTCTTATGTGTATCTCTTATATTTTATTGTTGTCTAGAATGATCACGAGGATGCATTGTTGACTTATTTCGATAATTTATTAGGCTGAAAATAAAGTGAACGATTTAATCAATAGTTAGCTAAAGGACAAAATCTTTTAAAACTGCTTCTCGGGATTTCATAAAGTTCATATCTTGGCATAACTTGTTTCACGATTTGAGACCTTTCTCGGATCGATATTTGGCAATGACTTAATACTTCCAACCTTGCGAGACGTTCACGAAATAATGGTCTTCTCTTCATAATATTTCTTCACTTGAAGTTTTGAGAGATTCATACTTGGACCACGACTTCTTCATTTTCTCCAATCTTTACTTGGGATTTTGATTTACAACGATTCGCCTCCTTTTTGGACTTGGCTTCATTTATCCTCATACCTTATTTTTGGTCTTTTTGGATAGACTTCTCCATGACTTTTTGGGAGTATTTTCTTTTCGTCGTGTGTCTCGATCCTTCATATTGATTTTTGATAAATGATTCTTCACATCACTTGAGATCTTTAGCAATAAAACATAGCCCTCATGTCTTGTTAGGACCTTTTTGGACTCGCCAATCTTCGCATCCCGCTTCAATAAGTTATGCCTTGGCTATGAACTCTAATCCATACCGAGCAACTTTTAAACGATCTTGGGCTAGAAGCTAAGTAACTTTTCAAATCGTTCAACCTTATTTATTGCAATTAAATTTATTAACAAGTGATGGGAGAATAGGCTCATAATTAACTCACATAAATTCCCGAAAGAAAACCGAACTTATAATTGGCTCTATCATCTCTTGTTCTCCATAAATGGATACTTAGCCTATTAAATCAAAGTTTTGGGTTTTCAAGTCATCTATAGGATCTTGCAACTTCTTATACTTTTGCAAGTTTTAGAATTTGCGTTTTAAAGTTCCCTTGATAAACGACTTTCTAGGATCAATTATAGGAGCTTGCGAAAAGTTCTTGTCCTTAACTCGTATGAATTAAGACTTTCGCGTTTTAAAGCTCCCTATATAATAGCCTAGAAAAACTTAATTCAAATACGTTAAGGAAAAGCTAAGGTTAAAAACCGAGTCGAGTCAAAAACTATTCTTATTGAAAGCCTACATTCGTGTCAAAAACACTTATTTTATTTATTAAAACTTAAAAATTACAAAAAATTTAAAATTTTATTGAAAAATGAGAAAAACAACGTTTGGACACGACAAAAGCAATAACAAGCGATTATATCGATTGACTCCCCCATGCTAAAACCAAACATTGTCCTCAATGTTTCTTAGCTCAAGAGTAACACCCCCTTGCTAAGACACGAAGAGTCTAATGCAAACTCCTAGCATGGAAAGAGTACGCAAATCTATAAGCCGTTTACTAATTATGCCTCAAGATAAAACGTTAGTCGATAAAAATCAAGGGTAAGAAAGTGTGCCCCTTTTTGGCATTCAACGAATGGAAGATCAAGTGGACCGGCAAAAACCGAACACGAGAATCTTCAAATATAAGGGTCGTACCTAAGATCACAACACAACAAAACACGAGCACGAGCTTGAAAGATCAAGCCTTATTAGTTGTTAGAAAATAGAAAGAAGATAGAATAAACTCGTTTTTGTTCACCGAGTCATGAGCTCGACTCGATCCCCGCATTCATTGGTCCTTAGGGAAAGTGGTAAAAACCGGCATAATAGGATAAAATCCAACAAGAAGCACGATGCCGGGGTCAAAGATCTCATCCTCGTTGTCGGATGACAAACGAAAGGATAAAACTCCAACACAAATCTCTAAAAAGAGATAGTAGTCACAACGAATTGTATGGATAAAGCATGCTCCCCGAGGTAAACTCGCACCAAGATGATAGAAAAATCTTTCATTTATTACATCGGTGAAAGGCCGAGATTCCCCTAAATCAACGATTCCGGGATCGAATACCTCGTCCTCGGTGGAGAAAGGAAAGGATAACACGGTGTCGTCCCCCCATGCTAATCCAAGATCATAAGAAACACATGGAAATGGTGGGATAAAAATCTCATCCATAGTGGAATCAACTTTCTTTGCTTTAACGACCATTTCACCCTTAGGAATGTGATCAATTGGGTCATGGTACTCAATGTGAGACACATGGAAAACCCGCACATTAAGGTCAAAGTGGGTGGGAGGAGGACTTGGGACGAAATCATCATCAAGTAAATTCTCTAAAAAGAGAGTGTCCCCCTTCGGGTCGATATCATCAACACCCGGTGGTATCGAATCATGAGAAGAAAGAAAAGTATCAATCTCCTCCATAAGCGGATCACTATCCTCGACGGGAATAGGAGATGGAGAGAAAGACTTGGGATTAGGCTTAGAATTTAAAGCCTCGATCTTAGATATGAGAAGATAGACGTTGGATAATTTTTCACGAAGAACCACGTCCTCTACATCTAAATGAGTAAGTTCATCGGTGAACTTCTCAAGGATCGGAATAGTCAAATCAACCTCATTTCCCGGTGGAAATAGGTCTAAAGGAGCAAGTCCAAAAGTGAACCTCTCATAAAACGGATTGATATCATCCTCATTTCCCGGTGGAAATGGGTGAAGAAGAGTAGGTTCATCGGCGAACCCCTCAAAATCCGAGTCATGAATATCATCTTTATAAGAAAGTTCATCGGAGAACTCCTCATTAGAAAATTCACTAGAAGTAGAATCATCCTCAAAATCTTCATTTCCATCACAATTTTCATCATTAGAATTGGAGAAAATATCCAAGTGAATGGAAGAAGTCGAGTCATCACAATGTGGCAAATCACACATCTCATTGGAAATACCGTCAAACTCTCTTGGGTTTTGGACAAGAATAGTGCTAATATGCTCGTCCCCCTTGCTTAGAGAATTTTCGGGTTCTACGATGGAAGAATCATGAATAGGAGTGGTGATGTCATGAGAGATTTCCTCATCATCTAAGATGGGAGAATCCTCGGGCTCAATAGCCGGCAAGATACGAATAGGAAACACGATAGCACTAGATAAAGGATGAAGAGCAATAAGATCTCTCAAAGAAATAGTACTATCCTCGTCATCATCCAAAAGAAGAGAACGATTGATTTCACGATTAGCAAGATATCTTTCTTCCTCTTGAATTTTTTCTTTCTTTCGAATCTCAATGCTTAAACCATTATAATCTTGCGAAAGTTGTCTAATCCTTAGTTCACAATCTCGTCTAAATCCCTCATCAATTATTTCTCCATGAAATCGTCGACTTCCTAATTCATTAGTTATATCATTAATCTCTTGATTAATTTGTCTCTTTTCAAGCAACAAGTCTTCAATACTTTTTTCAACAATTTCAACATTTCTTTCAATTTCGAAAGAATATTGTGGAGATTGGTCAAAACCGGAAGGAATCGAATTATAGCAAGGATTAGGCTCATAAAAACTTTGATCTCTCGGTTGACAACAAAAACTCTCGTGAGGACCTCCACAATACTCACAACAAACATATTGTTGTGATAAACTCGGTAAATCTTGTGGATAACAATTATCATTAAAGTTTTGATTGTAGCTCGGTTCTTGCTCGTAATTAAGCGAGAATCGATGCGAACAATCATCACTAAAATGAGAATCATTTCCACAAAACTCACTCGAGGGTGTCTCGTATGTAGGGTGTGGAGGTGGATTGAAATCGAGAGAATTATTCAAAAAATTCGGATTTCCAAATGAATTAATATTATCACAAGAGGGACAAAATCCAACACGTATATCGTTTCGTAAGTCATTTCCACAACGCTCACACGTGCACCACCGACATGGTGAAAAACCATATAACGGTTCTCCACACCCTTCACAATTGACGAAGGAAGAATTAATTTAGAGGGTGAGGAGAAAAAGAATTAAACATGATAGAGGATTAAGAAGATTATTTTTGGTATTTTTCATAAAAACGATACATACTATATAATAAGAAAATAACAAAACTTTCCGAGGACGGAAAGGGTCTTCAAATCCACGGTCAACAAATCTCCACAAAAGCGAATCGTACACAAGATCCCCGGCAGCGGCGCCAAAATTTTTGATGTGTCGAGATTAACACATATACGTTATAGGACGAATTTAGGTAATTACCTTTAGGAAAAAGTAATTAACCAAAAATAAGTCAAAGACGGATACGATTAAACACGTGAGTGAACCAAGTTCGTTGTACACGGAGATCAAGTGAATTTGAGACGTTTCGTTTTGATTTGGACAATTGATTTGAATGTGTCGTTGGTTTTTAAACTACAATTAAACTCTACGAATTTTAAGCTAATTAAAATTATCCTAAAGTGCATGAATCGTTAAACCCGCCTATTTGAACTTAATCTAACAATTAATTACTTAAAAAAATAAAACTAATTAAAAATTAAACTAATTTAGTTATCTATAAAATTAAGCCTATTTAAAAATGATTACTTTTGATCTATTAAAAATCTAAATAAATTCTTTAAAAACTAATTAAACTTTATTAAAATGACTTTTTAAACTAATCTATTTAAAAGCTTTATTTAATTAAATCTAGAGTTATAGAAATTACACTATTTGAAATTTATACTAATTAAACTATAAAACATTTTTTTTTAATATTTTATTATTTTTTTTATTTTATTTATTATTTTTATTTAACTGAGAATAATATTTGTATGTAAACTATAATTAAAAAGAAAGAATAAAAACAAATTTTAGAGAAAATAAAATGTATCTAAAAATGAATCTGCCAAAGAGAGAAAAGTCTATATTAGTTAATAAACAAGGAATAGAAATCAAACAGCCAACTAGCTCAGTTGGCTGACACGTTGGGTATACAAAGTGAAGGTCTCGAGTTCGAGCCCCATAAGCGACATATTTTTGCAGTTATTATTTTTGAGCTCAAATTTTGAGTAATATAACAAACCAAACATCCTATATGCTCGAAATAGTAACACAGCTCAACTAAACAAATTAACAGTAAAAATACAGTAGAAAAAAATGCTTAATTAACTTACTAAATCAGACTTCCTAGAGCTTTGTCACTATATCTGCTAGTAATTACAGCTATAAAACAGCTAAAACAACAGATTACTCCAAAAATTCAGAATCAGACTAACTCAAATTCAAAACAGCAAGGGAACAACAAAGACAATCACAAGATAATTAAGCAGAAACTTGAAACCAATTTTGACAGAAACTTTACTTTTGGTAGCAGCTATTAATATCTTCAAGCCCGAACCCACATTAAACGAATACAAATATGAAAGATATTCACAGACTCAGTTCATGAATATATGAAATCCCAAACTCCTAATAAAGCAACAAGCAACAAATTGATAAAGCAGATTATGAAACTTCTAAGCAAATGACAGATTCATGAACTCAAATATTCAACGAACCGCAGAAGATCAACCAATAAATTCATCATACTTAACAGCTAACTAGAATAATCAGACAAACTAACAGGTCCAGCAAGCATGAAAGATGAACAAATCACAACAAATTTAGACTGACAATCATTTCAACTAGCAGACTTGTAATATATCAGAAACTTAGAAAATTTAAACGCACTAATGAGAACCTATCAAGTACCATGTCAGTTAAATGAAACTTAAAACTTAGCTAATAACAGATCCAGTTCAGCAGATGCGAGTACTCAATCGAACAGTAACAGATCAAAAATTATAAGATCTACTATAATCTATCTATTATAACAGATTAACCCAATACCTCTCATACAAAACATAAAACTAAAAATCAAACAAATAGATCTATCATCTGAGCAGATTCACAAGTAACATATCATAACAAATTCAAATTAAACACTCAGAAATAAGATAACATGGCAAGATAACATGGCAGATAATGAATTTACACTAGAGAGTATGCTAAAAAAATAAATATAGCTTAACCATCTATTGAAGATGAACCGTTGATGTAGAAGGAGAGCGCTGAGATTCCTTATCCAAAAACGACACCACAACACGATCGGACCACCATAATAAACATCATGAATCAAAAAACCTTACTATGAATCTCGAACCAAAACCACCATCTTATAACAAATCAACAAACATCACGAACCACTTTAATAAACGTCGATCCAGTAGCCTTATTTTTCTCGTTTATCAGTGGGATAAACGTATAAAATCCCTATTCTCACTCTATCACTCAAATTAGCTTATTAATTAAGCAGATTCAAGTGACTCTCGGTTATAATAGCTATTAAGCAATAGATTTCAAGAGTATTCAGAAAACGTTAAAGCTGAGATTAACAAATTATTCAAAACAGTAAAAGGACTTTTATTTCATTAAAATCAGGAATTACAATACTTAGATAGAAAAATAATACAAATTAATCTAAATCTAAACTACCATTATAACACTAGAAAAGAAGGAAAGGGATGATCAAATACAAGTAAATTGGGGGTTTTTATAGCCACCCCCAAAGGCTTGCTGAGAGGATATTTGAATATTCCTGGGTATATTCTTCACGATTCTTGGCCCTTGATCTTCTCTTTCTCTCTCTTATTTTTGATCGAACGGTTGAAATAACACTCTTGGTCACGCGGATCGCCAAAGTGGCTTAATCTGTGTTTCTTGTGCTACCTTGATGCTGAGGTGGTACTTTTCTATTGGATGATTGGGGAAAATGAGTTGTTACTCCCAATCGTATGATGCCACGTAACCCCGCTCTCCACTCTGCCTTCCGAAATCTTTGGGGAATTAATTCCCACTCGTGTGAATAACACGAATGAATCAAAAGCCCCTTATTAATTTTGTTATTTACTGAACTAGGGTTTAGCATGAATAGTGCGTCTGGTTTGTTAATGGGGAAGAAGAGAGAAACTTTGGTTATATCGAGTATTATTTAATTGTGGTGGTGAATAAAACGTGTGGTTACAAACAGGTTAAGTACATGGGATATATTTTTTTTTTGAGAATAATGAGTGGACGATTGGGTGTGTGAAAGAAATCAAGTGATGAGTTTATTTATTTGTTCATGTAACTTGTGAAAAGTTGTACGTGTGTGATATTACTCCACACGTTTTCATTGATAGAAAGCCCATTACAATCTTATATTCGTTCTTTTTCCACTGAATTAGGCTTGTAGCCCAATAACAATCCATCCGTTTTCTTTATTTAAGATAAATGGGCTTTCCATCATTTGGGCCATTGTTACCCCATCCGTATCAAATACTTTGTCATATGGGCTAGATATTGGGCTTTGACCCAAAAGTAAATAAACACTTTCTAACATTGGGCTTTTAGGCCCAATGAACTTATGTGGGACCCACTTGACCTCAAATTTGAGTCCGTAAATAGAATCGACTTGACTTTTGGCTTCCTCGATCTTTTTCATCAATCTCGTGTCGGTTTTTGTCGGTTTTCGTGAACTTGGTACCTACACACATGAAAACAAGAAACAAGCATATCCAAGGCATATTTGATACATATTGTGCCATATTTCATTGTTATAAGCTACAAATGATATGAGTAAATTCACTCATATCAGCTATCGATCCACGCTAGTGACATCTCCGTGGATATTTCCGCATATTTTGACCCTACCTGGGGTGTCACATAAGCCATATACATGCATGACCAGTTTCACCTAGTTATGGAGGTACCATAACCATAACACTGGAGGCACCAGTGTTATGACTTCACCACGGGTGAGTGATAGCTCGTGACGTCCCTTCAGCTTTTGGCCATATTATTATTATCATGTGGGGCGTATGGGTGCATCCTAGGTATTTTACAGATTATTCAGGTGAATGTGGTGTGTTCCTTGAATCCTTCACAAGGAGTTGATCCCTCCTACCCAAAACTTATATTAATTAGAGGCAGCCCCTCTAATTGCATGACGAGGTCACCCCTCCAAGTGTTAATGCACGTTGATATTTCATGACCTATATTGGCTAATGGTAAACACGTGAAACAGTTTTTATAAGATAAACATAACGCTTTTCAAACTATAAAACCAGTTTTACTAAGTTATACCAGGTTTTCCAGGACTTAGACATTTCCGCTACTATATGTTGTTTATGCTTATGTTATTCATTCTATGCTTGTATATCCGTGCACTGAGCGTTATGCTCAGCCGTTTTCCTTTCATGTTCCCAAAACGGCAGGTACTCAGGGACGCTCGTAGACTTTAAGCGTACATGCATATGGATTGGAAGCTTCCTAGCCTTCATTACTTTATGCATTTCTTCATACTTTGGATACTCATTTCTTTGGACATTGTTTAGTCCTTTTCATTACAGTACTTATGTTTGTGTGTGATGGGCTTTACTTTAGGATACCGATGCTTGTTTCCGGTATTTCCTTTTATGGTCACGTAATGTTTAATACATTTATCCTTGTATGCTTTGATGACACGCTATAATCACGCGTGACATTCCATTTACCAAAATGGGATGTTACATTATCATTATTATAATAAAATATCCCTTTTTACTCTTTCTGTCTATTTAAATACTTCTAAAATTTTAACTCCACTTTTAAGAAAATTATCGTAAAATTTCTTGACCCTTTATATGTACCATCACATGATACTTGTCAAGATTATTTTTTATAACTTACTACCAATAAACTTAAAGAAAAGATATGTAAGTCAAGATATCATACCATACACTTATAAAGTATTTTCAGAAGCATTTCCTTTAATTAGCTAGACTTCTTTGCAAGAAAATTTGGTAGTTTTCATCAACTAAAATACATATCCGAATGTAGACACACTTCAAAATATTCAAAACGTCGTTGGAACTCCATCAAACTCCAGCAATAATAAATTGTTTAAACACGAGAGAGCACTAGGTACGTTCAAGTTATAATAACTACTGAACGACCGTAAATCATAAAATAACATCTACTAGTATATATACATCCGCATATGTATACCTATTAAATCTCCCAAACATACCCGTTATCATACATATCAAGTCAATCAATCGCTTCATACGCTTGTTTTTTTTCCATATGAGTAATCACCATCTCACCATCTCACCATGCCACAACAAGGCATAAAACCCATCACCAAAACCAAACCATATCATGTGACCCCATAATCACACAACACGACTATAACCCAAAACATATAACACATAAAACAATAGCCATATCATAGGAAACCATTACATAAACCCCTATTGTCTACAAATACCCAAAATACACATCTCATCATATACAAGCATGTACTAACCCATTTCTCATGCACCCATACTTGGAAGGCCATCGGTGTTGTGGCACATATATAATTACGTAGGCCTCCATAATTATAGATGTCCCCTTTCAATCATGTACTCCCTCCTATGACGACACTTATAAGAAATTAGTACTACACGGAACACATAAGTCTACCACATATATACCACATAAAATACAGTCTATATTATACCGTATAGGTAAAATAAGAACATCTCATACGTCAACCCTGACTTCATTCGTAACTCGAGGCTCAATCGCCAAAACAAATCAATAACAATAAAATATCCAACATTAAAAAAAAGACCATAACCATTCAGGCGGAAATCCGAATCTACTACTAGTCGCAGACTCAACATCGGTAATATCCTATTATTACCTAGTGCACTTCTTCTTCTACGCGACATGAGTAACATTAATAGGTTCCTACACTTCCGGTTGATACGTCGCATCAATAGAAAATAAATGAATGTACTTACATATATTATATCTCAATAAGTAAGTATGAAAGTAAATAAATATCCAAGACGAAATTAACTCCTAAGCACTCCATATACTATAATGCACACATACCCCTATGATACATACATGCATGGATCCTTAAGCTATAGACTAGGCTACTAGACTAGGCAACCTAATTCTCTATAACCATTGGCTCTGATACCATCCTGTCACACCCCACCATGGCGGAATATGGGGCGCGAAGTACGGATATTATCACAACAATAGCGTGTCTATAGAGTTAACTAAATATAATAGAAATGTCATAAAAAGGGTGACACAATTTCATGACAATATCTCAAACAATGCAAGCGTCTAGCTAAGTAGGTAACAGGTCTACCTCTTACCAAAGACATTCAAATAACACAAAACAAACATATAGGTGTCTACAAAGTATCACTTATTCAAACATACAAAAGAAAACTAAGAAGGAACGGGGATCTCCTTCCAAATGCATTCCTACGTGACTACAAAATCCTAGCCACTTATGTTCTCACGCATAACCACATTCTCACCTGAAAGAGACACTAAAACACGTCAAAAATAATGTTGGTAGGAGTCATAGGTTTAGACTCTAACGCCAAATCAAATATAAGCTGTGAATAATAACCATCAATAAAAGAACATATGGATAATGTGCTACAATTATGCATTAACATCTAACATTCAAGATTAACCATTCACCACAATTCCAAAGCTCCAAGCCTTACCAATCATCATGGTCCCATAGGCGCTCATACACCTATGAACCAATCCCAAGTCCCCGCCTTGTCAACATCCCCTTGGTATCAAGTCAAACCATAATAACTGAAACGGTAGGTGTCCCTCGATCCAAATCATAAACACAATCAAGAATCACATAGCAGTTAATCACATAAGTGTACACATAAGTCCATCACAACCATAAAACATTCACAACACTAGTTACAAAACCATACAGTGTCTCTTCCATCCCATCTGGAAGTCAAAATCATTAAAGAATATGGGACTATGAAACTCACGTGATCAAGCTTCTCTAAATATCTGCGCTCTAGCAAAATCTAAACACACAAACATATAAAATCAAGATATGAACCACATACCAAAATGGCTCATCAATCTATGATGGATATCTTACATTCTCCTACAACTTAACCTCATTTATATTCCATAAGCATCCTGTTACACCCCTCTATAAAGCTCTTAATTTAGTTTAGTTCATAACTCGTCCCGTTAACATTTAACCCAAAACGATCTCATTTTTCACACTCTGTATTATGAGTCAAACGCTCACCAAACATACACCACATTCCTTGAAATGAAAACCCCATAAACTTATATGTGTTAGCTAAAATCTCAGCCCTTTCTCTAACATCAAAGCTAATCTTAAGTCCCCGATATACAACTTATACTTTTGCTTATCCAGATTTTACCGATTTTGAACATATGAAATGTTTGTTATGATCAGAGGGTCTTACCCTATCCCATTTGCTTAGCCCTTCTCCAGATATTTTATTTAACATATAATCTAAGTCTCGTGTTAAATTGAAGCTCCAATTATAAACCTAAGTACCCCAAACAATTCAAAACATAAAATGAAAACAGGCTGATCCAAAAACTGTTTTGACACCCAACTGATGTAACCTGTTTTTGACCCACTTCCAAACGTCCAATTTAGTTCTCGTTTATTTCATTTGAAAGCTAACTCAAATACCTTTCTAGGGGTACTTGGATCGCATCATGAAAGTGTATAGAACTCTTCATATGATCAAAACAATGGACAATAAATTCTGCCTAGTTTTTAAAAACGATTTTAAACATGATTAAACCCTAATTACCATCACTAATCTTCATAATAACCAAATTAATCAATTCATATGAACCCTAATCTCATTAATCTCAGATAAATCACAAAACTAATCCATCATAAGATTAATTACATGATTAGGTTAATTAAAATCATAAATTAAAGAAGGGTTTTGAAGGTTTTTCCTTAGAATTCAATGGAAGAATTTGTTTTTGAAGAAACCTAATTCCACCATTGATGGAATTCGACTAGGAGAGGTTGTGGAAGGTAAAAAAAACTGATGTTTTTGGTTATGGTATGTGTTTCGTATAAACCTAAAGGCCTCCTAATCCAATTACAAATCCATTGGGCCTGTTTTTGGGCTTTTTGTAAATTTCACCGTCTCTTTTCTTTTAGCCGCCCAAACCAAAGGCCTAAAGCCCTATAATCTGGTTTTTATTAATCTTTTAAATGTTTACTCAATAATAAAACCAATCATTACATGCGGGTCATTACCGGGCCAAAACCTGAAAGCCTTACGTAAATTTTTCGGCTTTTTACGCGATTACCGTAAATACGTAAAATACATAGTTTTATGAAAACTCTTAAAATAAGTTAGTGACTTAATCGCTAAGTCTAAAATAACCTAAAACTAACCCATAGATTATTATCGACACTAAATCCTTAGTCCGATACCTCTAAACGCTAAACCCTCGCATCGTAAATATACGATTTACTATAATACATATACGTATATATAAAAACTTAAAATAACACCGTTTTATTTCATAGTCACTACAACGTGAGCTCATGAACATGAAATAACCACACAGCGTTTCACTTACAGCATACCCCGTACCCGAAAATGATGTCCAAACCACACTTTATTCACACCAATTAACACATAAACACATAAAGAAGCGTAATTTCACGAAATATGCACAATATAAAACTAAGTGACGAACCTCAAAATCGTGGTTGTCACAATTATAGCATGATACATTTACAAATTCAATACATAAGGAGATTATACAATGCACTTGGTAATTTCCAATACCATATAAACGCATTTTACACTTACTTGATTTTGGCATTTTCTTTTTTATTATTTTTCATTCTAGATACTTAAACAGGTAGTTATATGATTATTACAATCTCGAACAGAAAAAAGCACATGTAAATCCAAACACTACTTTTTAGTCCTTTCAGTTGGAGTTAATACTATTCTAGCTAATATGAATATCACATAATCAATTTTAGAATGTAGACCCAAACACCCATATTAGCAGTCAGTGTGTCAAATAAGTAACACCCTCACTTATGAAATTTACTAACAAAGCCATATATGATAAGCATTCAGCAAGAGATGTGACCAAATAAAACAGATAACTCTGTTCCGACTCTCATTGAAGTTGTTTTAAGCAACAACCTTGACTGATGATATAGGATTTGTGTTACAACCGAGAATTTTCCAGGCTTTAAATAATAATAAATGATATTAGTTATTATTCTAAATTTATTTTTGAGCGTTACCAAACTTATTGGATTTGAAAATGAGACATATTTTGCAAAATGTGAAAAATCTCACTGACTGCGTACCGATACGATAAAAATTAAATTAATATTTAATTTTCACGAGAGATTTGATAAAATGATTTATTAAATTGTTTAATATTAATAATTCAATAACGTTTGTTAAAAACACGAATAATCAAGTTGACATCCATTTTTCGTTAAAATTAAGCTTGATCGAGAGAAATCCGATAGAAAATTTACATTTAAATAAATTTATAAGCGATTTATGAGTTTCTAGTCGTATAAATGATCTACTTTCATGGAAAAAGTTTTTAAACGCAAGGTTAAAAATTTCGGAACATCGATCATATTTTATCAATCTCGATCGAGACCCGAGTCACGTTTAAACAAGGAAAAAGAAAAGTTAAATATATAATTTACAACTTCAACCCCTCAACTATGCAACTCTTTTCATTTTCATTTATGAACTTTATTATATAAAATAAAAAAAATAGGGTTAGGTATCATCTTATTCAAAGACCCTAGCAACAACAAACACACACACACACACACACACACACACACACACACACACACACACACGCCCGCACGCGCACACACACACACACACACACAACATTCTCTAATTTTTTGTCAGGCGGCCATTTTTTGGGCCAATCTCCGGCTACCGCCTGCCACCGCCACTAAAACCTACATATTCGTCCGATCTACCCGATCTCTCACTCAATTTACCATCATCGTTGCTATACCACCATCTCTGTCCACCTCAACAACCGCAATACACCATCTCCACCACCTCCGAACCACAACCACTCCATCACACCGCCGTTGCCACCCATCAGCCGCCACCACATCTCCCTCTACATCCGTTACCAAATCTATATCAACATCATCATCACGCCACCACATCACCATATTTTACCACAAGCCGCCACCCCATAGCGCAACTGATCAGTCACATCACCATATCTACCATCGCAACTTCCACCATAAGTGACCACAATCACAAACACCACTTCCACCATGGTTATCGCCAACTACCTCCCCCATCCAAAACCATGTGACACCACAGATCCCCACCAACACACGACCACTGTCGTGGTCACAACCACCCACCGTCACCATGTGGTTTAAAACCACCGTCGTTGTCACGCTACATAAGACTACCAAACACCTTCCACAATCGTGAGTCGACCATTAAACCACCATCATCGTGGTTTAAACTACGCTGCCACCACGGCATAAGTACTGGCTGTCGTTGTCACTCGTGACACGCCACCAACGCCATGGCTCAACCACCATATTGTCATTTCGTAACCATGAACCACCACGCAAGTGGTGTTTTTTTGGTTGTTTCTGGCCCACCCATGGGGTGTTTGTTCTTTTTGTTACCACGAAGCCACCCTAAACGTGGTGTTTGTGTGTGTGTGTTAGACCACCCCAGCCGCACCCGAGGGGATGTCGGGCTTGGTGGTATTGTTGTCATCTTATTTTAGTTTTTCTTGAGTAACTGGTATAAATTTGATTATATGGGTGTGTTTGGATTCGAGTTTTTCTGCCCTAAAAGGGTGTTTGGTAATTCGTTTAATGACAGATTTGGGGCGTTTGGTTCTGAGTATTGAGAGCCCAAGGGGAGTTTGGATTTGTGAATAACTAATTGGTTGAAAGTGTTTAGTTGATAGTATTGGTTGAATTACTTACTAATTACCGGTAAATTCGTTTTATATTATATTGTCTATGATTCGACAATAATTAATTATATATAACAAAAAAATAGGTGGACAATTGGAACACGAATTGATTATGAAAGTGAACATATAACATTTTGTAATTATGGGAAACGTTATATAAACGGATAGGTCATGCCAAAAAATCTATAAATGTAATATTTATAATTTTTATGAATGTTATTTAGAAACTAAAACTCTTTTAAAAATCTTAAATTGACGAGTATCAAATGTAACTAATGCAAACTAGAAACCAATTTCTGACAAACCAACAAAATCAGGGGACTAAAACTGTCTAACAGAAAAGTTTAACTAATTAACTAGAAAATGTAACTGCCCCTAATCTTTAGGGACTAAAACTGCCAAAATATGTTTGAACCAAAAACAGGCAAAGCTACTAAAATAAGCTGAAACTTAATCTACAAGCCATCCCATAAGCTCTAGTTTTTTGCAAAAGCTTTCAAATGCACTTTTACCTATCCATTTTAAAGGAGATTATCTAAAATAAGCTAAAACTCCTAATGAGATTTTTCAATAAGCTACTTTTACCACTTAAGCTATTCTAGACAGTCAAATAAGCTACAAAGCCTGGGAATGATTAATAAGCTAATATGGACACCTGAAAAAGAAATTCCCAAAAACCTTCAACAAATAAGCCAGAAAATGAGAAGAAGCTCAAACGGGCTTATGTTGACCAACTTTGACTTTTGTTGACCAAAAAGTTGACCAATGCCAAAGCTGATTTTTATCACTTGTATAACACTTTTGTGAAGTGGAACTCTTGGAAATGAAATTAGTACTAGGCAGATAAGTCTATTTATCACAAAGACTTTTAAGCTGATAGTGCTTATTCTATAGTGAGCTATAAGTCCTAAATCTTATACAGGCTTAAAGTCCATATGTTCAGCTTTCCAGAACACTAAAGATCTCAGTCAAACACTAAGAATTGAGGTAGTCACAATCTTATGAAAATGGCTATCTGTCTACTCAAGAACTGACCCAAACCTTTTTACTATCATTTGCCTCTTTGACCTTTAGTTAGACTATGAAACTTGGTAATTCTGATCTCTAACAGATACTAAATGAGTAAGAAACAAGTGCTAGTAAAACTCTAAACTGAATCACAAACTAATGGCTTAATCTAAATAGTCTTTAAGCTCATGAAACAAGAATTATTAAGAGTAAACTAAAGTAGGCTAACAGATTATGCTATCAAATAACACATACCACTCAACTAAGCCAAATTAGATCAGTTACAAACAAGAATAGACAGATATAAGCTATGGAACTAAAAATAGCATGCAAGTACTAAATTGAGTGGAATTAAAAACAGAAAAGTGTTCCTTTTGGCTTGAAGCCTCCATTGATGGAGAAGCAAAGCGTTGAGCTTGCTTATGACCCTACAAAACCTTATTAACCATCTACCACCAACAGAAACCAGTAATCTCCATGATCATCACCATAACTCTTGTAATCTGCTTTCTGACTTGAACTAGTAGGCTAGGAACTGAATGTGAGTTAATACTTCTGATCAAACAAGCTTCTAAAACAATTACAGAATTCTGTTATTCAAGTGTGAATAATAGAATCTATGATATTTGAATGTGAACTGTAGAATGCTAGAAAGCTTTTGAGAATTGAGAATGTAAGTGAAATGTGAAGTGAAGTTTTATTAATGGTGGAATTATGTTACAAAGTTGTTACAACTAACTAACTAACTAGCTTTAGTGTGTTTGTCAAGCACACTAAGCAGTTAAACTAGGGAAAGTGAAATGAGAGAATTTATCTAACTGTGTGAAAATTTCATACTTAACTAAATAAATACAAATGAGAAATACTGGAGGTATTTCTAGACTGAGTAGTGAAGGTGGTGACGTGCTTGAGCCAATTGGAAAGATCCAAGTGTCCAAATTTTGTTATGCGTCCTTCAAGTGTTCTTAGCCAGATTGGGGGAAATTAAATCAGTTGATTTCATTATAATAGGATAGTTGGGTTGAGTTCATCTTGCCAAGAAGATCCTCTTTCATGTAGAAATCTTCTCATGAAAGTGCCTTGATCAATCTCTGCGTTCTGGGGAAAAGACGGCCACGTGGCATGTTCAGAGTGGGTGAGAACTGAGTTACTTGGATTGTTGTTGTGTTTAATCCGAGTGAATGGAATGGGAGCTCATGATTGGCTGATAAAGTTAGTGCGCTGCACTATTATGATTCTCTGTAGCTTTCTCTTTCCAGATTCTTGTCATATTTGGTCCTTCCTTTGTCTTTTCTTCAAAATTAAGCCTTGAAATCCGTGTTTTCACCAAAACGTATCTTTTTACCTACACACTTTTAAACAACAAAGAATACCACGTAACTCCATTTTTACACAATAAAACTTGGTATTTTCTTCGTGTTTAGGGGTTTTATATGCTAACATTGATATGAGATATGACTCATATCAAATCCCCTACACTTGACCATTGCCATGCCCACATGCAATGATATGTGTTAAATCAATAGATTACACTTTTCTCATAATTAACCTACCTTGGCCAATATGAGATGCAATTATACTATGCTAAGCTATATGATGCATGATTTTGATTTTTACAATGCAATGCAAGGAAAACAATTCTATATATATATTTTTGGATTTTCATGAAATGGTTTGATGGAAATAACTCATAAAGAAATCAATGACTTTGATTAGGGCTTTTGTACCATGAATGCTTATCATTCTCAAGTTTCACTTTCCCCATACAAAGCTTAGAAATGAGATCATTGTCATTCATAAGTGAAAGTTGCATCGACTTATTCATTAAAATTAGTTATGTGACTACATACCCCCACTTATTCTTCCTCTATCTAATTTTAATTGATCAAATTACTTTTGAGCGAATTTGTCATTATTTGGCGTGAAGTATAAGAAATGTAAAATCTGAAAATAAGGAAGCACGATTTTAATGATATATAATCATCTTATCCATTACTCGAAAAACCGCCCATAATTGATATAAGTCCGACCTGAAATAATAAGTCATTCGCCTTATGTGTAAGAAACTTATGTCATGCTTTAATAAGTAGCTACTCACTCGCTAAGAAAAGAAAAATAAAACTCACGCAATAATTTATATCCGCCACCTTTTTGAGACCTTGGATCTTCAATCCTGCAACCCTTGTGAGAGTAATATTGTATTGGAGCAACTACTAAATCCCCGTAACCCTTGTGAGAGTAATATTGGAATTTAATAGCTACTATAATTATCACCACACTGCCCCTCTTGGGAGTCTTGAATAAAAAAATTCTTCTTTTTTTAGCCACTCATTTTTTTATAAGCCGCTCTTATTTTTCTTAATTCCTCACAAAGAATAGAAAAGTAATTAAAAGAAAAACACCCGCTAAGTATTAAGCATGACAAAAGTCTAGTACACATAAAACGTTCTAACTTAAAATCTTAATACGTACTTATACCAACCACGAATGATTAGTAAAAAATGCATAAGAGACTAATAACCAATTAAAACCGTTCTTGATTATTTATTAAAAATATATACATGCGTTGACAAGAAAGTAAAGGTTACGAAAGGGGGTAAAATAGCCACAAGTAATTAATATGAGGTGTATCTAGCCCTTTACACTTACTTTAGACTCTATCATCTCTCGTTCTCCGCAATTTAAAATCTCAAATAATGAGATTCGTGGATGCTTAACCTAATAAACCAAATGAAATGGTTACATGGTTAGGGATACTAGCTAGAGTAAGCTTTGAATAAGCAAACTCGGGTTGAGTCAAAATATTCATGATGGGCCTAATATGTCAAAGACGTCTAAACTTGTTAAACAATATCCTTTATTAATTTTTTTTCCTTTTTCATTTATATATTTTTGAAGAAACAAGAATAAAAAGAAAATTCAAGGTGTATGCAAATAAAACTGATATGCAAAAATATGAAGAATGCAATATTTTGTGGCCAAAGTAGATCAAATATTTAAAAAATGTTGAAAAATTAATTTTCCCAATTATCATGAAAGCAAAGGCAATGGTCTAGGTAAGGTCACTTTGATAGAAGACCCCCTACACTTAAGATAAACATTATCCTCAATGTTTAATAGCATTGGAGTATAAACTCCCCTACACTTAGGTCATTGAGTAACTTTTCTTAACTCTTGCTAAGGAAAGGTCTACTAAAGCGAATTCATTTTAATCATTATTAATAGCCAAGTTTGAATCACAAAAGTATCAAAGTGAACCCGATACGAGGGCCTCCTCTATAAGCTCCATGAATGAAATGCGAGAGAGCAACCGTATACAAACACCAAAAAGATAAAAAGAGAGGCACCCCCTACACTTCATCTCGACTATATCACCCTCTTAGTATTCCTAACCTACCAAAGTCTACTCTAGATGATCTAAACTAGTTATTCAGGCTTGATTTAAGGAGTCTCTAGATCGACTCATCCCACAATGAATTAATTCATGGGGAAAATGGGGGTCTCTACGACCATTTCAATAGAAATGTCCTCTCCAAAATAATGCTTCACACGATGGCCATTCACTTTAAAATTTAGGCAATTTGGTTGAGATAACTCAATAGTCACATAGGGAAATACTTAGCAATAGTGAATGGACCGGTCCATCGTGATTTAAGCTTGCCCGCAAAAAGTTTCAACCGTGAGTTATAGAGTAAAACCGAATCTCCAACTTTGAACTCACGGTTCTTATCTTGGCATCATGAAGTTGCTTGGTTTTCTCCTTGTAAAGAAATGAATTCTCATAAGCATTAGTTCTAAGCTCATTCATCTCATTGAGTTGATTCTTCCTATGTGAACCAGCTTGATTTAGGTCAAAGTTAGCCCATTTTAAAGCCCATGAAGCCTTGTGTTCCAACTCAAAAGGGAGGTGACATGCTTTTCCATATACAAGAAGATAAGGTGTGCAACCTATAGGTGTCTTATATGCGGTACGAAAAGCCCACAATACATCATCAAGTTTATCCGCCCAAGAAGCGCGATGCTCTCCTACCGTACGTCCCAAAATTCTTTTCAAACCACGATTTGTGACCTCGGTTTGCCCATTGGTTTGTGGGTGATACGCGGTAGAAAGTCGATGGTTAACACCATATTTCTTCATGACTCTAGTAAATTGATCATTACAAAAATGATTCCCGCGATCACTAATAATGGCACGAGGTACACCAAATCTAGCAAACAATTGCTTCAAGAATTTCACTACAACTCGAGCATCATTAGTAGGAAAGGCCTTAGCCTCAACCCACTTTGAAACATAATCCCCCGCTACGAGTATGTACTTATTTCTCTTGGAAGATGAAAAAGGTCCCATAAAGTCTATTCCCAACACATTAAATTTTGTGGCAATAAAATTTTGTGGCATCTCATCACGTTGATTAATTTTTCCTTGTCTTTGGCATACATCTCAATATTTCACCATCTCTTGGTCATCCTTGTAGATTGAAGGCCAATAAAAACCCGAATCAAAGACTTTTTTAGCCGTGTAATTGGGCCCAAAAGGGCCCTCCGTGGGTCCTTTATGGCAAGCTTCTAAGATCTTAAAAGCTTCGGGCCCATCTACACATCGTCTTATGATTTGATCTGCACACTGCCTAAAGAGGTAAGGGTCGTCCCAAAAGTAATATTTAGCTTCTTTGAGAAACTTATTCTTTTGTTGGTAAGTAAGACCCTCAATAAGCACATCCCCTATAAGATCGTTTGCAATATCCGTAAACCAAGGGGTGACATCCTCTTGTGAAGAGATAGACATGAGTTCCTCAAGAGGAAAGGATTCATTAATTTCCTTATGTGGTAAGTCCCCTTGAAAAGGATCCTCAAGTCTACTCAAATGATCCGCGGTGAAATTCTCGGCTCCCTTCATATCAAGAATCTCAATGGAAAACTCTTGGAGCAACAAAACCCATCTTAACAATCTAAGATTAGCATCTTTCTTTGTCAAAAGGTATATGAGAGCGGAATGGTCCGTATACACTATGTTCTTTGAAAGAACAAGATAGGGGCGAAATTTCTCAAAATCATAAACAATGGCTAACAACTCTTTTTTCGTGGTAGTGTAATGCAATTGAGCACCCGTCATTGTCTTACTAGCATAGTGTATAGGTTGGAAGTGCTTGTTAATCCCTTATGCCAAAACGGCTCCCGCCGCATAGTCACTAGCATCACACATAAGCTCAAAAGGCAAATCCTAATTTAGTGAAACCAAAACTAGAGCCTTAGTCAATTTTTCCTTAAGGATCTCAAAAGATTCTAAACACTCTTGTGTGAATATGAAAGGAGTCTCTTTTTCCAAGAGGTGGGTCATGGGTCTAGCTATCTTAGAAAAGTCTTGTATGAAACGTCTATAGAAACCCGCATGTCTCAAAAATCTCCTAACTCCGTTCACAGTAGTAGGTGGGGGAAGATTAGCAATAACATCAACTTTATCACGATCCACTTCTAATCCTTTCTTAGAAATCTTATGGCCCAAAACTGTCCCTTCTTTAACCATGAAGTGGCACTTTTCCCAATTTAGAAAAAGGTGGGTTTCCTCACACCTTTTTAAGCATACGTTCTAAATGGTAAAGGCAAGAAATGAATGAATCTCCAAACACTAAGAAATAATCCATAAACACTTCCATGGTGTGCTCGATCATATCATGAAAGATTGCCATCATACACCTTTGAAATGTCCCAAGAGCATTGCACAAACCAAAAGGCATTCGTTTGTAAGCAAATGTTCCATACGGGCAATTGAATGTGGTCTTTTCTTGATCTTTTGGATCAATTGGGATTTGAAAATAACCCGAGAATCCATCAAGAAAGCAATACTATTCATTTCCCGCTAAACGCTCTAGCATTTGGTCCATGAAAGGTAGGGAAAATGGTCTTTCCTAGTGGCATCATTAAACTTTCGATAGTCTATACAAACTCTCCAACCCGTGACAAGTCTTGTGGGAATCAACTCGTTGTTTTCATTTGGAACAACGGTAATTCCACCCTTTTTAGGCACACAATGCACCGCGCTAACCCATGGTGAGTCAGAAATTGGGTAAATCATGCCCGCATCAAGGAGTTTGATAACTTCCTTTTTGATGACTTCATGGATTTTTGGGTTAACCCCTCTTTGATTTTTAACCGCGGGTTTAAAATAATCTTCCATAAGGATCTTATGAGTGCAAAAGTGAGGATCAATCCCCCTTATGTCGGATATTTTCCAAGCAATAGCCTTTTTGTGCTTTTGAAGAACTTCAATAAGCTTCTTTTCTTCATCTTGTTTCAAATCCTTGGCAATGATAATGGGTAGCTTATCTTCTCCCTCTGAGAAAGCATACTCAAGGCGTGATGGTAAATCCTTAAGCCCTAAGGAAGGTGCACTCTCAATAGAAGGTTGAACTAATAAGAGATCATCATTAGTAACTTCTTGTGGATTAGGTGAAGCAATAGAGTCCTCATTGAGTAACTTTTGGACAGTAAGAATGTCTTCTTCCCAATTGATGGGAGAATCTTCATTTCCAAGAAAGTTAGACTCAAATTCCTCTAAGAGAAAATCACTCTCTCCAAATGGAGGTAAGGAGGGAGCAATTGAGGCAACGTTCTCAACATGTGGAATGTCCTCATTAATACTTTTACAAGCATCATGAAAGTGTTCATCACAAAGTTCATCAAGTACATCCACAATGTTAATGGCTTCACACACTTGAGATTTCTTACTCACTTTTCCCATCTTAAACACAAC
This sequence comes from Glebionis coronaria, assembly GCA_025667525.1. Taxonomy (NCBI): domain Eukaryota; kingdom Viridiplantae; phylum Streptophyta; class Magnoliopsida; order Asterales; family Asteraceae; genus Glebionis; species Glebionis coronaria. The sequence continues at coordinate 107,175,723 of CM046882.1, forward strand.
TTTTTCATCTTCTTCCCTCATAATGAGTTCCCCTTCCACAACATCAATGAGAGTGCGACCGGTTCTTAAAAAAGGTCTTCCTACAATAAGGGAACTCTAGGATCCATATCATAATCCACAACGACGAAGTCCGCGAGGAACGTGAACTTGTCAACTCCTACAAAAACATCTTTCGCTATCCCCATCGGATAAGCAACCGTACGATTTGCTAATTCGAGTGTCATTTTAGTGGGGTAATATCGGGAAGGGAGAGTTGTTTCCAAACCGATAAAGGCATCAAATATATGCTAGCACCAAGATCCGCTAAAGCCATACAATTCTTTACCCCCGGAAAATTACATGGAATTAAGAACCGGACCGGATCACCAAGTTTAGTAGGTAACGTCTTTAACAACACCGCGGAACAATTCTCATTTAAGAAAGTATTAGGCACATCAACTAATTTTTCTTTGTTCGAGTGAAGGTCCTTAAACATTTTGGCAAACTTAGGCATGTAAGCTAAAGCCTCCGCAAAAGATATGTTGATATTCAATTGCTTAAACATCCTCAAAAATTTGGACACTTGTATGTCATCTTTATTTTTTAGCTTCTCCTTCCTCAACCTAGAAGGGTATGGTAGATTGGGTGTGGGTGAAGGTTGAGTAGAGGGTGTTGGAGGACTCTTTTCTTGGTTTTCCTCAAGGGTGGGCTTGGAAAGTATAGGGCCGGTTAATGGTGGAATGTCACAAAGAGGGACCGTGGTAGGAGTCACCGAAGGGTGAGTAGGATTACTCATTGTTACCTTTGGGCCTTGTTCCTCCTTTAATGGCGGAGGAATGGAAGGTCCCACGGTGGTTTTCCCACTCCTTGTAGTAATGGCATTAACATTAGCTCGAGGGTGGGTTTGGGTGTTTGAGGGTAAAGCACCTTGAGGCCTTTGGTTTAAGAGCAACATAAACTTCTTATTCGTCTCCTCTTGCATTTCCCTTAATCTTCTCTCATTTTCTTGAAATCTCCTTTCATTGTCGTGGTTCATCTTATGAAGAAGCTCAGTAGTGTTATAGTCATTTGGCCCATTCCCTTGAAATCCTTGGTTTTGGAAGTTTGGATGTTGATTGTGAAACCCTTGGTTATTGCCATGAAAGTTATTCCCTTGGTTTTGACCTTGAAAGTTGTTTGGCCCTCTATTGTTGTTATTCCCTTTTTCGACCCAAAATTCAATTTTTTTGACCAAAATTCGATACTTTAGGCTAAATTTGCCGTCAGAATTTTTCTTTTACAAGTTTTTTTCAAACCTTAATTTTCAGTTTTAAGTGTTACTCAAAATTTTCCAATTCAAAAAATTTTCGACCCGAGATTCGAATTTATTGTCGGACTGAGAAAAAAATTCGAAATTTTCAAAATTTCAACCACAACCTAATCACAACATATCTACTTAAGATCGGTTTCACTTCATCACTCGAGAGACACCCATCATGGAAATGGATATGGATATGGATATGGATTCGATCTACGAAGAATACTTCAGTAGAGCAACTCATGATGAGTCAAAGACGAATAAAGCAGATGAATCGTTTACGAAAAGCAGCTTGGATTCAGTAACAAAAGTTGTGCATGCACTCAAATACAAGATGTCGAAAGCAAATGTACGATGCATGACACACTTTAGATCACTTCATTTACTCTTTCACATTCTTTCAAATGAATATTTAAGAGGCACTCGCGTCGAACTTGGATTCAAACGGGTATTCATGTCACTATTTGGTCAAGATGTTTAGACGTTCACAAGCACAATGCTTCTCAATGCGGATCACCTTCAACAACAACTTGCCAATGATGATTTTCAAGAGGTTGAATCCATAGATTCCGTTTTGGCTCTCGAAAATCAGTTTCAGCAATTCGTTGATACAAAGGTTTTTGTAAACTATGATCGAGAGTTCATAAACAAATACTTATTCGAATATACTCGATTCGAAGTTCAAGAGTTCAAAGACACACTTCTTCAATACATAAGTAATGTAATGAATTCCATTGCTGAAAGAACACGTCACAAAAGTCACTATGACAGAAGGGTGAATAGAAGGCAGATTCAGACGCAAGAGAATAAGGTTGTCACATATTGTAGCAGGACGGAATCAGAAGAGCACGATACATGCAACACATCAGGGAATGATACAAATGCTAGTAATGCACAAATCATACCCAAATATGACAACGAGCCAATAGTTGAGGTACAATGATAGCTGCATGCAATGTATTTCCTAATGATCAATAACATACTGAGCAATCTGAACCCATTTATGACACATATGTGTGGGAAAAGGATGATAGCAACATCACTCCATATTCAACATATATGTGTAATAATGGACAAGTGATTGCCTAGGATGTTGCATAAAATTCTGATTCTCAGATTAAAGAGCTTCAAACAGTTTTAGCTCAGCAGTCAAAAGATTTTGAGGATGCCAAATTCGAATTTTCAAAGAAAACGGACAAGTTTGAAGAATATTTTGAAAAAGAAAAAGCAAACGTTGTTCTTGAACAAAAGTTGGATCGTCAGATTCAAGATTCAAAATCAGAAAAATAACATTTTGTGAAACAAATTAGTTTGTTAGAATCTAAGTTGGCTTCTCAAAATCAAAGTCCTTCGCCTGCTTCATTAAGTGAAGTTTCTATACAACCTATTGACACTATAGAAAGTAATGAAGCGAATGTTAATCACGACATATTTTCCAATACTAATATCCATTTAGAACAACGTGTCGCTAAATTACTTCTACAAATGAGGAATTAAAATCTCATATTCAAGAAAAGGTGTTCGCAACTGCATCGTTGAAAAACGATTTAAGTAAGATACAAGGAACTAGTGTGGACACTAAGTTGGCAATACCATCAATCTTGGGGAAACTGCCTTTACATAACCTTAGAAACCAATCAGTTGCTAGACAACCGAATGAGTTAGATCGCAAAGACCTAATGTATCAAAGCAACTGTTTGCCTCACAAGTTGATATAAAACATGCCACGTCACTAACTAGGCCCTATGTAAGTGAATCGGCATTTGTGAAACCTCGTCATATGATTGCATCTAGCCCTTCTATGAATAGTTCAAATGACTTAGCTCACAATTTCTATCCATAGGTCGCTTAGAAAAATACATAAGATCGAACTTGGATTTCTAAACCTCAAGCGATGACTTCTGCTAGAGTTCAAATCACTACTGATGGTTGTAAACTAAAACCTAGATCCTTTTCTCATGCGAAACACTTTGTTTGTTCAAAATGTTACAAAGGTGTCTTTAATGCAAATCATGTTACAAAGGTGATTACGATGAACTTGTTTGCTATGACTAAACCACATAAGACAACTAGAAACACCCTCGTAGAACAAACATGGAATGTTATGAAACCTGAGTGGCAGATATCTTCTAGACAAACCTTTTCTCCCACTAAGTCTTCCACTGTGCACGAGAAAGCTATGTCTCCTAGATCTAGCCCTAGGTGGAAACCCACGGGTAGAATTTTCAAGATTGTTGGTCTTTGATGGGTTCCTACGGGAAAGATATTCACCTCTAATTCAACCAAGGTTTCTTGTGATCCCCCACAAAGCCCCAATACAGATGTTTCAAACAATCATACATGCAAGCAAACTCTTGATAATAGTGCAGGTATCGCTTCCTCAGCTACAAGTACACTATACAACACCGAGATGGAAGACCTCAGAGTTTGGTTGCTGAAATGTATATTATCACAGGAATAAGGACTTCAAGGGAATCCTAGTAACACACATTTTTTAGATGATTTACAATTATCTCAGATTGTGACTCGTGCCTCAAAGAAAGGAAATTTGATCACGGATGATAGCTTATCCTTAACAACGGGAAACTAAAATTTCTCGGTCATGAGCTATATTAAAAACATTCGAAGTTTTTAAGCTCATGTAAAAGCACCTACAATTACTTCAGATTGTAACTGTTTCTTTATCTAAAGGAAAGTCTATCTTTAAAGATGACTTATCCTTCACAACGGAAATAAATTTTTCTCGGTCATGAGCTATCATTAAAACATTCAAAGTTTTGAGCTCATGTAAATGACTTACAGTTAAATGTCAGACTGTAACTCGAACTTCACATAAAGGAAAGTGTATCTTTAAAGATAACTTATCCTAACAACTGGTAGAGCAATCTATCACGCGTTAAGCTTGTCACAAAACATTCAAAGTTTTGAGCTCAACACAAAGGCTTGTAATCACTTTCAGATTGCAACCCAGATCTATATTCATGGGGGAGTGTACGATTTAGTACCCTTACCCTTATCAAAAGAAGATAAATATTCTTGCACTTGAGTGGATTCGTCAAGACATCCAAAGGCTATGAACTCAAGTTTATGGTTTATAAAAACCATGTCGCCAAAAAGAAAGGGTTTTCAAAAAACGTTGAACATAATTGTTTTAAGAATTTTTTAGTGATTATTCAAAATCTTTCAAAAATTGTGTGTTCAGTCACTACCATCCTCAAAAGTTGAATGTGAATCATATCCTCGTAATGATAATTCAATTGGATCAATTTTTGAGGGGGGGGGGGGGGAGGGGATTTCCAAAATCAGAGTTTTAATGTTGTTGGATATATTATGTCAATACAATTTTATGTATCCAACACATTGTGTGTATATATCATTTGGTACCATTCACATCAAAAAGCTTTGTTGTTTGTGAGCACATTCTTCAACTATAATATTTTATGTGTTCATGAACATGTAATGTACGAGTACAATTTTTTCAAGAATTTTTCAATGATTATTCAAAATATTTCAAAAATTGAGTACTCGACACTACATAAAATTGTCTAATAATTCATGCTCAGTTAGACACATTTTTCTCCCGAAAGCATTTCAAGACTATTTTTCGTGATATATTTTAATCAAATTTGGTATATCAAATATCAAACGATTTATATATTAGAGATAAGGGAGAAAATATGATTAAAATATGATCTAATATATGAAACGAACATATAAGACTCAAGCACTTTAACTCTTACCCACATGTGCGAAACACTTTCGATTATCGATTCACATGTGAAGGGGGAGCATTTCTAAAACGAAAAAACTATCAAGGTGTTAAAATGTTTTTCAAACACTTTGATAGATTTTCAAGTGGTTTTATGGTTACGATCTTATACCCACAACCTCTTTAATTCACGATGTTATTAGTGTCAAAAGGTGGTTAGCTATATGTCCTATGATCCAACCAGAACTAGAGGGATATTCCCACGGACAATCTAATAGATTACTAGAAGTCCTTAGAAAAGAAGGAGTAGAATGTGATAAGGGAAAAATGGCGACTAATAACTTAATCTAGCATTGGAACAATCACAACAAGGTACTAGTGATGTCGTCTTGGTAAGCTTTGGAGGAGTTGAAGAATGAAAAAGAAATGTAAGGATAAAGGGTGAAAAAATAGCCCTCCATACAACTTAGGCGAAATCCGAGTCAACACATCATGAAAACAAGACATCGTGGACCTAGTGATGTAATGAACAATCCTCCCCAACTGACTCGGGCTTCTCTCAAAAGAAGTTTGTTTTATTGTCGCAGAGATCAACACGACTTCTATTGACTTTCTCACTCCGAGATAGTTGATATTGAATAGGTGGCATCTACTCCAGCACCCGATCATCAAAAATGTAGAAATCGAGTCTAGAGCCAAGAGAACAATCAAATCTCGTTAGGACACACCGTGTGACGAAGAAGAGAGTCCTACGTTATATCCTTTTGATATTGCCAGAACACTCAGAGTGATACTATTTAGTGTTCACAATGATGAGTGAAAACCCTTTTAGTGTTAACATCAAACAACACTGCGGTAGGTCATATGTAAAAATCTTTATGAATTAAATATGTGCAAAACTATAAAGCAACAGTTTTTTATTCTTAATTGATTCAAACTCGTTCCAGGTTTCAACGCAATATCTTTATGGTCTTGCCAGAACATTCAGAGTGATACTCTTCAGTAGTCACAGTGACATATGGAAATCATTCTAGCGTTAACATAAAACAGCGCTACGGTAGGTGACTAACTTGTTCCATGAACTAGAATTGACGACTTTAATCAGATGGATTATTTTATCCAACTGATTCACTCTTTACGTTCGCATGCTTGCTTTAAGACGATCGATTATAGAGAACGACTAGTGCAGCCACGAAACCCTGTCAAGGAGGTTCTTAATTGAATCTACCTAATCACAGGTACGATATTTAATATCGCCTAACGGTCTTCACCAACCGGAGGTAAAACGCTACCAAATTAGAACGAATGTCAAAGCCATTTAGTCCAATCCTATGTTTTGTATCGAGAGGGTGGCGTTCCGGTGTACTCAACAAAGTCGAAGATTCATAACCACATACTCATGCCCAAAGACATACTCAATGCATTAAGATTGAATAATCAAGAAACCTAAAGATCAGGCAAAGACTTCCGCAACTCTGATATAAAATCTTCCTCAACAATTAATGTGTAGGAATGACCTCTCATCAAAGGAGATAGTTAGCAAGCTTTCAGTGATGATGCAAAGTATGAGCATGTGAATGAAGACACATGATCGCAAGATGGCAAAAAAATCAAAGATGGTGACCAACAAGAATGATTTAGTCATTCATTTGAAGATCTCAATACTAAAGATTAATATTCTCTATAAATCCTCACATGTCGTAGAGGAATGACCTCGCAGTGAGGGTGATGTTAGTCTCAAAATATTGTATCATCAAGAATGACTCGGTCACAGATTTAAAGATCTCACGATTAAAGACAAAGTCGAAAGACAATGACAAAGGCTTAAAGATCACAGCATGAAGGAACAAGTCTACTATTACACGTTCATGACTCATTTATTGTTAGATTAGTAATCTCTATAAATCTCCAAATGTCGTAAAGGAAAGACCTCTCATTGGGGGAGATTATTAGCCTCAAAATATTGAGTCAAACAAAAATGTTCGGTCATAGGTAATTATGTATCGTTTATTAGAACGTTATAAAATGTAATAGGATAGTCGAATTAATACGGGCTTGATGGTTAGCTTAAAAGGCCTCTTTCAAGGTACTAAGCATTTATTCAAGCCCGACTCAAACAATATGGCCCATACAAACCCACATGACGGTGGACTATATAAACACCCTCCTAGCATGTTAGAAGGGGTTGATTTTTTTCTCTAATCTAATATTTTTTCAGTTTCACACACTTCTCTCCTTTCTCACTCTACTTTCTCTCTCTAAACCTTCATCTCTATTCTATCTATTTTCTATTAATCAATCATGGTGAACTGATAATATAGGGGTATAAAAGTAATATTCTTAGTACTGGCAGTACATGAACATAATTAAACAAAGTGGAAAGACAAATTGGTAATGCTGGTTAAGTTGATTAGACTGTTGAAGAGATAAAGATTAAAGGCATGTGCTATATTCATAAAATAGATTCTTGTACAAAGATAAATGTTGAAGATATTCTATGTTTATCTTCTTAGTTTATTTATACTAATGTTGTAAAGGGCTTCTTGCACTATTAAAGGAGGTCATATGTTTAGTCTGAGATATTCATTCATTCTCAAGTTTTCATTATTAGCTTTAATGTTTCTTGTAACCCTAGTTCTTTTCTGAAGTATCTGTATCAATAATATTAAAGCTTTGTGTGATTCATTGTCTTAACAAAATACCTCAACCTTCATAACTCAAAGTTTCTACTATGTGTACTTTGGATTTATCCTATGTAAACTAAATCTTCAAGCTAAGACTAACAAGATCTAAGGGGTCAAGAATAATTCATTACTTTAATCACTAGTGATATTTCTATCACTAGTGATAACCAATATTTCGTTATATTTACAACTTTAGTCCCTCAATCATTTTTTATAACTTTTGAACATTTTGACAAAATATATCTTTTCGTGTTTTTTTAAACTTTAGATTAATATTCACTATTAGATAAAAAAAATAGAAAGTAAAAATTGATTATTTGATATATAGTAAAATTTAAAGATGCAAAATAACTTTTACTTGAAACATATTTATTATAGATAATAGACAAAAGTTATATGCTTTCTCATGGTTTGTTTGAGCAAATGGAGTCGTGGTTTCATGGGGTGGCGCCAAACTACGGTGCGAGAAAAGTGAACGACGTACTACTCTGTGAGTTGGCGTCATTGTTTTTGTTGATTTGTTAGATCTATCATAACATTTATTTTGATAAACAAAACATATAAACATCATAGCGCATGCGGAAGCGATTACAGATCATATAATCATAACATGCATATAACTAATTGAACATAAAATTAAACGGGAATGTACCTTGCAATGCTTCCAATAAATAGAATGCAAAACACCAATCCAAGATCAACCTAACAAAGGTTGAATCTATGTTCATATACATACGTCTCGAACAAGCTACTTGACAAGCTAGGTCACACGATCAGAACCGTGTCGTAGAAGTAGAAAACTCAAAACCGAATCAGCCCTAGAGAAGGGATTCGGCCGAGCATGGCTAGCAAGGGTTTGGGTATGATTTCTTTCACTTTAATGAGGAAAAAAAAACAATGAAAAACCCTTTGTATTTATAGTGGATGTAAGCCTAGGGTTAGGAGTCAAAACTAAATATAGAGAATATATTGTTTGTCTTAAAACCAAAACTTACACCACAAACACATAAATGTTCCCTCAAAAGGGGCGGCCTATTGTGCTCCCAAAATAGTTTTGGGACACAATATTTTGTTTCCACTTTTACTAGTTAATGCCCGTTATTCATTTTTCATTAAATACTTAATGGTCGTTATTCACGGTTATTAACACTCGTTAACTATGTAACTACGTCTAATAAAAACATAATTAAATAATAAAATAGCTCTAAACGTTTGTGTGCAATCCCATAATCTCGAGTTCGATCCTAACACACGACTATTTAAATTACGTCCACAAACTAACAGCTCCCACATGGACTATTTCAAATATCGTAATCACATCGATTAGCGTCTAGCTACACATCGATGCCTCTAGTACGATCTCGAGTAAGGTCTCTTGTAAAAACCTTTTAATGATTAAACATCATTATTATTATCCTTTCGTTTCTTAATACACGTTAATAAGGATATGGATCTCAGTCATTCCTTAATTAACAACTGCTTTTCGTTCATTGATTAATAAAGATTACCAAATATCATTTTGGGTGCGGCCACACATACATCTTTAATTAATCCCACGAGGGGCCCAGCTGTATTAATACTCCAACAAAATATTGAAGGAAACAAATCCCATATTGACTACAAGCGAAAATCATGAATTTCGCAACACTTTTGAAATCAAATCCGTATAGCTACCAGTTACGAAATAGCTTTAGATTGATTCACAAAAATGCACTAGATCCACAATGTTCTTGGTATCTCAGGTCGAAGGATAACTATTTATAATAGACTTAATGACAAAGATCCATAAAGTAATATCATATAAGTTGGGATTAGTCCTATACCCCGATTCATCGAATATCATCTAAATTTGGTATGTAATCACATCAAGTATACTTTCAAGTCATACTCTCACCAAACTTTAGATTTTCTTAATTTAATAATATTCCCATATTATTAATCGACAACGGACAATTTAGAATAAATTAATATTCATGGATTAAACATGTAAATACAGGACACAATATATTATAAATGAAAACAAACTTACCCAGTAATTTAATTCATTATAATAATCGTTTAACATCCCTTATCCAAATACTAAATAGATCAATGAATGAAAATTTAGTTGATGCATAATGCCTTTAAGTAATGACCTTCATACTTGTTTGGCAAAGCTTAAATCAACTAACTTGACCTATGGAATTTTGAGAATATTTATTTCAAGAATTCAATAATTTGAAGTTCTTGTTTATGTGCATTCAAATAGATTTGATATTGCCACATAATATTCATAAATTGTGAGACATCCCAGGTCACCAATTTAAAACTTCCAAAATACCTTTAAAGTTTAAAGTATTCTAATTCTTTATTTAATGCAACTTTACTCAATACGTCATCTTCAAGAATACCATGATTAATATTGAGTGTTACCTCAGTTATATCTTTTCAAGTTTGATAACTTGTCAACAAAGATATAGTTCGTAAACTATAATATCTATTATGTAATGTTTGACACCACCCAAACTACCAAGTTTGTTGGCTATGATAATTTGCACAACCATTGAAAAATTATTCATTTATAGAATGTGAAAGCCTATCCAATATTGAGGATGTCATTCTATATCCAAACATATTCTTTCAGAATATACATTACTCAAGTTATTTAATAACTTTCAAATAGATATTAATGTAGTCAAATCATCATGCAATTAAGGCATGACTAAATACAACATGAACTTGAAGTACATATAATCTAGGAACCAGATTTAGACTTCTTCAAGTCCTACATATCCATATTAGGGTCTACCTCATGGCATATCATGTCGTGTTAGATTCTTTTACCGCACAAACAAACATTTATGTTCAAGGTTATGTATATCTTATTTTTTAAACCTTTAAAGTGAAATTTCATCCCAAAGCTAAACCAAAATTGGCATTTATTTTGAATGAAACTTACTTTCTTATCATATACAATTTAAGAAAATAATAATAATACTCCCACTAGCTTCCAGGAATAATTAGGAATTACCTTACTTAAATTTCAAATCTTAACATTGATTTTCAAATTAAAACATAAGAATAATCTCTTAGATGCACACATTTATCCACTCATGGATAATTGCACTTTGTACACTCCAAAGATTTATTTGAATTAATAAACTTCTTTTGGTTACTTATCGTCCTCGCTTAAGTAGTCATTCAAGAAAGAGTTCATATAAATTCAATTGTCAAATAGTATGACAATCATAATCTTTATATATTTAATGTGTTTTAGGAAAGAATATTCAATCACATTTAATTGCTCAAGCGTGATTTATTATCTAGCCAAAATTACATACATTAGATATGTGTACAACTTTGTCCATATGATTTCAAACACAAAGATTAAAACCTCTAAGGTTACTTTCTCTTTGTAGAAACTCATCTTTACTTTCTAGTCAAACTATCAAGATAAACCAAATCATCAAGATTGATTATCTTATTTGGACAGCATCTATGTCATTCATAGTATGATTAATTTTACCCAATTCTTCATTTGGTAACAAAACATAATTATATTATGTAATTCATAATTCTCAGCATACTAATAGCATATCCGAGATATCCTTGCGGATCTATGACTAAAATTCCTTCATCAAGAGTAGTAGCATTTACATGCCTACCTCATGATAATTACTAGTGTATCTTAGAAGATCATGTACCTTGTAATTTTATCTTTCCAAGATCAAAACTCCCACTTGCTTTTAGTAATTAAAAGTTAACCTTTAAATACTTAGCAAAAATAAATCAACATTTCAAAGTTATCTTTTGGGATACTACAATTACAACGACAATTCATTTAGTTTGTTAATAACCCACTTCTTAAGTAGTTCAATCAAATTCTGAATTTCAATTTAAGATATAATGTGATTCATCATATTCCATATATAATGATATCTTAATTAATCTTCTTAATCTGAGTCCTACTCAACTTTCTAACCTTGAAAACTTTTGGAAGAAAGAAGATATATTTATCTCGAATCAATCAATATATTGAAAGTTCGATTTACCTAACTTTAAACTTCCAAAATACATTTGAAGTATTTTATTAGGATTAATATTGTAGATCAATCTAACAATATTTAAGATACATATATCTTTAGGTTTTCCTATTTACCAACTAATACAATTTAATGGTATAATAGTTTTCAAACCATTTTGCGTGCTTTATATCATAATCACTTCAAGGTTTCATTTCAAGTTAATTAACTATTAGTCTATTTATGTAATTCCGATGCTACATAAATATTTCTCTTAGTATTATAAGATTATTTTGTGTATTTAATATCATTCAAGGGAATTATCCAACTTAAGAAACTACAAAATAATCCACGCCGGATCTCACGACATGTGGATATTTTACCGTTGTGATTGCAATTTAGTAAGCTCTCACATGACTAAATCCAAACTACAAGTGTTTCTTAATTTGAATGATATGTATACGTTATCATAATCTTTATTATCACAATGACACAAGTTCTAACTTTCATCTAATATATATATCAGATTATTAGTCTCTTACTTTGAAGTCAAGAGAATCATTATATCATTATGAGTTGTTTCTTGCACACAATGTATAATTATCCCACTTGTGCATGGAACGATCTCATATAGTAGATAAACATCACGTCTAACGTTTGTCTGTTATAAATATGATTGTGTCATTATATATTTATCATTTCGAGTAGATGCAAAACCACTTAATTATCAAGAATCAGTTTATGACTATCCTTGGAAACATAAGTGTAAAACATTCGAAAGTAATTCTAGATACACTCTAGGGATCATATGGGTAATTGCCAAGCGAATAAACTTGTAACTCCCACAAAATCAGAGAACGTTATAATAGTCTAGAATTGTATGACAACATAATACTCCCACTGAATTTGACAACTGTAAGGGTTTCAAATCATGTGAGATATATTTATGTGTTGTTTACTTTCTTACACTTTTGAACAACACCTTCGTAACAACTACTATAGTGTTAAAGAATGTATACTACTTCGTAAATGATGACTTATCCATCAAATGCTTTTAAACTTGAAAAGAAATTTTGGCATGTAATTTCTTCCTTAATAGGTCTACCGTCCCATAATGGTATGTGACGCCTATCTATGATTAAAGCATAACTAATAGACAAAGATTGCTAGTTTGTCTTTTACCATTTTGCGGTAAAAAGTCTTATCTCTAATTTAATAACTCAAAAATATGAAAATTTCTTAACTATTAAAGTTTTCTATGAGTTATGCATTTAGAATTAGACTTTTCTAATATTCCTATTATTCCTTCTTCAACCATGGAAAAGGACTAGGATTGATTTGAATTCTTCTTCCTTGGAAAAGAAATGAGGTTTATCATTTTTTTAAAGATTGACTATATCCTTACACCTTTACGGTTGTAGATCAATTTACAATTATTTGAATAAACCATGTTTATGGTTTAATGTTGCATTAATACATTTAAAAGAATGTACAAAATTCCATCTTAGTATTTTCGATAGTAAATACTTTCAAGAAAATAAAATTACCCAAGTTAACAAATTAACCATAGTATTTTCCTTGAATAACTAGTACCCATGGTGACATAAATTTACTACATCAGTTGATCTGCTAGTAATAAATGTATTCAGCATGGCAACTTGTCGAATAGTTTAATTGACAAACTCTTTTGCAATTCTAGTATATTTAAAGGACTTACATTGCAAGTTAAAACATTGCTTGTAAACATGTTTAGTCCCTTTCTAATGCCTTGAGTTTCTAGATCTCACTAACTAACTCAATTAAGTCTTCTAATCTGATGAACTTAAAACTTTCAATCGAGATCTCACTCATATGAATAGTTTTCTTTCCATCACAATCTTAATCCAAGGCTATCACCTGACTAAAATTACAACTTCAAGTATTCTCAATTAGATGGCATTCAACTTAAATTGTGGGTATTATTTGATGTGTCAAATCAAAGATTATGTATGAAGAAGCATGCATACAACTCCATGGCATAAGTTTTATAAAAAAACTTTTATAGTTCATTTTCTTGAAGATTAAATGACCTAAAGAATTATAGAGTGCTAGAATTATGTATTCAGTAGCCATTATTCGTAGACGCCATTCTATAATCATTTGGGGAGCGATGGCACTTTAATTCGTAAACCCAACACGCTCAGCCAAGATGAAATATCGAGATGGAACACTCTAGCGGATAAGGATACTAATTATAATTTAAAGCACTAGATATATTCAATAATAGGTCTCACTTAAACTTCTTAACAAATCAATTGTTTTATATAGTTATTTAGTCAAATTAATATATATATATATTTGAAAAATATACCCATTGTTTACAACATTTCAAACAAAATTAGTTAAACACATAGGCATATATAAAAAAATATCTAAGACAAAAATAACTTGTAAGCACAAATTTACAAAAATATATGCGCTAAAAATAAATCACATAGCCACATGCATTTATTTAGGTAATAAAATCTTTTTAAACCTAGGGTTTTTAATAGGATATTAAGTCTTCCCTAATTAAATATTTTATGATCTCATTCAAAAAATAAGAAGATATGCCAAATATTCGTAACATTTACTACATGGCAAGTTTGATCCATGAAAACATGCACGTTTATCATGGATCCATATAATCTCTTAAAACAGGTAAAGATTTTATTGTCTATTCAAATAATCACTTAAAACAAGTAAAGATTATTAATAGATCCATATAATCACTTAAAATAAGTAAAAATTATATTGTAGGCATATAATCACTTAAAACAAGTAAATATTATATTGTAGATTCATATAATCATTTAAAACAAGTAAAGATTATATTGTTTTAGGATCGTTACCCGATTAATTTAATTACAAGAACTAACAAGTTAATCAAGTAATTAAAACCTAAAGATCTAACATGTATTATAGGGTTTACAAGATAATCTTTTCTTTACTTAGCAATAACACAAAAAAATTCGTGTGATCCTAGCATTATGGTCCGGCTTTTATAAAAAAATGGTAAACCCTAAAACTCATGTTTTAACAATACAATTATTAAGATCATTAGGTGTTCACTAATTATTGCAATGTTAAAACGGCTCTTGATGCCACTGTTGATTTGTTAGATCTAACATAACATTTATTTTGATAAACAAAACATATAAACATCATAGCACATGCGGAAGCGATTACGGATCATATAATCATAACATGCATATAATTAATTGAACATATAATTAATTGAACATAAAATTAAACGGGAATGTACCTTGCAATGCTTCCAATAAATAGAATGCAAAACACCAATCCAAGATCAACCTAACAAAGGTTGAATTTATGTTCCTGTACACACGTCTCGAACAAGCTACTTGACAAGCTAGGTCACACGATCAGAACCGTGTCGTAGAAGTGGAAAACTCAAAACCGAATCAGCCCTAGAGAAGGGATTCGGCCGAGCATGGCTAGCAAGGGTTTGGGTGATTTCTTTCACTTGAATGAGCAAAAAAACAATGAAAAACCCTTTGTATTTATAGTGGATGTAAGCATAGGGTTAGGAGACAAAACTAAATATAGAGAATATATTATTTGTCTTAAAACTAAAACTTACACCACAAACACATAAATGTTCCCTCAAAAGGGGCGGCCTATTGTGCTCCCAAAATAGTTTTGGGACACAATATTTTGTTTCCACTTTTACTAGTTAATGCCCGTTATTCATTTTCCATTAAATACTTAACGGTCGTTATTCACGGTTATTAACACTCGTTAACTATTTAACTACGTTTAATAAAAACATAATTAAATAATAAAATAGCTCTAAACGTTTGTGTGCAATCTTATAGTCTCGAGTTCGATCCTAACACACGACTATTTAAATTATGTCCACAAACTAACAGTTTTGGCATCGTAGGTACAAGCCCACGTTAAACAATTTTTTATTTTTATTATTTTTTTATTTTTTTAAATCTAACGGATATTTTATATGACACAAAAAATACCTTCTCTGATAAGAGAAATGATATAACTCACTAGTACCATTAAAAATTGATGTCATATCGTTTCTGGTGTTGTATCTCATTCTACTAACGTAGTACCATTTTTTTAGATATGACACAAACTTTAGAACACGACGACTTCTTGTGATCTTATAAACTTATAACTATCCGATTCAGTTTTTTCAAGCAAAAGAGCGGCAAAATATGAATGACTGTACTTATATTTCAGTTCGAAAAGATATTTTGAAATAGGCATTATTTATGTTTAGGTCTTTTAAAACTAAAAACCTTTGCTCCATTCTATAAAAATTATCTACTTTATTATTTATGTTGCTTCTAATAATATCGTTTAGTTTTTCTTTTTAGATATAATTATGAGTAATGTTTTTATAATGGTTTTAAACAGATAGTTAAAGCCCGCTTTAGGACGCGTTAAATCTTGAAATGCGGCCTTTAGGCTACACAACAAGTTAATGCGCGCTACGACATGAGGTACAGTAAATTTTTGATTTAACTTCGAAAAAAGAATATTATTACATGTAAGGAGAATTTTCTAGTTTTAATTATTATGTACAACAATAATCATGAACTTAATATAAATATAATATTAAAATATAATTAAACAATAAAATATTTTTATATGTTTTGCCGTTATAAGCCACGTTTTAAAAACAATAAAACTTCATTTTAGCCGTTAAAACGTATAGCTTATACATGCCGTCAAGTCACGCCTCACACTATTTATAACCATGATTTTTTACTTTAACTTTATAATCTATATACATGCAATAATCACTTATATATATTTTTTATATTAACATTGAGGATACAAATGATTTTTATCAATTAAAACTATTATTTTATTCATCCTAAAATTATTGTCACTTGATGAAAAACGTACAATTTTAAAAAGACATTTATTACTGATTTATTTTTTTTACTTTTTGACAAAATAACAAATTTTTAACTAATTAATTAAATTTTTTTTACAATTTGCAATAATAAATATTAAAAAAAACTAATATAATAAATTTAATCAAATTTTTTAATTTATATTTCATTAGTAAATAATTAAACTAAAATATATTATAAAAATAT
The DNA here is from genome assembly GCA_025667525.1 of Glebionis coronaria. NCBI lineage: Eukaryota > Viridiplantae > Streptophyta > Magnoliopsida > Asterales > Asteraceae > Glebionis > Glebionis coronaria. The sequence goes on from CM046882.1 coordinate 107,192,501, forward strand.
AAACAATAAAAACAAAACAAACAAATATTAATTACACATATCATATAATTCATCTATTTTTTAATGCATACTACACTTTTTAGAAGGAATGAAGTACCCGTTAAGCATTTAATGATTAAACTAATTAAAAGTAACAAATATAAAGTTATCTAACAAATTATTCCAATTAATGAGTCTTTTAAATCATACAGTAATATTTCAAAGACCTCCTTAGCTAGCATCTGATGCTTCCTTTCTTCCACATGCAATTTTCTATGATGTTCCATTCGCTTTGTTTTGCTTTTGGACAAAGTGACCTCCATTGATTGATATGCTATTCTTCGTTGGTGCTATATTGTTCTTTCATACAAACTTTTTCTTTCTCAACCTCAAATGGCAAATGTGACACTTCACTGGTTTCTAGCTATTGGATATAAGATTACGCATGTTAAATATTGATACTGAATATTTGTATACAGAGACGGAGCCAGGAAATCATATTAGGGTGGGCTAAAAAAAAAATCGATCGTAACATACAATTTCTTGTTTTGAAAACTGCATTGACATACGGGTTCAAAGATAACCTTTCGGTAGTGACATACAAAGTATATCTAAACATCCTCACTAATCACTATATATGGTTTTTTTTCAAGAGCTCAGACTGTTTTTCAAATACCATATACGAAAAAATTGAATAGTTCAAATTGATAGTATCCTCACTCCATATATAGTTCAAGACATACTAATATTCCAAATATAAGATGAAAGTATAAAGTGAAGGGGTTAAATTGAATCTTTTTAACTAAAGTACAACCTTAGCAATAAAATACGGTAAAAAAAAAATATTGGTTTCTAGTTCATCTTCCTCGTAAACAACAAAAACCTCAAAACCTCCATTGCCATCTGAGATTCAAATTCTTTGTTTTCAACTCTACTAGCTTTTGAATCCCTTTCTTGTCTTTCTTTCTTTCTTCTGACTTAGTTTTTCGAATCCTAAAATGCTTCAAGTTCTAATATGGTTTCTTGGAACCACCTTCTCACATGGTACGTCCACTGCTGTTAGGGGGGGCCGAGCACCCTCCAGCCCCCCACTGGCTCCATCCCTGTTTGTATATGAATATAATTATATCATCGAATTTGATTTGTCAAATTCTAAACTGATTACTACGACTTTATTGGTTTATATCACATAGCAAAAGTATTCGCGCGATGCGCGAAAGAAACTTTATGATTATCGAAAAGAAAAGAAATATCACATGAGACCCAATTGAGGAATGTTACATTCACTCCCATTTTAAATAAAAACTTTCACATACATATGTGGCATGTTAGTTGCACCAATCACATTGGATTATATTTCCTCTTTCTTTTATAAACTAGCAAATGAAGTCTAGCTCAGTTGGATGGATGCATTTGGTTATAGTCTCCATATAGGGGAGGTCAGGGGTTCGCAATGCCTTGAAGCCCTTTAATGGGAAACTGGATGGCTAGCATGGGGGTGGTATTCTCTTCGTGAGATGATTCGAACTCGGGTCGAGAGACTTGGTGCCTCGGTGGCACGCAAGATACTCCGCTGCATCAAACTGCCGTTTAAAAAAACCAATAATTATTTGACACATAAAAGCGTAGATTTTTTGTGTGAAAATTATAAGTGGATCTAGATATTTTTTTACCCAATTTACTCTATTTTATAAGTTTTGAACGATCTCATTGGTTCATTTTTTTAACGGCTATTATTTTGCTAACCGAACATGTAACTACTCTTGTTTACGGTTAAACCCGCTAGTTCATATGTATTCACATTAAATTGTACGAAAATTTGTCTGTTTTATTAGTTTTTACAATGTGTACTATAACATGTAGTGTTTTGAAATAATACTATTAATTACTGAAGTGTTTTGAAAATATAAGAATGTTTAAATGTCTAGTTGAAAAACAACGGGTTATCAGTTCGACTACTAGGTCATGGGTTCGATCATCGGGTCATGAGTTCGATCATCAGGTCACGGATTTAACAATCGAGTCAACACGGTCGAGTCACTGGTTTACTTGTTCGTCCATCGAGTCAATTAGCATATGATATGCTGACCCAGAATTTAAAACAGGGTGTTGCATAAATTTTTTTACGATTACTAATACTAAAGTTGACTCACATTAAATAAAAACGGGTGTTGCACGTATCAAAAAAATACGTAATTTATAAAAAATTTACCCTGAGCATATCGTTAACTATCTGTTGCTAGGCAATTTTCGCGGGTATTCTCTAGCGGATTAAAAGGTGTTTTAATAATAATACTAAAGTTGTTGGTCGGTCAATAAATGTATGTTTAAGCATTGTTTAATTGTACATATTGTATGATATTTGTATTTTTAAGAAATAGGGTGTTTTAATAAGAGTATTACTTGTGTATTAATATCTATTTTCATTTTCAAGTGTGTATTGTGTTAATGCATTAAAAAATGTACATTATGATAATGTGTGTAAGTTGAAAATTTAAGTGTGAAAAATTTAGTGTTCAAATTCCCAGCTTCTACATTCTCCACTTTAAGTAATTCTTTTTGGGCTTCGAAAATTTATGAACGTAATTTTGGGTAAAGAGTAATCATTAAAGATCTAACTCGTAATCATTTAATATGCTCTTTTCGAATTAAAGCATCAGCTACCACATTGGCTTTCCTGAATGCTAACGAATTTCACAATCGCAATCAGCAAGTAATTCTAACCAGTGTCGCCGCTCATATTCAGTTCCTTCGGAAGAAGAATATATTGAAGACTCTTGTGTAAAGTAAATACTACATACTTCGTACCTTAGAGGTAATGTCTCCAAATTTTAAGAGAAAATGTTACCGCTCCTAGGTCATGGGTAGTATAATTCTTCTCATGAAGTTTAAGTTGTCTTGAAGCATAGGCAATAACTTTATTCCTTTGCATTAGTACTGCTCTCATTCCTTGAATAGATGCATCACAGTAAACGATGAAGTCATCGTTATCTTCTAGTAATGCTAGAATAGGTGCTTCACATTACTTTCGTTTCAATAATTGAAAAGTTACTTCTTGATCTTTTCCCCAGATAAACTTCTTGTTCTTATGAGTCAATTCAGTCAAGGCTTTAGCAATTTTTGAAAAACCGTCAATAATCTTCGATAATAACCACCAATTCCAAAGAATTGTCTTACTTCCTTAGGTGTAGTGGGAATAGTCCAATTCTTAACCGCTTCGATCTTTGCAGGATCCACACGAATTCCTTAGCTATCAATTACATTCCCTAGAAATTGCACGACACTGATCCAAAATTCGCATTTTGAGAATTTAGCATGCAACTCCTCTTTTTTAAGTAATTCGATAATTATAGCAAGATGCTTGACATGTTCTTCCCTATTACGAGAGTAGATAAGAATATCATCGATAAACATGATTACAAATTTATCCAAGAAAGGCTTACACACTCTATTCATGAAGCCCAAGAATACAGCTGGTGCATTGGTTAAACCAAATGGCATCACTTGAAATTCATAATGTTCATATCGCATCCTGAAAGCAGTTTTAGGAAGATCGTCTTCCTTAACTCTCAGTTGATGATAACCTGAACGTAAATCAATCTTTGAATACACGCTAGATCCTTGAAGTTGATCAAATAAGTCATCGATTATGGGTAATGGGTAACCATTTTTTATAGTAAGTTTGTTTAACTCAAGATAATCGATACACATTATAAAAGATCCATCTTTTTTACAAATAAGACTAGAGCTCCCCACGGTGAAATACTTGGTCGAATAAAACCTCGATAAGTCAATTCCTAAATATGACTTAATATCTCTTTCATTTCTAAAGGCGCTAATCGATAAGGTGCTTTGGATACTGGTGTCGCTCCTCAAATCAAATCGATTTTAAATTCAACTTGACGCACTGGTGGAAGACCTAGTAATTCTTTAGGAAATTCTTTAACCACTAGAATATCTTTTGGTCGCTTATCGTCTTGATTCTTCTCCACCACTTGGGCTAAGAAAACTTGACACAACCTCGAGATACGTACTTGTTGGTTTTTAAGAACGATATGAGATTTCGTCGAGTTTTACTTCGATCACCACGGATAATCAAAACTTTACCGTTAATAGGAATATGAACGGCTTTCTTATGATATTAGGATGGTAACCAATCCATTCCAATTACAACGTCAAAACTACCGAGCTTAATTGGCATAAGGTTGATTTCAAAAGATGGGTGTAATAAAGTTAAGATACATCCTCGAATAACAGTACTAGTGATAACTATTTTTCCATTGGCCATTTCTATATCATACTTAGCATTCATCGAAATAGTTAGAATATTCAGCATAGCAGCAAGTTTAACAGATATGTAACTTCTATCAGCTCATGAGTCAAATATTACTTTAACAAAATGTTGATTTAGATGAAACATACCTGTAACTGTATTCTAATCTCGTTGATCATCGTTTAGCAGATAGGCTTTTCCTTAGTAATTGTTCTCTTTTCGGCACTCGTTCCTGAAATTCCCTTTCTCTCCTCAGTTATGGCAAATCATCGTCACTGGCAGTTAATTACTTCCAGTAGTTGGTCCTTTGCTTCTCCAGTCCTTAGTCTGATATCCTACCCTACTACAGTTCTGACACTTGACAGTGTAATATCTGTATGATGTAAGGCACATCTCTGACATAGGGGAAGTCTTCCAGCATAACCATTGCTTGAAGTTACAGCATAAAGTTTAACAATATCTTGTCTCTTGATCTGTTGTTGAAGACGATCATTTTTTTGTTATTGTTGTGATAGTTATTTCTTTAGAAATTATAATTAGTATGAAAGCTCCTCATATCATCAAATTCCCTCTTGTTACTAACCGTCGCTTGCATAGGCGTAGACCTTATTACCTGGTCCATCAACCTTTGAGTAATGGTGATGACTTCCTTGAAAGTTGGGGTTTAAAGGTGGTAAAATTTCCTTCAATACTTCTGGGCAATCCTCCAATAAAAGCTTCCATAAGTTTTTCAGTATTATGCACCATATTAGGACAAAATAATTCCAATTCCTGAAATCTTCGGATATAAGCTTGAATATTATTATCTCTTACTGCCAGATTATAGAATTATTCTTCCATCTTTCGGATTTCATTCCGAGGATAATACTTCTTAGTCAGCAGCTGCTTAAATTCACCCCAAGGTGTCCGATAAGCTTGTTGACTTGTTCTATTCCGATGGGTTGAGCATAAGCATTCCACCAGGACAAAGCTTCCTCAGTCAACGTACCCGTAGCAATTTTCACTTTGCAATCCTTAGCACATTCACTGCGAACAAATATTGGTTCGGTTCTCTTGAACCAACGAATAAGTCCAATAACTCCTTCTGACCTTTATAGTTGAAAGGCTGACAATTCATGAAATCCTTATAAGTACACTTCTTTGTTACATGGACTTCTCTTTGCACAGGATTTCCAGTACTTGTACCAGCTACATTGGCGGCTTGTGCTCGCAAAGCAGTCACACTCTCAGCAACCAATTACCTAATTTCTTTTGGAGACATATTCACAGTTACAAATGTTGTTGATCGTGAATGAGCCATTCTATCACCATTTGCAAGATAATACTAGATAAGAATGATATTGTTTGTTAAGATATTCGTACATGTGAGTATGGAATCAATTAACATATCATAAGACAACGGAAAATTCTAATCCTTTCGATAGACATTTTGTTTCTCACAAACAAATTAAGGAATTCATATATGAGGATTCAATGAATGACGAAAAAATGAAATTAATATGAGATTAGATAACAATATTTGAGAATGAAAGCACACTTTTTATTTTGTATAACAACTCGTTGTTTATATTTACACAACGAGCTTCTTTGTTACATAAAGGAAAACTGTACATATATACAAACTAAAAGTAGATTCAGGCTTAATTTCTCATTTTGATCTCTTCAATCCTATCCAAGATATATCCCGAATCGGATTGCTGGGTAGTCTTAAAATCATCGATGAGAGTCTCTAAGTTAAGCCTAGTTCTCATTAATCCTTCCTTTAGTTCTGTATTCTCATGATTCAACCTTGCCATATCGATCTCACATTGTTGCATCTTATTGCTTAGCTTGATGTTGTGGCGTCGAGTTACATCCAATTTATACTCAAGCCGATTGAGATGCTCTTGGTTTTCCATACTTCCTTTCAAAAGGATATTGATATTTCTCTCCATCTTTCTAAATGTTTCCAATGATATTTCATCAAGATGACTCGCAATTGCAGTTAATTGCTTGTAATGTTTTTCCACTATCCTTGCTCTAGAAACTTCCCTCTCTTCATATGGATCATCACGGCTTTGATTAGGAGATGAATAAAGAACTTCAGGGAGAATAAAATGTGAAGTGGGTGATGGCGTATCGTTCATCATATTGTGTTGGCTCACAAAGTACATCTGAAGGAGAAGGGGTGTAGGTAGGGATGTAACACTCCTATTTTACCTTTACGCAGCGGAACATTGATCTGGGGTATTACTTCATATAACACAAGTCATAATACTAGAAAACAACTCAAAAGAGTGCTTAAATCAACTTTCTTATATATCACTGAAAAATTAGAGTTTTACAATATGAGGTTCCCAAAATCTATGTCAATAATTTTAAGCTTGTGCCTCTTCATGCTTATGCTGCTTCATGCAATCAGTCACAGTTTCCTAAAATATATGCTTACAAATAAACACAAAGGTTGAGTGAATTCATAGGTTTTAAACATATTTTGAATACAAGTATATCATCCGGGCTACAGTGTTATACACCCACATAAAATAGTTATCATACTACACTATGCTCATGACCCCGCTGCTTGACAACCATAACCAACAAACTGCCCTTATAAGAAGGAAGTCTTCCAACTAACCTTAGTTTAGCAAAATAAAGTGAATTTGTTTAGCCAAGCGCGACTTTCCCAGATAGGGGATGTCAACCCACAAATAGTACTATTCACAATCTTAGCGCTCGTTTTCTAGAAATAATTAGCGGTTCACAATTAAAAAGGGACTTAATGGCAGTAAAAAAACATAGTGTCAATAATCATACCATAAATTATTTTAAAAGCACTTGTATTCTAGTTTTAGCATATATCCCACTCACGGGTTTTCAAATCATTTATAAAGACTTTAAAAGTGAGGCTATTAACTCACCTTATGTCCATATAATCCGAGCTATAATCAGATATATCTCATTCACAGATAAACGACTTGGTCATACAAACCACAACTTGGTCTCATAAACAACGGCTTGATCTCACACAAACCTGGATTAATACATTGTGTATAGTATCAAATCTTTAATCTTTTGTTCAATCTTTCTAAGTAGTGTTTATATATTCTTTAATTAATATTTGTTTTTAATTATAGCACCATTGTTCGGGTCATCATACTCAGAAGCCATTCTATAAACGTTTGAGGAGCGAGGGCATTTTAAATCGTAAACCCAACCACTCAGTCAGAACGTAATATCGAGATGGAATATCTTTGTACAAAGCTCCCTACTAACATGATACTTTCATTACTTCCTCATATTTATAATTAATCTTCTTTAGTTTCAAAATTGGCAAGAATAACCCTTTTGGTTATACTTTGGTATAATTACACTATTAACCCCTAAAGTATATAGTTTTAGTATTTGCATTTTAAACCCTAATATTTAACCATAGGGTCTCAAACTTAAAAATATTTATTCTTATATCTTTAACTTTCACAAAATGACACTTTTTTTGGCCCAAAATGTTAAATAGTTTCAAAAATGACAGTTTTAGTCCCTATACTTGTAAAAATCTCATAACAACCTCAAAAATGGACCAAATGATCTAGGATTTTAAACAAAGTTTAAAAACATATTTATAATCATAATAAAAATATTTCTCCATAATTATAGCTTTTGAAATGGGCTTTTGCTTATTATTTCATGTAAATTACAAAACTAGGGTTTTAAGACATCTTTAAGACTTTAACTTATAACTTTCATTTAAAATGATCAAATGACTTAATTTCTTTTAGATTATCTTTCTAACATCTTATTAACAGTATAAAAACTCTAAGAAAGTATTATAACAAGATCAAAGCTTAGATAACAAAGTGATTACCTAGGATGCTCCAAAATGGCTCCTAATGGGGTATATGGGCCATATCTTCCTTATAACTCTTCAAGAACTCCTATTAATCCTTCCAAGGCTTGCTACTGATATTAGGGACTTCTTAGAGCTTCAATGGTGTTATAGGAACATAATTTATATGTGTAGAAGATTGAAAGTGAAGGATGATTCTAAAATGCTAAAGACTCCTATTTATACTATTTCTAACCCTTAAGCTCCAAGTTTTGTCCCTAAACGTGTAAGAACTAGCGAGTAGTGACTAAGGAAGCCTAGGAAAGATCTATGCAAGTCTAAGAATGAGTCATGAGGTCTAGGATCAAAAATATCTATGTATGTGGCTAATATTAGCTCACGAGAAGATATAGATTGGAACAAGGATGTGGCAACTACAAGTAGGTGCATCACCTATTTATAAATATCCGAAAATATCTATTTGTTCTGATTCTAAGTTTAAAAATGGGATGGAAAGTGTTTGAATGCATTTTTGGAGGGAAAAAGCTAGGCAGATAAAAAACTAGGGCTTGTAACTTGTAACTTTGTGATTTTGGTGATTAAGGGTTTAGGAATGTGATTAGTGATGTATTAGGGTATAATTATGGTGTACATATTGTAATTAAGAAGTTTAGGTCTTTGGTTTGAAGTTTAACAAGGGTTTGAGGTAAAATTGGGAAGAAAACCTAGGTGGGTTAGGGTTTCTAATGATTTATGGTTAAGTCTTAGTAAAACTGATTATCCTTCAATTAGATACTGATGTAAACTCAATTTTTACATCCTACATTATCCTTAATGTGTTCATGAAGTCTCTACATTGGTTTTACTAAGTTATTCTTAGTAAATATGTCCAAAGGGTGAAAATACCCATTTTGACCTAATTTATAAGCCATGCATTGAAATGTTGTACCTTGTGCTCTAGGGTACTTGTACATTGTCTTAATATAATATTATTAACCTTAATTAAGTGATATGAATGTTTGTAGACTTGTCCTAAAAGACTAGATAGTGATTCCATGTAGATTTCTTAATATAAGGGTTTTTTCGTCATTAAGCCTAATGACTTTCTATCTTGGGTAGTTAGGGTTTATATCATAATGTAAGATTATTCTAGGTCTTATATAGTATGTTTATGACTTATATAGTTTCTACATTCTTAGTTTAAGGGTTTGTATAGGTTGATCATATTTTAGGGATAATCATGGGAGCTTAAGAGCCTATGCTTTGATAACTTGTACCTTATGCTTTATGAACTTGTAAATTAACTTGAAATAAATGTATAATCTTATTATGATACTTAGTTGAGTTTTATAATTATTTTCAAAAGATTAGACTCTAATTCAATGTGAAATGGATTTTATATGCTAATCTTGGTTACTAGGTCTTAATTTGTAATTAGCCATGGATTAGTGAATATTAGTATTTTGTGATCAATTATCTTTCCTTTATATGATAGATTATAATTAGTATAGTATATTTGATAATAGTATATAGATATTATGTAGTTATATTGCTTGAGACATTGTTTACCAAGGGTTTCTAGGTGGTGATCTAGACTAGTATGTACATTTAATTGTACTTAGTTTTGTATAGTTTTTTCTTACTATTATTAGGTATTATTATGTCTTCAAAGTGTAGTATATAACTTGTTTATAATCCATAATGACTTATTCATATGCATTCTTCATTCATAGTTTAACATTTTTGAGTTTATAACTCATTTAAAGGGATTCTAGGGTTTCTATGGTAATTTAGCACATCATAGTTACATTTGAGATGTTCTTATCAATTTTGAAATTATTAGATCACTTTTAGATCTTAAACTTGATATATATACATTGTATTTCCAACATATTGGAATATATTGAAGTAGCAGTTTAGGTTGTGAGAAATAATTCATCTTACCAAGTAAGGCATAAAAGCAAAAATTTCCAGCCAAATTTTCATACTCATATAATCATAGCACCTAGCATAGATGTGAAATTTATGGGTTGTCATAGTCTCTCCCCCTTAAATAAATCTCTCCCCGAGATTATATTGGTAAAATAGCATATCAAGGGCAAACATAGCTCTTAGGTGCTCAAATTCTTTCTTAGAATCTTATTCACATATCAAGAAACAGCTTTACTGTTGATATTTAGTTCATCACCAAACGGAATATATAAAACATACCATTTAATTGCATAAATCTTCCTTAGATTGTAAAATACGAAAAGGATTGTGATTATGACTGAGTTCTTGGGAAACTCAAGTCAATATGTCACAGCTCAATTCAAAATCTTGAATTGATTATCGCGTTCTTCAAAATCAATTTAGGTAATTGATAGAGAAAACATCTTTCTCAAATAGATACTATTTAATATGGTGTAGTTTCTCATTCCCAGTGAGAATTTTTAATCAAAATAACCTCTCGGATTATCTTAAATCACCATTTTAATCTAGCAGATTCTTAATTATCATAATTCAACGTTTTACGAAGTTCCATTCTAATATAATCCTTCCAATAGTTTCATGAACTATTTTGGATTTCATAAGTTGAAAATATCCAACTTAAACCCAACAGATACATAAATGGCACTTCTTTCGATAGAGTGCCTCAAATAGTATTGCTTTGATTTTAGCATGACAACAATTGTTACACGGGAATTTTTACCAATGATAAGTGTCCTTCCAAAATTTATAACACATACATGGAGTATGTAGTTTAGTATTTGGATAGTTCTTCCACTTAACACATTAGTATACATAGGTAAGCATAACATACAAATTTTGAGTATACTTTTAGAATCAAGTTGTGACACAATCGTCACGATCTTAGATGATACATATTGATACTCTATGTTGGCAGATTATTTCACATACATCCTTGTCAGAGTTTCCATATTATCAATATCCTAGATAGGAATAAATCTTATAGCTCTAGTAAAATAATCGACAATGATCCGGATGGCATCAGGTCTACTTGAAGTAACAAAATCCTTATTGTTCTTTCCTATTTACATGGAGGAAATTCAGGTTGAACTAGTAAGTCGGATGACTTAATATTCTGCTTTAAAGCATAATATAAGGATTTTCAAAGTTTCTTCGAGTTGAATGGAATACTTCGACTTCCAAGTAATTACAAATTCAAAATCTAAGAATATTGACGTATCTTCCAATATACTATATAGTAATATACGTAATTTCTCACTAACGTTTTATTAGGTCTATACTTGTCTTATATCGAATATTCTTAAGTCTATTTATAAATTCTTACTAACATAAATATGCGTCCAACTTTATGTAAGGAGGAAATAATAAATTTGGTGATTTAGATTTATTCACTTGACTGAAGAAGCGTCCTAATTCAATCAAATAAACATAATGTAAATCATCGACTTAGAAATTTTCGACATAACACAAATATTTATTATACCCCTAGATTTCCTTCTTACTTATTCGTAGGTAAGACGTCATGTATATAAAATCTAAGAATACGGTTTCCTAGAGACGAACGACGCTTAAATAGAAGACGATATTTTATTCCCCATAAAATACAAAATAATCCTGCCAAACATATGATTTATAGCCATTTGCTCTTACAAATCCTAGTCCAATGATCTACTATGTTGAAAATCCGACACCAGATGGTGAAAATTTCTGTGTGACGTAGGGTACATTTCTTACACAAAAGAAAATTTCCATCATCTTCACCGTAGATTGGATTAGTAATAGTTTCTCGTTCATTATAATTTACGGACGTTCTTTCCTTGCTGAATTTATGTTTAAGATTTTTCGGATTTTTGCACAGAATTGTGCAAAATTACCTTGTTCATCAAATTTTGGGATATGTTAATGACTTCTTCCAATAATTTGGGATTTTTGGAAGTGGTAATATTTCCTTAAAATCTTTGATAAAATTCCTCGATAAAATCTTTTGATAAAACCTTCTGATGAAATTCCGTGATAAAATCTTTTGATGAAGGCTTTTATCATCCTATAAAATACAACTCTACTAACTCTTGAAATCTCCGCATGTATGTCTTGAGGTTATTTCCTTTCATCGCTAGATAACGAAATTCTCCTTTCATCTTCTCGATCATCTTTATAAGTGATAATTTAACCAAGCGATCTCACGAACCTCTTTTATCTCAGTAGGTTGAGTATAAATAATCCACCAGGATAACTGATAAAGTGCTATCTCATTTATAGCAAGCTTCATTTCTTAATTCCAAATACGATTGCTACGAGAGAAAACTGATTAATTTGGATTCTTCAATCCAACGGGTGATACTAATAGCATCTTTTCTTCCTTGAATATTAAAAACTAACTAACCATAGAATCGTCTTTTGAATATTACTTCTTATTGACTATTTGTAATTCCAGGATTGCAGCCATGTTATTGTTACTCATTCGTCTAACATCTTCAGGTTTAAGGTATACTTATATCAGAAAACATTTGTCTCATATGTATATAGATACATATAAATGCTTATCGAACACAAGGTATATCTTTTGGGTTTATTTGGTATATAGGAAACTTATCATGTTGATTATCATTCATATCTACGGATAATAAATTCAACTATGAAACATAGTTCCAAAGTTTACAAAGGATTTATAAAGATATGACTCATACATAATCGTAACATAAATAACCATGATATGCAACAACTTGTATTATATAATAGCCAAGCATACCATATATCCTTTTAAGTCTTTCTTCAAAATTGTGGGTTATATTCAACTGATAATTCGTATTATCGTCGAAGATAACAAAAATTCCAAAAGTATACACTTTGTCAAGTTTATGCTTTCTTCTTGAATCAACGCAATTTGGTTCATAATCATTTATGAGAAAACCAAGAAATAGGGGTTTCTTACTCCTTAAAAATAAATATGAAACGACAAGATGAGAAACACAACTTTTATTTATTAACAACTTGTCTTGTTTATACTTACAGGACAAGCTTCTCTATTAACATAAAAGCAAAGACATAAAGTTGAAAGTATTTTCAACTTCTAGTCTAATGTCTTCATCTCTCCTTCTTGAGTTCTTTGATGGCATCAAAATGACTTCGTATATCGGCTCGATGTCTAATTTGAATGTACTCAATGACTAACTCAAGAGTAGAAATCTTCAGTCGAGCTTGAACAATCTCTTCATCGTGTATCATCTGTCTTCTTTGCAACTTGGCTTTAGCTTCTTCTAAATCTCCTTCTAACTTCTCAAAATCTCATTGTATAATTCTTCGACCTTTCTAAATTCCTTCAACTTTATCTTTAAGATCTTCAATACGCTCGTGAGGAAGTTCTTTCAAATTGGGTAGGGTATCTTTAAGTTGTTGTTCATAGGTATTTTTGGGTAACTTTTCAGATATAGGTGGTGGTACATTAATAAGGTAAGGTGTTGGATAAATTTTGGTGTCGAGGTGTAAAATCTATTTCTTCATTATATGCTCGTATAACTTGTATATAGGGGTCGTCATCAAAAGGTAAAATGGATTTTGGGATTTTCTGATCTTTGGGTGAATTTTCTGAAGTATCATATGGTTTATTCATCGGGGGATTGGAAATATACTTTGGGAAATCATCGGGAATACTTGCAGAATGCTCATCTTGAGAATCCGATAAGATGATAATAGGAGGAAGATAGGAATACATATTTCTGGAGACGTCGATAAATCCTAATTTATTATGTATATAATATTACTTACTCATAAGTATAATCTTTATACTTATACATAAACATGGTATCATTACACATTGTTCTGGAGAGTAGCAAGTATAGGTATTTACATTACTCTTGTAGCAGCACTGGCTTTTGGCACGGAGGACTTTCTTGAAATTATTTTAAAAGTAGTTATAGTCAAGATTTTATTTTTGTTCTCTATAACCATGGCTCTGGGTACCAATCTGTAACACCTCCATTTTACCTTTACGCACCAGAACATTGATTTGGGGTATTACTTCATAGATCATAATACTAGAAAACAAATCAAAAGAGTGATTAAATAAACTTTCTTATATATCATTGAAAAATCAAAGTTTACAATATGAGGTTCCCAAAATCTATGTCAATAATTTCAAGCTTGTGCCTCTTCATGCCATCCTTATCCTGCTTCATGCTATCAGTCACAGTTTCCTGAAATATATGCTTACAAGTCAACACAAAGGTTGAGTGAATTCATAGGTTTTAAACATATTTTGAATACAAGTATATCATCCGGGCTACAGTGTTATACACCCACATAAAATAGTTATCATATTGCACTATGCTCATGACCTCGCTGCCTAACATAACCATAACCAACAAACTGTCCTTATAAGAAGGTACTCTGCCAACTAACCTTAGTTTAGAAAAATAAAGTGTATCTGTTTAGCCAAGGTAGGAACCTTCAGCTGCTGGCAAGCGCGACTTGCCCAGATAGGGGATGTCAACCCCCAAATAGTACTATTCACAATATTAGCGCTCATTTTCTAGAAATGATTAGCGGTCACAATTAAAAAGGGAGTAAGTAAACATAGTGTAAATAAACATACCATAAATCATTTTAAAAGCATTTGTATTCTAGTTTTAGCATATATCCCCCTCACGGGTTTTCAAATCATTTAAAAAGTAATTAAAAGTGAGGCTATGAACTCACCTTATGTCCATAGAATCCGAGCTATAATCAGATATATTTCATTCACAGATAAACGACTTGGTCATACAAACCACAACTTGGTCTCATAAACAACAACTTGATCTCACACAAACTTGGATTAATACATTGTGTATAGTATCAAGTATTTAATCTTTTGTTCAATCTTTCTAAGTATTGGTTATATATTCATTAATGAATATTTGTTTGTAATTCTAGCACCATTGTTCGGGCCATCATACTCAGAAGCCATTCTATAAACGTTTGAGGTGTAAGGGCACTTTAAATCGTAAACCCAACCACTCAGTCAGAACGTAATACCGAGATGGAATATCTTTGTACAAAGCTCCCTACTAACATGATACTTTCATTACTTCCTCATATTTATAATTAATCTTCTTAAGTTTCAAAATTGGCGAAAATAACCCTTTTGGTTATACTTTGGTATAATTACACTTTTAATCCTTAAAGTATATAGTTTTAGTATTTGCATTTTAAACCCTCAATATTTAATCTTAGGGTCTCAAACTTACCAATATTTATTCTTATATCTTTAACTTTCACAAAATGACACTTTTGGCCTAAAATGTTAAATAGCTTAAAAATGACTGTTTAGTCTCTATACTTGTAAAAATCTCATAACAACCTCAAAAATGGACAAAATGATCTAGTATTATAAAACAAAGTTTCAAAACATATTTATAATCATAATAACAACATTTCTCCAGAATTATAGCTTTTGAAATAGGTTTTTGCTTATTATTTCATGTAAATTACAAAATTAGGGTTTAAGACAACTTATAACTTTCATTTAAAATAATAAAATGACTTAATTTCTTTTAGATTATCTTTCTAACATCTTATTAACAGTATAAAAACTCTAAGAAAGTATTATAACAAGATCAAAGCTTAGCTAACAAAGTGATTACCTAGGATGCTCCAAAATGGCTCCTAATGGGGTATATGTGCCATATCTTCCTTATAACTCTTCATGAACTCCTATAAATTATTACAAGGATTGCTACTGATCTTAGGGACTTATTAAAGCTTCAATGGTGGTATAGGAACAAGATGTATAAGTGTAGAAGATTTAAAGTGAGGGATGATTATAAAATGAAGCTAAAGGCTGCTATTTATATTATTTCTAACCCTTAAGCTCCAAGTTTTGCCCCTAAACGTGTAAGAACCAGGGATTAGTAACTAAGTAAGCCTAGCAAAGATCTATGCAAGTCTAAGAATGAGTCATGAGGTCTAGGATCAAAAATACCTATGTATGTGGCTAATATTAGCTCACAGCAAGATATAGATTGAAACAAGGATGTGGCAACTACAAGTAGGTGCATCACCTACTTAGAAATATCCCAAAATATCTATTTTATCTGATCCTAAGTTTAAAATGGTAGGGAAAGTGTTTGAATGCATTTTCAGAGGGAAAAAACTAGGCAGATAAAAAACCATTGCTTGTAACTTTGTGATTTTGGTGATTAAGGGTTTAGGAATGTGATTAGTGATGGATTAGGGTATAATTAGGGTTTATACATTGTAATTAAGAATTTTGGGTCTTTGGTTTGAAGTTTAACAAAGGTTTAAGGTGAAATTGGGAAGAAAACCTAGGCGGGTTAGGGTTTCTAATGATTTATGGTTAAGTCTTAGTAAAAGTGATTATCCTTCAATTAGATACTGATGTAAACTCAATTTATACATCCTACATTATACTTAATGTGTTCATTAAGTCCCTACACTAGTTTTACTAAGTTATTGTTGGGAATCTAAGTTTATTAGATTCCCTGTATCATATATTTAAACACAAATCAAGCTGTTAGATATTAACTTGCCTGTGCCTAGGAGGCAGGCAAGTATTGCAAGACTCACAGAGATCTAAGTCTCTGTGAGCAACCTCAGAGGAGTCCATGTCAGAGACATTGTCAAGGAAGTCGAAGATTACTTGAAGACATACTCATTGGCTGTGATGGATAACAACCAAGATGTATCAGGGACTCTGAGGGGTTGGGGGTTAACAGGGGTGGCAATACCCTGTTAACACTCATCACACTTTGGACATACCTTAGTGTGTATGAGACTATGAAGAAAAAGGAAATTATGTCAACTCTGTTTCTCTAAAGCATTGTGGCAGACTACCAAGAATAGAAGAGCATATTGTGACAGAGGTCTGACAAGTGTCTGTTTAGTGTAGTCACCATCAACTAATACTTGGAGTCAACCTCGTACCACTATAAATAGGTTATGTAGCCTAGCGTTAATGTTTAACACTTTGATAGAATTCACACATTAACTCTTAGAGCTTATAGAACCAAACAGTTGCGACTGTGTTCATAAGTTAGGTTTTAGTTTGTCCAAAGTGTGCACAACACATTGTCATCAAACGGTGTTATCCATAACACTTGTAATTCTTTATTATACAATAATAAGTATTACGTTCGAAAAGTAATTAAGTGTGTTGATTAGTTAAGTTTATTGTTTCAAGCTTGGTTTAGGGACTTTCAATTGGTATTAGAGCGGTGTTTGATATTAAAACCTTCATAAACATCGTTCTAAGGTTTATAATCAAGATCCACCATGCCTAAAACAAGCAATACACCACCACCGTCTTCTGGGAACAACAATAATGCACCACCAACATCACCAAGACTCACTCCTCCACCTCAAAATGAAGATGATTTACCTCAACTTCTTGACTCAAGAGGCGGATCTCATGTCACCAATGTACCAGTCTTTGATGAAGATGATTTTGCAAGTTGGAAGAGTCAATTCCTCGTGTATCTCGACGGACTTAAACCATTTCTTCTAGAAATTCTAGATAATGGACCTTATGTTCCCATGGCGCTTACCTCTACTGATGAGAATCCTCTTCCCAAAACTCTCAAGCAGTGGACTTCAGCTCATAGGAAATTGGCAAACCAAGACAAACGTCTCAGGAGCATCATTATATCCTGTCTTCCCAACCACATCATGAAGTCTGTAATTCAGTGTCCTATAGCCAAACAAATGTGGACATACCTTATCCTTGGTCATGAAGGACCCTCTAAAACTAGAGAAACCAAGATTCAGGCACTCAGACTTCAGTTCAATGCTTTCAAGGTACTTGAAGGTGAAAAGGTTCAACAAACATATACAAGGCTGAAGATTCTTCTCAATGACCTTGCTATGAATGATGTCACCATTGGTCAAGCTGAAGTAAATGCCACATTTTTCAATAGCCTTCCAAGAAAATGGCTGAGTATGAATTAGACTCAGAGAGCCAATAACTCAATCAAGAATGACACCTTAGCTCAGCTATATGGAAAGTACAATTATAAAGAAGGGTTGATTGATACCATATACAAATCAGAGACTAAAAGATTTGTAGGTCAGGGAGCAACATCAAAAGCTTTGATTTCTTCCCCACACCCTCATGACAGCGACTCTGATGTTGAAGAAGACACATGCAGCAGCCAAGAGTTCTTGACAGACCTTAATGCTGAATTTCATGAAAGAGCCTTGCTAGCTACTCAAAGGAGATTCTACAAAAGATCAGGGAGAGTAGGATCAGCTAGCAAATAAATCGACAAATCAAAAGAAACTTGCTTTGCCTGTGGAAAACTTGGACACTTTCAAAAAGACTGTCCTTCCACAAAGACATCATTACCTTCTTATCCATCATCTTCCACCAAACCATACAAGTTCAAATCACAACATAACAACTCATCTTACCAATTCAACTCCTCAGACAATGAGAAGAAGGATTACAAGAATAAGTATAAGGCACTTAAAGCTGAGTTAGAACAGATGAATTTGAAGCTTGAAGCTCTGTCTAAGAAGAAAGGGGGTGATAAGAAGACAGAGAAAGGGTTGGTAGCTGAAGCATATGATTGGAATGATGAGCCACTGACCTCAGACGAGGAAGATACTACTAGAGTCAGGGCTTTCATGGCAATAGCTGAGGATGAACCAGCTGTTGGGAAAGGAGATGCAAGATCAGGACAATGGGTTGACATCACTATGAAAAGGTACACAGGCTTCTATCTATGTCTTAAAGTGATGAACGCAAACATGTCCTTGATTACACCATTGTTGATTTACACTTTGTTGAGGAACAAAGAAAGAACTTGCTGGATAAGTTTCACTCTGTTAAACATGAACTATTAACTGCTAGGGCTGAAAGTGAAACTCTCAAACAGGTTAATTCTGAAAAGATATCTCTTCAAAACAAAGTTAATAGGTTAACCTTAAAGAATAGTGCCTTAAATGATCAAGTTTCTGAATTAAATAAGGTTATAGAAAAATGGTTGTGCAGTAGGTTCACTATAGATGAATTGCTTAATGATGAACTACCTGCTAACATTAAAAAGGATATCTCTACCAAGAAAAACAAATTGAAAATTCTCACCAAACCCAAAGAGATTGTTTTCAAATCTATAGAGACAATTCATATGTCAGATCCCCTATTGACTGATGTACCTGTCTCTGAAGATGTGGTTGATTTACCACCCTTACCAAAACTCTCAGGAGTTGAACCCAGCAGTTCTTCTAGAGGAGCTAAGGCTGAACCCAAAACAGAAGTTAAGAAACCACCAGCTAAGTTATTCGTTGTACCAGCTAAACAATCAGTTAAGAAAGTTGCATTTAAGCCTGTCTCAACTAAATCTGTTAACAAAGTTGATTCCTCAACTGAAGAACGCCTGTTGTCATTGATGAAAGAAGTAGAACTCTTGAAACAACATATTAAGCCTTCCGCTGAATGCTCTACTTCCTATGAACCTAAGTCTATTCTAGGAGAACCCAAAGGTGAAAGGATAGTCAAACCTTACTGCAATATTTGTAAAAACTCCCATCACATGACCATAGATCATGATAGACAAATGGCTGTTAAGAGATCTCAGACACCTTCTAGGGATAGACAACAGGCTTCTAGAAGACAATTAGGTAATTACAGACCTTACCCTCCTTGTAAATTTTGTGGATTCACAGACCATCACTCAGATGAGTGAAGTGACTTTACAGGATGTGATATCTGTGGAAGGTTCACCCATGAGACAGCTAACTGTCCTTCCAATCGTCAAAAGTGCTTCAAGAACTCAAGAGTTGCTAATCAGCAATTTAGGGAACCCACTGGAAAGTGGGTTCACCATAGGAACTAACTTGTTTCTATGTATCTGTGCAGAAACACCTTAAGGAATTGGTATGGTATCTAGACAGTGGTTGTTCTAGACACATGACAAGGATTCGACAATACCTGCACAGATACTCAAAGGAGCCAGGTCCTAAAGTGGTGTTTGGGGATAATTCTTCAGGCGACACAGAGGGATACGGCTCAGTGAACTGCAATGGGATAACTTTTACAAGGGTTGCATATGTGAATGGTCTTAAGCACAATCTTTTAGCATCAGCCAATTGTGTGATGCTGACTACAAGGTTTTGTTTACTAAGACTTGGGGAACCATATTCAACAAGAAAAATGATGTGGTGCTTATTGCACCAAGAAGGAGAGATGTGTATGTCATCAACATGGCTACTTGCTCTAAAGATAGCTCCAACTGTTTTCTAGCCAAAGCCTCTGAAAGTGTCAATTGGTTGTGGCACAAAAGACTGTCTCATCTCAACTTTAAGAACATCAACAAGATAGCCACACAAAACCTGATTGATGGTCTACCTTCAGTGACTTTTTCTAAAGACAAGACTTGTTCAGCTTGTGTCAAGGGAAAGCATCACAAGTCTTCTTTTAAGACCAGGCAATCATTCTCTATTGACAAGTGCTTACATCTCCTTCACATGGACTTGTTTGGGCCTGTCAAACCTCAGACCATTAATTACAACAAATATACTTTGGTCATAGTTGATGAGTTTTCAAGGTATACATGGGTTTTCTTCCTCAGAAGGAAAAGTGACGCTGCTGATACCATCATGTCCTTCATCAGACAGGTTGAAAATACGAATGATGTTAGAGTCAAAGCTCTAAGAAGTGATAATGGTACTGAATTCAAGAATCAACAACTTGAATTCTTTTGTGATGAAAAGGGAATATCACAAAACTTCTCTTCAGTTGGCACCCCTGAACAAAATGGTGTGGCTGAAAGAAGAAACAGGACTCTGATTGAAGCAGCCAGAACTATGTTAAATGGTGCAGCTTTACCAAAGCAATTTTGGGGAGAAGCTGTTCACACTGCATGCTACACTCAAAATAGATCAATCATTGTCAAGAGACATGGCAAAACTTCCTATGAAGTTTTCAGAAATAGAGCTCCAGATGTCAGCTATTTCTTTGTTTTTGGATGCCCTGTGTTCATTTATAACTACAGGGATAAATTTGGAAAATTTGATGAAAAGGCTGATGATGGTTTCTTCTTAGGATACTCTCCAACTGCCAAGGCCAACAGAGTATTCAATAGTAGAAGACAAGAAGTAGAAGAAACCATTCATGTCAGATTCAATGAAGATGATGACGTCATACAAAGATCAGGAACAGAGGGTGATGAAATTGATTTTAATGAAAACGTGTCTTTCCCTAGTGATGAATTCTCATAACCAAGAACCCCCTGTCATCACCATCATCACTCCAACACACTCACTCCTTATGTTACTGCATTTGACCCTCTGTCAACACACAAAATTGAAGTTCCTTCTTCTCAGGGACTTGATGAAGAAGAACCACAGCCTTCTTATAGTCCTTCTTCCTCAACTGCTGAAGATGACTCACCAATTCTTCAAATCCCTGAAGACTCTCCCACTGACAATGAATCTGTACCCCTTTATATAGCTGAAGTTGACACAGATACTGAGGTCATCTTTGAAGAAAGTCCACTTATTCAGCAAGATGAAACTCAAATAGTGCTAGCTACCTCCACAGATGTCCCTGTCCATGATTCCCCAGCTCCTCAAACTAAATGGTCAAGAGATTAACACATTCTTCTTGTCAACATTATTGGGGAACCTAATGCAGGGGTTACTACTAGACAACAAATTCATGACTCAGAGTCAGCCTCAACCAACGAATGTCTCTTTGCTGAATTTCTCTCTCAAATTGAACCTAAGAGAGTAGCTGAGGCTCTTATTGAAGATGAGTGGGTAGCTGCTATGCAGGAAGAAATTAATCAGTTCAAAAGGAACAAGGTATGGACTCTAGTGCTAGCTCCACCTGGTAAGAACATCACAGGCACTAGATGGATTTATAGAAATAAGATGGATGAAATTAGAAACATCATCAGAAATAAGGCTAGGCTGGTAGGACATGGGGTATACACACACTGAAGGGATTGATTATGATGAAACGTTTGCTCTTGTGGAAAGACTTGAAGCCATCAGAATCTTCCTTGCTTATGCTGCATATATGAACTTCACTGTGTATCAGATGGATGTTAAGAGTGCCTTCCTCAATGGAGATTTGGCTGAGGAAGTATATGTTGAACAGCCTGAAGGATTCGAGAACAACGAGTTTCCTAATCATGTGTACAGACTACACAAAGCCATGTATGGGCTAAAACAAGCTCTAAGAGCATGGTATGAAACTTTATCTAATTTTTTAACTGAAAATAAATTTGTCAGGGGTTCCATTGATAAAACACTCTTTACCTTCAAGGACAAGAGTGATTTCATCATTGTGCATATTTATGTGGATGATATCATCTTTGGGTCAACCAATGTTAATCTTAGTAAACGTTTTGCTAAATTAATGACCAATAAATATGAGATGAGTATGATGGGTGAATTAACTTACTTTTTAGGTTTTCAAATTAAACAATGTCCTAAGGGAATTTCAATTTGTCAGGAAAAGTATGTTAAAGATTTACTTAAAAATATGACTTGGCTAATTGTGCATCAGTGAAATGCCCCATGCTTCCACCCAACAACTTGGGTCCTGATGAGTCAGGGGTCTCTGTTAATGAGACTTTATACAGAGGCATGATTGGGTCACTCATGTATTTAACAGTCAGTCTTCCTGATATCTAATTCTCCACATGTCTCTGTGCAAGGTACCAAGCTAACCCAAAAGAATCACATCTAGTGGTTGTTAAGAAAATTTTCAGGTATCTCAAAGGAACAACCTCCCTAGGTCTATGGTATCCCAAGGAATCAGGCTTTGATCTCAAGGCCTATTCAGATTCAGACTATGCTGGATGTTGTATTGACAGGAAAAGTACCTCAGGTAGCTGACAAATCCTAGAAGGAAAACTGGTTGGATGGAGTGCTAAGAAGCAAAACTCTGTGGCCATGTCATCAGCTGAAGCTGAATATGTTGCTGCTGCCAGCTGTTGTGCTCAGGTACTCTGGATAAAGAGTCAATTGGCTGATTATGAGATCCTACATGACAAAGTGCCAATCTTCTATGACAACACAAGCGCCATTGCCATCTCCAACAACCCTGTTCTTCACTCTCAAACTAAAAACATTGATATCAGGTATCATTTTATCAGGGATCACATAATGAAGGGAGATATTGAGCTGCATTTTGTTCCCACTGAGCTGCAACTAGCTGTATTTTCATAAAGCCTTTGGTTGAACCTTCGTTCAACAGGCTAGTTGCTGAGCTAGGGATGCTTAATATCTCAAAGCCTGTGGCTTGCTAATTAATGTGTTCATTAAATGTCTGATTAAATATTAAATGTTTTTCACATGAAACTAGGTAGTTACTTTCCAAGTAAATGCTAAAAATCATTCCCTATATTTAATTATTTCTTTTCCGAATAACGAGGAGACAAATGGTTTTGAAAGGTCAAGGGACCCACTTGTGCAGTCTTTTTCCCACTACGCATTAAATGCGTTTGAATAACTGTTTCAAATTTTTGAATATAAATATTGTCTCACGTTTCTTCTCACCTACCACTATTCTCATTTCTCACAATCTCGTCTCTTTCTAAACTTTCTCTCTCTAAACCTTCTCACCATTTTCGTTTTCTTCAACCTTGAATCCATGGCGTTCCCAGTTCCTAAGGCTTCTAACGTCACTTTCGAACTCAATGAGAGCATCCTTGCTTCGAACAACTCGATTGGATGGCTCAAGGCTCCTAACGATTCCTACACAGATCTGGTGAACTTTATGAAGAATTGTGATGTAATTGAAGCACTCATAAAGACCCCATCCGTTTTCTACCAAGAATACCTTAGGGAATTCTGGTATTCTGCTGAAGTCATTGACGACACCATCACTTTTAGCCTCTCGTGCAATGAACACCCCTTTGCCTTCTCTCTCAAATATTTTGCAAATGTGGCTGGGCTAAGACATGGAGATGAATGCCTGAAGGTTGTAGACAAAAAGGCTGTAAAGGACGCCCTTTCCACACTTAAACCCATTCATGATGTAAACCCAGCTCTCACTCCTGCTGAAGTTCTTGCCAAGTCTCCTCTGAAGATCAAATACTTTTCCCCTATGTGGCATGTCCTCTTCACTCACATAGTCAAGTCCCTAGGTGGTATGCAGGGTTCTCAAGACCAAATGTCTTTTAATCACCAATCCATTGCTTTTGGGCTGATATGGGGCACAGACGTAGATGTTGGAAGCATACTTTTCTTAAACCTTGTGGAAAAGCTTAAGGGAGCAAATCAGGCCAGGGAGAAAAATATCTGCTATGTTCGCTTGCTTTCTCTTCTCTTCGAAAGCCTGTTGGGTGACAACTACCACAACTCAGCACTCACAACCCTGAAGCCATATCGTATTACTGGAGCTATCTACAAGGAGATTGGATCTGAAGATGTGCCTGCTACTTCTCACATGCTGAACATTTCCAATAAACAACATTTTGTTGTGAAGTCCTTGCTCCCTTCCTCTGAGAAGGTGAATACATCTGATGTGTCTGGAAAGTCTGCGTCTTTGACCTCTGGGCAGCACACCACGACGTCTAAGGCAACAACTGGCCAACAACCAAAGAAGAAGAAAAATCCATCTTCTTCCCAAACCAAAACTATTGCAAAGGCCAGGGTGAAGAACAACGTGAACCTCTCATCCTCCTCTGGTCCAGAGATTCCTGTGGATTCAGAGACTTCAGCTGACCAACAACAAGGGTCTAGCGTCTCGATGTCAGTCGAGACAAAAGGGAACCTGCCTAATTCTGCTGATATCGCACAGGTAATCAGTCTTATCATTTTTAGAGGTCCACAAGCAGCCACTCTCAAATATCTATAGGTGAGAGTGGTGAAGTTAGGGTTATCCTTGACCCATAGGAGTCTTTGTATGCACTTAGAAATCATTTAAGACTTCTGTACACCTTGTCCATGCACCAGGGAGTGATTCATTTGTGTTTATAAAGCACCCCGATGACCCTGCACCCTCTAGACAGTATTCAGGCAAACAACAATCTGAATACATATATGTCTCGACCTAGAGTAGTTGTACCTCACACAGCCTCTTGGTTCCCTCAGAAAAAGAATCCCAAAAGTTTTACTTTTAGGCGACCTGAATAATCATCCTCAGCTCTCCTAGGGACAACGTTACAAGACGACCTTACCCTACATCTTTTTCACACTTAAATGAATCCCAAAGGATTTATCCTTTCAGGGGGAGCTGAATCATCACCCTCAGCTTTCCTAGGGGCAGCGTAACAGGCGATCTTTACCTACATATGTTTCACAAATAAAAGAGTCCTAAAGGTTTCTTAACCTTTTAGGGGGGCTGAATAATCACCCTCAGCCTTCCTAGGGGCAGCGAATGGCGATCCTTAACAACATATGTTTCACAAATAAAAGAGTCCCAAAGGTTTTAACCTTTTGGGGGGGGGGTTGAATAATCACACTCAGCTTTCCTAGGGGCAGCGAATGGCGACCATTACCCTCATGCTTTTCACTCTTAAAAGAATCCCAAGGATTTATCCTTTGGAGTGGCTGAATAATCACCCTCGGCCTCTCTGGGACAGCGAACTAGCGACCATTCCCCTTATTTATTTCACTGTTACTAATTTAAAACAACTTGTAGGCTGATGTTGTACAGCCAAACATTGAATCTCTGGAGCAGGCAGATAAAGAAGCTGGTACATTGATTCAGGATCAACCAAACGAGGAAGAGCCCATGCCTGATGTTGAAGAGGATGTGCTCTCCTTAGTAGATGACTTCTCTGAACCTGAATCCGTGCCTGATGATGAGATTCTCCCTGAGGGGATGATTGAAGAGGAGGAGGATGAAGAAGATGATGACCAGCAATCTCTGTCTCCTCCAAAGGATATCGTTGTGTCCACACCAGTTGTTGATACCACTCCTCCTCCCAAGGAAGCTGTAGTAACTCCCACCTCTACTACCTCTGTCACTACAGTCTTCCAAAGGCCTGAATATGATCCAACAGCTGAATTCTTATTGTTTGATCATCCTACCTAAACCAACTTTGATATATTTCCAAGGGAGGATGATTATGCATAACAAAGTCTGAACATCCATGATCTTAAAACTGAACATCATCAATCAGACATGGAACACCTGTCAAGAAAGCTGGACATCATAAAATCTGAAATGCATTCTTTCACTGTCAACTTTCCAAAGATCATCACACAGGCAGTTAGGGATGCAGTCACTGACCCTATTAAGGATGGTACAAGAAAGGGAGTGTCCCAAGGACTTAGTCATTTGTCCACACGTATCAAAGATGCCATCGTCACAGAGGTCCCTGCACTTTTCAATGCTCATGAGTTAACGATGCATAGAGAGTTTGAAACTGTACGAAACAGGCAAATTCGTCACACCAACTTTATTATTGATCGTGTTCATCACAACACAAATGGTAATTGCAACCACCTGCTGAAAATTGCCAGAGCTTCAAGAACCAGGCAACGAGAAATGGTTACCTCTGTTGAGCAGATTGCTAGGCACTTTTAGGCACGTTCATCCAAACGTCTGAAAAGATAGGCTGAACGTGAGGGGGAGAAGGAAAAGGTACTTAACCTTGAATATGCTAAATAAAGCTTAGACTATGCTGACAACACTATCCCTTAACCTGTCCCTCTCCAAGTCATCACTCCAGTAATTATACCTGATTATGAGAATGAAATTAAGGGGGAGCAACAGACAAAGGATGAGTTGATTCATCAAAATCCCTGACTCTGGTTAACACCAGCGAGGCTGTGGATGATGGTGAACCAGCTGCCAAGAAACTCAAGTTCACTGTTAGCTCCCTACCCAAAGCTGTACAAAACCAAGCTCAGATGGCTTTTCTCAAACAAGCTAAAGAGCAAAAAAACGCAAGTGTGGTATCCTCTGTCTCAAAGAAAGGAAAGGAAATAGTTGTGGTAGACTCAGACGCCAAACTAAAGAAAATAACTGTGATGCTAGAGACAGGAGGATCAACCACTGACCCATCACAATTCACAACCTTTATAGCATCAAATGAGAATCCTCTAACACCTGAAGAAATTGAGAAACAGGCTATTGAATTCAAGAGGTTGAATGAAATCAAGAATGCCAAGGAGCTTAATGAAGAAACTTTGAGAAAAATGACTCCTTTTCAAAGGGAGAAGCAAAGACAAAGGTTGAAAGAAATGGAAGTCAAACGCACAGAGGCACTAAAAAAGGTAAAAGTTGATTATGATGCCTGCGTCAACAACAGGTTTGCACCTAGAAAAATCACCAAGTTTAAGTAAACTATTCACAAGTCTACTAACACACCACAAATTGTTTTGTGGAGATATAACCAACAGGCCAATATGGATATCTTTGAAGACTTTAAGTTAAAGAAACTTTGCTTGACTGAATAGTTTGAACTTGAGGCTTTGGCTGCTAAAAGAACCGGACAGACAAATTTTACTCTTCTTAAGACCCTCAAGGCTAAGTTTAATTGGGTTAAAGAAACAGCAACCAAACTCAAGATAGATCCCCCACCACAGCTGTTTGAACAAGAACTTCCAAAGACTGGAAAGAAAAGAAGAAGGATGACTCAATTTGTTAAGGAGACCTTCGTTACTGATGATGTTCAAGTGGATGGAATGCACAGGGATTTAGTATTACCAAATGGAATCATAGGCCCTATTGATGGTCAGACTTATACTGAGCCTGAGAAAGGTATGGACTTCATGAACAGGGCATGTCACTATGCATTCCAAAGGGAAGATGAGCTAGGATTAGCATCAACCATTCATCTTATTTGTCTCAAAAACGCACTTAAAATCAACACAGAGTATTCCAAGTTATTTGCACAAGCTTTGCAGGCCGAATTGGATACTAGGACAGACTTAGCTGAAGCAGAAGAAAGAATCAAGAATGATGACTATTGAAGGATTTCACAGCTGAATTTTACTTTCATGTTTTATTTCACTTTCGTATTGTACTTGTAATTTCCTTTAAGTATTAATAAAATTATGAGGTATGTTTGTTTAGATCTGTTATGAGTAAGAAGAAGTTGTCATCTCACTTACCTTAACTTATATAGATCTAGCTGTATTTATGTTTAAATAGGGGGACATTGTTGGGAATCTAAGTTTATTTGATTCCCTGTATCATAGATTTAAACACAAATCAAGCTGTTAGATATTAACTTGCCTGTACCTAGGAGGCAGGCAAGTATTGCAAGACTCACAAAGATCTAAGTCTCTGTGAGAAACCTCAGAGGAGTCCATGTCAGAGACATTGTCAAGGAAGTCGAAGATTACTTGAAGACATACTCATTGGCTGTGATGGATAACAACCAAGATGTATCAGGGACTCTGAGGGGTTGAGGGTTAACAAGGGTGGCAATACCCTGTTAACACTCAGCACACTTTGGACATACCTTAGTGTATACGAGACTATGAAGAAAAGGGAAACTGTGTCAGCTCTGTTTCTCTAAAGCATTGTGGCAGACTACCAAGAATAGAAGAGCATCTTGTGACAGAGGTCTGACAAGTGTCTGTTTAGTGTAGTCACCATCAACCAGTACTTGGAGTCAATCTCGTACCACTATAAATAGGTTATGTAGCCTAGCGTTAATGTTTAACACTTTAATAGAATTCACACATTAACTCTTAGAACTTATAGAACCAAACAGTTGCGACTGTGTTCATAAGTTAGGTTTTAGTTTGTCCAAAGTGTGCATAACACATTGTCATCAAACGGTGTTATCCATAACACTTGTAATTCTTTATTACACAATAATAAGTATTACGTTTAAAAAGTAATTAAGTGTGTTGATTAGTTAAGTTTATTGTTTCAAGCTTGGTTTAGGGACTTTCAGTTATTCTAAGTAAACATGTCTAAAAGGTGAAAAATACCCATTTTGACCTAATTTATAAGCCATGCATTGAAATGTTGTACCTTGTGCTTTAGGGTACTTCTACATTGTCTTAATATAATATTATAACCTTAATGAAGTGCTATGAGTTTTTGTAGACTTGTCCTAAAAGACTAGATAGTGATTCCATGTAGATTTCTTAATATAAGGGTTTTTAGGTCATTAAGCCTAATGAATTTCTATCTTGGGTAATTAGGTTTTATATCATAATGTAAGTTTATTCTAGGTCTTACATAGTATGTTTATGAATTCTAAAGTTTCTACATTCTTAGTTTAAGGGTTTGTATAGGTTGATCATATTTTAGGGATAATTATGGGAGATTAAGATCCTATGCTTTGATAACTTGTACCTTATGCTTTACGAACTTGTAACTTAACTTGAAATAAATGTATAATCTTAATATGATACTTAGTTGATTTTTATAACTATTTGCAAAATATTATACTCTTATTCAATGTGAAATGGATTTTATATACTAATCTTGGTTACTAGGTTTTAATTTGTAATTAGCCTTGGATTAGTGAATATTAGTATTTTGTGATCAATTATCTTTCCTTTATATGAAAGATTATAATTAGCATAGTGTATTTGATAATAGTACATAGATATTATGTTGTTATATTGCTTGAGACATTGTTTACCAAGGGTTTCTAGGTGGTGATCTAGACTATTATGTACATTTACTTGTTCTTAGCTTTGTATAGTTTGTTCTTACTATTCTTAGGTAATATTATGTCTTCAAAGTGTAGTTTATAACTTGTTTATAATCCATAATGACTTATTCATATGCATTCTCCATTCATAGTTTACCATTCTTGAGTTTATAAATCATTTAAAGGGATTCTAGGGTTTCTATGGGAATTTAGGGTATCATAGTTACATTTGAGATGTTCTTATCAATTCTGAACTTATTAGATCACTTTTAGATCTTAGACTTGATATATATACATTTTATTTCCAACATATAGGAATATGTTGAAGTGGCAGTTCAGGTTGTGAGAAACAATTCATCTTACCAAGTAAGGCATAAAAGCAAAAATTTCCAGCCAAATTTTCATACTCATATAATCATAGCACGTAGCATAGATGTGAAATTTATGGATTGTCATAAGGGATTTATTGCTCTTCATCTGAAACGATAACATACGTAGGGGTAGGAAAATCCTTGTAAAATAACATAAGTTGTTTTATATAGGGATAGAAACTTACACTGGCGTTGGCTCGATGGTCTTGAAATCTTTAAAAAAATTAGTTATAGTTTAAGAAAAATCTTATTCTCAATAACCATAGGCTCTGATGCCAGTCTATAACACCCCTATTTTCACATATAGCAGCGGAATCTAATCTAGGATATTACTTTCAAGGTATCATAGTCCCAATAATAGAAAATGGCTCAAAAAGAGAGTTTTATAAAATTGATGTTATCATTCATTATTTTATCAGAGTTTTAAACAAAACAACTGTATAGAAACTCTACATTTCAGCTCTCCAAAATATAGTACTTAAGACCACGCCATCATCAGCCGCCAATTATCATTCACCTGAATATATGCTTAAAAGTTAACACGATGGTTGAATGAATCCATAGGTTTAAACATAATTTGAATACAAGTATGACTCTATGGCTATGTTGATATATATCCACCACATAAAAAGAATAATTGTTGCACTAAGGACATGAACTCGCGACTTGACATTATCAGAAACTAACAATTTCCCTTAAGCACGTAGTATGCCGAACTAACCTCAGTTGTGAAAAATAAAGTATGTCCATTTAGCCAAAACATTTGGCTGCTAGCAAGCGCGACTTTCCCAGACATGGGATGTTAGTCCCCAAATAGTATTATCCACAATATTAGCGTTCATTTTATCGATTCGTCGGAAATGATTAGGCGGTCCATGATTAAAAAGGGACTTAATGGTAATAAGTAAACACAGTGTCAATAATCATATCAGGCAGCATACATTTTCAAAACACTTGTATTCTAGTTTTAGCATATATCCCCCTCATGGTTTTCAATCATTTACAAAGAAGTAAAAGTGAGGCTATGAACTCACCTTAGCCTATAGAGTCTAAGTTACTTCAGTAGTATTAAATTGAGTTTAACGACTTGTTCTCACAATCTAGGTCAACACACAAATACGTATATATATCAAGTCATAGTCTTTGAGTTCAACACTTTTTTAGATATAAGTTTAAATGTTCTTGATTATTAATTGTGGAATTATAGTATCATTGTTCGGACAATCATACTTAAGAAGCCATTCTATAAACATTTTAGGAGCGAGGGCACTTTAATCGTAAACACAACCACTCAGTCAGAACGTAATATGAAGATGGAACATCTTAGTATAAACATGACACATTATATTTTAGAAACTTCTTCAAATGTTAGTTGATGATTATATTATTATATTATTATATTTCATACCCTTTAGTTTTAAAGTTAGCAAAGATGACCCTTTTAGTTTATATAACTTTAGGAAATAGGTTTTCTTACATAATTTTAATCCATTTAGTTTCATAAATAAAAAAGGACCCCTAGTGTTTATAAGTTTGGAATATTTACATTTTCAGCCCATAAAGTTATAAGTTTAACTTATTTACACTTTTAACCCTTAATATATAGTTTAAGTATTTACAATTTCAACCTTCTAATATTACCCTCAAGGTTTCAAAATTTACAAATTCAGTCCTTATAGTTTTAACTTTGGAAAACTGTATATTTAACCCCTCGAGTTTATAAGTTTCAATAATGACATAATTAGTCCCTAGAGTTGTTTAAAATTATATAACATGTAGAAACTTTTAGAAAATGAACTAGGGACTTAAAAAAATTTAAAACATATTTATAATCATAATAACATTAATTTTTCAGATCTATTGCTTTTGTAATAGATTTTAACTCATTATTTCATGTAAATTAAAAACATAGGCGTTTAGATTAAAACTTGATTTAGGAAAACCAAACATGATCACTTACTGATCTAAATATTATATTAATATATTATTAACATTATAAAAAGTCATAAATGAGTATTAGAACAAGATCTAAGCTTATATAACATAGTTATTACCTAGGTAGCTCCAAAATGGAATTTAAGGCTTCTATTGAACACAACTTGCATCTAAAGCTTCAAGAACTCCAATGGCTTCTTCTTAGACCTGGTTTCTGGTCTTATGGCTTCCTTAGAACTTTGATAGAAGTGTTAAATCATAATTTATATGTGTTTAAGTAAGAAAGTTGGGGATGAAGTAGATATGGTGTAGTTCACCCCTTTTTATACCCAAATGAGGTCTGTAATCCTTAGGTATAGCTTAGAAACATGTTAGGGAGTTATAGATGATACATGAAGGATACTAGTGATTTATTGAGTCTAAACTTGATATTATCTATAAAAATGGTCTAAATGATGCCACGGCTTATATGTAGTACAATGGTGATTTTTGATCTACGAGTAGGTGATACAGAAGCTTAGAGGTCTTTTAGAAGACCTAAATATATTAAAAATATCAGATTTGAATTCAAAAATGGGAGGGAAAAGGGTTTGGTTATAGTTTTGGTGTAAAAACCTAGCCGGATCAAGATTTAGGGCTTGTAACTTTGTAACTTTGTAATGATTGTGATTAAAGGTTAGGAATGTGATTAGTGATGAAATAGGGTGTATTTAGGGTTTACATAATGGATTTTAGGTCAATAGGGTTATGGTTTATAGGTGTTTGATCTCAAACTAGCTAGTAGGAACTAGGATTAGGAGGTTTAGTGTTCAATCCTTAATTAAGCCATGTAATTAGTAATTATACCTTATCTAGGCTTATTGTAGGTCTTATAGATTGTGTCTAAGATGTATAAAGAGCTTTAACATTTAGTTTGATGAGTTATATAGGGTAATCATATCTTAGGTGTCCATAGGTCTAAAAAGAATTTTATGCTGCATTAGTGAGTTATATCTTGACTTGAGATGAAAATATGACCTTATTATGATCCTTTGTTGATTTTTATAATTGGCTGAAAAAGATTATATTTCAATTTAATGTGAAACAGATTTTAGGTGCTAATCTTGGTTATTAGGTCTTAATACTTGTAATTAGATTTGAATGGTTTATACTTATAAATCTTGCTTATAATTGGTAGAATATAACTTGTACATATATATTTAAGATTCATACATAGGTGTTGTGTAGATACATTACTTAAAACTTGGGTTACAAGGGATTTTAGGGTTTCTAAGGCTTTTTGATGATTTAGGGCATCTTAATTATATTTGAGATGTTCTTATTTATAATATACTTATAAAATTACTCTTAGAACTCGGAATTGATATATACATAGTGTTTACAACATATAGACATATGTTAGAGTGGCAGTTGAGGTCGTGAGAACCCACATATCTTGATAAATCAATCACAATTCCATAGAGTAAAGCAAAAATTTCTTAGTGAATTCACCTCTTTATTTATATATCTTATGTGAAAGTCACATAGATTGTATTTACAATAGTGAAAATTATAGGATGTTATAAAGTACCTTTTACACATGTTGTAAAACTGTAACACCCCACTTTGATAAGTGGACCGTTACGCGTAATTATGACGTGTCATCAAAGCATGCAAGGTAATATGTAGTAAAACATACATGACCATAGGGGAAACCGGAATCAAACATCGGTTCCCAAAATAATCCCAAAACATAAATAAAGTAAATGAAATGAATGAAAGACTAAACAAGCATAAGTATATGAAGGCAAAAGGAGAAGAAGTCTATGGCAGCTTCCATCCTATGCACGTCCTCCAAATGCTCGAGTCCGTCGTTGGGTACCTGCCGTTTTGAGACACGGAAAGGACAGTAACGGCTGAGCATAATGCTCAGCGCATAATGCTCAGTGCACAGATATATGACATAGTATAAATGGCTGAAACATAACTAAGACTAATAGCAGCGAAAATGTACAAGTCTTGGAAAACATAGTTGTTTGTCATGTTAACTGGTTTTAGTCCAGAAAACATAGCTTATGTTACTTATGAAAATCTGTATTAGTTAATGTACCAAAAGCCAATATAGGTCATGAGGTCAACAACGTGCATGAATACTTGGAGGGGTGACCTCGTCATGCAAATTAGAGGGGATGCCTCTAATTAACTGGTAAGTGGGTAGGAAGTATCAGCTCCTTGTGAAGGATGCAAGGCACACACCACATTCACCATGAAATCCTGACTGAAACATGTAACTAGGATGCACTCATACGGCCCACATCATAATATAATAATAAAATGGCCAAATAACTGAAAAGGGACGCCACGAGCTATCACTCCGCCGTGGTGAAGTCATAACACTAGTGCCTCTAGTGTTATGATTATGGTACCTCCATAACTAGGTGAACTGGTCATGCATGTATATGGCTAAGGTAACTAATAAAACATAAGCATTTAATCTGTAACTACTGGGGAAAACAGTTGGTTGCATACGAGAAATCCTAATGAAGGAAGAGATTGTCCTTACTGAAGGACGGGAAATCCATACCTTATGTCCAGTGAACGAAGAAGACGAAAAGAAGAGAGTCCTACTTAGATCTCACTAATGCTACATAAATAGTATACGTGTATAAGTATTCTGGTTACTGAGTACGTAACGTGTCTTGGCTTGTTTTATATGTTCATGTCGTGTTTTACTGATTTAACATTGTCTGTGTTTATCATGCATTATGTATACTCTGATTAAGTATTACTTGTATTTCTTGTAATATTATACTTGTTGTGTAATAATAAGTAACTTTCTAAAAATAGCAGGTTTCCTAAAATAGAAAGTTTCCAAAAAAATAGATTAACTTCTTAAAATAGATCAGTTTCTAAAAATAGAAAGTTTCCAAAAAAATAGTAAGTTTCCTGAATTATAAAGTTTCCATATTTAGAATTATGCTGAAGTAAATATCATAAGTCATGTGATATGGTATAGTTTATTAATCATAATAGGTTAATTAAATAAACTATAGGTTATATGATTTAATTAAATATAATCATGATTTAATTAAATTAAAGTGTATATAATACTTAGCTTAAACATGTATTAATATTTATATTAATATAACCTAAGTCATGAAAATTAATTAATTATATGCCATGTTTTAATAATTAATTAATTACTATAGTCTAAATTACATAAATAAATACTTAGGTTAAAATCATGTATTATTAAATAATAATAATAAACCTAAGTCCCTGTTTATTAATTAATTACATGTCATGTTTAATAATTAATTAATACTATAGTGTAAAATAAATAATTACATGCTTACGTTAAAAACATGTATTATTTATCCAAAAAATAAATATAACCTAAGTCCTGATTAAATTAAATTAATCTTAAGTCATGTTTAATTTAATTTAATTAATCTTGAAAAATATATGCTTGTAAAATATACTTGTAGAAAATGTTTAGCTTATAAAACTAAAATCCGTGCCCGTGTTGTGTTTTATCTATAAGCCGAACCAAACAACCCCTTAATTCCCTTAAACTGCAAACCAAACACCCTAACTAAAACCAGCAGCCAAACACCCCCTGTCCTTGTTTGTGTTGCTGCTGGTTGCCACTGTAGGCTTAGGGTTTCCCACCGACTGAGCCGGGTTTCCCCCTATTGTGACCAAAAACCCCACCGAGAGCTGTGAGGCTCTCGGTTGCCACTGCTAGAACAAACACCCCCCCTGATGGGTTTCCTCTGACAGAACAAACCACGCCCACACCCATTGAGGGTTGCGGCTGGTGGGTTTCTTTTTCCACCGAGACCATAGATGGTCTCGGTTTCTGGCCATTCGAACACAGTAACATCAAACTACGCCCCACCTTTTATTTGACTTATTCATAACATGTTTTTAGATCATATATCTTGGATTTGTGATCGATTAAACAAAAGAAAAGAAATAAAACGAGGTAAAAGATTACCTTGATTCGTGAATAGGGTTTAGAAAATCTTACAACATGAACAACCTTGATCTTGATCAACCCATGTTTTCTTTTCTTGTCTTGGTGTTGGTCGGCGACAGCGAAACAAAAGAGAAAAAAAAACGACGGCTGGTTTATTTGGTTTTAGGGTTTTTAGGTTTGGTTTTTGTGTTGTCCAAAAAAAATAAATACTCCCTCCGTCTGTTTCTGTTTAGTCGGCCTAGGACTCCCTTGGGCCTAGAGCCCATGAGTTTCTTCTTGTCCTCTTTTGCCTAAACGACCCAAACAAAACACTTATAAATTTTTATTTAATTCGCGACTTGTTAAATGATACGCGTAATCGTGTCTTAAGATGTCGTGAATTTTCCCATGGTTATCTTAATAATTATTAGACGTAAATATTACATACGTAATGACTTACCGTGTTTGATTTAATATACATAAAATAATCATGTTAATTATTCGTGTTTACGTGTTACGTAATTATTAATTATTCATGTTATTATAATTACTTGTACGTAACGACATTCTTCGTATTAATACTATACGTAAGTACATAATTGTATGTTCGTGATTTTATGTTCATGATTTTATGTTCGTGATTTCATGTTCATGATTTTATGTTCGTGATTATAATTATTATTGTTAATAATTATCGTGTACTAACACGTATTTAATACTTATCGTGTAATAACACGTACGTAATTTATTTTACCGGGGTTGTTGTCCCCTTTACCCAAAAAATACGTACGTAATTCTCGTAACTAATATTCGTGACACGTGTTCATGTTTATAAAAGGAAAGTTTTAATCTTGTACGTACGATTATTAGTGTATTGTTCATGGTAAAAGCATGCGGGTTTTACAACTCTTCCCCCCTAAAAAGAATAATTCGTCCCCGAATTATAGATAAAGTAAACTGAAAAAGAAACATACCCGAATCAAACTGAGAGGGTATGTAAGATAAAAGGACCTGAAGGTGACATGTAGAAAGGAACGTGGAACGTGACATGTCTTGAAGGGACATGGAACGTGACGTGACTGAAGTATCTATTTGATAAGCGAAAACGGATAAGAAGTCCGGATGGACCCCTCCGCTCCCGGTGGGTTCCTGCCTAGAACGGTCCTCTAAAAGGTCTTGGTGGAAAAAAATATAATCTTCACGACTTTGTCTTGACGATACAGAAAGTTTCTGTTCATCAACGTAAGAGGGGATCCTCCTAAATTATTCGAGGAAATAAGGATTTACGTGCAAGTGTAAATGAAGCGTTACATGAAAAATGGCCTAAACTAACTAATAATAGTACTGTCTTAGCAATGATACGCGAGACATACTGAAACGTAGTACGTGAAAAATTGTGAACGTGATACGTGAACAATTTTGAACATGATACGTGGAGATATGGTGAGTGTAGTATGAGCAAACATATCGTGATCAATGATACGTGTAACATATCATGAACGTGATATGAGGAACGTGTAATGAACATGACATGTGAAACGTATCGTGAACATAATGATAATGCTAACCGGTATGAGGCAGGACGTGAAATGTGACGTGAAACGTCTGTCTGAGGATGGAAAGTTTATTAAACTTGAGTCTGGTCTCCCAAGTTCTCTAGGACCTTCCGGAACGAAAGTGGGAGTTAAATCGTAAGCTAGAATACGATCATGAACGTGAGTGTGAAAGCAAGTCGCAAAATTAGAACAAGGACGTGAACGTAAATAAGGAACACAATGCAAACCTTTTTCTGGCCCAATAGCTGAGGGATTACCAAGTGATCGGATGAGCCTTGGCTGGAACATGTCCGATCAATCTGTTGGTTCTGAAATCCTTGCGGATGTAAGGATTCTGTGAACTTGATCAAACTGTTGGCAATAACCCAGACAACATTATGCTTCTTCTGAGTTTGCGTTTGATGAGATGGCATTTATACATGATCTCATCGTTCTTTTCGGGCTTTTAATGCACAAAAATGTCATAAAATACCATATATATGCTTGTGTTTGTTTACTTGTGTATTTTAGGTATGGATATCGTGAAAAAGACAAAAGATCACAAGATACAAGGAAAAACAGACACGAGAAACGAAGCCATACAAAGAACCGGGCCCTAATCATGGAATACTCAACAAATACCCTTGAAGACTTGAAGACAAACAAGATTGATCCTCATTTATTGAAGAAATAACACTTAAAACCCTTGTATATTGATAATTACAAGTTTGGTCCCTTAAGTTTGTCAAAATTACACAAAAGGTCCTTCAACTTTGAAGAAATGGCAAGATTAGTCCCTCAACTATTCCAAATTGTCAATTATGGTCCCTCATCAAGCCAAAGATACATTGAAGACCTTTGAAGATCAAGAATGTCCAAGATCAGCCCTTGAAATATCTAAAAATGTCAAAAACAACCCTTGTAAACCTTTTTCCAAAGTTTTGTGCCAAAACTGCCAAAGTGTGAAAGTTAAATACAAAGGGAAATCGTTTTTAGGGCTGAATTACTTGATTTACCAAAAATCCCAAAATACAAGGACTAAAAGTGTGCTACTGAAACATTTGAAACGAAATTGCGCCAAACACTTTCCATTCCCCCAATTTCGGATCAAAACTACTACTATTCACCCTTCATCCACCCAGTTTTTACTCTACTTAAAACAAAGGGTAAAAACAAATTACCCTGGCACTTGTGTGATTCACATGTGCAGAAACAAATCCCACACATAAAACCCTCAATCCCACTACTCCTTGGACCACACACTCAACATCCTCAACCAATGAAAATGTAACTTAGCCTCCAAGTAATCTGACGTGTCCAAATCGACAGCCTAGGATCCCTGCTTCATATCAAAGCTATTTTGAACGGTTTGGATGCATTTGGACAACTCATTCCATCAAAACGTCTAGAAGACTCAAGGGCATTATAGAGAAATCACTTCTAGGGTTTGTGAATAGTGTTTAGCCAGGCATTTGCCTATAAAAGGAGACCTCAACATGTGAGAGTCCCTTTGTTCCAGATTTTAGCTTTTAAATCTTTGTAATTCCTTTTTATGAAATAAAGTTTGAATTTCTGAAAATTTTGAATTCTAATTTGTTATTTATAAAAGTTTGGTGTTTGATAAGCTAAAATTTGAGTTCCATAATCTTGTTTGAAGGTTTTGAGGCAAAGTTCTAGTTGATAAAGCTTGGGTTTCAAAAAATCAGAAGTTTGGTTTATTTTGATCTCACTTTGTGGTTTGTTCTTCTTAGCAGCTTGGAAGCTGGTACTTGTTCTGCTAGTACCTTAGCTCAAACAATCCAAGGCCTGGATGTAGGTCTTGGAGGTTTGCATCTTCTTCCCTTTTCATTTTCTCTTTAAGTTTCTGATTATTTGTGATTTTTGTGGATTTGTTCTTGAATCTGTGATATTGTGGTTGATTAATGTTTATTTGGCTTGGTTTGATGTTTATGAAGTGTTGTTAGACTGATTTGTGGGTAAAATCTGCATAAGCCTTTGAAAAATTGTGAAAACAAGTTTTAAAAGGGTGTTTGGGTTTACTGCATAAGTTGGGATTGTGGCTTGTTAAGTTGTGGTTTGTTGTTTGCAAGTGTTAGTATCTGTTATTTGAGTGCATTTGTTCATCTGTTTGCAGGTTTTAAGGTTTAAAACACATAGATTCATAAAATAGGTCATAAAATCTTGTTTACTTGGTGAATTTGGCTGAAATTTAGGGGACACCTAGATCTAATCATAGACTAGGGTTAACAAGTGTTAAATCTAGGTTAACTACACCAGGGAAGAAGGATTTGAGGCCTGAAATTGGATCAAGTGTCAAATAGATCAACAAACTTGTTTCTGCATATGTTCATTGTTCATCAGTAACTGTTTGTGCCTAGATCTTGTTATTTGCTTTGATTCAGTGTTTGATTCTTGTTGCTTTGTGTTTATTCATAGTTTATATAGCTTGTGTATGCATCCTGTTAAGTTTGGTTGGCTTATTCTTGCTAAATCTGCTTATTAAGTGCTTAACTGTTTATGCCTAGATCTTGTTATTTGCTTTGATTCAGTGTTTGATTCTTGTTGCTTTGTGTTTATTCATAGTTTATATAGCTTGTGTATGCATCCTGTTAAGTTTGGTTGGCTTATTCTTGCTAAATCTGCTTATTAAGTGCTTAACTGTTTATTTCCATGTCTGTGTGGTATCTGGTGACTGTTTGATCATTTGTGGCTTATTGTGTGAACCAAATTGTGATTTTCTTGTTGCTATTGACTCCTTGTGATTCACTGATCACAAGGGTGCCTTTGTTTCCAATTGAATCCAACCAGAACTCTCAAATAAGCTTGGTCAAATAGTCAAAGCAGTGGGAACTCCTTTCCCCTGCTAGTTACCACTGCTAGTGTAAAACTGGTGTCAGCTTATCAATAAGCTATAATAGCTTATTCTAACCAGCAACAACTTAGATTTTGTAATAGGTGCTCATTATTTGACCCATTTGTTCATACTGGAGCATTTGGTGGGTTGACTTTAGGGTTTGACTAGAAAACCAACTTCATTGACTTTTTCATAAGTTCATTTGTGCTTATTCTGGCTTATTGGTTGTGCTTATTGGAATTTTGTTGATTGATTTGGCTTATTGAGTCCATTTGTGATCTTTTGCAAGTTGAATCAAGTCCTGAGGTGCCTTATTTCTCAAAAACGACTATTTTGTCTTTTAGTGAAATAATACTTTGCTTATTTCTGGCTTATTGAGTGTGCTTTTTCAAAATTTCTTTTTACAGATCTCATAAGCATCCCAAAAGAAGGTTGTGTGTCAAATTAGAGCTTATGGCATTGGCTTATTGCTTAATGGGCTGAAAAGCCCAATAAGAATAAGCTGTGTGCTTAATAAGCTGTGATAAGCTCATATTCAGCTTTTGGGCCTTTAGAGTTTTGTTCTTAGAATTGAATTTTGAGTCAGATAGGGCTTTTCCAAGTCAATTGGGCCAAGTTTGACTTTTTGGGCCCAAAAGCCCAATTGTGTTGACTGTTTTTGGTTTTGGCCCATTTGAGGGCCCAATAGGGGTATTCTGGTCATTTCACTTTGATTTTCATATTATTTAGGTTAAAATAAACTAGTTAGCAAGTTTTTAGAATTTTTTATAATTTTTGGATTTTAAATATTATTTTAATATTATTTTATTATTATTTTTCAAATTTCACATTTTCCAACTTTTTACATTTTTCTTAGGTTTAATACATTAAAATAGGAATTTAGCAACTTTTAGAATAATTTTATCACTTTTAGATTAATTTTTATAATTATTTTAAGTTTTAATAGTCTTTAAATCATTTTAAATAGTTTTTATTAGTTTAAAAATTTTAAAAAATAGTTTTTAATCTATTTAGGTCATTTTAGAGGTTTACCAATTGAAAAATCTTTATTTGGGCTTTTTGATAATTTATTTGATTTTTAGGGCTTTAATTAGCATTTAAAAATTGAATATTTAATTATTTAAAAGGTTTGAAAAAGTTTTGATCATTGGTAAACTCTTAGTTTATTTATTTTGATTTTTGGTGAATTTTTGGTATTTTTTTTAGAATTAATTTTTATTTTTATAGATTCTACGGTTTTACGTTTTAACTTTCTAGTAGTAATTTTTACGTCTTCGTCATCTTCTTTTCTCATCCCCTTCTAAACCAAATATTAATCTCAAATCTTTTACATCTTAGTCACACACATATACCTCCTTGGGAAACGAACTTTCACACCATAAGGGTCATTAGTGCTTGATTTTCCTAAATCATCACTCGATACTTACCGCTCATTTACCCTCCTTTGTTTTCCTAAACAAGAGGTGTAATTTACCACAATCATTTTAGCGCCGCTGCCGGGGAGGTGTGTCGTGATTAATTTGTATTGTTGTTTTTTAATATTAACCATAAATAGTATTTGTATTAGTAGAAATCTACTAATACGTATTATCGGTTTTCTTGGTTTTTCTTGTGAAAATATTATTACTATATTGTATTAAGTATCACAACAAATAAACAATATCTCCAAAAGTGTGAAAACACAACCTTAAT
Organism: Glebionis coronaria; assembly: GCA_025667525.1. Taxonomy (NCBI): domain Eukaryota; kingdom Viridiplantae; phylum Streptophyta; class Magnoliopsida; order Asterales; family Asteraceae; genus Glebionis; species Glebionis coronaria. The sequence goes on from CM046882.1 coordinate 107,234,373, forward strand.
TGGGATTTCATCACTCAATTATTGTATTCGAATCTCAAACAAAAAGAAAAAGGCAAAAATAGATAAATACTTTCGTGAAGCTCGATTTTGAAAAATACAAACTATAAGGTGGGTATAAGGCGGGTATTATAAAATATACCCTAAGGAAAAAGGCTCTAAAGTGCTTCGCGCCGCCTCGTTTCCCCGCTTGCTTGTGAGTATTTTGAGATTGAAGGCTAATCGAGGGTTTTGCCGCCCAAAGTATTATTACGTATAATATATTTGCTTGGTTTCTTTGTGATTAAAACCTCTTGAACAATTTGGTTTTCACCAAAGTTCTAAAGTCATTCGAAGGCGTTCACTCCACGTGATCGTTTTCATTCCTTTGAGGCTTCTTTAATCAAGAGTTTGATTCGAGGAGAGATTTTGTAGATTGTTGTCTACGAAGATACACCAAAATCCAAAAAATTAAATATCATCAAAAACACAAAAAAATTGAAAATTCACAAAACACCCAAAAAGAATCTTCTTTGCTCACCTCCCATTCTTCGTGAAATTTATGATCACTCGTAATCAAGCAAAACGAGCTCGTAAACGTCTTCAAAAGCAAGCCAATCAAGAGACGTTGATTGAAGAACAACCTCCAATTGTTGAACCTATTGTAGAACAAGAAGTCGTCATGGCTAATGGTACTATGATGGAGTTGCTACAAGCACCCACCGAGGGTTTTGGAGAGGCTATTGTGATTCCCGCCATCCTTGCGGAGAATTTCGAGATTAAGACGGGTTTAATGTCGATGTTGCAAGCAAATAAGTTTAGAGGTCATGAGAAAGACAACCCGCACTACCACATTAGGAATTTTAACCGTCTCACCGCCACTAGCAAGTTTAAGGATGTTCCACATGACGCCATTAAGATGATGTTGTTTCCATACTCTTTAGATGGACCCGTAAAAATTTTGCTTGAGAAAGAACCGCCGAATTCGATTTTGACATGGGCCGATCTCGTTTCTAAGTTTGTGAACAAGTTTTTTCCACCATCTAAAACAACACATTTGAAAAATGAGATTTCACGATTTGTGCAAAGAAATAATGAAAGTTTTTCAATGGCATAGGAACGATTTAAAGAAATGTTACATGAATGTCCACACCATGATTTTACGGAATTGCATCAAATTGATACTTTTTATAATGGGCTTAATGATCATGAACGAGATTATTTAAATTCCGCCGCGGGTGGTAATTTTTTGTGCAATACGACAAATGAGGCTTTACAAATCATCGAGAATAGATCTAAGGTTTATAGCCCTCGTAACACACCGAGTGTTGCCAATTTGGGTTCGTCATCATCGTCACAATCGTCTCGTAGCATTAATGCCTTCCACGATGAAGCTAATGAGGAAAATCGGTTTTTTGATAGATTTGCTAATCTTATGTCCCATTGGAAAGCTCAAGAAGCTTCAAATTCCGCTTCGGTTAAAGCGGTTGAAAAGAGTTGTTTGTCTTGTGGTGGAGCTCATGATCTTTCCGAGTGCATTACCACGGATGGTAACACTTCGAGTGCTTATGTAGCAACGGGAACTTACAACCAAAACGGTCAAGGTTCCCGCCCAAATCAAGCTCCACCAAACCAAAATGTTAATAATTATCGAAACAACAACCAAGGTGGTAATTACCAAGGCAATTCACGCAATTACAACAAAGGGAATTATCAAAATGGGAATGGACAAGTCACTAATCAAAACCAAAACCATGATTTTCAAAACACTACACAAGGTTTTCAAAATGCTCACACTAAAAATTTGCAAGGAGAATTTTTGGATTATGCTAAAGCAAATGATGCTAAATTTGATAACATGCAACGTGAGATGATTAGCTTAAGATCCGAGTTGAAAAACGAGCTTAAAAATGAACTTGCTAATGAACTTAAAACTCATGCAAACAAAATGGAAGGAAATGTCCAACGTCTTCAACAAAATCAACAAAAGATGGAATTAGGACAACATGAGATTAAGCAAGAATTATTAAAAGCGGATGCTAGGCATTCAAAATTTGAGGACCGAATGGCTAAGATGTTTGAAGCAATCATGTGTAAACCCTCTTCCTCGGGTGGTCTTCCTAGTGATACCATTGCAAACCCGAAGGGAGAAATGAAGGTTATTACTACACGAAGTGGTAAAACTTTCAAGGAACCAATCTCTCGTCCAAGTACTTCTACGGAGAAGGAAATCGAGAAAGAACCCGAGGTGATGATCGAAAAGGAGCACATTACAATCCCACGAAGTACCGCTCATAACACACCTACGGTTGAACCAATACCAACTGTGGAACCCGAGTTTCCAAGGCCGTTGCCTAATGACCAACCCACACCACCTTTACCCTACCCTTCGAGACGAAACAAAGAGAAGTTGCAAGAACGTAACAAACAACAAATCGAGCTTTTTATAAAGATGTTTCAACAAGTGCATTTTGATGTGAGTTTAGCCGACGCGTTGTTGTATATGCCTCGTTTCGCTTCCACTTTTAAAAGTATGATGAGCGATAAGGAAAAGCTTTCAAAGCTTGCTAATTGTTCTTCGGTTTATCTTAACCGCATACCGGAAAAAGTTGGTGATCCCGGAAAGTTCCTCATTCCTTGTGACATACAAGATATGAAAGAATGCCTCGCCTTGGCTGATCTTGGTGCGAGCATTAATTTGATGCCATTTTCCATTTGGAAATCGCTTTCGCTTCCGGCTCTTATTCCTTCGAACATGTCTATCGAGATGGCCGATCATTCTACGATTATAGCATGTGGAGTAGCCGAAGATGTTTTCGTGAAAGTGGGGAAGTTCTACTATCCCGTTGATTTTATAGTAGTTGACATCCCCGCGGATCCTCAAGTTACTCTAATTTTAGGTCGTTCATTTTTAGACACTTCGAGATCGCTTATCGATGTTCATGCGAGAACTATCACTTTGAGATTCAACGAAGAGGAACTTGTTATAAACGCTACTCAAAACTCAAAACCTTCTCATGTTTATGCAATCGCTACCATCAATCACATTGACATCGTTGATGTGGTTTGCAATGAGTTTTCACAAGAAGTATTAGGTTTTTCCGATAGCTCGTCAAGTGGCAATCCCACTATTTTGGATCCGATTCTTGCTAATTCCACACCAAATCTCACTCCATTCCAAGGAGGCGATCTCATTTCAAATGAAATCGACAATGAAGATGAGGTGATGATTAGTGATGATACTTCTATTCCACCATTTCTTTCGCTGATGGAAGTTATGAGTGTTGAACCAAAATCTTCAATCGAGGAACCACCTATCCTTGAATTGAAAGATCTTCCTTCTCACCTTGAATACGCATTCTTGGAAGGTGATGACAAGTTGCCGGTTATTATTGCAAAAGGTCTTGCTAATGATGAAAAAACCGAGCTCTTGAAAGTTCTTAAGGCTCATAAAGGGGCAATTGCGTGGAAAATATCCGACATTAAGGGTATTGACCCAAAATTTTGTACTCACAAGATTTTAATGGAGGAGGACTACAAACCCGCAATTCAAAGTCAAAGAAGGGTGAATCCCAATATTCACGATGCCATTAAAAAGGAGGTCCTTAAACTCCTTGACGCGGGAATGATTTATCCTATATCCGATAGCCCATGGGTGAGCCCAATCAATTGTGTCCCTAAAAAGGGAGGAATGACCGTTGTGCCTAATGAAAACAACGAGTTAATTCCCACTCGTGTTGTGACTGGTTGGAGGGTGTGTATTGACTACCGAAAGTTAAATGACGCCACTCGTAAAGACCACTTTCCTTTGCCCTTCATGGATCAAATGTTGGAGCGACTTGCGGGAAATGAATTCTATTGCTTTTTAGATGGTTTTTCCGGTTACTTTCAAATCCCTATTGACCCTCGTGATCAAGAGAAGACTACTTTTACGTGTCCTTATGGAACGTTCGCTTATCGTAGGATGCCTTTCGGACTTTGTAATGCACCGGGTACGTTTCAACGGTGTATGATGGCGATTTTTCACGATATGATTGAGAAGTCGATGGAAGTGTTTATGGATGACTTCTCAGTGTTTGGCAATTCGTTCACGTCGTGTTTATCTAATCTCGAGCAAATGTTAAAACGTTGTGAAGAAACCAATCTTGTGCTTAATTGGGAAAAATGTCATTTTATGTGTAAACAAGGAATCGTCTTAGGACATAACGTGTCGAAGGCGGGGATTGAGGTCGATAAAGCTAAGGTAGACGTCATCGCCAAGTTAAATCATCCCAAAACCGTTAAGGGAGTTAGGAGTTTCCTAGGCCACGCGGGATTTTATCGTCGTTTCATCAAGGACTTTTCGAAGATCTCTCGACCTATGACACACCTTCTCGAGAAGGATGCTCCTTTTAACTTCAATGAGGATTGTGTTAAAGCTTTCGAAAATCTCAAAAGGAAACTTACCGAAGCTCCCATTCTTGTTGCTCCTAATTGGGAATTACCCTTTGAAATCATGTGCTATGGAAGTGATTATGCTATAGGGCCGTCTTAGGGCAACGTTATGACAAACATTTCCGTCCTATCCACTATGCTAGTAAGACGATGACCGAGGCTCAATTAAAGTACACCACAACAGAGAAGGAATTCCTTGCCGTGGTCTATGCTTTTGAGAAGTTCCGACCTTATCTCGTCTTGACTAAAAGCATTGTGTATACCGACCATTTGGCTATCAAGTATCTCTTAGCTAAGCAAGATGCTAAGCCGAGATTGCTTCGTTGGATGCTCCTCCTCCAAGAATTTGATGTCACCGTGCTTGACAAAAAAGGAGCCGAGAATCTAGCGGCCAATCATCTCTCTCGTCTAGAAGATCCTCACAAAGATGTTTTCGAGAACAAGGAAATCACCGAAACATTTCCTCTTGAGACTCTCGGTGTAGTGAATTCTAAAGACACCACCCCATGGTTTGCTGACATTGCAAATTACCATGCGGGCAATTTCATAATCAAGGGTATGACGACACAACAAAAACGAAAATTCTTTCGTGACGTCAAGTTCTATTTTTGGGACGACCCTTATCTCTTTCGAGTTTGTGCGGATCAACTCGTTCGACGTTGTGTGTTTGGTGCCGAAGCTTCTAATATCCTTAGAGCTTGTCACGAGGGACCCACGGGTGGTCACCACGGTGCTAATCTCACGGCTAAGAAAGTGTTCGATGCCGGTTTCTTTTGGCCTTCTATCTATCGTGATGCACACGCACTTGTAAAGTCGTGTGATTCGTGCCAACGTCAAGGAAAATCGTCTCAACGTGATGAAATGCCGCAAAACATAATTCAAGTGTGTGAGATTTTCGACATATGGGGAATAGACTTTATGGGGCCGTTCCCATCGTCTCATGGCAACAAATATATCCTCGTCGTGGTGGACTACCTTTCTAAGTGGGTGGAAGCTAAGGCTTTGCCTACTAATGATGCTCGTGTGGTAGTGAAGTTTTTGAAGCAACTATTCTCTCGGTTCGGAACCCCTCGTGCTATTATAAGCGATCGTGGAACCCATTTTTGTAATGACCAATTCGAAAAGGTTCTAAAGAAATATGGAGTTACTCATCGTCTTTCTACGGCTTATCACCCGCAAACGAGTGGGCAAGTCGAGGTTTCGAACCGAGCTTTGAAGAGGATTTTAGAGAGGTCAATTGGATAAAACCGTGCTTCATGGTCCGACAAACTCGATGACGCTTTATGGGCCTTTAGGACCGCTTATAAGACACCTATCGGTTGCACTCCTTATAAGTTAGTCTATGGGAAGAATTGTCATTTGCCCATTGAGTTGGAGCACAAGGCATATTGGGCCCTTAAGCATGCAAACTTTGACTTGAAGACCGCGGGAGATCACCGGAAAATACAATTGAATGAATTAGATGAATTAAGAGATAATGCTTATGAAAATTCATTAATTTTTAAAGAAAAGACTAAAAAGTTTCATGATTCAAAGATTAAAAACCGGGTTTTTAACGTTGGTGATCAAGTGTTGCTTTTTAACTCTCGACTTAAGATATTTTCCGGGAAATTGAAATCTCGTTGGTCGGGTCCGTTTGCCATTACACAAGTGTTTCCATATGGGACCATTGAGCTAGCTCAAGATGATGGTCCTAATTTCAAGGTGAATGGACATAGGCTTAAGCACTACTTTGGTGGGGAAATTCCTTCAATGGTTTCCCTCGACCAAGTCACCTTCCCCAATGATAATTAGCATTGAGGGGATCGAGTCGAGCTCATGACTCGGTAATAAAAACGAGGTGCCTTGTGGGGGAGATCCCATGCTTATCTTTTATGCTTACTATTTACTAATAAGGGGACTTGTACCCTTTCAACTCGTTGTCTCGTGGTTGTTTGTGATTGTGTTATCTAGATCATCATCATCATCTATGATTGAAGACTCTCGTGTTCGTTTACGTGAGCCTCCATTGTTTGCTTGAAGAAGTTTTTCACGAATCCATGACGTATCCTTTATTGTTCTAACAATTATCTTTTAGCATACTTAATAAACGGCTTTAGATATATTGTTGATCACCCTTTCCATGTTAGATCCTAAGCATTCGACTCTTCGTCTCTAGTATGGGGGTGCTCTACCTTTAGACTCGAAACATTGAGGACAATGTTTGCTTTTAGTATGGGGGGTGAATAGATACTTGCTTTGCTACGCCCTCACGCTTTCCAATTTTCAATGTTTTGTTTTGTTGCTAATAAGGCTAAAAATGGCCAAATTTTAAAAAATTTCTTAGTTTTCATAAGTGTTTTTAAGACACGAATGTATATTTTCCGATGGGTAGAATAAGAGTTAATTTTTGACTTGATGGGCATTTGGAGCCATTTACATTCCTTAACCCGCTCAATTCAAGTTTTGCTAGACTTTTATATAGGGAGCTTTAAAACGCGAAAGTCTTAACTCTTACGGGTTAAGAACAAGAACTTTTCGTAAGTTCCTATAATTGATCCTAGAAAGTCACTTATCAAGGGAACTATAAAACGCATTCTCTAAACTTGAAAAAGTCCAAGAAAGTGCAAGATCCTATAGGTGACTTGAAAACCCAAAACTTTGATTTGATATAGTCTTAATGAAAGCTAATCCAAATTTGGCTTAATTTTGACTTGCATGGCTAAGTATTCACGAGTCTCTTTAGTTAGAGGTCTTTATATAGTGAAGAACGAGAAATGATAGAGTTAGACAAGTGATCATGCTAAACGTAGAACATGAAAATGTTCTTTCAAAAACTCATATGTTTTTAATTGTGGCTTTTTCTTCCCATAAGATCAATGCATTAGGAATAAATCATAATTGCAATAAGTAAGGTCGTACGATTTGAAAGGTTACTTAGCCTCTAGCGCAAGATCGTTTAAAAGTTGCTCGGGGTTGAATAGAGTTCATAGCCAAGGCATAACTTATTGAAGCGGGACGCGAAGATTGGCAATCATCCAAAAAGGCCCTAACAAGGCATGAGGAGCTCTATTTTTGCTAAAGATCCATAGATGATGTGAAGTATCATTATTCCTAAATCAATATGAAGGATCGAGACACACGACGAAAAGCAATTACTCCCCTAAAGATCATGGAGAAAGTCTATCCAAAAAGACCCTTACAAGGTATGAGGATAAATATATCCAAATCCGAAAAGGAGGCGGATCGTTGTATATCAAAATCCAAAGTAAAGATTGAAGAAAAATGATGAATTCGTGGTCCAATATGAAGAATCTCTCAAAAACATCAAGTGAAGAAATTCCAAATAAATGAAGAGAAGACCATAATTTCAAGAACGTCTTCCCAAGATTTGAAGTATGAAGTACATGCCAAATATCGGTCCGAGAAAGGTCTCAAATCGTGAAACGAGTTATGCCAAGATATGAACTTAAGGAGATACACGAGAAGCCGTTTTAAAAGATTTTGTCCTTCCGCTAACTATTGATCAAATCGTGCTACTTTGCTTTCGGACTAATAATTTCTCAAATAAGTCAATATGAATCACTTGTGATCCATGACAAATAGATAGAAAATGCTAGTAACCCATTTCCTTTTATAATAACTAGGATTGCGGGGAGAAAAAGTATTACACAATTTGGACGTATGAGTAAAAGATTATCTTGGATTTGTGATCGATTAAACAAAAGAAAAGAAATAAAACGAGGTAAAAGATTACCTTGATTCGTGAATAGGGTTTAGAAAATCTTAGAACATGAACAACCTTGATCTTGATCAACCCATGTTTTCTTTTCTTGTCTTGGTGTTGGTCGGCGACAGCGAAACAAAAGAGAAAAAAAACGACGGCTGGTATATTTGGTTTTAGGGTTTTTAGGTTTGGTTTTTGTGTTTTCCAAAAAAAATAAATACTCCCTCCGTCTGTTTCTGTTTAGTCGGCCTAGGACTCCCTTGGGCCTAGAGCCCATGAGTTTCTTCTTGTCCTCTTTTGCCTAAACGGCCCAAACAAAACACTTATAAATTTTTATTTAATTCGCGACTTGTTAAATGATACGCGTAATCGTGTCTTAAGATGTCGTGAATTTTCCCATGGTTATCTTAATAATTATTAGACGTAAATATTACGTACGTAATGACTTACCGTGTTTGATTTAATATACGTAAAATAATCATGTTAATTATTCGTGTTTACGTGTTACGTAATTATTAATTATTCATGTTATTATAATTACTTGTACGTAACGACATTCTTCGTATTAATAATATGCGTAAGTACATAATTGTATGTTCGTGATTTTATGTTCATGATTTTATGTTCGTGATTTCATGTTCATGATTTTATGTTCGTGATTATAATTATTATTGTTAATAATTATCGTGTACTAACACGTATTTAATACTTATCGTGTAATAACACGTACGTAATTTATTTTACCGGGGTTGTTGTCCCCTTTACCCAAAAAATACGTACGTAATTCTCGTAACTAATATTCGTGACACGTGTTCATGTTTATAAAAGGAAAGTTTTAATCTTGTACGTACGATTATTAGTGTACTGTTCATGGTAAAATCATGCGGATTTTACAACTCTTCCCCCCTAAAAAGAATAATTCGTCCCCGAATTATAGATAAAGTAAACTGAAAAAGAAACATACCCGAATCAAACTGAGAGGGTATGTAAGATAAAAGGACTTGAAGGTGACATGTAGAAAGGAACGTGGAACGTGACATGTCTTGAAGGGACATGGAACGTGACGTGACTGAACTATCTATTTGATAAGCGAAAACGGATAAGAAGTCCGGATGGACCCCTCCGCTCCCGGTGGGTTCCTGCCTAGAACGGTCCTCTAAAAGGTCTTGGTGGAAAACAAATATAACCTTCATGACTTTGTCTTGACGATACAGAAAGTTTTTGTTCATCAACGTAAGAGGGGATCCTCCTAAATTGTTCGAGGAAATAAGGATTTACGTGCAAGTGTAAATGAAGCGTTACATGCAAAATGGCCTAAACTAACTAATAATAGTACTGTCTTAGCAATGATACGCGAGACATACTGAAACGTAGTACGTGAAAAATTGTGAACGTGATACGTGAACAATTTTGAACATGATACGTGGAGATATGGTGAGTGTAGTATGAGCAAACATATCGTGATCAATGATACGTGTAACATATCATGAACGTGATATGAGGAACGTGTAATGAACATGACATGTGAAACGTATCGTGAACATAATGATAATGCTAACCGGTATGAGGCAGGACGTGAAACGTCTGTCTGAGGATGGAAAGTTTATTAAACTTGAGTCTGGTCTCCCAAGTTCTCTAGGACCTTCCGGAACGAAAGTGGGAGTTAAATCGTAAGCTAGAATACGATCATGAACGTGAGTGTGAAAGCAAGTCGCAAAATTAGAACAAGGACGTGAACGTAAATAAGGAACACAATGCAAACCTTTGTCTGGCCCAATAGCTGAGGGATTACCAAGTGATCGGATGAGCCTTGGCTGGAACATGTCCGATCAATCTGTTGGTTCTGAAATCCTTGCGGATGTAAGGATTCTGTGAACTTGATCAAACTGTTGGCAATAACCCAGACAACATTATGCTTCTTCTGAGTTTGCGTTTGATGAGATGGCATTTATACATGATCTCATCGTTCTTTTCGGGCTTTTAATGCACAAAAATGTCATAAAATACCATATATATACTTGTGTTTGTTTACTTGTGTATTTTAGGTATGGATATCGTGAAAAAGACAAAAGATCACAAGATACAAGGAAAAACAGACACGAGAAACGAAACCGTACAAAGAACCGGGCCCTAATCATGGAATACTCAACAAATACCCTTGAAGACTTGAAGACAAACAAGATTGATCCTCATTTATTGAAGAAATAACACTTAAAACCCTTTTATATTGATAATTACAAGTTTGGTCCCTTAAGTTTGTCAAAATTACACAAAAGGTCCTTCAACTTTGAAGAAATGGCAAGATTAGTCCCTCAACTATTCCAAATTGTCAATTATGGTCCCTCATCAAGCCAAAGATACATTGAAGACCTTTGAAGATCAAGAATGTCCAAGATCAGCCCTTGAAATATCTAAAAATGTCAAAAACAACCCTTGTAAACCTTTTTCCAAAGTTTTGTGCCAAAACTGCCAAAGTGTGAAAGTTAAATACAAAGGGAAATCGTTTTTAGGGCTGAATTACTTGATTTACCAAAAATCCCAAAATACAAGGACTAAAAGTATGCTACTGAAACATTTGAAATGAAATTGCGCCAAACACTTTCCATTCCCCCAATTTCGGATCAAAACTACTACTATTCACCCTTCATCCACCCAGTTTTTACTCCACTTAAAACAAAGGGTAAAAATAAATTACCCTGGCACTTGTGTGATTCACATGTGCAGAAACAAATCCCACACATAAAACCCTCAATCCCACTACTCCTTGGACCCTACACTCAACATCCTCAACCAATGAAAATGCAACTTAGCCTCCAAGTAATCTGACGTGTCCAAATCAACAGCCTAGGATCCCTGCTTCATATCAAAGCTATTTTGAACGGTTTGGATGCATTTGGACAACTCATTCCATCAAAACGTCTAGAAGACTCAAGGGCATTATAGAGAAATCACTTCTAGGGTTTGTGAATAGTGTTTAGCCAGGCATTTGCCTATAAAAGGAGACCTCAACATGTGAGAGTCCCTTTGTTCCAGATTTTAGCTTTTAAATCTTTGTAATTCCTTTTTATGAAATAAAGTTTGAATTTCTGAAAATTTTGAATTCTAATTTGTTATTTATAAAAGTTTGGTGTTTGATAAGCTAAATCTGAGTTCCATAATCTTGTTTGAAGGTTTTTGAGGCAAAGTTTTAGTTGATAAAGCTTGGGTTTCAAAAAATCAGAAGTTTGGTTTATTTTGATCTCACTTTGTGGTTTGTTCTTCTTAGCAGCTTGGAAGCTGGTACTTGTTCTGCTAGTACCTCAGCTCAAACAATCCAAGGCCTGGATGTAGGTCTTGGAGGTTTGCATCTTCTTCCCTTTTCATTTTCTCTTTAAGTTTCTGATTATTTGTGATTTTTGTGGATTTGTTCTTGAATCTGTGATATTGTGGTTGATTAATGTTTATTAGGCTTGGTTTGATGTTTATGAAGTGTTGTTAGACTGATTTGTGGGTAAAATCTGCATAAGCCTTTGAAAAATTGTGAAAACAAGTTTTAAAAGGGTGTTTGGGTTTACTGCATAAGTTGGGATTGTGGCTTGTTAAGTTGTGGTATGTTGTTTGCAAGTGTTAGTATCTGTTATTTGAGTGCATTTGTTCATCTGTTTGCAGGTTTTAAGGTTTGAAACACATAGATTCATAAAATAGGTCATAAAATCTTGTTTACTTGGTGAATTTGGCTGAAATTTAGGGGACACCTAGATCTAATCATATACTAGGGTTAACAAGTGTTAAATCTAGGTTAACTACACCAGGGAAGAAGGATTTGAGGCCTGAAATTGGATCAAGTGTCAAATAGATCAGCAAACTTGTTTCTGCATATGTTCATTGTTCATCAATAACTGTTTGTGCCTAGATCTTGTTATTTGCTTTGATTCAGTGTTTGATTCTTGTTGCTTTGTGTTTATTCACAGTTTATATAGCTTGTGTATGCATCCTGTTAAGTTTGGTTGGCTTATTCTTGCTAAATCTGCTTATTAAGTGCTTAACTGCTTATTTCCATGTCTGTGTGGTATCTGGTGACTGTTTGATCATTTGTGGCTTATTGTGTGAACCAAATTGTGATTTTCTTGTTGCTATTGACTCCTTGTGATTCACTGATCACAAGGGTGCCTTTGTTTCCAATTGAATCCAACTAGAACTCTCAAATAAGCTTGGTCAAATAGTCAAAGCAGTGGGAACTCCTTTCCCCTGCTAGTTACCACTGCTAGTGTAAAACTGGTGTCAGCTTATCAATAAGCTATAATAGCTTATTCTAACCAGCAACAACTTGGATTTTGTAATAGGTGCTCATTATTTGACCCATTTGTTCATACTGGAGCATTTGGTGGGTTGACTTTAGGGTTTGACTAGAAAACCAACTTCATTGACTTTTTCATAAGTTCATTTGTGCTTATTCTGGCTTATTGGTTGTGCTTATTGGAATTTTGTTGATTGATTTGGCTTATTGAGTCCATTTGTGATCTTTTGCAAGTTGAATCAAGTCCTGAGGTGCCTTATTTCTCAAAAACGACTATTTTGTCTTTTAGTGAAATAATACTTTGCTTATTTCTGGCTTATTGAGTGTGCTTTTTCAAAATTTCTTTTTATAGATCTCATAAGCATCCCAAAATAAGGTTGTGTGTCAAATTAGAGCTTATGGCATTGGCTTATTGCTTAATGGGCTGAAAAGCCCAATAAGAATAAGCTGTGTGCTTAATAAGCTGTGATAAGCTCATATTCAGCTTTTGGGCCTTTAGAGTTTTGTTCTTAGAATTGAATTTTGAGTCAGATAGGGCTTTTCCAAGTCAATTGGGCCAAGTTTGACTTTTTGGGCCCAAAAGCCCAATTGTGTTGACTGTTTTTGGTTTTGGCCCATTTGAGGGCCCAATAAGGGTATTCTGGTCATTTCACTTTGATTTTCTGATTATTTAGGTTAAAATAAACTAGTTTGCAAGTTTTTAGAATTTTTTATAATTTTTGGATTTTAAATATTATTTTAATATTATTTTTTTATTATTTTATTATTATTTTTCAAATTTCATGTTTTCCAACTTTTTACATTTTTCTTAGGTTTAATACATTAAAATAGGAATTTAGCAACTTTTAGAATAATTTTATCACTTTTAGATTAATTTTTATAATTATTTTAAGTTTTAATAGTTTTTGAATCATTTTAAATAGTTTTTATTAGTTTAAAATTTTAAAAAAATAGTTTTTAATCTTTTTAGGTCATTTTAGAGGTTTACCAATTGAAAAATCTTTATTTGGGCTTTTTGATAATTTATTTGATTTTTAGGGCTTTAATTAGCATTTAAAAATCGAATATTTAATTATTTAAAAGGTTTAAAAAAGTTTTGATCATTGGTAAACTCTTAGTTTATTTATTTTGATTTTTGGTGAATTTTTGGTAATTTTTTTTAGAATTAATTTTTATTTTTATAGATTCTACGGTTTTATGTTTTAACTTTCTAGTAGTAATTTTTACGTCTTCGTCATCTTCTTTTCTCATCCCCTTCTAAACCAAATATTAATCTCAAATCTTTTACATCTTAGTCACAGACATATACCTCCTTGGGAAACGAACTTTCACACCATAAGGGTCATTAGTGCTTGATTTTCCTAAATCATCACTCGATACTTACCGCTCATTTACCCTCCTTTGTTTTTCTAAACAAGAGGTGTAATTTACCACAATCAGCGTTAATCTGGTAACCAAAATCCATGGAGATCTTGTCCCATTTTTGTTCACATTTTCTGAAGATGGAAAAACATCCTAGTCTGTTGGTGTTCTATCTAGCCTGTTGGTATGTCAGGTACTTAGATATGAACGTAACTGTATCTTGCTTCGTATAAATTTGATACATAGGAGTTTGCGAAACTCTGAGTCCCTAAAATTAGACTTTTCTTAACGTAGGATTTCTTGGAACATCTAACGTAATGTAGGGTTCTCACCGTTACGCATAAGCTGAGTCATAGTAAGATTAACCGTGAGAATCCATGTGATTCAGCGTGTCACTGAAATCAACCAGAATATAGACTGGAAAATTTCAGGGTGAAATTTCTCCTGTCGTAGAATTTGCAACATGGTGCAAATATGGTCTTCCTGCTCTTCTCTAGATTTAGAGAAAATCTGGTTATCCTTGATGAAAACACTGGTGAATTTGTTTACGAGTTCATGGAAACTCAATTATTAAGTCCATAATGCTGTTGGGGCATTCATGAGACTAATACAAAATCATGAATCTAGCATGACCGAGTCGTGTACGAATAGTAGTCATGGAAATGTCCTGCTCTTTCACTCGTCACTGTTAGCAGCATGCTCATGAATCCGATCTTGGAAAAGTGTTTGAAACCCTCAAGTCGATTGGATATGTCGTCAATACGTGGAGGAGAATCACGGTTATGAATGGTGATTTGTTTTAAATCGACGGTAGTCAACACATAATCTCATGTTACCGTCCTTCTCCTTGAAGGTTTTTCTAGAATGTATGGGAATATTTTGGTATAATCGGCTGGTTATGCGTAAAAGGAATTTCAGTGGTCGTGTCTTAACTGACAGCTAAATTTTTTTTTGCAGTCATGGCTAACAAAGCATAGACTATTTGTACAGATTTTCCTGATGGAAAACCATGTTGAATGTATTCAGGAGCCTGAACATTACTGTACAAAATCATGAATCGTAGCAGGGTGTGCTGCTCGTAGTCCATAATTAGGATTAAATTCAACTCGCATAAGTCCGAGGTAATGCGTTAGTGATAGGTGTGAAAACACCCATCCTTTTACCACTTAAAACAATTAAAAACAAGACCAAAACGTGTATTTAATGTCGTAAAAGTCTGAATTATGCGTGGTTTGTGTTTTTGTTGTGTTTTAGGACCAAAATGTGAAAAAGGAAGAAAACACGGGCTTTCACGAGCTTTTATCGAAGAAAAAGACAAAAGACGAAGTCAAAAGATCAAGAGTGCAAAAAGAACGGAAGTCAAAGGCCTATTCTGAATATTTATCGAAGAAAAAGACCAAAGACGGAAGTTTAACTAAGTCGAAGAACCAAATCTAATTAATGAAGAAATTAGAAGACGAGTTCATTTTATTTATCGAAAAATCCCGAGACAATGTCAAGAATGACGAGTTTATTGTCAAAGACTAAAGACGAGAAGACAAAAGAAAGAAAGAAGGAAGCAACCAACAAATCTCCCCTCCTATAAATACCCTCCTAATGTGTCATTAGGAGGTGTTAGCTAATTGACAACTAGCTCTCCACTTTATTTTTCTAGCACCATTTCATATTGTCATTTACTTTAATTGTCTTTTTTTTCAAGTAATTCATGTAAGTCCTTTAATCTTGTTTTAAATCTTTAATCTTTAATCTTTTAATTTCAAGCTTTTTAATCATCTCATTCTACCTTTCTTGCTTGTTTAATTTGTATGTTTGTTTGATTGATCTTATGGTTTTATTGTGTTGATGTTTTAGCTTATTGTTTTTATAGCTTATTGTGTGTTTGGCTTAATTTTAATTAAGTGTCTTTAATAGTTTATTTTTATAAAAAGTTGATTTTTAACATTTTGATTATTTAGTGTTTCTTTAAAGTTTTTAATTTGTGGCTTATTTAGTTTTTCTTAAAATTAATTTGGTTTTATTTTTGGTTAAGTGCTTGTTTGATTTTAGCTTATTTTCATCTTTCCCGAATTATAAACCCTAGTAATCCGACTTATTTACTTTTCCTTTATTCCGACTTAGCATAACCTTTTATTCCGACTTGTGTTAAGTTTTTTCTTATTCCGAATTAAGTGTAGTTACTAGTTATTCCGACTTAGGTATAAATATGCATATTCCGACTTAGGTCCAATTTCTGATTCCGAATTACTTGTGAATTTGATATTCCGAATAAGGTCAGAATATTGCATTGTACTTTCCCGCCAAAACAAAACTCATTCCGAACTATAGATGCATTCTTATTCCGAATAAGGTAATGCATTATATAATCCGGATAAGTTCCCTAGCCCACATTCCGGATAACAACACAAACACAAATCCCGGATAAAGCCAAAAATCCATTTCCCGGATAGTTGGAATAATTACAGAACCCGGATAACATGTAGGAATTTGACATGCATGCTTGGTAGCTTTCTATTTCTTCCCGCCAAATAGTATGTTCTCCTTGAGGGAACATGCTCCCTTAGGTTAAACATTTGTTCCGTTAGTCGTCTAGTTTTATCCGAAATTCGTTTTAATTTTTATTCTAAAAGTCAGTTATTTTTAGTTATATTTTTCGTCAAATTTTAGTATTAGTATTTTTTTGAAAAGTTTAAGTTTTAACTTTTATTTAGTGTCCGCTTTAATATTTGTCTCGTTTGTTTTTAAAGTTATATAGTCCAATTTCCTTCTTTTTCATTAAGTAAGTTTTATTTTTAATTCGAAAGTTTATTTTTATTTTTAGTTTTATTTTTATTAATTGTTTCTTTTTAATGTTTCTTTTTAAAATTCGTTTTAATATCGTTTCTTTAATTATTTGTCATTCGTCTTTAGTTTATTCTTTTTACTTTTCACATTTACTTTTTAATTAGTTATAGACAACGTCAAAATTTTATTTTTATTCACCAAAGATGACTGAGTCACACATTTAACCGGAGATCAATTCGATTAGACACCGTGAACAACGAACTTTTTATCTAGCAAAAATTCAGTTATCAAATGGCGTCGTTGTCGGCTCTTTTAGTGAAGATTAACGGTTTTTTGTGAGAGGCGCGTTGGATTTTGGGATCCGTTCCCTCGTGAACGTTATTTTTCGTGTCAAAAATTTTCAAAAATCCTAAAAATCAAAAAAATTCAAAAATCCAAAAACATTTAAAAAACTCATAAAAAGCATTTATTTTTCAAAGTTTTGCACCAAAAATATTCCTCTCAATCCTCTATTGTGTTTAATTCTTTTTTTCAACCCCTCTTATTTTTAATTCTTCATGGATTCGTATGTCTATTGCGTAGGGTGTGGGAGACCATTGTATGGTTGTCAAACTTGTCAATGATGTACATGTGAGCGGTGCGGAAATGATATCGCCAATACACAATTTGGATTTTGTCCATTTTGCAATTCAACCAATTCATACTTCACCTCCACTGACACTATCTCACCCTCTCCCATATATGACGATCCATATCCGCAAAATGCACTGGGTTTTTCTCCATACCCGTGTTGTCACAATTATGGGGGCCCTCACGATACCTTTTCTTGTCAACCGATGAATTATTATGAGGCAAATCCGTGTTCTCATTCTTCTCAACCGATGAATTATTATGAGCCAAATCCGTGTTCTAATTCTTCTCAGCCGATGAATTATTATGAGCCACATCCGTGCTATAATTCCGGTTTTCAAAATTTTGAGCCCTCACAATACTCCCTCGATCATCAACCCTCTTTTGCAATTCCTGCTGAGCACCTAGCCACTCTTTGCAATCAAGTTCTTAAAATTAATGAATGTTTCACTAAATATATGCAAAAACGTCAAGAGAGAATTCAACAAGAGCAAGTATCTAATCTTAGTGATTATACTCCGCCTCCTGTGCATCCATACTATTATGATGATGATGACGATGAGAATACTACTTCTTGGACTGATCTTGTTGCTCAACATCCTAGTGCAATTATAATTCCTTCTCTTGATATCCCAAATGCGTCTAAGGATAGTGATACATCGAGTGAGATTAGTGAATTTGGTCTCGACAACTTATTTGATGAGGTTTGTGATGTACCGACTTTTGTTGAGCTTACGGACGAGGTAGCTCTTAATGATGATTTTTCCCCATGCTATGAGAATTTCACTTTTGAGACTTCTCAATCTCCTCCGGGAGATAAGGGCGATGTTGATTTATTCTCTCTGACTTACGAGAAGTTCACCACTGAACTTGGTCTTGTAGATGAGGTGGAAGACGTTATTCTTCGCAACAAACTATTGAGAGTTCATCTTCTTATTGCTGAAATTGAAGCGTTGAATTCTACTTCTATTACCGAGTCTTTACCTCCGTCTCTTACTCCAGTTGAGAATAATGATACATTTATGGAAGAGATCGACATTATCTCAATACCTCCGGGTATTGATGATGATGACACGGAGGAAGATATTCTTTTTGATACTTTGATGCATGAAGATATTGTCCCAAGTCCCTCTCCTGAGCACCTTTCATCCCATACCTTAGATACCATTACTGAGGATGAGTGATTTGACCCGAAAGGTGACATTGACCATTCTATGATTGACACCTTTACGGCTTTGCCGCTTAGTGATAATCATATGTCTTTTGGGGATGACATTTTGATTCCTTTCCCCACCCTACCTCCCGTGGATCATGATTTCACAGACTTTTCGTATGTTGAGAGGACTTTTCTACCCTTCAAGACTTATCCTCCTGCCTCTCATTTATTATGTTCCTCCGAGACCGAGGACAAGATTTTTGATCCCGGTATTACATTAGAGGCTTCCCTATGGACCATTTAATTCGGGGACGAGTCAGGCTCGTGACTCGGTTAACAAAAACAAGCGCTTCTCGGGAGGCAACCCGATTATCTATCCTTTTTATCCGTTTTTATAATAAGTGTAAGGGGAGACCCTAGTATGTGTTTGTTGTTTTCTTTCTTATCATGTGCAGGGATTCGAGCTTTCAAATATCCATTCTTGATTACTTTTGACGACCCGTGATTCCGTGTTCTCGTCTTCCTGGTACTATCCTAAACTCTTTTGATTCACTATTTTATATTCTTCAATATTAAAATAGGAAAACTTTAGTTGTCTCTTCCTTAGCAAGATTTAAACAACGTGCACAATGTCCTAAGTGTAGGGGATTTTACTCCCACATGCTTAAACATTGAGGACAATGTTTATATTAAGTGTAGGGGGATTTCTATCGAAGTTAAGTGAGCTTTTCCTTGTATATGTCCTCATTTTAAACGGAAAATTGATTTTTCGACATTTTTCAAAACTTTTGATCTATTTTGGCCTAGTCGTATTTACCTTTGTTATAGATATTTTCTTTCATTGCTAGAATAATTTTTTAATAAAATGGTTTTAATGAGTTTAGATGTCTTTGATATATTAGGCCCGTCATGAATCTTTTGACTCAACCCGAGTTTACTTATCTAAGTTTACTCTAGTTAGTATCCTTAACGTGTTTAAATCAAGTTTTGCTAGGCTTTTATATAGGGAACTTTAAAACGCGAAAGTCTTAACTCTTACGGGTTAAGAACAAGAACTTTTCGCAAGTTCCTATAATTGATCCTAGAAAGTCGTTTATCAAGGGAACTTTAAAATGCGAATTCTAAACTTGAAAAAGTCTAAGAAGTTGCAAGATCCTATAGATGACTTGAAAACCCAAAACTTTGATTTAATTGGCTAAGCATCCACGAGTCTCATTCCTTGAGATTTTAAATTGTGGAGAATGAGAGATGATAGAGTCAATTATAAGTTTGGTATTCTTTCATGAATTTATGTGAGTTAATTATGAGCTTTTTCTCCCATCGCTTGTTAATAAATATAATTGCAATAAGTAAGGTCGTACGATTTGAAAAGTTACTTAGTTTCTAGCACAAGATCGTTTAGAAGTTTCTCTGTGTTAATTAGAGTTCATAGCGAAGGCATAACTTATTGAAGCGGGATGTGAAGATTGGCGAGTCCGAAAAGGCCCTAACAAAGCATGAGGGCTACATTTTTTTGCTAAAGATCCGAAGTGATGTGAAGAATCATTTATCAAAAATTAATATGAAGGATCGAGACACACGACGAAAAGCAAATACTCCCCTAAAGATCATGGAGAAGTCTATCCGAAAAGACCCTAGCAAGGTATGAGGATAAACAGATCCAAGTCCTAAAAGTAGGCGGATCGTTGTATATCAAAATCCAAAATAAAGATTGGAGAAAAATGAATAAGTCGTGGTCCAAGTTTGAAGAATCTCTCAAAAATTTTAAGTGAAGAAATTCCTATTGTGAAGAGAAGACCATTATTTCAAGAACGTCTCTCAAGATTTGAAGTATGAAGTCACTGCCAAATATCGGTCCGAGAAAGATCTCAAATCGTGAAACGAGTTATGCCAAGATATGAACTTTATGAGGTTTCGAGAAGCAGTTTTAAAAGATTTTGTCCTTTAGCTAACTATTGATTAAATCATCCTACTTTATTTTCAGCCTTAATAAATTATCGAAATAAATCAACAATGCATCCTCGTGATCATTCAAGACAATAATAATATATAAGAGATACACCTAGGAATAAGGGAGTCTAAGTGAATAATTGGGCCACATGAGTTTGTGTTAGCTTACTAACTTATAATAACAATGATCTCGTTTTTAAGCTTAGTATGGGGAATGTGAAACTTGAGGGTGATTAACATTCATGACAACCAAAGCCCTAATGTAAGTCTTAGATTTCTTTACTTGTTTTCTTCCTTCAAATACTTTGTTATTTTCTATCTTTTTAAGTTTCCTTAATGTCTTATGTTTAATAAAGGCCAAGGTGGGTTAATTATGATGGAAAATATAAATCTGGCTTTGTAACTAATGCATTGCATGAGGGCATTGAAATGGTCAAGTGTAGGGGATTTGATAGGTGTGAAAACACCCATCCTTTTACCACTTAAAACAATTAAAAACAAGACCAAAACGTGTATTTAATGTCGTAAAAGTCAGAATTATGCGTGGTTTGTGTTTTTGTTGTGTTTTAGGACCAAAATGTGAAAAAGGAAGAAAACACGGGCTTTCACGGGCTTTTATCAAAGAAAAAGTCAAAAGACGAAGTCAAAAGATCAAGAGTGCAAAAAGAACGAAAGTCAAAGGCCTATTCTGAAGATTTATCGAAGAAAAAGACCAAAGACAGAATTTAACAAAGTCGAAGAACCAAATCTTATTAATGAAGAAATTAGAGGACGAGTTCATTTTATTTATCTACAAATCCCGAGACAAAGTCAAGAATGACGAGTTTATTGTCAAAGACGAAAGACAAGACAAAAGAAAGAAAGAAGGAAGCAACCAACAACTCTCCCCTCCTATAAATACCCTCCTAATGTGTCATTAGGAGGTGTTAGCTAATTGACAACTAGCTCTCCACTTTATTTTTCTAGCACCTTTTCATATTGTCATTTACTTTAATTGTCTTTTTTTTCCAAGTAATTCATGTAAGTCCTTTAATATTGTTTTAAATCTTTAATCTTTAATCTTTTAATTTCAAGTTTTTTATTCATCTCATTCTACCTTTCTTGTTTGTTTAATTTTTATGTTTGTTTGATTGATCTTATGGTTTTATTGTGTTGATGTTTTAGCTTATTGTTTTTATAGCTTATTGTGTGTTTGGCTTAATTTTAACTAAGTGTCTTTAATAGTTTATTTTTATAAAAAGTTGATTTTTAATATTTTGATTATTTAGTATTTTTAAAGTTTTTAATTTGTGGCTAATTTAGTTTTACTTAAAATTAATTTGGTTTTATTTTTGGTTAAGTGCTTATTTATTTTTAGCTTATTTTCATCTTTCCCGAATTATGAACCCTAGTATTCCGACTTATTTACTTTTCCTTTATTCCGACTTAGCATAACCTTTTATTCCGACTTGTGTTAAGTTTTCTCTTATTTCGAATTAAGTGTAGTTACTAGTTATTCCGACTTAGGTATAAAATTGCATAATCCGACTTAGGTCCCATTTCTGATTCCGAATTACTTGTGAATTTGATATTCCGAATAAGGTCAGAATATTGCATTGTACTTTCCCGCCAAAACAAAACTCATTCCGAACTATACATGCATCCTTATTCCGAATAAGGTAATGCATTATATAATTCGGATAAGTTCCCTAGCCCACATTCCGGATAACAACACAAACAAAAATCCCGGATAAAGCCAAAAATCTATTTCCCGGATAGTTGGAATAATCACAGAACCCGGATAACATGTAGGAATTTGACATGCATGCTTGGTAGCTTTCTATTTCTTCCCGCCAAATAGTATGTTCCCCTTGAGGGAACATGCTCCCTTAGGTTAAACATTTGTTCCGTTAGTCGTCTTGTTTTATCCGAAAGTCGTTTTAATTTTTATTCTAAAAGTCAGTTATTTTTAGTTATATTTTTTGTCAAATTTTAGTATTAGTATTTTTTCGAAAAGTTTAAGTTTTAACTTTTATTTAGTGCCCGCTTTAATATTTGTCTCGTTTGTATTTAAAGTAGCCATATAGTCCAATTTCCTTCTTTTTCATTAAGAAAGTTTTATTTTTAATTCGAAAGTTTATTTTTATTTTTAGTTTTATTTTTATTAATTGTTTCTTTAAATGTTTCTTTTTAATATTTGTTTTAATATCGTTTCTTTAATTATTTGTCATTCGTCTTTAGTCTATTCTTTTTACTTTTCGCATTTACTTTTTTATTAGTTATAGACAACGACAAAATTTTCTTTTTATTCACCAAAGACGACCGAGTCACACATTTAACCGGAGATCAATTCGATTAGACACCGTGAACAACGAACTTTTTATCTAGCAAAAATTCAGTTATCAGTTAGCAGCTTGGATCTCATCATTAGGCTGAAGGAAAACCTTCGTATACATAGGGATACGAATGGCGTCCTTTATGGTCATGAATATATGAAATATGGGTGCAAGAAATGAAAGTGCCAGCGAACAATCGTGACAGATCTCACTGATACGCCGGTGATGGTACTGAAATTCTCGCGGCCTGATTAATACATGGCACCACAAAATGGATATACCCTTTAGAGGGTACCCTGAATTTCTTAGGGATGTTCCAGAATTGGACGTGAGTCATGTGTCTTGACTCGTGTCTTGGGAAGTATAAGAATGACATGTCTCTTGACTGGTGTCTTGACATGTGTCTCAAGATGTGAAACAAATAGAACTACAAATATTAGGTTATAGAAATACTAAATCGGATCCGGTGGTCTAATGTAGTGGTAGATGGTGGTGGAAGCCATTGTTGGCTTAGAGAGAGAGAGAGAGGTTAGATGTGTGTGAAATATGAGAGAAAATGTATTAAGTGAAAATATGACACAACCAACACCCCTCCTTGGAAGCTAAGGAGGGGTATATATAGTCACACACGATATGCTTAACAGTACAAGAACCTAGTCTAGTCTAAACGTGTGTGACTATGATAACTAATGGGAATTCTTAAATGTCGTCACATAAAGTGAGTTTCCAACAATCTTCCCCCA
This sequence comes from Glebionis coronaria, assembly GCA_025667525.1. Lineage (NCBI taxonomy): Eukaryota > Viridiplantae > Streptophyta > Magnoliopsida > Asterales > Asteraceae > Glebionis > Glebionis coronaria. Next base: position 107,257,702 of record CM046882.1, read on the forward strand.
TGGGACGACGTGTAGAATTCCTTACAATATTTTTCCTAACAAGTACATAATGATAATAACAAGAGCTTTCATAAAGCGTCCAATGCTGATGATGTCTTCTGAGGCCTTTGACTTCAAAACGACTCATCTTTAACTTGTAGTAGAAATACTGTAACGACACGAGCTAAGTAACTCATACACTTCTGGTTAAGGAGAAGCTTCTGAATTAGCTTCCCCCTAATTCATGCCACATAAACTTGATGTATAAGCTTTTAAGTAGCTTCCCCCTAAATTGTCAATCCTCGTAAGCAACTTCAAAGCTTTCAATAAAGCTTAGAATGATTAAGCGCACAGCGGAATCTAACAAGCAAATCCCATCATACAACATGATAACGTTGCTAAGAGAGATTGAAAGTTTGGGGTACACCAAGTAGATCAACAACTTCTCTTCTCACGCTTGAATAATTCTTCTGAATTTTTCTTCCCCCTTAGAGTTCAAGTTATGCATACCAGAAAGAATCAAGACATTTCTTCCCCCACATGGTTGAAGAAAGTAAATCAATCCCCATTATGAAGCTCAAATACTAAAGTATACAATTTATCCCATTCATGAAGTTGACATCGTAACACCAGAGTCAATTAAGTCCCGGAAATGCACATATCTTCTTCCGGAGATGCACCAGAGTCAATTAAGTCCCGGGAGTGCATATAGGATAATGATGATGAATAATTGCAACAACCAAACAATTAATCATCAAATCAGTAGTGTACCGTTTAGAGATTGATAACGCCACGAGTTAAAACCCTGATTTTCTCTGCGGCTATGAAGTTCATCACGTGTACTCGGTGTGCGTTCAATGTGTCTTCTTCTTCCCCCTTGATGGTTTCGAAACTCGGAACCATCAATAAATTGTAAGCACATGAACCTGAAAATCTCGAGAGAATAATAAATAAGCTTAGTTATATTCGGTGAGAATCAGTTGTTGATCGAAAATCTCTTCTTATAAACTCTCCATGGCCATCTTTACCAACCCACTTGAAGGCAATTTGAAGTGACCACTGATGGAATGAACCAGATACATCAAACATGAAACTGAATAAGAATCCTTCGATCTTGTGACTTAAGCTTGCACTATTGTTGAATGAAGAACGGTGGATAAAATTTTAAGTGCCCAATGCATCACTAAAGATGTCTATAAGCACAACCCCTCTTGAAATTATCCACGTCGACTATGCGCGTGACACTGAGTACAACAAAGTAACCCCTTTGAGTGATAGTTATCTGAGTCATCAACCATCCACCCCGAACCCGGAAACTAGATAAACAAGTCTTCATTCTGAGATTAAGCACGAGCAAGTTATCTGTTCAAGGATAAAATAAGTACACGCCTTCGAAGAAATTCGTCTCCATCTTCAAATAATTAATATCCGATCCAAAAAAAAAATCTGTAGTCACTCAAAATTTGCCCTTTTTTTTTCCATTGGTCTCGTCTCAAATAAATTCTCGTCACATACGTCTCGTCACGTTGTCACGTCACTTGTTACTTTGTCTCGTTCCGATGATGACCAACGTATAACTTAATATACACAAAATTTATAAAAAAATACAAATTTGTTTAAAAAATTGTGTGTATGATCAAATCACACAGCCCATTTTAAATTAAAATGACCCGATCCATCACTAGTTTACCAGTTATACTCGTCATCCACATAAGGCCCAATCTGCAACAAAATACAACCCGATCCATATGATTGGGATATAACTAACTCCACAACCCTAATTTTACTCATAACCTAATCTCATTCACTAAAACACGCAGCCAAGAAAAAATCTCTGGAACCTCCGCCAGTTTTCTCTCCTCATCTCAAATCTCAACCACCAAATCCATCTCATAACTCCATCTCAAAATATCCGCCCCCCATTTTCACCAAGTATCTCTCCCAAGATCATCACAATAGATTACCAATCTTGATCAATCAAACATCGAAAATCACGAAAAATCAATCTTGAACGAACATAGATGATTTCATATCATTTAATCACGAAAGTCAGTGATCAATTTATGTTGCTCAATTCAAAACTCATACAATTATTCAAGAACTGAGCACCAGACGAGAATAGCCACGTCTTCAAGATCATAGTATGGTCTCGGGTAGGTCCGATTAGTGATTGCATGTGATTGATCTAACCTTTTTCAGACGAATCAAAGATAGAAAATAACATATTTGTTATTGTTCTCTCTTTAATTTCGTATATTAATAATATGGGTTAACCATTTACATAAAGATCTATGATGATTTCTTATTTTCGTGTATGATAGATCTGTGAAAAGATCTAGACAAGTCTATGATAGACTGTAGCGAAAAAAAATCTGAGATCCTTTAAATTTGTTTGTTCGGTTCGAGTCTTAGATGGGATTAAGTGACGATGGGATGTAGATAGTTTTGTGGTTTTGATTATGGAGTTATAAGGTTGGAATACAAGTCAACTCAGTGAGTTAACTGAGTCAACTCGGTAATGACCGAGTTGACTCGGTTGAGATGGGTTTTTGGTCAAGAGTTAAGTGTAAACCTTTTTTAAAACTGATGGATTAAGTCAAGTTGAACTGAGTCAACATGCATGGTCATGATTTGTGAAAACTGCATCGTAACAAGCATTTAACCATCGCAGTCATAAGTATATAGTCCATCGCAGTCCAAACCTTGACCCATCGCAGTCAAAACAAGGACTCGTCGCAATCAAAAACTAAGTGAGTCCATCGCGGTCATAAGTATTCCATCGGAATGTTTTAATAAAGCCCATCGCAATAAACTAGAGTCCATCGCAATGATTCTGTAATCTGTCCATCGAAACATGTCTCATTACGATGGAACCCATTACGATGGTACCCATTGCGATGGTACCCATCGCAATGGTACCCATCGCAATGGTACCATCGTACTAGTACAAGAACCCATCGCAATGTTGTGAGAAATTTGGGCAGCATGACGTCGTGACAACCATTGCGATGGGATCAAACCATCCATCGTAATGAGGACGACCCTACCCATCGGAATGAAAATAAAACCCATCGGAATACATCCGAAAAAGAAGAAACCATCGTAACGTGTACATCTGAAAGTGGCCATCTGAATATCCAGCTCAAAATCCCATCGTAAAAGGTTTTTGTCCAGCTTTGAATATACCCAAAAAAAATGGTTGGACCATAAAAATGTTGTCTTTATCCCCATAAAGAAAAGCAGATTAGATGAATACCAGGATAAAAAAAAAACAAAAGAAAACAGGTATACAACCTGGACAAAGGCAATGAATTCCGAGACATGATTGGAATAAAGGACACAGAAATGATAAACTTCACCAAAAAAACATAACTTCGAGACATGGTATGTGACTTTTTTAGACAGATTGGACCAAGATTCTTATGAAATAAGACGTGACAAAAAAATTTTTTGTGACAAAATGGAACAAGAAAATATAACGAGACACAAAGAAAGATTAGACCACTAAATCGAATATATAAACACGATCCAAGGATGGAACCGTGGCTCTGATGCCAAATGTAGAAATACTAAATCGGATCCGGTGGTCTAATGTAGTGGTAGATGGTGGTGGAAGCCATTGTTGGCTTAGAGAGAGAGAGGGAGAGGTTAGATGTGTGTGAAATATGAGAGAAAATGTATTAAGTGAAAATATGACACAACCAACACCCCTCCTTGGAAGCTAAGGAGGGGTATATATAGTCACACACGATATGCTTAATAGTACAAGAACCTAGTCTAGTCTAAACGTGTGTGACTATGATAACTAATGGGAATTCTTAAATGTCGTCACATAAAGTGAGTTTCCAACAGAAACAAATAGAACTACAAATATTAGGTTATTATGCCAGCATTGGCGGATCGGTTAGACTACTGATCCTTTGTATTTTTGATCACGTCCGCGGCCAGAACTTCAGTTGCGATTGCTAGGATAGTTGTTGTCATAGTAGTGGTTACTATCGTCCTGTCTGTAAGTTCCATGACGGTCATTCTCAGGACTGTGATTCATGTAACTATTCAGCTAAGTGGCCGGCTGGTACCGGTTCACACTCATATGACTAAAACGACAACTGAATTACATGTGACATGTAACTAAGAATTAGGGACAATGAATGATGGAATTTGTCTGGTGGTGAAGCATCTTGTCGTCCGATCGCTTTGATCTAACGCCTTTGTCTTCGTCTTGTGAGATCTCTAGGTTGTGAACAGCATCAGCATCTCATAGCGTCTCTAAATCCGTAGCATCAACCCTTAGTAACATCTCCAAGCTATGAGCGGCATCAGCAATTTGTAGAGTATCAGCAAGTGGAATACGCACATGGGATACGGTACATGGAGTACACATGGAATGCACATGAAATGATCGGTATGGGGTCGATCATCTGACATGATTTTAAAGGAAAAGAATTGGTTAGACGGTTAGAAAGACCATGATGATAGCCTGGCAATGCCAGTATATACCTCATTATGGTTGCATAGAGAAACGCTAACGTGTGGTTAAATGAAATTTAACGATGATTTTCCTGAAAGCATGATTAATGAAAACCAACCATGACTATCATGAAAACAGGATTTAAATGAATTCCAACAGTGTCTTGCTTGAAAGCATAAACAACAAAAGAGGCGTAAGACGTAATCACATGTAGACGAAATCATCATGAAGAAACATGAAACAACCTAACATGAAGGAGTGTATAACATAATCAGCATGAAACTGAAATTAACCATGACAGTATGAAAACATACTTGACATAAAAACATAGTAACTTATGAGCGGACATGCAAAAATTTTTATGCCAATAAATCATGAGAAAAATTTTATGCATGAAAACAGTGCATGAATACATGATGCAGTTTATAAAAACCATTTACATGCGCGAGGGTAACTACCTATGGTCAGTTTACCCAAAACAAAATACATGGCGAGGGGACGCCTATGGGTCGGTCCCAAAGTTAAAAGTTTCGATAAAAGCACATGCGACTAAATAGGGCCAGTCCTGTACTAACCATTACTTAGTCAAAATTCCTGCAACAATGATACATGAAACATAAATAAGTAAAAATCATCTGTCAAAACTTATCAGAAATTTTTTTATGTGACTAATTATAAATTACTGGGGTTCAGTCCACATAGCCACAGTTCACGAGGAACATTATGCATGAAACAATGACACATAACTAAATATGAATGACGGTTGTCCATCCATATTAGTAAAACAATATCGATGAAAACATCAAGGTTAAAACATCAAGGTGCTGAAAACATCATGGTTAAAACAACAATGCGCTGAACACATCAATACGTGGATAACAAGCGTTGGCTTAGGAAGCTCCTGGTGACTACCCACTAGTCACATGTCAAGTTTTAGAGCCTACAGGTCGAAGCCCTGGCTCTGATACCATAATTTTAACACCTCACTTCGATAAGTGGACCGTTACACGTAATTATGGCGTGTCATTAAAGCATGCAAGGTAATATGTAGTAAAACATACATGACAATAGGGAAACTGGAATCAAACATCGGTTCCAGAATAAGCCCAAAACATAAATAAAGTAAATGAAATGAATGAAAGACTAAACAAGCATAAATATATGAAGGCAAAAGGAGAAGAAGTCTATTGCAGCTTCCATCCTATGCACGTCCTCCAAATGCTCGAGTCCGTCCTTGGGTACTTGCCGTTTTGAGACATGGAAAGGAAAGTAACGGCTGAGCATAACGCTCAGTGCACGGATATATGACATAGTATAAATGGCTGAAACATAACTAAGACTAATAGCAGCGGAAATGTATAAGTCCTGAAAAACCTAGTTGTCTGTCATGTTAACTGGTTTTAGTCCAGAAAACATAGATTATGTTACTTATGAAAATCTGTATTAGTTAATGTACCAAAAGCCAATATAGGTCATGAGGTCAACAACGTGCATGAATACTTGGAGGGGTGACCTCGTCATGCAAATTAGAGTAGATGCCTCTAATTAACTGGTAAGTGGGTAGGACGGATCAGCTCCTCGTGAAGGATGCAAGGCACACACCACATTCACCATGAAATCCTGACTGAAACATGTAACTAGGATGCACCCATACGCCCCACATGATAATATAATAATATAATGACCAAATAACTGAAAAGGGACTCCACGAGCTATCACTCCGCCGTGGTGAATTCATAACACTAGTGCCTCTAGTTTTATGGTTATGGTACCTCCATAACTAGGTGAACTGGTCATGTATGTATATGGCTAAGGTCTAATAAAACATAAACATTTTATCTGTAACTACTAGGGAAAACAGTTGGTTGCATACGGGAAATCCTAATGAAGGACGAGATTGTCCATACTGAAGGACGGGAAATCCGTACCTTATGTCCAGTGAACGAAGAAGACGAACGGAAGAGAGTCCTACTTCGATCTCACTAATGCTACATAAGTAGTATACGTGTATAAGTATTCTTGTTACTGAGTATGTAACGTGTCTTGGCTTGTTTTATATGTTCATGTCTTGTTTTACTGATTTAACGTTATACTGTGTTTAACATGCATTCTGTATACTCTGATTAAGTATTACTTGTATTTCTTGTAATATTATACTTGTTGTGTAATAATAAGTAACTTTCAAAAAATAGCAGGTTTCCTAAAATAGAAAGTTTTCAAAAAATAGATTAACTTCTTAAAATAGATCAGTTTCTAAAAATAGAAAGTTTCCAAAGAAATAGTAAGTTTCCTGAATTAGAAAGTTTCCATATTTAGAGTTAAGCTGAAGTAAATATCATAAGTCATGTGATATGGTATAGTTATTAATCATAACATGTTAATTAAATAAACTATAGGTTATATGATTTAATTAAATATAATCATGATTTAATTAAATTAAAGTGTATATAATAATTTGGTTAAACATGTATTAATATTTATATTAATATAACCTAAGTCATGAAAATTAATTAATTGTATGCCATGTTTTAATAATTAATTAATTACTATAGTCTAAATTACATAAATAAATACTTAGGTTAAAATCATGTATTATTAAATAATAATAATAAACCTAAGTCCATGTTTATTATTTAATTAAATGTCATGTTTAATAATTAACTAATACTATAGTGTAAAATAAATAATTACATGCTTAGGTTAAAAACATGTATTATTTATCCAAAAATAAATATAACCTAAGTCTTGATTAAATTAAATTAATCTTAAGTCATGTTTAATTTAATTTAATTAATCTTGAAAAATATATTCTTGTAAAATATACTTTTAGAAAATGTTTAGCTTATAAAAATAAAATCCGTGCACGTGTTGTGTTTTATCTATAAGCCGAACCAAACATCCCATTAAATCCCTTAAACTGTGAACCAAACACCCCTGACTAAAACCAGCAGCCAAACACCCCCTGTCCCTGTTTGTGTTGCTGTTGGTTGCCACTGTAGGCTCAGCGGTTCCCACCGGCTGAGCCGGGTTTCCCCCTGCTGTGACCAAAAACCCCACCGAGAGCTGTGAGGCTCTTGGTTGCCACTGCTAGAACAAACACCCCCACCCAATTGGTTTCCACTGACAGAACAAACCACGCCCACACCCATTAAGGGTTGCGGCTGGTGGGTTTATTTTACTATGGTCTTGGTTTCTGGCCATTCGAACACAGCAACATCAAACTACGCCCCACCTTTTATTTAACTTATTCATAACATGTTTTTAGATCATATATCTTGGATTTGTGATCGATTAAACAAAAGAAAAGAAATAAAACGAGGTAAAACATTACCTTGATTCGTGACTAGGGTTTAGAAAATCTTAGAACATGAACAACCTTGATCTTGATCAACCCACGTTTTCTTTTCTTGTCTTGGTGTTGGTCGACGACAGAGAAACAAAAGAGAAAAAAAAAACGACGGCTGGTTTATTTGGTTTTAGGGTTTTTAGGTTTGGTTTTTGTGTTGTCCAAAAAAATAAATACTCCCTCCGTTTGTTTCTGTTTAGTCGGACTAAGACTCCCTTGGGCCTAGAGCCCATGAGTTTCTTCTTGTCCTCTTTTGCCTAAACGGCCCAAACAAAACAATTATACATTTTTATTTAATTCCCGACATGTTAAATGATACGCGTAATCGTGTCTTAAGATGTCGTGAATTTTCCCATGGTTATCTTAATAATTATTAGACGTAAATATTACGTACGTAATTACTTACCGTGTTTGATTTAATATACGTAAAATAATCATGTTAATTATTCGTGTTTACGTGTTACGTAATTATTAATTATTCATGTTATTATAATTACTTGTACGTAACGACATTCTTCGTATTAATAATATACGTAAGTACATAATTATCTGTTCGTGATTTTATGTTCATGATTTTATGTTCGTGATTTCATGTTCATGATTTTATGTTCGTGATTATAATTATTATTGTTAATAATTATCGTGTACTAACACATATTTAATACTTATCGTGAAATAACACGTACGTAATTCTCGTAACTAATATTCATGACGTGTGTTCATGTTATAATAGAAAATTTTTAATCTTGTACGTACGATTATTAGTGTACTGTTCATGGTAAAAGCATGCGGGTTTTACAAAAACACTTATGAAATAGGTTTTATAACTATCAATTTTACTGACACAACATTTACCCTAAATCTAGGAATGCTATCCATCCATGAAAAGATTCACTTGTATCTCAAGTCTAAGGATAAGCATTACTTACCATATTCGTAGATTTTTGATGTCGTAGATCCATAAAGAAATCCTACACGGTTTGGGTAGTCCAATTATTCAACCACATTGAATAACCTATGAGTCTGGAAGTATCAGCTTTATGTGTCTTCCAAAGATACAACAAAGCCTCATATTTGTCTTAGTTCAACAATACTCCTATACTGAAAATTGACAATGGAAATTTAGAACACATAAAATTCACAATGTGCAGATTTTATATTCAAGGATTAAACATGCGAATATAGGACACAATTATTAAGAAATGAAAACAATATTTCTGACAAAAAATAATTCATTTTTTGATAATAATTGCTTAAACATCCCATGTCCAAATACTAACACATAAAATAACTTATCACATATTTACATGAGACTAGTAGAAAGAAAAAGACCAATAGACACAACATGCTCAAAATACTTATTCAAAGGCATTGGTTTTATGAAATGATCTGCGACATTTTCATCTGGGTGAACTTAGTTAATGATAACATCACCATCTTCAATAACTTCTCGAATGTAGTGAAATATCCTTTGATAATGTCTAGCACCTCGCATGATACCAGTATCATCGCCTATAGAAAGTGCACTGATATTGTCGCATAACATTTCCATAGGCTCATTTTGTTTGATTTGGCGTTGCCATTACTGCACCATGTAGATGGTCACGGGTTTATCCTTAGGTTGTACTTTTATATTCCCGTTTTTCTTGTTGTCATTAACATCCTTTAACTCCTTGATAAGATGTATTAGCTTGCCTGCTTTCACCATCTCTTCGATCTTCTTCTTGAGTTACACGCATTCGTCTGTCGAGTACCCTTTTCACCGTGGTATTCACAGTATTTATTACCAACACATCTTTCTACCGGGGTAGTCATTGGTGGTGGTTTTGGGAAAATTGCCCCTTCGAATACCAATATTTCCTTTGGAGTCATCTTTAGAGGGGTGTATTTGTTAGATCCACACCCTACTCTCTGCTGGCCACGATAGTCGTTGTTTCAGTCATTATTCTGGCCATTAGATTGCCTCTTGTGCTGATATTGAGACCTGTAGTTCAAATAACCTTTTCTACAGTCTACGGGTGCAGCTCTTCCTTTGATGAAGGATCTAGTCCATCTCATGAGTTCGTCAAGGGTTTGGGGAACCCTATATTGCTTGATCAGCTCTTGATTGGTTATCCCCTTTATGAAATCAAAGATTTTTAATATCTCCAGGCATGCCTTGAAGTGTATACATTCATATTTAAAGCGTTCCATGAAGTCCTCCAAAGATTCGTCATGTCGTTGTTTCACTCTTCCGAGTGCGACCGGGTTCTTGGCACACTTCTTTCCTTGTGTAAAATTTTCTTTTGAAGGCTTTCCACAGTTCCTCGAAACCGTTGATGCTTCGACGTGGAAGCTTATCGAACCAAGTCCGCGCGTTACCAATTAATGTGGAATTGAACATATGGCACCACATGGGTTCCGACCAATGTTCAATGTTGACCGCTGATTCGAAGACCTTCAGATGGTGATCTGGGTCCCCCGATCCGTCATAAATTTTGACGTTGGACGGATTTTGATTTTTTTTTCATGTGTGTAGTTTCGAATATGGATCGTGAACGCATCATCTTCTCACGGCGCCACGGGATAGATATGTCTTCATCGTTGCGCCTGAGACGTCAGCGACTGGATTTCGGTGGCCTGTCACGCTGTCCGAGGAGTATCCCGAGGAGGTGTCGTTCCTCCTATGGTGCTTACGACGGAAAGAGTATGATTCTGATCTAGACGAGTTGCAGCTAGGACCCCTTCTTCCAGATAGATTACGGAGGCCCATTCTTGGTCGTCGTTTCGGGAGTCCAGAGTTGTACTCCTTTGTCTCTAGGGATCGCCAAATCTTTCAAGGGCAGGCGTTCAGCGGCCATTATCATTAGGGGTATCTAGGGTTTCGTGCCCTCTTGATTCGCTTGAATAGTCAGAAGCTTTTCGCTTCTTTTCTTGATCGTCTGTAACATTGTCCCCGATTCGTTTGAAGATAGGGTGTTTTTAGGTTGTTCCTCCGTCTGGCGTCTCCTTTGTCGCCCACGAGGACGTTGTGGTGATCCTTCGTCACCAACATCAAAGTTGAGGTCGAGCTTGCAGATCTCTTCCGTAGTTTGCTCTCATTTTCTTTGTCATCCAAGCTATAGATAAGCTTGAATGAACAATGAGAATGCAAAATGATTTGAGCTTATTTAATTCAAAACATGAAAATTATGAAGCTTAGACAAGTAAATAAAGGGCAATATGAACTGAAGTTGTTTTTTATTAATTAAAATGAAGTTACATTATTTTGAAAAGGAATGTTTACATTAAAAACCTACAATTTAAGAACTAATTCTATATCATGAAAGCTTAAAAACTGATGCCATAAGCTGGTGAGGAGGCCTCCTTTTATAGCTAAAGTGATAGGTTGTGGTGACGTGGTTGAACGATTTTTGACCCTTGGATGGCTTTGGAGCCCTTTTATTCCTCTTGAGAGCCTTTAGATATGATCTATGAAATTTCCACCAATGGGATTGTAGGAGATTGCCATGGAGGCAAGATATGATGTAATAGGCCTGCCAACGTGTCATAAAACGAATCCAATGTGAGCTTATGATTACAATTTACGATCGTGCACCCTCAATTAGATTTGCTCTGGTTGATTTGTTCTTGGTACTGCAGCGTCTACAATATTAGCATACATTATCACGTCTAACTTTCCCCTTTTATACTTCATTTGCCAAATTGGTTAAAGGGATTTGACTTTGGCTTAATTGATATCTGGGCTAGAAAAAGTGGGCTAGAAAAAGTGGGCTTTATCTCTTCTTTTATCTAACTAGTAATACATGAAATGGTTCATGGACTATTAAAAGACCATCAAGACTTATGAGGCCCATTAAGACTTGAAACAAGGTCTATTAAGCTTAAAATTTGGTTCGTTGATGAAAACTACCCTCGACTCTTTATCTTTGTATTTTCTAAAGTCTCATGTTCGTTTTTGCCCGAATTTTGACCGTTTCTTGTGATCTTTATGATAATTGTACCTGTACACACATAAACGACAAAACACACATATACACTTTACAATGGCACATAATTATCCAATTTATGTTCGTTAAACAGGGAAATAAGGTGTGTGTTTACACACATACCAAGACTCCTCTGTGGCTTTTGCACTACTAGCTGGACACACATTAACATTGCACAAAATGTATACATATCTTTCTAACATGTTCGTCTATGCAGGGACTCTACCCGTAGATGTCACCAAGGTGCTAAAACATTAATCACCACTATCAAAGGAAAAGGATCAACAACAAATACAAAGACAATAAAACGAGCGCTCCTACCTAAATATGAGTCGGCTGCGAAAAAAGGAGGAAGAATAGTCAGTTACGACCGACCCAGTTTATGTAAATTTTGCTCTTATGAGATGTGTCACGATTGCGAAAAAGAAGAAGGAAGAATAGTCAGTTACGACCGACCCAGTTTATGTAAATTTTGCTCTTATAACATGTTACGATGACCAACTACGATCAACTGATATTACTCGTTCCATTTTTGTATATTACGTTACAGGGGACGTCTAACTTGATACTGCAAATAATTATGTAATCTGCCATCCACCTATGATCGTGGCTACTAATAGTTTACACATGTGTTGCATATAATAACCTAATATATCACGACCATATATTCGTGCGTTAGATTTTCCTTCGCCACTTTTCGTTGTCACTACAGCTTTCTAGCGTACATAAACCATATATATCTAGATACCTTCCTTCAACCAACGAAAATAAAATCAACCATGACAAAACGCAGGCACCCTACCTAGCTATTGATACATAAGTGATTTAATGAGAAAATCCTGTAAATACCATATCAATACTTGTAACATATAAAGTTGAAAAAAGGGTTATTAATATACATTAAAATGTGAGTCGTGAAATCTTAATATAAAAAGAATATATAGTTTATGAAAGAGTTAAAAAAAGTTACAACACAAACTAATCATATTTCACACACAATAAATTCAACAATTCAAGGCTATTCTAGCCCTTGATCCTCGCCCAAACCTATCGCCAAAAAATATAGTTATACGAGAACTCGTCGTTGCAACACGCGGGTACCCATTTGTTTTAGCTTATGTGTTTCAAAGATGCTACTTAAGTTTTTTTCTTTCTTTTGGTCCTCATGTTTATATATATAAATATTTTGCATTGTTTAAAGTTATTTTCATCTAAATTATTATTCATTTGTACTGTTCTTAGAAGCATATTTAACCAAAACATTTGTTCGTCACAAAGAAGATATATTTACAGTATATCTGTCGCTGGCATTGCCATTGCCTTGCTAGTGAGGGTAAAAGGAAAACGAGTTTAGCAAATGCTAAAGGTGCGTTTGCTACCTTTTTAGAAATCACGATAGATACGTATTTTGAAATAAAAACAGAAATGACTCAATGTATTATTTTCAATAATATTATTTAATTCGATGTAAAAAGAAAAATTAAAGTTGAAAGCTATAAAGTATAAATACGTTTATTTTAAAATTTTAGACGTAAAAATACTCCGTAATAAATTTTAACCAAATACTAGCAATCAAACTCATTATCATACCGTTTCAGTCCAACCAAACAGACCCTAAAAAGGAATCCGAAATCCCAAACAAGCTCTAAAGACAGAAGATCTTCTATATATATATAGTGAGGAGATCATCCCTCAAACATAAGACTCTTGAACACAAAGAAAGAAACAAGCCCTTCTGATTTTCCAGAAAGAAAAAAAAGAAGAAGAATGGCCGATCAACTGACCGATGATCAGATCTCCGAATTCAAGGAAGCTTTCAGTCTATTCGATAAAGATGGAGATGGTCAGCTGCTTTTCTTACTTTTGAGATCTGGGTTTTCATTTTCTATCTTTGACTTTTTCAACATCACTTTCTTTTCTTGGTTTACTCAGATCTACATGTATATTTTTACTATTCCTGATTTATACGTGCTTAAGATCTTATGCGACCAAAGTTTTTATGTGATGTTTTTTTTGTTGCTCTACAATAAGCCGACTAACAGTTTGACTCTGTAAACTGCTTATTTTCTGTTGCACAAATCATCCATCCCAAAGAGCCCTTTTAAGTGCTTATCTGCTTATTCAATTTTGAAACAAGCAGTTTGAAACTACTCATGAATGATAACGTAAGTGGATTAAAACGCATATTTACAAACCCCTTTTTTGACCTTTAACTGTTTATCCAATGTATCAAAATGCAACAGGTTGTATCACTACCAAGGAGCTTGGGACAGTTATGAGGTCTCTTGGTCAAAACCCCACAGAGGCTGAACTCCAAGACATGATCAATGAAGTCGATGCTGATGGAAATGGTACTATTGATTTCCCTGAATTTCTTAATCTCATGGCCAGGAAAATGAAGGACACCGACTCTGAGGAGGAGCTCAAGGAGGCTTTCCGTGTTTTTGACAAGGACCAAAACGGCTTCATTTCTGCAGCTGAGCTGCGTCATGTTATGACTAATCTTGGTGAGAAGCTCACTGATGAGGAAGTTGATGAGATGATCCGTGAAGCTGATGTCGATGGTGATGGTCAGATCAACTACGAGGAATTTGTCAAGATCATGATGGCCAAGTGAGGACCTTCAACCTGCACTAAAACGTAAAAAAATTTAAAACTATTTCAAAAATGTTTTAACAAGATTGTTGATTTTACTTGCGGGTAGGATTCATTTCATATCTGAACGTTTCTATGGGTGGTTTTTGGTTTATCCTGTTTGCATTTTTATTTGTATCTGTGCTTGTTTGCGCTTTAGCTTTGACTCATCTTGCTTGCTGTTTTTGTTACAAACCCAAAACACATTTGATGATCTTCTCTTAATTAGCTTGTTTCTGGTACATTTTTCTGCATTAGTGCTATCTATGAGTTTGTATTTGGATTGTGTTATTTCTCGCACTATGCTTTAAATTTTTTTGAGTTGCAAATGCTCGCTTTACGTTCTGATGGTGTTACCTAGCAGCTTATGAAGCCGACACAAAGGTGATACATATGTAGTTCTCTGTTTTATATGGCCTGATGATTCTTGAACTTGGATCTGATTCTTCAACAGGATGAGATTCTTTATGAATATTGAAGTTTTTATTCTTTGCAAATATACTCAATTCCACAAGTAATAAAAGTTTTTTTTAATTAGTTGTAGTGGTCTTTTTATGTCTAAACCATTTTTTCTTGATGCACAATATTTTTTTTGTCATAATTAGTGAGTCTTTTGCATGACATGTCCATTTTTTTACTAGTCAAAATTTCTTTATACACTACATTATTCAAATTTCCACTTGAGCTTGATACTTGTGGATTGTTTTAGGTAAATCACCATTGTGTGTCAGTTGATGGGTCTTTTTCAGTAAATCCAAAAGTTAGTCGTCTTGTTAACGTTGTATCAACGTATTTTTATCGTGAAAGCTATATCAAGGTTGTTTTCACCGTAAAAGCTTTATCCAGGTCTGAGAAACGTTAATCAATGTTTAACCTAATATATTTGTCAACGACACACATTCGTTTATTTGAAACGTTATTCACGAAACTAATCAATGGCAAGAAGCAAATTTGTTTACATGTCATTTACCGTATGTTTCTTACTATTTTCTTATGAAGTGTTCTTTTCTTTCATTGCCATCGGAATGATATTTGTCAACCATTCCAAGGATGCAAAGAAAACGACGTTGTTATTCTTTTTCTCTCCTACCACAATAATCTTATAGGAAAAATGATACTTTTGTCGCTAAATATATTCTAAAAGTTACATTTAACCCCTTTTACCGGTCAAAGTGTTTACCGTCCTGGCAAATTAGTGGGAAGACCCAAGTTCGATTATAGATTAGGGAGAGGGTTCTTTTAGCACTGGGTGATGCCTTGCTCAGCAAGGAGGAAATCTGCGCGATCAGCGTGGAAGAGATGGCATACCTTTTCGGTTAACATAAAGATTGTATGAGCAAAGTTATACGCTAAATTTTTCAATCATGTTTAACTAATTGCTAACATAATTATGATTTCTTTTTAGGCCGCTCATGGATACAAGCACAAAAATTTACTTCCAGCAAAATAAAACTTGTTTAAGTTTACATCATTGCATAAGTTTTACTATCTATACTTGATGAATAACAAAAAGTTTCTTATATCATAACCTTTTCATATTTACTTTCATAAGGGCCATTCCCTTGTTAGATCATCTTTCTTTTCTTTTATTTTTTTTCCTAGTTAAGTTTTTATTCAAAAAATAAGTTTTTTGAAACTCGCGGACGCGGTACCAGTGATACTAGTCTAATCCCCTACACAGGTATACTTACAGAAAACAAGCATAACATATCACAGAACTGTCCCGTCTGTGGTATAAAAATTTGAGCTCCTTGACACCTTTGTGTGTGATCTACCAAATTCAAAGCTATTTTGACCACTTTGAAGGGTGATTTTATTTATAAAAAAAATCTGAATCTAGTTCTATTTGTGTTTTGGAATAAACTTTAACTATATCTCTAGACAAGTTTACTAATGACAACAAAATGGTGTTTAAAAATACAGAAGGAGAAGAAAGGAAGGAGCCATGCAATCAAGAAACAAGTCATCAAAGAGTAATTGGAGAAAGGCTCGTAGGGGTTGTATTATCCTTTAAAAATACTTGATAGTTTGGCTAAAAATAAAATCATCAGTGTGAATCATGAGACCATAGTAGGTGGTATCAATAAGATATTAAAACACCTAGTGTCGAAAGGAAGAAAATAGTAGAACCTTTTTTTTTCGTTGTTGTTTTGGGTATGAAAATGATTTCTAGTCTTTTCTTTTGTGAAATAACAGAAGTGCATATAGCATTTGTAGTTTTGATTATAAATAGATGGCAATAATGTTTAAAAAAAAAAAAGATGCAAATAATCTTTAATTTGGAACCAAGTCCTTGTTGTTCTATGGCCCAAATTTGATAGATGAGGATTATTACCCACGCGGTTTTGTAGTTAGCAATTAGCATATTCGTCGATCTTACATCTAAATTCAGTAGATAAGTAGATAACTATTGCTACTTCTTAGTTGTACAGTGGCGAAGTCAAAAAATTATTATGTGGAAAGCAAAAGTTTGCCCAGCGGAAGAATGTTATACTAGTTTCATGACTCACCCGATTGGCACACGAGCTTTTTGTAAATTGTTTTTCTTTGTTTCGTGATTTAAGTAATAACATAGTTATTTTAGGTAAAAAGCTGCCCCTATAAAATAAAGTATTACTACATAGTTAATATTATAAGTTTTGAAAAATAGAGACATCTAAAGAAAAATTCAAACAATTAATCTAAGTGAAAATACATATATTGCAAGGATATATATTCTGAGATATAAGATAATACATAACACAAAGACATAAAATTCATTCATAAAAAACATGTGATTTTATTGTTCACAAACTTCTTGATTTTTTGTTCACAAACTTAAAAAATAAGGGTACGATAAAGCATGTGATTTTAACCAATGTTGCAATAATCGCGAATCGTTAGCCGGTCGATCGATCATTCTGTAGCTTATAATCGTTTTAGGCGAGATCAATCGGTAATTAATCGGATTGGATTTTTAACAAAATTTTGGTATTTCTGGCAAGTTTTTGGTATTTCCAACGAGTTTTAGCTATTTTGGCAATATTCTTATTAAAATATAACTTATCATACATATACATAGTTAATATAAGTGATAAACACATATTTACAGTGAGTTTTCGGTATTTTCGCCAAAAATTGTAAGTTTCGGCAAGTTTGACCTCCTTTAACAATCGTTTACCACAGTTGGCCGCCATTAATCGTCTTTTCATTAATTAGAAAGGTAAAAGGCCTTGTAGTGATTAATCGACGATTTTTTTGGATTTTAACAATTACATAAAAAAACATATATACTTGATATATACGATTTAGAGTTGGTCGTCATATACGTTCATATTTAGACTTGTCTTTTTGGCTTTTCATGGGTCATCTTCATTGACCTCACTATATGGCTTTGCGTTGTTTACATCATAAACAAAAAATAATGAAAGAGTTTAACTCGTAGTATTAAAGCTTTAGGTGTCGTAACACTAAAACCATCAAATAAAATTATTAAATCAGCGTCATATTAACATAACACTCAAATAACACCAACAAACACTACTTTTATTTTTTTTCAAAAAACTCCCTTAAAAATTATTTTACTCATCAAACAAACTAACTATTTCATTAATAATTAAAAAAAAAGAATATATTAAAAATAAATTATTATTTTTACTAAAACCATAAAAACACATTATATTTCTTTTGGGCTTATTAAAAAGACAAAAGATATTAAGTTTTTTTTGGGCTCATTTAGTTATAATATGCTCAAAAGTCATTTCGAAAAATGTGCCCTTCCACCAAGTGTTTTCATGGTTTTAGACAAGCAACAAAGTTTTTCCACTCAGTTTTCAACGAGGCTATAGACTTAGCGAAATTTCAGAGTAAAAACATCGATCAAATAGACTCCACCAGAAATGCGACAAGTGGAATTGATATTTTGTTGGTCCCTTGTAAATCGTTATTACTTATCAACCTTAAGTAATAACCCTTTACCATGACTCAAGTGTGTTGTTTTAACAATAGATAAGAACTATGAACAATTAAAACAACAATACCAATAACTTTTCAACGTATAGACTTTTATTAGAATCAAATAAAGAATCTATATCCCACTTTGTTTGCGGAATAACAAAGTGGTTGAATGACAATGGGTTTTGATCTCATCTACTTAAACGTATAACTAAAGTTAAAGTCTAAGCTCCAATCTAAACATTCATATACTTCTTGGCTATAAGGTTTAGTTGGTATCGAGAGAGAAATGTTTTCCAGAGTTTCTACTCTTGTATTGGTTAACCCTTTCTCTCTCAATGTACCCTCCTTTTATAGGCAGTGTAAACTAGTGTTTTCATTTGCATGTTTCAATGCATGGGTTTATCCAGTGGGTGGTTGATGGCCATGCTGGATAAACAGTACAAAGTACATAATAAACTATTCTAGAAAAGATAAAGGTTTTACTTACATCTAAGTATACAAGTAACCTACTTTGACTTAAAGTTATCTTTTCCCGCCTAATGCAAACCATCAGAATACTGAAGAGTCTTCAGTATCCTAGAGGAGATCGACATCATGCAGTTTGGTATTGTCAAACCAAACTGAATTGAAAGCTCTTCTTCAGTACTTGTTCTTCAGCAACTAGACCGCCTAGTATTTGAAGCGAAGACTCCTTTGTCTTCTAAGTTAACTGGAAGAGGAATGCTGAACGTTCTTCAGCTACAAAGTCTTCAGTAGGAACTTTGTTCCTTTGGTCATCCTTCAGCAGACTGGCCTTACTGCTGAGCATGAAACACTTAGGGGGATTTTACATTCAAATCCTAGAGTTGCTTCAGGGTCAGTAAATACTGACCTAACAATCTCCCCCTATTTGGATATACAAATATCCTAAGTCTAATGTCAGTAGTAAGTGAGCATAACAACTTCTTCTTACTTGCACAGAACAATAAATTACTTATAAACATCAGATAATCATTTATTCGTTAAACATTACAAATTACAACACAAAAATAGTACAAATGATTATTCTGTTTTCATTTGGCCTAAGTTCTTAATAACTGAATTTTTAGTTCTTGAAGTTCTTTGAATTGGTCTAATCGAATTGATCCGGGTTTAACGTGCGACTCAGTTGTTCTTGGTTAAAGAAAGAAAATGTCGTTGATAATCTATTTTAAACTAAAAATGAAAACTTGAAAATTAAAACTTGAGTAAAAGTAAAATTAAAAATAAAATAAAATAAGATAGTTTAAAACAAAGTTTAATAAAAATAGCGGGAAAAATAAAAGTTTAAAACAATTCGGAATTTAAAATCAAAACATTAATTCAGAATAACAAAATGGAACTAATTCGGGAAACAAGCTCAACCTACAATTCGGAAAACACAAGATAATAACCTAATTCGGAATGTACATATGAATCTAGTTCGAAATGTTGGATTCCGGATTGTAATCCAGAATACACACCTCTAATATAATTCGGAATACTATCCTTATATATGTTGATCCCAAACTTAGATCGATTTAGCTTGTGCAAACGAGATTAGATCAAGTTATACACGTAGAGAAACTTTGTTTATGTATAAAGTAATTCAAGTGTTATGCGAAATTAACACTTAAACAACAACACACAAAGATGTAAAACAAACTTTCACTTGATTGATTGAATCGAACTTGCTTACAATGAAAGTGTTTAACGTATGAAAACTTATTGTGAAACATAACCTAAAGGTCTTCTTTTATAGACATAAGGAGCCTTGTACAAGAGTCTACGTATCAACTATTCTAGGTAAAGATAATTATAGAAAATACAATGTTGATCCTATCTTTACTAGAAACAAACTAGAAACAAAATACGCGTAGACCATATCTTTCTATCAGTGCTTGTCTTCAACCTATCAAGACTTGACTTCTTCCTGTCAACGCTTGATCTGTCAGCGTTTGTTTTCTTCTTATCAACGCTTGTTTTCTTCTTGTCAGCGCTCAAGTGGACTGGCTACATTTTATTCCCAACAATCCTCCCCTAAACTTGATATCTACTCTAGTAATCAAGTTTCTGAATAAAAATTAAGAACTATGAGGAATCTTACAAATCTTATCATATTGGTAATAAATATGCCTAATCAAATCTTTGGTCACGTCACTTGAATAGTCAATCTCCAGCTGTGTTGTCTTCATCTTTTCCAAAACTTCTTTGGACATGGGATACTGACCATCTACAAGAAGATACTCAGCAAACTTTGTAGAGCTCAAATAATACACACCAGCAGCTGAATACAAACGCCATTGAAGACCACTGATATCATCCTCAAGATCCTTCCAAACAGTAGGATCTTCTTCTCTTGGTCCACACATTCTCTTGAATGTTGACCAAAGTTTTATTCCATTGACTGAAAGAAGTAGGAGCTTCAGTCTCATACTTGGCCTGCAACAACCTCCAAAGGTCTACCAAGTCTTCTCTATCCACACTTGCAAAGAGAGATATAAGAGTAGTAAATGTGTGTACCTCTTTCCCATACCTGCCAATCTTCCAAAACCCACTTGCATCTTCTTCATAGCTTATGATAGGGTTTCTGGCATCAAGAGGTAACCCTTGTACCATATCTGAAGCTTCCATGGGTGAGAGCTTGATGCTCCTACTTATAAAAGCTTTACTGGGATTCAATTTATCCATATCTTTAGGGAACTCAAGTGGAACTCCCTTCTTCAAAGGCCTTGGAACAATCATTGCCTTCTGAATCTCCATCTCTTCTGTAAGTTCTTCTTTCCTTTCATATGAAAGAAGTCTTAGAGTGTTCATTTCCTGTACTTTTGTCCAAATGGGATAAGTCTTGTACTCCAATTCTTGAAAAGATAATTGATTGTAGTGTTTTTACTACCCTTTAGGAAAAGAGCAATAAAATAGGCAAGTGGGCACGACGATTTAGGAAAACCGTGTGTAAATGACCCTAAGTGAGTTCGTTCTCGAGGAGGCACGTGTGTTGTGTGATGAATTGATTAATGATGATTTTATTGTTATGAGAAGAAAATAGAAATGAGATAAGAAAGAAAAGACGGTTACGAAGACGAATCGAGCTAAGACGAAAACGCGTTCACGTAAAACCGTAAAAACTACAAAATTAAAAATTTAAAACCTAAAAATTAATTAAAAGCTAAAAGTAATCTAAAATAATATAAATAAGAATAAAAATCCAATAAAAATATTTTAAAACCTTTTATTAATTAAATATTTAATTTTAAATGCTAATTAAAGCCCTAAAATTAAATATAATTAATCAAAATGTCCAAAATATTATTTTATTGAACAAATAATTTACTTATATTATCTAAAGACTAAAAAGTATTTTTCCTAATTTTTAAAAACTAATTTTCTATTTTTAAATTACTAAAAACTTTTTTAAAACTAAAATAATTATTGAAAATAATAAAATAATGCCAAAAATAATTTACCAATTTTAAAAATCCTATTTTACTCTAATGAACAGTAGAAAAATGAAAAAGATAGAAAAATATTAAATTTTTCACTAAAAGACAAAACTAGTTAAAAATAAAACCCTAATTAACTTAAATTAATTCTAAAAATTAATAAAAAGATGAACAGTGAAAACTTTTTTAACCAAAAATCTTAAAATATTATTCTAAGTCTAGGAAAAATGTTTAAACTGAAAAATATTACTTTTTGATACTAAAAGACAAAAACAGAAATATTAAAGTTAATTAAAAATGCTATTTAATCTAAAAAATATAAAATGAACAGTAAATAAAAATCTAATTAATCAGAAAAATCAATAATTAAATTAGAAAAATAACAAAAGTAAAATCAGGTCCTAACTCTAAAATTAAGGCACTAAAGACAAAATTTTAAGGTTTCTGATAGTGACATGTCATGGACTTTTGTCCTTTTGCTTAGCAGGGGAAACAAATGCACAAGCAGGGGGAATGATGTTCCCACTGCTAGTGTTAATTCTTGGTCAGAAATGCAATAAGCTTAGGAAAGCTTATTGTGAGCTTGTTCTTTGGACAAAAGGCACCCCCACACCAATTGGGTTGTGGGGAGTCTGATTAAACACAAAAAACACACAAACACTTCACAAAAATCACACCAAAATGCACCACAAAGTTTCTGATAAAGCCTATGTTGACTGATGAACAATTTGACCAAATTACTTGCACAATAATGAGATTCCAAGGCAAATATCTTGAACAATAATCAACCAAACAACAAATTAGCAATAACACACCCTGCTTAAACCCTACTTTTAACAGATTACAAAGATTTGATGCACAAATTACACAAAAACTGGCAGAAAAGACACTTTACTGATTTTGACCACTTTTCCCAAATTTTTAGCATACAACTTGTTTTAAAACCTTTCCAAAATGAAACCTAAGTGCATCTATCACTTACTAACAACCAAAGGAACGTTTTTAACCAGGTTTTAACACAAAATTTTGTCACCAAATTTGGTTAATCCCTTATCCCAAACACCCCTTAAATTTCTGAATTGCAAAATTTTCAAACCAAATTGAATCAAATCCTACCAAACTGATTCTAAATCAAACTAGCATGCATATTAGGCACTAATATAGCAATATCAAACCAAATAAACAGTACTTAAACACTTCTTCACAAATTCATGCAAAATCACACAAAATCTGAAAATATGAAAACTGAAATTAAGAAACAAGGATTTTACCTTAAGGGACCTACATCCAGGTCCCTTAGTGGCAGCTTAGCCACCTCCTATCAGGTCCGGACCTGAGCTGATCCTTGAACAAACAATGTCTCCACTTAAAACCTGCTAAGACCAAAATGGAAACAAGCAAAATACACTTTCCGATTTTTTGAAACTTTCAATAACCTTTTTAAAATCTTTCCCAATGTTGTTCTTTCAAATCACTTACACCAAACAACTTTCAATCCTGCAAATTCAACCTTGAAACAAGATTTCACCAAGTGAAATCAATATTTCAGAAACTTGAAAATAATTTTGAAAACTCAAAAATTACTTCAACAATTTTTATGGAACTCAGAATAATTAGCTCAAAAACATTTACCAACTTTTAAATAACCATAAAAGGAATTACAATTTAATAAAAATACCAACTTTATATTAAGTAAAAAGGGATTACAAGGTTTTTGCTAAAATTCTGGAACAAAGATATAGGGTCACATACGACCTCTATATATACTAGTCTATAGAAAACACTAGAACTAAAACCCTAGCCATGGAATGCCCTAAAATGCCCTTGCTGTTTGACTGAATTCTTGGTCAAAAAATGGTATCTTGTGACTTCTGCCAAGCCCATGTGGTGATGAGCTGTTTTTGTTATGATCTTGGACGTTAAAATCTTCTTGGGGGCCAAGGAGTCATTGTGGGTCGTTGGTTTGGTCGGGTTTAGGGTTTTGAGGGAAAGGGACGGGGCAGGGGAGGGTCCCACAAGACACATGGGTGTGTCTTGTGTTGGTTTGGGATGTGGGTTGTGATGAGAAAAGAGTGAATTACGAATCTGGAAATGGGGGAAAAACCCTTTGGATTCAGTTAATTAGGATCTGGGAAAATAGGGTTTATGGGGTGTTTAGTGTATGTTTAATCTGTTTTGGGTGGGGGTTTATTTAAAAATGTGTTAAGGGGGGAAAATTTAAGGGTGTTGACTGGGTGTTTTGACCAGTTTAATAAAATGGTTGGGTTTGGGTGGGTATTGGGTTTGGTTAATGGGTAGGGTCGGGTTAAGCTGAGGTGTCAAGTTCTGGTTGGTGGTGAGAGTTTGGCTGTTTGGCAGTATTGGCCCCCCATGTTTCTTCTTTTCTTCATTTTGTAAATAAACAACAAATCTTCCATTTCCTTTGTATTTAACTTTGGCAGATTGTCATTTTTGGCACATATTGTTTCCAAACTTAAAACAAGGACCATAAATGCATATTTTTGGATTCTTCAAGGGTAAAACTTGTATAATCTTCAAACATGGAGGACCTTAGTTGACAATCTTGATTTCTTCAAGGGCTTATCTTGCCAAGTCTTCAAAAATGAGGGACTAAAGTTGCCAATCTTCAATTCTTCAAGGTCCAATTTGGAAATTCCAGATTTGGGTCCGGTTCATTGTGCGGCTTCATTTCCCGTGTTCGTTTTTGAATGATTCTTGTGATCTTTTGTCATTTCCTCAATATCCGTACCTAAAATACACAAGTAACAAACACGAGCATATATTTGGCAGTTTTAATGATATTTTATGCATTTTAAGCCCGATTTGGACGATGAGACTATGTATAAAAGCAGTCTCATCACTCCCCCATACTAAACCATTGCCGTGCCCTCACGCAATGCTAGAATAAAGTATCGTAGCATCTCCAAAATTCATTTTTATTCACTTTATTGAAATGATAAACTAGCTACACTACTACTATTACTACTACTTGCGTTTTAGACATAATGTATGATTTTCATCGCAAAATGGGACGTTTAGGTTCATAGAATAAGAACACGTGAACGCTTCGTTAGAAATAATTTCATCGTCCTCGATTTTCACCCTAATTCCATGCCAAGCGTGCAACGAGATCATTGTCATTATAAGTTAGTAATGCTAATACTACTCATATGCCCTAATCACGTACTTATCCTCCCATTATTCCTAAGTTGTATCTCTTATATTTTATTATGTATTGAATGTTTCACGAGGATACATCATTGACTTATGCGATAATAGAGATTTAGGTCAAAAAATAGAGTCCTAACGGTGTAACTAAGACCATCAAATCAATAACCCCTCCTAATAGACAACGATGTCAAAAAATTAAGTTGACAAGAAGAATCGATAAACACGGTTTTATAACGGTTTTGAACATGAGACTTATTACCAAGACTTTTATACGCCCCCTAACGGAAGGGCCTTATTATCTTTGGTTTACCTCCATCTTTTATTCAACTTCGCCATGAAGCTTTTATTATGACTTCGGTCTTGCCTTGCCTTTTATTATCCGCCTCATCGGTGGTTTTATTAGCCAAAGACGTATATCCTCACGCTAAAGCGAATTTTGGATCTTTAAAGCTTCGAAGATTAAGGCTTGATTCACTTTCAGTTTTTGCATAGATTTTAGGCCTTGTGGGGCTTCAAATTGTTTGCTAGATTTAGGTGAGCACTTGAAATCTTATTACTGGGTGAAGCTTTCGATTATTCGGGTGCCAATACTTCAAAACCGTGACGCTGGTGATACCTTAATGTCTTCCCAATTTAATTACACGGAAGCTACTAGAAAAGACTAGAAACCCAACAATCCTAACTAAACCGCTAAGTCAATATTTATTAAGCAAAAAATATTTACAAGCGAAGGGAGAATAAGCAAACAACGAGAACACATGAGTTTTTGAAAGAATACGAGTACTCTACGTTTAGCATAGTAACTTATAATTAACTATATCATTTCTCGTCCTCATTTAAGAGACTTAGCCTAATGTGTAGCTAAGGAACCAAAGCTAAGTGCTCAACACGCACGGTCGAGTCAAAAATTACTCTTATTCTCGCCATCGGAAAATCTACATTCGTGTCTTCAAACACTTATGAAACATGAGAAAAATTTTAAAATTTGGCCATTTTTAGCCTTATTTTGCAATAAAACGATAAACAAAAAGATAAACTTTGGAAAGCGTGAAGGTTTGGCAAGGCAAGTATCTATTCACCCCCCATACTAAAGTTAAACATTGTCCTCAATGTTTCGAGTCTAGGGGTGCAAACACCCCCATACTAGAGACGTAGTCGAATGCCTAATCTAGCATGGAAAGGGTGTAACCGTTAAATTAATAGCCGTTTATGAAGTGTGCTAAAAACCTAAGGTTAGAACATCAAAGGATATATCATTTGGATATTGAGAAAGTATTCAAAGCAACCGATCGAGTGCTCCCATAAAACGAACACGAGAGGCTCCAATCGTGAAGATCATGATCTAAAAACCACAATGCACAAACAACCACGTAACAAAGGTTGGAAGGGCACAAATCCCCTCACATTAAACTAATTAGAAAGCAATAATATGTACATGGATAAGCATGGGTCTCCCCCACGAGGCACCTTGTTTTTGATAACCGAGTCAAAAGCTCGACTCGAATCCCCATAAATGTGATCATTTAGGGATAATCATGGTGTGGTCAATTTTTGGTGGGGCTTACATGATAAACAAGGCCCAAAAACAACCGGTATTAAGGACTAAGTCCTTTGATGGTGCAAAATACCGGGATCGAAGATGGCGTTCTCATTTTCATTGGAAAAACAAATCAACGCCACTTCATCGTGTGCCAACATAAATTCAAAGAGTTTCAAGAAAATAGGAGAGAAGAAATAGAAGGGTGGGACAATGGGTAAGTCATGAAAACATTGAGCTACTCGAGGTAGACTCGCACCAATCAAATAGAAAGATTTTCCATTTATTGCATCGGTGGAAGACCGAGATTTCCCTATATAAGCAATTCCAAGATCAAATATCTCGTCCTCGGTGGAGAAAGGGGAGGGAACATAAGGGGCTTCCCCCACACTAAGTCCACACAAAGCATCGTCAAAAGGAGAAGACGATCTTGTAGTAATCAATAAACGTGGTGATGACGGAGTTAGAGTTGTAGAAAAATCTTTTAAATTCGATTCAAAATCTTTTCCTTTTTCATTTTTTAAACTCTCCTTGTGAAAACCCGATTTGATTATGTCAAAAATATTTGGTGTTTCTAAAGCAATGTTAGTCACACTAAAAATTCTCACATTTTGAAACCGTTTTGGCAAAGGTGGTGGTAAGTTATTAAAACGTTTGTCAACAAAGAAAACTCCCCCATCGGGATCAACGTATTCATCATCCGAAGAATCACTCGAGATTAGAATCGTAGGCTTAACACTCTTAACCTCCACCGACGGAGGGGACGGAACTTCATTTTTCTCAACAACTCCTAAAACTCTATTTGAAATCCTTTTGCAAATGTTTTTGATGGGATTGACATTGTACAAAGACGTGATAGAATACACATGAGAAAGTGTGGAGTTTTGGGTTGCATTAATGACGAGTTCTTCCTCATTGAAACGAAGAGTGATTTTTCTTGCGTGCACATCGATAAGTGCTCTCGAGGTATCCAAAAAAGATCGACCTAAAATTAATGGAACTTTAGGATCGATAGGAATGTCAACAACAATAAAGTCTACGGGATAGTAGAACTTTCCAACTTTCACAAAGACGTCCTCGGCAACTCCACAAGCTAGAATCGTAGAATGATCGGCCATCTCGATTGACATTCTTGAAGGAGTGAGATTGGGAAGATTGAGCGATTTAAAAATCTCAAGAGGCATCAAATTAATACTAGCACCAAGATCGGCCAAGGCGTAGCATTCTTCCATGTCTTGTATAGCACATGGGATTAAAAACTTTCTAGGATCACCGACTTTTTGAGGTATGCGGCTTAGAAAAACCGATGAACAACTTGACGATTTTTGCAATTTCTCTTTGTTATTCAACATACTTTTGAAGTTCGCGGCAAATCGAGGCATCATGACTAAGGCGTCGGCAAAACTTATTTTAAAATGCAAGTCACGAAACATTTTCATAAAGAGTTCAAATTGATAGTTATTTCGTTCTTGTGCCTTTTCCTTGTCTCGTCTTGAAGGGTATGGTAAGGGTGGTGTGGGTTGGGGCATAGGCATAGGCATAGGCATAGGCATCGGCCTTAGAATATCGGGTTCCATGATTGGTATTGGTTCAACCGTAGGTGTGGTTTGAGCGGTACTTCGTGGGATTGTAATTTGCTCCTTTTCTACCACCACCTCGGGTACTTTCTCTTTTTCCTTCTCCATAGAAGTACTTGGACGAGAAATGGGTTCTTTGAAAGTTTTACCACTACGAGTAGTAATAACCTTCATTTCTCCTTTCGGGTTCACGATGGTATCACTAGGAAGACCACCCGAAGAAGAGGGCTTACACATGATAGCTTCAAACATTTTTCCCATTCGGTCTTCAAACTTAGATTGCCTAGCATCCGCTTTTAACAACTCTTGCTTAATTTCATGTTGCCCTTGCTCCATTTTTTGTTGGTTTTGTTGGAGACGTTGGACATTTCCTTCCATTTTATTAGCATGAGTTTTAAGTTCATTAGCAAGTTCGTTTTTAAGCTCGTTTTTCAACTCGGACCTTAAGCTAACCATTTCACGTTGCATATTGTCAAACTTAGCATCATTAGCCTTAGCATAATTCAAAAATTCTCCTTGAAGATTTTTGGTGTGATCATTTTGAAAACCTTAAGTCGTAGTTTGAAAATCACGGTTTTGGTTTTCATTAGAAATTTGCCCATTTCCACTTTGATAATTACCCTTGTTGTAATTCCTTTGGTTTCCTTGATAATTACCACCTTGGTTGTTGTTTCGATAGTTATTAGCATTTTGATTTGGTGGAGCTTGATTTTGGCGGGAACCTTGACCGTTTTGGTTATAAGTTCCCGTGGCTACATAAGCACTCGAAGTGTTATCATCCGCGGTAATGCACTCGGAAAGATCATGAGCTCCACCACACGACAAACAACTCTTAGAAACCGCCTTAACCGAAGCGGAATTCGAAGCTTCTTGAGCTTTCCAATGGGACATAAGGCTAGCAAATCTATCAAAAAATCGATTTTCTTCATTTGCCTCATCATGTAAAGCATTAATGCTACGAGACGATGATGAAGAGCCTAATTTGGCAACACTCGGTGTGTTACGAGGGCTATAAACCTTAGACCTATTCTCAATTATGACCAAAGCTTCCTCGACCGTTTTACACAAAAAATTACCACCCGCAGCGGCATTCAAATAATCTCTTTCATGATCGTTAAGTCCATTGTAAAACGTTTCTATTTGGTGCAAATCGGAAAAACCGTGATGAGGACATTCATGTAACATTTCCTTAAACCTATTCCAAGCCGTTGATTCATTTGATTCTTGTGAAAACTTAGAAATCTCGTTTTTCAAATGCGTAGTCTTAGAGGGCGGAAAAAATTGGTTCACAAATTTCGAAACGAGATCCTTCCACGTCAATATAGAATTGGGTGGCTCTTTCTCTAACCAAATTTTAGCGGGCCCCGCTAAGGAATACGGAAAAAGCATCATCTTAATCGATTCATTCGAGACATCCTTAAATTTGCAAGTGGCGGTAAGACGATTGAATTGGCGGATATGGTTGTGGGGATTGTCCTTCTCATCACCACGGAATTTGTTGTTTTGGATCATCGACAACAAACCCGTTTTCACCTCAAAATTCTCCGCAAGGATAGCGGGAATCACAATAGCTTCTCCATAACCCTCGGTGGGTGCTTGAAGTAACTCCATCATAGTCCGATTCGCCATGGTTGGTGCTTCTCGTACAATGGGTTCGTCAATAGGAGACTCCTCACTAGAGTGAGTTGGAGTGGGAGTTTTGTTCTTTCGTCTACGTGCACGTTTTGCTTGATTACGAGTTAGCATAAACGTCACGTGCAACGAGGAGACGAGCAAAGAAGATTCTTTTTGGTGTTTTGTATTTTTCAATTTTTTTTGTGGTTTTTGATGGTATTAACTTTTTTGGAAATTGGATTTTTGGAATGTATTAAGTAGACAAAAATCTACAAATCTCCTCCTTAATCAAATCTCTCGATTAAAGAAGCCCCAAGGAATGAAAACGATCACGTGAAGTGAACGCCTTCGATGACTTTAGAACGATGGTGGAACACCAAATCGTTCAAGAGGGTTTAATCAATAGAAACCAAGAAAATATATATGATACTTAAGTAATACTTTGGGCGGCAAAACCCTCGATTAGCTTTCAATCTCAAAATACGCACAAGCAAGCGGAGGAAACGAGGCGGCGCGAAGCACTTAAGAGCCTTTTTCCTTTAGGTCGTGAAATACAACCGCCTTATACCCACCTTATAGTTTGTATTTTTCAAAATCGAGCTTCACGAAAGTATTTATCTATTTTTGCCTTTTTCTTTGGTTTGAGATTCGAATACAATGATTGGGTAATGACCTCCCAAGTCAAGGTTGTGATTTCTCACGTATTTGGAGTACTTGTGAATTTATTGTTCTACGTATGCAATATATTAATAATATTCACAAAAAACGAAAAATGATAATACGTATTAGTAGAGTGCTACTAATACAAATAGCTATTATGGCTATATATAAAAACAACAATTGTTCAACCGAAACACAACACGCCTCCCCGGCAGCGGCGCCAAAATTGATTGTAGTGTTTTTACTACCCTTTAGGAAAAGAGCAATAAAATAGGGCAAGTGGGCACGACGATTTAGGAAAACCGTGTGTAAATGACCCTAAGTGAGTTCGTTCTCGAGGAGGCACGTGTGTTGTGTGATGAATTGATTAATGCTGATTTTATTGTTATGAGAAGAAAATAGAAATGAGATAAGAAAGAAAAGACGGTTACGAAGACGAATCGAGCTAAGACGAAAACGCGTTCACGTAAAACCGTAAAAACTACAAAATTAAAAATTTAAAACCTAAAAATTAATTAAAAGCTAAAAGTAGTCTAAAATAATATAAATAAGAATAAAAATCCAATAAAAATATTTTAAAACCTTTTATTAATTAAATATTCAATTTTAAATGCTAATTAAAGCCCTAAAATTAAATATAATTAATAAAAATGTCCAAAATATTATTTTATTGAACAAATAATTTACTTATATTATCTAAAGACTAAAAAGTATTTTTCCTAATTTTTAAAAACTAATTTTCTATTTTTAAATTACTAAAAACTATTTTAAAACTAAAATAATCATAGAAAATAATAAAATAATGCCAAAAATAATTTACCAATTTTAAAAATCCTATTTTACTCTAATGAACAGTAGAAAAATGAAAAAGATTGAAAAATATTAAATTTTTCACTAAAAGACAAAACTAGTTAAAAATAAAACCCTAATTAACTTAAATTAATTCTAAAAATTAATAAAAAGATGAAGAATGAAAACTTTTTTAACCAAAAATCTTAAAATATTATTCTAAGTCTAGGAAAAATGTTTAAACTGAAAATTATTACTTTTTGACACTAAAAGACAAAAACAGAAATATTAAAGTTAATTAAAAATGCTATTTAATCTAAAAAATATAAAATGAACAGTAAATAAAAATCTAATTAATCAGAAAAATCAATAATTAAATTAGAAAAATAACAAAAGTAAAATCAGGTCCTAACTCTAAAATTAAGGCACTAAAGACAAAATTTTAAGGTTTCTGATAGTGACATGTCATGGACTTTTGTCCTTTTGCTTAGCAGGGGAAACAAATGCACAAGCAGGGGGAATGATGTTCCCACTGCTAGTGTTAATTCTTGGTCAGAAATGCAATAAGCTTAGGAAAGCTTATTGTGAGCTTGTTCTTTGGACAAAAGGCACCCCCACACCAATTGGGTTGTGGGGATTCTGAGTAAACACAAAAAACACACAAACACTTCACAAAAATCACACCAAAATGCACCACAAAGTTTCTGATAAAGCCTATGTTGACTGATGAACAATTTGACCAAATTACTTGCACAATAATGAGATTCCAAGGCAAATATCTTGAACAATAATCAACCAAACAACAAATAAGCAATAACACACCCTGCTTAAACCCTACTTTTAACAGAATACAAAGATTTGATGCACAAATTACACAAAAACTGGCAGAAAAGACACTTTACTGATTTTGACCACTTTTCCCAAATTTTCAGCATACAACTTGTTTTAAAACCTTTCCAAAATGAAACCTAAGTGCATCTATCACTTACTAACAACCAAAGGAATGTTTTTAACCAGGTTTTAACACAAAATTTTGACACCAAATTTGGTTAATCCCTTATCCCAAACACCCCTTAAATTTCTGAATTGCAAATTTTTCAAACCAAATTGAATCAAATCCTACCAAACTGATTCTAAATCAAACTAGCATGCATATTAGGCACTAATATAGCAATATCAAACCAAATAAACAGTACTTAAACACTTCTTCACAAATTCATGCAAAATCACACAAAATCTGAAAATATGAAAACTGAAATTAAGAAACAAGGATTTTACCTTAAGGGACCTACATCCAGGTCCCTTAGTGGCAGCTTAGCCACCTCCTATCAGGTCCGGACCTGAGCTGATCCTTGAACAAACAATGTCTCCACTTAAAACCTGCTAAGACCAAAATGGAAACAAGCAAAATACACTTTCTGATTTTTTGAAACTTTCAATAACCTTTTTAAAATCTTTCCCAATGTTGTTCTTTCAAATCACTTACACCAAACAACTTTCAATCCTGCAAATTCAACCTTGAAACAAGATTTCACCAAGTGAAATCAATATTTCAGAAACTTGAAAATAATTTTGAAAACTCAAAAATTACTTCAACAATTTTTATGGAACTCAGAATAATTAGCTCAAAAACATTTACCAACTTTTAAATAACCATAAAAGGAATTACAATTTAATAAAAATACCAACTTTATATTAAGTTAAAAGGGATTACAAGGTTTTTGATAAAATTCTGGAACAAAGATATAGGGTCACATACGACCTCTATATATACTAGTCTATAGAAAACACTAGAACTAAAACCCTAGCCATGGAATGCCCTAAAATGCCCTTGCTGTTTGACTGAATTCTTGGTCAAAAAAATGGTATCTTGTGACTTCTGCCAAGCCCATGTGGTGATGAGCTGTTTTTGTTATGATCTTGGACGTTAAAATATTCTTGGGGGCCAAGGAGTCATTGTGGGTCGTTAGTTTGGTCGGGTTTAGGGTTTTGAGGGAAAGGGACGGGGCAGGGGAGGGTCCCACAAGACACATGGGTGTGTCTTGTGTTGGTTTGGGATGTGGGTTGTGATGAGAAAAGAGTGAATTACGAATCTGGACAAAATGGGGGAAAAACCCTTTGGATTCAGTTAATTAGGATCTGTGAAAAATAGGGGGTTTATGGGGTGTTTAATGTATGTTTAATCTGTTTTGGGTGGGGGTTTATTTAAAAATGTGTTAAGGGGGGAAAATTTAAGGGTGTTGACTGGGTGTTTTGACCAGTTTAATAAACTGGTTGGGTTTGGGTGGGTATTGGGTTTGGTTAATGGGTAGGGTCGGGTTAAGCTGAGGTGTCAAGTTCTGGTTGGTGGTGAGAGTTTGGCTGTTTGGCAGTATTGGCCCCCCATGTTTCTTCTTTTCTTCATTTTGTAAATAAACAGCAAATCTTCCATTTCCTTTGTATTTAACTTTGGTAGATTGTCATTTTTGGCACATATTGTTTCCAAACTTAAAACAAGGACCATAAATGCATATTTTTGGATTCTTCAAGGGTAAAACTTGTATAATCTTCAAATATGGAGGACCTTAGTTGACAATCTTGATTTCTTCAAGGGCTTATCTTGCCAAGTCTTCAAAAATGAGGGACTAAAGTTGCCAATCTTCAATTCTTCAAGGTCCAATTTGGAAATTCCAGATTTGGGTCCGGTTCATTGTGCGGCTTCGTTTCCCGTGTTCGTTTTTGAATGATTCTTGTGATCTTTTGTCATTTCCTCAATATCCGTACCTAAAATATACAAGTAACAAACACGAGCATATATTTGGCAGTTTTAATGATATTTTATGCATTTTAAGCCCGATTTGGACGATGAGACTATGTATAAAAGCAGTCTCATCAATAATCCCTGCAATTTCTTGAAGGTCCATCCAGTTCCATGAAATCTGAGTAGCATGTAATAAAGCTCTCTTCTATCCCTCTTCAGCAGTGAGAAAATATTGCTAGCCTTGTGTTTCAGAATTACCTTGCAGTCACTTTGAACTCTTAGAAGAATCTCCAATCCCCAAATCTGGTCTGAAATAGTCAAATCTGGATTCTCCATAATCCTATTCTCCCAAGCATGGTACATCTGAACAACTTCTGGCATATCAAAGTCTACTTGTAATTTCAACTCTCTAAGCTTCTCCCTTGCCAAGTCATCACCATATTCAAGTCTTTCTGGTTGTTCAATTATCATCACACTTGAATCTGAACTTTATTCATCACTTCCTTCTTGTTCCTCAGAAGTGACAACAAATGGTGATTCACCAACCTTCTTACTTTCTTGTTCCATGAGTTGTGCAGCCAACCTTGAATCAAACTCTACCTGTGCTGCATCCTTTGGAACTTCTACTTCTACCATGATTCCTTTACCCTTATATAATGGATCAATGATGGGTAAGGATGATGGTAATACCTATGACGACACTTCTTTGATGATAGCTGATGACTGGAATACATCAACCATATCTGCAGGTCTCTCAACGCTCAAATTCCTTGTGTCAGCGCCCACATTACTCTTGTCAGCGCTTGGTGTGTCAGCGTTCAAATTTTGCTTGTCAACGCCCAACTTGCTTGTCTCAGCGTCTATTGTAAATTGCTCCAACATAGCTGTAAAAGACAAGTTTAAATTTGTAGGAGTAACCAGAGATCTATCAAAACCTGGTTGCTTCTTCAATGCAGTGAGGGATTCAGCAACACCCAAGGATTCTCCATCATGTGAGCCTTTATCACTCACATTAATATGCTCATCCTCCCCTTTGGAAGATTCCTCCATCCCACGCCTAGTGCTAGCATTCTCCAAAATGACAATCCTCTCCCTCAATTGCTTGAGTTCAAGGCCTTGTGTACTGACAATTTGTACCAAGTCTGCATTTTGCTTTTGCAAGCCAATGCAGACAGCCGTCAATTCCATCAATGTGTATGGTTCCTGTTAGCCTTATATTTTATATAGTCGAACAAGAATGTAATAGGTCATCTTAGTCGTAAATGGTCTGGTATTGTAATAGGTTAGTCTGGAAAACCAGGCTTGGACTTTAAGCTAATATTGTATAAGTTAGGGGCGTAAGCCCAAGTGTAAGCCAATCCCGGCCCAAGTCACAAACCCACGGCCCATGGAAAGCCCATTGGTTCGTGGGTATATATACCCTCTTCTATGTGTGGAAGAGGGTGTTGGTTCATTTCATAAAACACCTAGTTTTAGTGTAAACCTTCCAATTCTCTCTCTTTTCTCTCTCTACTTTCTTCTTTTTCTCTCTCTAAATATCTCTTCTAAATCTTGTGTTATAGATTGAATGGGAACAACATTTGGTATCAAGAGCCTATAGTGGATAGGTGACTGAAGATTCGTGTGTGGTGTTCTTGATTTTTCGTGGCTTTTTTTTATCCATATCTCACGTCCCATTTTTCTTTTTGTGTTTTTATAGTCTTTTCTTGATACAAATCATCTACATACTAGTAGTAGTGATTTGGGTATCTTGGTTTTGGCTAAAACACAAATATTTTGGATCAAAAGTTGCGAAATTTCTTGTTTTTCTTCATTCCGAAATTCAAGCAAGTGTTACCATCAGAAAGTACAAGTGTGTGGGATTTGATTGCAATAATCTAAGGATTCTACTTTGCGATCACTGTATTGCGATACCTTATTCCGATATGGATATTCCGATCGTGCATTGCGATCTGGGATTCCGACGGGTTTAAGGGTTTTTTGAGTCGTTACTCTGTCCAATTTGTCTCAGCTACATTCCGATCTAACATTGCGACAGCACATTGCGATCTGAACATTCCGATCTGAGCATTCCGATTTGACATTCCGATCTGGACATTCCGATTTGGACATTCCGATTTGGACATTCCGATTTGACATTTCGATCTGAGCATTCCGATCTGGACATTCCGATCTAGACATTCCGATAAGTATTCCGATGGACATTCCGATGGGTATTTTGTTTGAGTAATTTTTAGACTTAGCCACTATCTAGACTAGTTTCGGAACGTAGTTTACACGAAGATTAAAATAAATAAATAAATAAATAAAAAAAAGAGTTAAAATTTTTTAGGTCAAGTAAAATCAAATTTTTTCCCTACTAGTTTTTGGCTATTTCTAACTCAAATTAAAAATTTGGCGATACAAAATTTTTCGGCTTACCGTTTTGTCAGACTGAGAAATTTATTGTCGGACTGAGAATTTTTTTTTTGAATTTTCGGAATTTCAATTTTAACCACACTTCATCACAACAAATCCACTAAGATCTGCAATTCATCCACAAGTATTCACCATGTCTAACAACAACATCAACATTGCAACTGCTAATCAAATTCGTTTGGAACAAGGTGGCAACGGTAACCCACCTGTGCTCACTGCCGGTTGCTACGTTCAATGGAGATCTCGTTTTCTCAGATTTCTCGATGGAAAAGAAAACCGAACTGCTCTTCGTCACTGCCTTGAGAATCCACCTCCAGTTTTTGAATTCAGACCAATTACAACACAGGCAGAGGATGGTACTTCATCAACTATACGAGCTATGGAGGATTTTCACACATGTTCTGCTGAGAAAAAGAAACTCCTCCAAGCTGAAGCTAATGCTGTAAACTTCATACTCACTGGAATTGATAACGACATCTATTCCACAGTTGACGCATGTCCTAATGCTATGGAAATGTGGAATGCAATTCATCGATTGAAGCAAGGTGAGTCGATCAATGTTCAAGATCTCGAGACTAATCTACTTTGGGAGTTTGGAAAATTCACATCTGAAGATGGTGAATCCATTGACTCATATTACTCGAGATTCTACAAAATGATGAATGAGCTTGTCAGAAATCAGTGCACCATCTCCAATCATCATGCCAATGTTCAGTTTCTACTTCAACTCAAACCGGAATGGCAAAGGTTTGTGACTTTGGTTAAACAAAGGGAAGATATCAAGACCATCTCCTATCACAAACTTTATGATATCTTAAAACAACATCTGAATGAAGTGAATGAACTAAGGGCTGAAAAGGCAGAACGGTCTGCTAATTCTATTGCTTTTGTGGCTGCTACTTCAACAAAACCCGTTCCCCGTCAACAACCACCTACTCATTCCTCAAAGTCATCAAGCTCATCCACCAAACCTCTAGTTGCTGCTAAACACAAAGCAAAAGCAATTGTCCCCAATCCACCTCCAAAGTATGACGCCGAGTCAGATGGAGACAGTGATGATGAACAAACTTCAAGGGACAAGAAGATTGAAGAACTCATGTCTTTACTCACCACAACTTATAAGAAGATCTCGAACCTACCAACAACAACCTCAGATCATCATCCAATGCTAGATATAAGGAAGTTGATCATGCACCTAGGTATGATCGTGATGCTAGGTATGATAATCAGAGGATGTTGAATCAAGTTGGGGCTAGAGATACTGTAGGCACTCCGGTTGTGCAAAAGACTGGGATTCAATGCTTCAATTGCAAGGGATTTGGGCACATGGCTAGGGAATGTAAGAAGCCAAAACGGGTTAAGGATTCGGGATATCACAAGGAAAAGATGTTGCTGTGCAAGAAAGAAGAAGCAGGAATTCCACTCACAGCAGATGAAGTTGACTGGCGTGATGACACTGATGATGAAGCCGATGATCAAGAGTTAGAGGCACATTATGTGTACATGGCAAAGATTCAAGAAGTGATCCCAGAGACTGATGATACTTCTGGACCCATCTATGATTCTGAGCCACTTGAAAAGGTACCATCACATGATAACTATAATGTGTTTGCTAATGAACGACGGCATCCTGAGCAACCCGAAAGCATCAATGACACATATGTAATGGACACGGAGGATAGCAATATCTCTACAGATTCACAGCATATGTGTAATGATGACGGAAAAGCTGTTCAGGATACTGACTCGGATGAGGACCGTGATTTGCTTGCGTCTATTATTGATTCTTTAAAACATGAAATTGAGGAAAACAAAGAGGCTAATAAACGTTTGAAGCAAGCAAACACATCCTTAGCCGAGGAGATAGACAGACTTAA
This sequence comes from Glebionis coronaria, assembly GCA_025667525.1. Taxonomy (NCBI): domain Eukaryota; kingdom Viridiplantae; phylum Streptophyta; class Magnoliopsida; order Asterales; family Asteraceae; genus Glebionis; species Glebionis coronaria. The sequence goes on from CM046882.1 coordinate 107,295,859, forward strand.
AGAGTGTGATTATGTAAAAGAAGTTGATCGACGGGTTGCAATAGCTAATGGTTTGGTATATGAACGTAAGGTGCTCAACGAACAATATTGTTCTGAAGTAACACACGAAATTCATATGTCAAAACAGAAGATATCGGAACTTGAAGAACAACTGCTGCTACATAAACTCCAAATTACTGAATTAGAGTCGGTTAACAAAGAACAAACTGAGCTTTATAAAACTCGTGAAGAAAAGGATATTGAAAAAATTCTTGCTTTGGAAAAGAGAGTCGACACGTTAAACAACATTGTTTACAAAACGGGCCAGTCTATTCAAACTATGAATATGCTCAATAGAAATATGAAAACGAGTTTTGTCAAGCCTGAATATCTCAAGAAAGATCAAAGTACCAAGCCTGCTCTTTATGATATCGGTTGTTATGTTGATAATCTTGCTCTTATGCTTTCCCCTGACTGCGACGAAATCATTCGTCAACAAGAAGAAAGTCGATCAAACTTAAGTGATTTAATAAACCTTTCTGATTCTGATAATTATATTAAGTTTGTTCCTCAAAAAGAACTTTCCAAAGAACAAAAGATGTACAATAGTGTTCCACCACCAAGTGATGAACCCCAAAAGAAAGTTTCTTTAAAAAGGAGTTTCAAAAAGCAATCAATTTTGTTAGAAAAACAAATTTCGGATGAAAAACGTAAATGGGATGAGAAAAGCAAAAGTGTTCAGCAATTTGAGTTTATAAAACAAGGGGTTTTAAATTTGTACAAAGGTGTCTTCGACTATGAAAAAGTTTCTAGGGATACCATTTGGAATATTAAACCTAACCCACAAGTAGAAGTCGTCATTCAACAATGCATTGTTTCAACCATTGATGATCTTTCAAAAAATGTGGAAATGTTTTATAATGCTCTCACTGAGGAAATGTTAACTGATTTAAGCTATGTCAAATCTCTTGAAGATGAAGTTGATTTTCTTCAAATTAAATTAAAGACACAAGAACACCAACTTTCTAACGAAATTGATCGACTTTCTAAGGAATACTTTTATGCTGACCATATGAATGCTATACTTGGTGTGTATACCGATCTTGATCAATATTGTCATGTAGCATGTCTAGTGTCAGAATCGGACGAGAAATGTCGCAATCTTGAAGTAGAGCTTTCAAAAAAAATTCAGTCATACAACAAACTTTCGAAAAGCTTTTCTCAACTTGAGAAACACTCCATTTCTCTTGAACTTGCTTTACAAAAAGGTGAAAAATCTCATAATCATAAAAAGTGTCAAGAAATGTCAGCTTCTTCGTTTCGTCTACTAAATGAAAAAGATTTCGAAATAAATGATTTGAAAGCTCAGCTAAAAGAAAGGGACATTGCCATAAGTGAGTTACAGAAACTCATTGAGAAAATGAAAGGAAAGTCTGTTTTGGGTAAACCATCCGCTGTTCGTCAACCGAATGCGGTTAAATGCCCTAAATCATCTATTTTGGGACAATCCCCACAGACTTTGCCTAAGATAGGAAATGATAAGAGCACTAATGTGATAGCACCTGTAATGTATAAGATGAACACTAGGTCCACTCAAACTGGAACAACGCAGTTACCTCAGAATACTAGGAAAACTAATCAACGTGTGTCTTCTTCTACAGGAGTAAATCCCATTACTAGTGTTAGCGGACCACAGCTTAAGAGCACTAGAATTGAAGATAGAGTCATGCCTAACAATAGTCAAGGGAAGAAGAAGAAAGTAGAAGATCACCGTAGGAATTTTAAGTTTTCTAAGAATAAAACGTCTGTAACTGCTTGTAATGACAGTTTAAATGCTAAGACCTCGAATGTTGAAGTTGTTTGTGTTGAATGTGGAAAATGTGTTCGTACTTTCAATCATGATGCTTGTGCTCTTAATCATAATGACGTGAATACTAGAACTAGGAAGCCTATTCTTGTTCCCACTAGTACTAGAGAACCCACAAGAACTTTGAACTAATCCACTGATCAACCACTTAAGAAACTAAGTGCATTAGACTCCACTACTCTACGTAAACAAAACAGATTAAAGAAGCTATATGAGAACATGATTAGGACATGTACACGGGGGTATTCGAGATTTACACCACCCGGATACAAATGGGTACCTAAGTTAACCACTTTAGTGATTGGGTCTAGGAATATCAGCTTGCCTGTAGACTTTGCATCTAGGCCCACTACTATTTTGGAACCCGTTTCTATCAAGGGCTCCCATTTGTCAAATGCTACATTGTCTTCTAATTCTTCTGCAGCTCGTCGAAATCATCCTATTCATAATGGACTCCGGGTGCACAAAGCACATGACGGGCAATCTCAAGCTTCTCATTAACTTCGTGGAGAAGTTTCTGGGTACGTTACGGTTTGGAAATGATCAATTTGCACCGATACTCGGATATGGAGACTTGGTTCAAGGGAATATCACTATAAAACAGGTTTATTACGTCGAGAGACTGAATCACAATTTATTCTCGGTTGGTCAATTTTGTGATGCGGATTTGGAAGTGGCTTTTCGGTAATCTACTTGCTATGTTAGAGACTACGATGGGAATGACCTTCTTACAGGTTCTCGTGGTTCTGATCTCTACACAGTAACTCTTCAAGACACATCTTCAACAAATCCAATTTGCTTAATGGCTAAAGCATCATCATCTCAAGCATGGTTATGGCATCAACGTTTGTCACATCTCAACTTTGACACCATCAACTTGCTTTCGAAGAATGATATTGTGACCGGTCTTCCTAAGTTGAAATTCGTCAAAGACCATCTTTGTTCTTCTTGTGAGTTGGGGAAAGCAAAACGGAAGTCTTTCAAAACAAAGACTACCCCAAGCTCAAAAGGACAATTGGAACTTCTACACATGGATTTATGTGGTCCCATGCGTGTAGAGAGTATTAACGGGATAAAGTATATTCTCGTGATTGTTGATGATTACTCTAGATACACATGGACTTTCTTCTTAAGGTCCAAAGATGAAACACCAGAGGTTCTCAGAAACTTTCTCAAGATGATACAACGCAATCTTCAAGCTCAAGTCTTAACCGTAAGAACGGATAGGGGTACTGAATTTTTGAACAAGAACTTGCAATCTTACTTTCAAGAAGAAGGCATCGAACATCAAACGTCTATTGCTCGAACTCCTGAACAAAACGACGTTGTCGAAAGGCGGAACCGTACTTTGGTTGAGGCTGCTTGAACAATGCTTTCTGCTTCAAAATTACCGCTATTCTTCTGGGCTGAAGCAATTGCAACTGCCTGTTATACTCAGAATCGTTCTCTCGTTATCCCTAGACATGAAAAGACACCTTACCACATCATCAATGGCAGGAAACCTACTGTCAAATTCTTTCACGTATTTGGATCTTTATGCTACATTCTTAAAGACGGTGAGAATCTCGACAAGATGAAAGAAAAAGGTGATGCATGCATTTTTGTGGGGTATGCGACATTGTCGAAAGGATATCGGGTCTATAACAAGAGAACAAAGATTATTGTCGAAACAATTCATGTGAACTTTGACGAATTGCCACTAATGGTACTTGATTACAACAACTCAAGTCCCGCACATCAATGTCCAGCAATGGCACCTACACACAACAGTATACGTCCCATGCAAGAATGTCAACAAATTACTCCTACAGCAGAATCGACGGATACGACACATATGAATGAGTTGGTTGATTTATATGATCCAATGTTTGAATAATATTACTATGGAAACAATCAAGTTGTGTCAAAGCCTTCCGCTGTCAATACTGCTGATGCACCTGAACAAAATCAACAAGACACAACTGCCTCTACTTCAACAACCATTGCTCAAGAGACTATTCCATTGGATACTCAACAAACTCTAGAAACCATCATACAACCAACATCACCAACCATAAATGCTGAAGGAGGAACCAAAAATCAAGCAGTTGATGCACAACCTGACGATGAAGAATTTATCAATCCGTTCGGTACTCCGGTACACGAAGTCGGAGAGTCTTCTACTTAACATGTTGATCCGTCCAACATGCATACATTCTACCAACCATATCCATCCACTCACCATTGGACACGTGATCATACATTGGAGCAAGTCATTGGAAATCCTTCACAACCGGTTCGAACACGCAAACAACTCTAAACTGATGGCGATGTGTGTATGTATGCACTCACCGTGAGTTCAACTGTACCTACAAACATCAAACAAGCCATGACTGATCATGCGTGGATTGAATCAATGCAAGACAAAATTCATCAGTTTGAACGCCTAAATGTTTGGGAACTTGTTGACCGACCCTATGGAATGTCAATTTTAGATTTCAAATGGATCTGGAAAAACAAACTGGATGAAGAACAAACCATCATCAAAAACAAATCTCGTCTTGTGGTTAAGGGATACCGTCAACAAGAAGGCATAGACTATGATGAATCATTCGCTCCAGTCGCTCGTTTGGAAGCAGTCAGGATATTCCTTGCTTATGCTGCACATAAGGGCTTCACGGTTTTTCAGATGGACGTTAAAACTACTTTTCTCAACGGTCATTTGAAGGAAGAAGTGTACGTAAATCAGCCGGAAGGATTCATCGATCCTCATCATCCTGACAAAGTCTATCGTCTCAAGAAGGCTGTATATGGACTTAAACAAGCTCCAAGGGCATGGTACGAAGAACTTTCAAACTTCTTGGTGTCCAAAGGATTCTCCAAAGGTTCTATGGATCCTACTCTCTTTACTAATAAATATGGGGATGACATAATGCTGGTGCAAGTTTATGTTGATGACATTATTTTTGGTTCTACGAACCCAAAACTTTCAAAATGTTTTGAAAAATTAATGCACAACAGATTTGAAATGTCAATGATGGGGGAGCTATAATTCTTTTTAGGCCTCCAGATTCATCAATCCCCACGTGGTATCTTTATTAACCAAGCTAAGTATGCTCAAGAGATACTTAAAAAGTATGGTATGACCTCATGTGCTCGCGTTGGTACACCATTGTCGACCACAGCCCTAAATGCTGACTTGTACTCATATCCCGTAGATCAAACACGATATCGCAGTATGATCGGGTCACTTATGTACCTTACAGCCAGCAGGCCAGATATTCATCATGCCACATGCTATTGTGCACGATATCAAGCCAGACCTACTCAAAAGCACCTCAAAGAGGTTAAACGGATCTTTCGGTACCTTAAGAATACCATTCACATGGGACTCTGGTATCCGAGGGAAACCGATTTTCATCTAACGGCTTTTTTCAGATTTTGATCACGCAGGTTGTCTTGATAGTCGTAAAAGCACTTCTGGTAGCATACAATTTCTAGGGGAAGACAAGCTTGTCAGCTGGTCGTCAAAGAAGCAGGATTGCACTTCGCTCTCATCAGCTGAAGCAGAATATGTGGCTCTATCCGCGTGTTGTGCTCAAGTCCTCTGGATGAGAACTCAACTCACGGATTATGGCTTCCACTTTGATAAAATACCTATGTATTGTGACTCAAAGTCGGCCATAGCCATATCTTGCAACCCGGTTCAGCACTACCGCACCAAGCACATCGATGTCAGATATCATTTCATCAAGGAACAAGTGGAACGCGGCATCATGGAATTATACTTTGTCAGAACTGAGTACCAGTTGGCAGACTTGTTTACAAAAGCTCTATCGAAAGATAGGTTTGCGTATCTCGTTGGCCGTCTTGGTATGAATTATATGACTCCAGAAGACTTGGAGGTTTTGGCAAATGAAGCTGCTCGATATTCTCTCACAATGACTTCTAAGCGCATCACAACTTAGGACTCGGACCTCAACTAAGGAAAGTTTATCTCGGACGATAACTTATCCTTCTTAACGAGAAAATCATATTTCTCGGTCATGAGCTTCTCATAAAAACATTCAAAGTTTTTATGTTCATGAAAAACGACTTCTAAGTAAATGTCAGCTTAGAACTCGTACTTCCACTTAAGGAAAGTTTATCACAGATGATAACTTATCCTTCACAACGGGAAATTAATTTTTCTCGGTCATGAGCTAGTCACAAAACATTCAAAGTTTTGAGCTCATGTAAATCGGAATTTATTTTAAAACCGTTGAACACAATTTTTCAAGAATTTCTCAAAAGATTTTTCTAAATCTTTCAAAATTGTGTGTTCAACACTCCCTTCCTCATATGTAGTTTTCATTTCTCAAAATTGTCATATGTTATTTTGATCAATTTTTGAGGGGGAGCGTTTTAAAATCAAGCCTTTTAATGTTGTTGGGTACATCTCCAAAATTGTCATATTTTATGTATCCAACACATTCCGAAAATGATATTAAATCTGTCATATATTATCGGTAAAGGCATCTCAACTCCGTAACTCAACATATTTGTGGTGTTATTTTTCCAAAATTTTGTCAAATTTTTGTTTCAAGACACACATATATTGTTGAGGGGGAGCATCCCGACTGAAAAAGTTCCATGATTCATGCGTGCACACATGTTTCTCTCCCGTCGATTTTTCGGAAATTGTCATATTTTAATCTATTGGTATCTCTAATATTATATATTTATATTAGAGATAGGGGGAGAAAATGTGATTAAAATGTAATATATCGCAACAAGTGATCTTAAAGACTCAAGTGCAACTCTTTCCTTCACATGCCAAACTATTTCGTATATCGATGCATGTGTGTAGGGGGAGCTTTTCAGAAATGTAAAACTTTCAAGTGTTAAAAGTTTTGATTTTTATCAAACACTTTGAATGGTTTTCAATGGTTTATGGTTACGATCTATACCCAAAACAACCTACTATCCACGACTGAACGATGGAGTCAAAAGGTGGTTTAGGATAGGAAACTAAGTCTTATGATCCAACCAGAACCGAAGGGATCTACCCAAGGACATTCCATAGCTAGAAATAGTTGTCCTTAGGAAAGATGGAGTGGAATGAAGCTGAATGCGGACCAAGTACTTAAGTTAGCACTGGAACAATCACAACAAGGTGCTAATGATGATGTATTGGTAAGCATTGAAGGAGTTGAATATTCTATGCAACTTAGGCAGAAACCGGGTCAATACATCTATTGAAGACAAGTCATCATGGACCCAGTGATGCAATGCACAACCCTTCCCAGCCATTCGAGTTTCTTTCAAAAGAAACTTGTCTCATTGTCACGGAGATCAACACGTATCTATTGACTTTCTCACTCCGAGTCAGTTAATATTGAAAAGGTGGCAGTCTGCTCCAGCCTCCGATTACCAAAATGCACTTATTGAGTCTAGAGCCAAACGAGATCAATTTATCATCTCATTAGGACACAATCGAGTCCTACGCATTATCCTTGTGATATTGCCAGAACATCTGAGTGATACGATTCACAATGAAGATGGAAATCCTGCTTGAGCCAGCATCAAACAAGCTCATGGTAGGTAACTTGTGCGATTCTACACGAATCAAACTTGTGAGAACTGGAAAGCAACTAAGTTTGGATTCTTAATTGATTCAAACTTGATTCCAGGTTTCTTCGCAAAATCCATGTGATCTTGCCAGAACATTCAGAGTGACACTCATTAGTGTTCACAGTGACGAATGGAAATCCTTCCAGTGTCAACATCAAACAACACTGTGGTAGGTAACTCGCAAGATTCTCTATGAATCAAGCTTGTGACAAACTGGAAAGCAACAATGGTGCGATTCTTTTAGAATCAAACTTGTTCCAGGAAATCTGAATTGACGACTCTAATCAGACGGATAATTTATCCTTATGATTCACTCTTTACGTTCGCAGTCTGCTTTGGGACGGTCGAGTAAAGAGAACTGGCTACTACCGCCGGGAAACCCTGTCAAGGAGGTTCCTAATCGAATCTACCTGATCACAGGTACGGTATTTAATACCGTTTAACGGTCTTCACCGACCGGAGGTAAAACGCTACCGAGTTAGGGTGAAATGTTCAAAGCTATTTAATCCATGTCTGTATATGTTACTGCATATCAAGAAGGTGGCGTAGCTGTGTAACCTATGTCGATTCAGAAGTCACAAGAGCACAAGATGGTGATAATCAAGATACCTAAGAATGTAAGAATGTAATAGGTCATCTTAGTCACAAGGAGTACAGATGAAGATCTCAAGCACTCAAAGTCAAATGACAAAGGCTCAAGATAAAGATCACGAAAGCATGAAGGAACAAAGCTGTTACAAACAAGATTAAGACCAAGATACAAGACCAAAGCAGGAAGATCTCCTATACAAGAATGTATTCACTCAACCATCTTATGGTTTTTAAGCTTTTTAAGATGACCGATACATTGGGGGAGATTGTTAGCCCTATATTTTATATAGTCGAACAAGAATGTAATAGGTCATCTTAGTCGTAAATGGTCTTGTATTGTAATAGGTTAGTCAGGAAAACCGGGCTTGGACTTTAAGCTAATATTGTATAAGTTAGGGGCGTAAGCCCAAGTGTAAGCCAAGCCCGACCCAAGTCACAAACCCACGACCCATGGAAAGCCCATTGGTTCGTGGGTATATATACCCTCTTCCATGTGTGGAAGAGGGTGTTGGCTCATTTCATAAAACACCTAGTTTTAGTGTAAACCTTCCAATTCTCTCTCTTTTCTCTCTCTACTTTCTTCTCTTTCTCTCTCTAAATATCTCTTCTAAATCTTGTGTTTTGGATTGAATGGGAACAACAGTTCCAATCCGCCCTCCTCTAAAATGGGGATTTGACCTCCCAAGTTAGAGTCATGGGGCATGGATGAGGTCTTAAAGATGTTAGGACTGTCTTGGCCTGCATCTAAGCCAGAACCAATAGTCCCAGCCTCATCCATAGCACCAACCACACTTGTGGTGGTGGTTCTCTCTGCTACATGGCTAGGACCACTAGAGGAGAACACTCTAGTAGTCCTTTGGCGTTTTTGCAACCTATACTGAGGTGGGGTAGAAGATGATGTGGATTGGGTGGATGTGGGAAGGTTAAGGGGTGTTTGGGTCTGTGAAGGAAAAGTGTCAACGTTTGGATTACTTGTGTCAACGCCAACATTTAAGGTGTCAGCGTCGAAGGGTTCTTGGTCAATTTCCATGTGTTGAGGGGAAGGCAAAGGTTCTGGTATTGGGTCAAGTTGTGGTTGTGGGTCTGGTTGGGGTTGTGCTGCTGCAATAACAGAAAGCATAGTTTGGGTGAGGGGTAATTCACGGTAAGGGGGTGAATTCATCTTGATAAAAATAGCTTTCTTTTGCACAGGGATCTCATAAGAGTCATCATGATCCCTTGTGCAGTAATTTTGCACATCAAAAACCATTTGCAAAAATATGGGATAAGCCAAAGTCATCTTACTCCCTTTGTTTTTACACATGCCATCAAAAATCATTTTTGAATAATTAAACTTTTGCCCATTGGCAATACACACAATTGCACTAGCAATTGATCTATTAATTTCATTGTGTGCAGTACACTTGGGACTCAAACATTGTAGGATGACATGTATGAGGTACTTCCAGGCTGGGGGACACTCTTGTTTATGATATTTGTTTAAAGTGCCCTCATCAGGGAAAGGATAACCCAAAGCCCGAAGTCCTTTTTCTATTGCATTTATGGGAAGGGTGGTTATACCATCTGCATCATCAAGATGCAAAGCCTGGCGAACCAAGGCTTCAGTAACCACCTAAGTACGCCCATGAACAATAGCTGATAATGTAGTCACATTATTAATTGTTGAGGAACTGACAGTGTTCCAAAACTGCTTAATATGAGTGAAAGAGATGAGAGGAGCATGAGAAAGAGCATACCTAATAGGAGATGCATTCAAATACGCCACCATCTGGGTGTATTGTGGAAACAGAGTATCATCAGCGTCCAAATATGTAATCATGTTGTGTTGACTCCTGAATCCCAATACCAAGTCACTTGGTTTAAATTTTGGTGCCATTGTTGAAGAAAGCTGTTTGTGAATATTGAGAAAGATGAATTATAGGAGAAAATTTGTCAGACAAGAATATGAGGTACCCTGTTTAAAAATAGAAGCCAAATATATAGGAGAGATAGGCACATGTGATTGGTCAAAAATTAGGCAACTATTTTCAAAATATAATGATGAAAATATTGAAAAGAAAATAAGTTATCCTTGTGCATTAATTAAAAGTTATCTGCTCCCAAAATTACGGCCCCAAAATTCGTCAAAAATAACAACTGGGTAGGTCCCAATGAGTGTCAACGGTAAAAAATAACCCATCAACACCCAACGGCTATATTCTTGTCAACGTTTGCCAAAGCCATGTCAGCGTTTAGATTGGTCATAACAACGCTTGAAAAAATACTTGTCAGTGTCCAAAAATAAAAGTAATAAAAATGAAAAAGGACCTTAACAAAGTAATTTATCCTAGTGAAGATAGCCTATAAATTGATAATTATTATAGGGCGGCAAGCACTGTCCAGTTATGCACACTTGCTTATGCAAGATAGACATAACAGTCCTCTAGTGTCCCTTGCTAACCAAAATTCTTAACAACTAAGTTATCTCAAAAAATTCCTTGTAACTCCCAGTTAAAACCCATTATAAATCATTCCCAAGTCTCCCAACAGACCACAACCAAATCTAGGCCAAAAATGTCTTGGCAGCATGCATAGTATATCAACTTTGCATGCTACAGTGCCTCATGATTTAGTAAACTAACTCATACTCACCTATGGACACAATCTAGAATTGTGATAAGAGTATTATAAGAATACCCAAAAGTCCTAAAGGTTCCTAAAACCTCCCCTTAAACTGTGATACATATGTTGCCCAAAAATATGCATGAACATAAAAATTTATGTCAAGATAGGAATATAAATATTCCAACCATCATCCATAAATAAAAACATGCTCAAATGATTCTCCAAGGATCCATAAGCAACTCTGTATCCAATGGTACAATGCTATCAACTCCTGCACACTTAGATCAAAAACCACAAAACTAACATTGTTGCTGACAACGTCACGATAACACTTGTCAGCGTTAAGATAACCTTTGTCAGCGTTAGATAAATATAGTGGAAAATCTAACTTCTCAAAAAGACCAATAACAATGCATTATCCTGTACATACATTACATTAAGACCCCAAAACACATATTAAGTGAGATTGATCATTCCAATACTTGTTACCAAGTATTGAAACCTTCCAGCATCAAAAGGTTTAGTTAATAAATCAGACACATTTTCTTCTATGTCAACCCTATCTGGTTGTATTAAACCCTTTTCATAACAATCCCTTATAAAATGATGTCTAATTTCTATGTGTTTTGTTTTAGAATGATGTACAAGATTTTTAATAATGCATAAAGTACAGTTATTGTCTACAAAAATCTTGGTATGCATGAAATTATACCCATAATCCAACAGCTGGTTCTGAATCCATAAGACTTGTCCACAACAAGCAGCTGCAGCTACATACTCTGCTTCAGTTGTAGAATTGGCCACCACTGTTTGTTTCTTGCATTGCCAAGATATCAACCTACTCCCAAGAAACTGACATCCACCAGTTGTGGATTTTCTATCAAACTTATCACCACCATAGTCACTGTCTGAATATGCAATAAGCTCCAATGGTGAATCTTTTGGATACCACTAGCCAAGATCTGGATAACATCTAAGGTACCTAAAGATTCTCTTGACAACATAAAGGTGACATTCTTTGGGAGTCACTTGATGGTGTGCACATGCACACACAGCAAACATAATGTCAGGTCTTGAGGCTGTGAGATACATCAATGAACCAATCATTGATCTATAGTGTCTGACATCCACATATTTTCCATCTCCAACTTTTCCCCAAGGGTGTTCTCTATCCATAGGAGTAGTAGCCCTCTTTTCATGTGGAGAAAAGCCAAATTTCTTCAAGATATCCGCTACATACTTATCCTGAGAGATGAAGATACCATCTTCTTTCTGCTGAACTTGTAACCCTAGAAAGAAGTTCATCTCCCCCATTGCACTCATATTGAATTTGTCTGTCATAAGCCTGGAAAAGTCTTCACTCATCTTTGGATTTGTAGAACCAAAGATGATATATCAACATAAACCTGAACAAGTAAGACATCCTTACCAGCCTTTTTTGTAAATAATGTCTGGTCTATGGTGCCCCTTTTGAATCCATTTTCCACCAGATAAGTGGACAATGTGCCATACCATGCTCTTGGGGTTTAATGAAGTCCATACATAGCTTTCTTGACTCTATACACCTTGTCTGGATGTTCTGGATCCTCAAAACTAAGAGGCTGCATGACATACACCTCCTCAACAATTATACCATATAAGAAATCACTCTTCACATCCATTTGATAGACAGTGAAGCCCATGCAGGAAGCATAGGCTAGAAATATCCTTATAGCCTCAATCCTTGCAACTGGTGCAAAGACCTCCTCATAGTCTATCCCTTCCTCTTGTGTATATCCCTGAGCCACTAAACGTGCCTTGTTTTTGACCATAATGCCTCTTTCATCTTTCTTGTTTCTAAGAACCCATCTTGTCCCAATACGTCTGACATATCTGGGACAATCAACCAGCTCCCAAACATCCTGAATGGCAAATTGGTGAAGCTCATCCTGCATTGCTTCCACCCAAGTTGGTTCTTTGAGAGCATCAAAAATATTCTTGGGTTCCTGTTGTGACAGAAAACAGGCAAACAAACATGCTTGAACAAGAGGGGTATCAACCTTCTTGTGTATATTGGCAATAAATCCTCCAAGACTCTGATGAGATCTTCTAGTCTGAACAGGAGACATCACATCTCCAATAATTTGAGAAGTGGGGTGATTCTTCATTGTAGAAGTAAGAACTCCTCCCTCAAAAAGTCTATTGTCTTCAATCTCATCATCCATGTTACCAATATCTTCTTCAGACTCTCTTCCATCAATATCTATATGAACCTCTTCATTTCTGTTGGAAGGTTCACCTTGTTCAAAATTGGAAGAGAAAATATGCTCAAAAGAGTTGTCAACGCCTGAACCAAGGTTGTCAGCGTTTGATCCATCAACGCCTGAAATGGTGTTGTCAACGTTTGAGCCATCAACGCCTGAATTTGTCCTATCAGCGCCAGATTTTCCTTTGTCAGCGCCTGAAGGACCATGCATGTTGTTAACTAGTAATACTTGGGGACCACCATTTTCCTTTCCAGCAGCAGGAGCAGCAGCAAAAGCATCTGTCCATATGGGAATAGTGACATACTCAAGTATGGGAGATGACTTGTCTGCTTGTGATCCAACCTCTTCATTAACCTGTGTACCTGAAACATCAACAACTAGTGCTTCCACAACATTTGAAGTGACCTTCACAATGTCTGGATTAGTAACAGGCATATAATTCAAAGTCCTAGATAGAGGTTCCAAGTCAAACAACCAATTTGGACCACTTTCAGGATCACTAGGTTTACTCTCTAAAAAGCTAACATGTACTTTTTCAAGTATACGTTTTTCCTTCTTAAGGTAAACCCTATATCCCTTACTCTGCACTGAATAACCCATGAAATAGCCTTCATCACCTTTAGCACTAAATTTACCTAAGGCATCACTAGTATCTAATACAACTACATGACAGCCAAAAGGTTTAAGAAAACCAATATTAGGTTTCCTTCCCCAAAGTAACTCATAAGGTGTTTTGTTATGTATCTTGTTGACCAATGCTCTATTCTGAACATAACAAGTTGTATTCACAGCCTCAGCCCAAAAAGCTATGGGAAAGTGAGCATCAGCCAACATAGTCCTGGCTGCTTCAATTATGGTTCTATTTTTCTCTCAGCAACCCTGTTTTACTGTGGGGTTCTGGCAATACTAAACTGCCTAGTAATCCCTTTCTTGGCACAAAAATCATCCAACAGTTTATTTCTAAACTCACCACCATTTTCACTTCTAAGCATCTTAACTTCATTACCAGTTTTCTTTTCAATTTGGTTAATAAAGTTAATTAAAGTATCAGCAGTGTCACTTTTCATAGCTAAAAAGAAAGTCCAAGTAAACCTAGAAAAGTCATCTGTGATGACAAAGCAGTATGATTTACCATTCAAACTCTCTATATTAGTTGGACCAAACAAGTCCATATGCAGCAAGTGAAGTGGTCTAGAACTAGAGTGCACATGTTTAGACTTGAATGAGACCTTGTGCTGTTTGCCTTTAAGGCATGCAACACAAGAGTGGTCATTGTGGAAAGCTTTTTTAGGCAAACCATCAACCAAACCAAGTCTCACAAGTTTGTTTATATTTTTAAAGTTAATGTGCCCTAGTCTCCTGTGCCATAGATTACTCTCATCAACTGAAGCTTTAGCATAAAAACATGACATGCTATTATTCATCCTAATCCCATTAAGATTCACATTATAAATGTCCTTATGCCTAGGTGTTCTATAGTCAATAAATTTCTCATCTGGTATTTTAAAATCCTTGCTCAACACCAAGCATTCAGTATGAGTGAAAAGAACCTTATTTTTGTTATCACAAACTTGTGATACACTGAAAAGATTATAATCAAGTTCTTTTACCAGAAACACGTTTTCAAAACGCAAGTTCTTGGTGAGAAGAGTTCCTTTGCCTGTGATAGTTCCATATCCGCCTCCAAAGTAACCTTTATCACCATCCTTAATGGGAGTGAAGTTAGTGAGATAATCTTCCTTCCCAGTCATGTGCCTAGAGCATCCACTATCCCAATAGCCATAATCATTCACCTGTTTTTGAATGCCCTGCACATAAAGAAAACAAATTAGTTTTCTTTGGGAAGCCAAGCCATAGCAGACTTGGATTCATCTGGTTGTTCAACAAGAACAGACTTAGTTCTCATAACAACCCCTTGTTCATCCCTTTTTGGATGAAATACCCAGTTAACCCCAATTGGTTTTGTGATGACCTTTGAAATATAATTAAATCTATTGCAGGTCATAGAAATCCCATTAGAATTAGGGTTTTGATCTTGCTTAGGTCTCCATGTCAAGCTAGATGAAGCTTTAGACCCCTTTCCATGTGGTTGCAAATATTTAGGTCTTGCAATGTGTCTGTCAGCGTTAGATTTGGTCTTGTCAACGCTGAAATTACCCTTATCAGCGTTGAACCTAGGGTTTGCTACATGAACCCATTGCCTATTGGACCATGTATTGGTCTTCTGAAAAGGTCTTTGTCCATGAGTGTTAGACCCTTTTGTGAAAAATGGGGCTGGTCTAACAAGTTGTGGACTTTGCTCCACAAAAGTTTTGGGTCTGACAGTGTTTGACCTTTTGTCAGCGTTGACCTTGGAAGCGTTGACACACTTATAAGCTAAATGTGATAAGCTACCACAAGTGTAACAGGCTTTTCTAGACACAACTCTAGGTCTAGAAGAAAAGAAACCTGTTCCATGATCACTAACTTGGCTTTTTGGTGACCTAGTATTCCTATACATTTCTGCATACTTAATGCTAGGTTTTCTAACAGTGTTTGAGCCAAGGTCAACAGTCTTGCCAGTGATTGGGTTTGTTACTTTGATAGGGGTCGACTCATTTGGACTATCACAAAGCATGCCACCCTTGACAAACAAGGTAGGGTTGGCTTTCTTCCATTCATTCAAATCAGTCAACTTTTGCGTATATTCTTCTACTGGGGTGAGGACTCTTGGTGGAGGAATAAATTACTCTTCTTGGAGTTCTGGTAAACCAGTCCAAGATAAGTCCTTTCTTTGGACACCATAGAAGTCCCCAGCTGGTGGTGGAACACCAGAATAGTCTTTCATCCCAATCCCAGTCATGTCCCTAGGATCCCTCTATTTATTAAAACATTCTCCTAGGATTTGTGAGGCCTTATCAAATCTCTGAATTTTAAGGTCTACATTATCCTTATTCTTGATAGCCTCATCTAACTTAGCCTGTAATTCAGCATTAACCCTTTCCATGATGTTTCTAATATCATTACTAGCATTTAAATCATGTTTTAAGATATTTATTTTATCTTTTAGGTCAAGCTCCATTTTCTTATACTTAGAAACTGTCTTTTCAGTTTGAGTGAGAGCAATTTGATAGTTAGACAACTTGCATCTCTCAGTACTCACATCTCCTAACAATCTTAAAACCTCTTTGTTAAGTCTTTCAGTATTTAAACGACAACCCTTACTACAAAAAGCGTCATCATATACCTCATTGTCTGATGAAGATGAGGAGTGTGCCATGAGAGCATATTGAACATGCTCTTCTTCTTCTATCTCAGCAACCAAAGCTTTATCTTCTTCCTCATCCTTAGCCAAATAGCTCCAGTCCCATCCAATACCATCAATTTCTTGCACTGCCACCATGGCCTTAGGATCCTGAGCCTTAACAATTTGGCTTGAGGGTTTTCCAGCATCAGATCTTCTTGGAGATCTGCATTCCCTCATAAAGTGCCCCATACGATGACAATTGTAGCACTCAACCTTGGATTTATCAAATCCAGCAGTGTCCTTTGCATTAAAGGTCATCTTCTTCTTGAACCTTCTATTCCATCTGTTTGCTCTTATACTTGCAAGAGCCATGTTCCACTTAATATCCATCTCCTCCAAATGCTCATCACTTATTTGATCAAGGTCCTCATATGTAATCACTGAACCATTGGGAAATGAAGCAATGTATGCACACACAGTATCCAGATCCAAACCAGCAGGCTTAACTCTTGGTGAGTCAATTTTGTACGTATCAGCGTCTGAATGTGAGGCGTTGACAGGATATGATCCAGCATTGACACATGTTGATCCAGTAACTGGGTGCATGTATGATCCTTCTGATCAAATTGGCCTTCACTATGTGTTAGCCCTATATTTTATATAGTCAAACAAGAATGTAATAGGTCATCTTAGTCGTTAATGGTCTTGTTTTGTAATAGGGTTAGTCGGGTTAACCGGGCTTGGACTTTAAGCTAATATTGTATAAGTTAGGGGCGTAAGCCCAAGCAAAGCCAAGCCCGACCCATGTTACTTAACCCACGGCCTAACAAAGCATAGGGTATATATACCCTCTTCCATGTGTGGAAGAGGGTGTTGGTTAGCATTTGATTTCTCTCTCTAAAAGTGTTTAATCATCCATAGTCTCTCTTTTTTCTCTTTCTACTTTTCTACTCTTTATCTCTCTAAATATCATCTTATATTGTGTTATGGATTGAAGTGGGATTAACATTTGGTATCAAGAGCCTATAGTGGATAGGTGATTGAAGATTCGTGGTTCATGTTCTTATTGATTTTGTGAGGTATTTGATCCATGATCCTTGATCCAAATTTTTTGTGTGTGTTTCTTTTATGGTTTATTTGTGGTACAAATCATCTACATAGTTGTGGTAGAGATTTGGTATTGTTATTGTGGCTAAAAACATAAAAATTTTGGGTATTTGGATCATAATTTGACTTAAAATCTCAAACTGGTGTGTTAGATCCGAGAAAATAGCATAAGTCGGCCAACAATGAATATTTTTGTTAATCCCACTTCAATCCATAACACAATATAAGATGATATTTAGAGAGATAAAGAGTAAAAAAGTAGAGAGAGAAATAAAAGAGATTATGGATGATTAAACACTTTTAGAGAGAAAAATCAAATGCTAACCAACACATCCACTAAGATCCGTACATCATATCCTCTTCGAGACATCCGTTCAATGGACATCTTCGTGGATTCAACACCAACAAAGTCCATGACTGAGACGAATAAAGAGAAGATGCAGAATCCAGAGGTTCAGACAAATACTGAGACTCCAATAAGTAAACCTTATAACAAGGATTCTACCACCAAAACCGTTCATGCAATCAAATACAAGATGTCGAAAGCAAAACAAAAATGCAATCACACCTTCAGGTTCTTTCAGGAGAAGACCTAAAAGGCACTCGTCTTGAAATTGGATTCAAACGGGTATTCTTTCTACTATTTGGTCAAGATGTTGAGACATTCATTAGAACGATGCTACTTAATGTGGACCATCTTCAACAAGAACTTGACAAAGATGATTTTCACGAGAATATATCCATGGAGGTCCTTTTAGCTCTCAACAATCAGTTCCAGCAATTCATTGACTCAAGTGGCTTATCCAAAAACGATCGAGAGTTCACAAGCACATACTTTACCAAATATACTCTCGTAGATCCTCAAGCGTTCAAAGAGTCACTTCTTCAACATTTGAGTAATCTAAAGAAGTCAATTGCTGAAAGACTACGTCATCAAAGGCAATTTGAACGAAGGGTGAATCAACGACTGATGCAGTCGAAAGACAACAACGTCGATAAGGGTCAAGCATTGGATGCTTGTTCGGTTGATACAGAAAGCAGCGGAACAGAATCTGAAAAGCAGCATACTAGCAGCAACTCAGGGAATGATCACACAGTCAATGATGCAGATATCAGACCCATTTTTGATGATGAGCCAATGGATAAGGTACAATTAAATGCTGTATATGATGTTGATACTAAGATTCATGAGCTTGAAATTATGTTAGCTCAGAAGACAAAAGATTTTGAGGATGCCAAACTCGATTTTTCAAAGAAAAATAACAAATTTGAGGCTTATTTTGAAAAACTTGAAAAAGCAAATGTTGTTCTTGAACAAAAATTGGATCGTAAGATTCAAGATTTCAACGCGGAAAAAGAAAATTTTATGAAACAAATAAATTTGTTAGAATCAAAGTTGGCCTCTCAAAATCCAAGTCCTCCGCCTGCTTCACCAAGTGAAATATCTGTGCGACCTATCGACACTGTAGATAGTAATGACGCGACTGCTGATAACGACATATTTGATACTATGAACATTAAGTTAGAACAACGTGTCGCTCAATTACTTCTACAAAATGAGCAACTAAAAGCTCAGATTCAGGAAAAGGTTTTTGCACTTACAGCTGCGAAAAATGAATTAAGGAAGTTGAAAGGAAATAGTGTGGATACTAAGTTTGTAAAACAGTCTGTCTTGGGGAAACCTCCTTCTCAACCAATCAGACCTTTCTTAGTTGCTAGACAACCGAATGCATTTCAGTCTGAACGACCTAAAACATCGAACCCGAGGTTTGCCTCCCAAGCTGACATGCGTAGCAATTTTTCAAGACCAGTCACTCCACAATCTAGATCCTCCTTAAAAAAGACTGTATCTGCAAAACCCGATCACATGAATGCTTCAAGAAACTCTAGATCTAGCTCCAAGAACATGCCTAGGCGTATTTCAAATGACACGGGTCATAAAAGCTATCTAGAGGATGCTCAGAAAAATACACAAGCAAGAGATAGGACCTTACCACAACCTAGGAGCGTTGTTCACACATCTAGGAATTCTAGACCCTTCTATGATGTGCACAATTCTGCCAACCCTAGGAACTCTAGAGCCTTCTCAGATGCTAAGTATTTTGTTTGCAAGAAATGTAACAAATGCTTGTTTAATGCCATTCATAACGATTGTATAACGCAAGTCCTGAATAAGGTGAACCACAAAGCTAGAGCATCTCAAAAACGGAACCCTACAGGAAATAGGTTTTCTCCAACTAAGTCTTCCGCTGTGCATGAGAAATCTATGACTCCTAGATCCTGTCTTAGGTGGATACCAACGGGTAGAACCTTCAAAACAATAGGTCTTAGGTGGGTTCCTACTGGAAACATATTTCCCTCTAGCACGAAAAAGGTTCAAGGTGTACCCCAACATGGTTCTCACAAGGGTATCACTAACCCACACGCTAGCATACAAACTACTGATGAAAGTGCAGGTAATAAAGTGACGGTTCAACAAGAACACCAAGGCTTTCCATATTCATACCGTTCTACAAAAGACACTCTCAGAGTTTGGTTGCTCAAGAAGCAGATATCAGAGAAATACCTCGGGGGTTTCACAAGTAAAACTTCACAATGACTTACGATCACATATCAGACTGTAACTCGAACGTCAAAGAAAGGTAACTTTATCTCTTCAACGATAAGTTACCCTCAAAACGTGAAATTCAATTTTCTCGGACACGAGCTTCCATCAAAACTATTCTAATGTTTTAAGCTCGTGTATATGACTTCTAAGCACATCACATCTTAGGACTCGGACCTCAAATAAGGAAATTTAATCTCGGACGATAACTTATCCTTCTCAATGAGAATTTAATATTTCTCGGTCATGAGCTTCCTATAAAAACATTCAAAGTTTTTATGTTCATGAAAAACGACTTCTAAGTACATGTCAGCTTAGAACTCGTCCTTCTACTTAAGGAATGTTTATCACGGATGATAACTTATCCTACACAATGGGAAATTAATTTTTCTCGGTTATGAGCTAGTCACAAAACATTCTAAGTTTTGAGCTCATGTAAATCGGAATTTATTTTAAAACCGTTGAACAGAATTTTTCAAGAATTTCTCAAAAAGATTTTTATAAATCTTTCAAAATTGTGTGTTCAACACTCCCTTCCTCATAAGTGGTTTTCATATCTCAAAATTGTCATATGTTATTTTGATCAATTTTTGAGGGGGAGCGTTTTAAAATCAAGCCTTTTAATGTTGTTGGGTACATCTCTAAAATTTTCATATTTTATGTATCCAACACATTCCGAAAATGATATTAAATCTGTCATATATATTATCGGTAAAGGCATCTCAACTCCGTACCTCAACATATTTTGTGGTGTCGTTTTTCTAAAGTTTTGTCAAATTTTGTCTCAAGACACACATATATTGTTTAGGGGGAGCGACCTGACTGAAAATGTTCCATGATTCATGCGTGCACACATGTTTCTCTCCCGTCGATTTATTGGAAATTGTCATATTTTAATCAATTGGTATCTCTAATATTATATTTCTATATTATAGATAGGGGAGAAAATGTGATTAAAATGTAATATATCGCAACATGTGATCTTAAAGACTCAAGTGCAACTCTTTCCTTCACATGCCAAACTATTTCGTATATCGATGCATGTGTGTAGGGGGAGCTTTTTGGAAATGTAAAACTTTCAAAGTGTTAAAAGTTTTGATTTTTATCAAACACTTTGAATGGTTTTCAATGGTTTTATGGTTACGATCTATACCCAAAACAACCTACTATCCACGACAGAACGATGGAGTCAAAAGGTGGTTTAGGATAGGAAACAAAGTCCTATGATACAACCAGAACCGGGGGGATCTACCCAAGGACATTCCAAAGCTAGAAATAGTTGTCCTTAGGAAAGATGGACTTAAATGAAGCTGAATGCGGACCAATTACTTAAGCTAGGACTGGAACAATCACAACAAGGTGCTAGTGATGACGTATTGGTAAGCATTGAAGGAGTTGAATATTCTATGCAACTTAGGCAGAAACCGGGTTAACACATATCTTGAAGACAAGTGTCATGGACCCAGTGATGCGATGCACAACCCTTTCCCAGCCATTCGAGTTTCTCTCAAAAGAAACTTGTCTCATTGTTACGGAGATCAACACGTATCTATTGACTTTCTCACTCCGAGTTAGTTAATATTGAAAAGGTGGCATTCTGCTCCAGCCTCCGATTACCAAAATGCACTTATTGAGTCTAGAGCCAGAAGAGATCAATTTATCATCTCATTAGGACACAATCGAGTCTACGCATTATCCTTGTGATATTGCCAGAACATCTGAGTGATACGATTCACAATGAAGATGGAAATCCTGCTTGAGCCAGCATTAAACAAGCTCATGGTAGGTAACTTGTGCGATTCTACACGAATCAAACTTGTGAGAACTGGAAAGCAACTAAGTTTCAATTCTTAATTGATTCAAACTTGATTCCAGGTTTCTTCGCAAAATCCGTGTGATCTTGCCAGAACATTCAGAGTGATACTCATTAGTGTTCACAGTGACGAATGGAAATCCTTCCAGTGTCAACATCAAACAGCACTGCGGTAGGTGACTCACAAGATTCTCTATGAATCAAGCTTGTGACAAACTAGAAAGCAACAATGGTGCGATTCTTTTAGAATCAAACTTGTTCCAGGAATTCTAAATTGACAACTCTAATCAGACGGATAATTTATCCTTATGATTCACTCTTTACGTTCGTAGTCTGCTTTGAGATGGTCAAGTAAAGAGAACTGGCTATTACCGCCGGGAAACCCTGTCAAGGAGGTTCTTAATCGAATCTACCTGATCACAGGTACGGTATTTAATACCGTTTAACGGTCTTCACCGACCAGAGGTAAAACGCTACCGAGTTAGGGTGAAATGTTCAAAGCCATTTTATCCGTGTCTATATATGTTGCTGCATATCAAGAAGTGGCGTAGCTGTGTAATCGATGTCGATTCAGAAGTCACAAGAGCACAAGATGGCGATAATCAAGATACCTAAGAATGTAAGAATGTAATAGGTCATCTTAGTCACAAGAAGCACAGATGAAGATCTCAAGCACTCAAAGTCAAATGACAAAGGCTCAAGATAAAGATCATGAAAGCATGAAGGAACAAAGCCGTTACAAACAAGATCAAGACCAAGATACAAGACCAAAGCAGGAAGATCTCCTCTACAAGAATGTATTCACTCAATCATCTTATGCTTTTTAAGATGACCGATACATTGGGGGATATTGTTAGCCCTATATTTTATATAGTCAAACAAGAATGTAATAGGTCATCTTAGTCGTTAATGGTCTTGTTTTGTAATAGGATTAGTCGGGTTAACCGGGCTTGTACTTTAAGCTAATATTGTATAAGTTAGGGGCGTAAGCCCAAGCAAAGCCAAGCCTGGCCCATGTTACTTAACCCACGGCCCAACAAAGCCTAGGGTATATATACCCTCTTCCATGTGTGGAAGAGGATGTTGGTTAGCATTTGATTTCTCTCTCTAAAAGTGGTTAATCATCCATAATCTCTCTTATTTCTCTTTCTACTTTTCTACTCTTTATCTCTCTAAATATCATCTTATATTGTGTTATGGATTGAAGTAGGATTAACACTATGTGAGAAGAAGGCCATGTTACTATTGGTAGACTTACTTACATGATCCAAAAGAGTTTCATTCTCCAAAAGCCTCAGTTTGTTGTAAACATCATCAAAAGTAGAACTTTTGTGAGTGTTGTTGGCAATTATAGATCTTGCCTCAATCTTCCACGCATCACCAAGGCTTTTAAGAAAAGTGGCAATAATGTCAACATCACCAATTTGTGTCCCCATGAAGGACAACTTGCTTGTAATGTCAAGAAGTCTTCTTCTCACACTACTTAGCTTCTCATTAGTTTGAGCCTTAAAAACAGCATACTCATGTAAGAGTTGCTTCCTTTTCTCTTCCACAGTATCAGCATTACCACCATATGCAACTTCAAGGGCTGCCCAAAGGTCTTTTGCAGACTCATAACCTCTGTATTTGTGCTGATTTTCTTGTCCCAAAGAGAGTTTCAGAATACTTAGGGTTTTCATATCAACCCTTTTCTTTGCTATGTCATCAGCAGACACAGCTCTACCATCTTCAGGTTTTTCTTTCTTATCTGCTTCAGAACATCCTTGAACAGCTGATCTTGTAGCAATGACATCTGCAATCATTTGAGCTTTATTGAATGTGTTTCCATATTCAATAATCTCCCAGAGAGTGTAGTCATGAATTTGCAGATATTGCTCAAAGTTGAACTTCCATAGCTCAAAATTGTCTACATCAAGCATGGGAATCTTGATGTTGTGGTTTGAGGAGGTGGAGGTTACTTCTGGAGTGGACATGATGTTTTTAGGGTTTTGTGAAAATTAGGGTTTTGGTGATTTAGGGTTCTTGTGTTCTTTTAGATCAAAGTTTCTCAACAAGCTCTGATACCACTTGTTGATCCCAAACTTAGATCGATTTAGCTTGTGCAAACGAGATTAGATCAAGTTATACACGTAGAAAAACTTTGTTTATGTATAAAGTAATTCAAGTGTTATGCAGAATTAACACTTAAACAAGAACACACAAAGATGTAAAACAAACTTTCACTTGATTGATTGAATCGAACTTGCTTACAATGAAAGTGTTTAACGTATGAAAACTTATTGTGAAACATAACCTAAAGGTCTTCTTTTATAGACATAAGAAGCCTTGTACAAGAGTTTACGTATCAACTATTCTAGGTAAAGATAATTATAGAAAATACAATGTTGATCCTATCTTTACTAGAAACAAACTAGAAACAAAATACACGTAGACCATATCTTTCTATCAGTGCTTGTCTTCAACCTATCAACGCTTGACTTCTTCCTGTCAACACTTGATCTGTCAGCGTTTGTTTTCTTCTTATCAACGCTTGTTTTCTTCTTGTCAGCGCTCAAGTGGACTGGCTACATTTTATTCCCAACAATATACTATTCAGAATCCATGACTTAGAGGCAATTCGAAACGAGGGTTTTAACCTAATTCGGAATAGGCCTTCAAACTGTGACAATCCGTCAATTTATGGTTGATATTTTATTCTCAAATATTATTTAAAAACATTATTTTAAATGTTATAATATGAAATCACTTATTTTTGGGAAGAAATTTGGATTTATGTCTTGAAGTAGCGTCGACTACGTCTAAACCGGAGGATTCAACGTTACGTGCTTACGTTTACATACACCGTCTTTGGTGACAGTCCGACATTTCAGAAAATAAATTTATTTGTAAATATTATTTTGGAGTTTTAAATTTGTGTTGGTTCACAAACTCACAAATTTACGAGAAGAGATTAGGACTTACGATTTTATTTTAACGTCCTTTACGACTAAACCGGAAACCTTAGGATTACGTATTTACGTTTTCGAACTCCGTTTTTGATGAGACAATTTTTATTAGATTCGTTTTGTGCCGTTGATTCGTAAATTATAAAAACGTTTTTCGTAAAACGACCCGAGGGCACGCAAATCGAGGAAACTAGAATCGAGGGATACCCGCAAATTAGTGGGATGAGACAAGATAAATCTTGCCCCACCCCACTCAATATGGACGGCCAACACATCACAACTCAACACTTGATGTGTCAAGTTGTAACCAAGAAGTAAACACATGTCACACAAGCTTACTTTGTAAGCTACCTACACATCAAAACCATTAGCTAACACACATACCATCATTCCACCATGCAAATCAACTCACATTTTCTCTCTACCCTCATCCTTATGCCGTCCCATTTTTCACCACAAACCACCATCACTTGATCCAAATTAACCATGAAATCTCATGTTATTTACATACATGATGAAGCCCTTTTAAAACCCTATTGAATGGTGGTGCTTATAACATCCAAGGAGGAGTTTTCATAGTGTCTTGAGGCTGATTTTTCCACAAGGAGTTTATGAAGATTGGTGGTCTTGAAGATGGTCTTGGCTATGCACAAGTTTCTCCATCAAAATCCATGTTTTGATCACAACCTACATCATCATGGTGGTATAAAGATTGTCCTCCTCATCTTCTTGTTATTTTGATTATGTAAACATGTATTTTATTTCTTATTGTATATGTATATGTTGATTATATGATGATAAAAAGGTTATGTGAGGATTTGTTGTTGATAAATATGATTAAAAAGGTGAAAAACTATAAAGAACAAGGCTAAAATCTTGCTTAAAAGTGATGGCTGTATAAAACAGTAAAGAAACAGGTCATGGACTGATAAAATGATGAAGTAGAATCCATTTACAGTAAGCTATATGTCTTGTACACATGTGAGAGTTGGCCATGCAATGGAATCATTGTAATGAGTGAGATATGATCAAAACAAGTTTAAGGTACAAATCTGAGTTTACTGTTTTGGACGATTTTTAGAAAATACTTAGAAGATGATTCAACAGTAGCTATAGAAGAGCTAAATGGAGCACATATAATGTAGTTTATGTGATAAAAATTTGAGCTTCTATCTCCATATAGAACTCTAGATATGGCAGTTTTGGTGAAAGTGAAAATAAAAATCAGATTTTGGAAATTAAAGTATAATACTATTATATAAGCACTCAAAAGTCAATAGTATAAAATATTAATTAAAACCCACTAACTTATATAATACATTTATATAAATATGTACAATGGTAAATAAGTGGACATTTTAGTAAAAATGGTAACTTGTTAAGTTTTATAAGTTATAAAACTATAAACATGATTTTTACGACTTTTTCGGCTAATACCGTAAAATTAACGTTTTTGTTAAATAAAACTTAGATGGTTGGACCCGTCTAATGTAAACTTTATAAAACTTATATACTGATATATAAACATGTATAACAAGTAAAAACCGATAAAACCCGAACTATAGGACATACGGACATTAACGAGCTAAGTAAACATATTGGACTAATAATTAGACTAAATAAGTTAAACCCTTATAAAAAGGACTTATTGGACTTAACCCATTTGGGCCCAACTTGAAAGTTTAAATACTGATAATATAAGTATGAAATGGATTAATACAAGTTAATAAACTCATAAAAGGCTTATTGGACCTAAAACACGAAAATAGGTGAAACTAGTAAACTAGTATAAAAAGTTATCGACATATAACACTAAAATGAGTAAACGAGAATATGTAAACCCACTTGATCATCGTATGTATATAATCATCATATGTATACATAATTGTTATTTTTATAAAGTCATTGGACAAACGTCTAAGACTGATTATTATTTATATAGGTTTTCGTGATTGAAGCACGTACCGTACGTCCGAGTTGCCGATAATCGTCTTCCCACATCAATGTGAGTTCATAGCCTCGCACTCTTTTAAATGTTTTTATAAATGTTTTATAAACCCGCGAGGGAGATAACGTGTTAGTTTTTATAAAATAGGACACCATTTGTCCCGATTGTTTGTTTATTGATTTGGACCCGAATGATTGTATGACCCGATTGTATGACCCGATAAATGATTAAAGGACCCGATAGATGAAATTAAATGGATTATTAAAGTTAGGTTATGTCACTAAAAGTCCCATTAGCATGAATTGTGAACTACCGGGATTTGGTAGACGCTTATGCATTTAATAGTACTATTTGGGGACGATCACCCCAGTTCGCGCCTTGACGGTTGATCCCCGTCGTGCCACATTGATTGGTAAGCGAATTTATGTATGAGAAGATTTCCATAGCGTGACCTTTCTGACGACACGCTACTTTAGATGGGCAAATTGGTATCGGGTTAGCTACCCTTTGTTGGTTTAGTAAGGTAACAATGTCATGCGGCTTATAATAATCCAAATTAACGAAATACTAATAGACGCTCCGAATTACGATGTATTGCCTGACTAGCAATACAGGGTCATACTATTGATATTATGTTCGTGTTTTGGTTTTCATAACCATATTCGTATAACGGTTTTTATTTTCATACAACGTTATAAGACGTATTGTATGATGTTTTTACGACATTGGCTCGTATAATGATTTTTAAAGCAAATGCCTATATTATGATTTTCGATAAGGATTTGTATAAAATGACTATTGGCTATTTTATGGCCTATTAAAAATGATTTGTACAAAATGATTTTCAGTAATAATTTTATACTGATATTATACTGATGGATTTTATTAAACCCTATGAATTCACTCGGCGTTATCGCTGACCTTTTCTTTTAACATGTTTTATCTCAGGTACTTGAAGGTAATTCTCGGGAAGATGACAAGAATTCATGGCCCGCACTTAAACAATATTTTCCATTCAAATATTTTGTAAAACTTTGTATGAAATAATATGACTTGGGACCGATGTAACTTTAATGTTTATGAATGAAAATGATTTATTATTAAGCGACGCGATTTTTATGCGTTGTCTATGATGTGAGTAATGTGCTATCCCGTAACACCAACGAGTCTTCCGCTGTATTGAGTTGTATAAATTTGGGGGTGTTATAGTTTGGTACCAGAGCTCTCGTTATAGAGAACGAAAGATTTTTAAAACTAAGGTTTTGAATAAAACTTTTCAAAATCTTTTAACTATAAACATTTTTCTAAAAATGTCTAAAAATCTTTTGACTATAACGGTGCCGAAGAATTCCCGAGTTACTGACAAGGCCAGACTGAGAAGTGTTATTTTAATATATATATATATAACTTGGATTATATATATATGATGTAATTTTATTACATGATTGTTTGATGATTATTTTGATATTTATACGAGGTATTTATACGACGTAGATTGTCACAAGTAACCCTAAATCCCCTAGTAAATTAATCGAAGCTATTCTCATAGGAATTCTAGCTATCCTAGATCTAAACCAAGTTGTGGATATTTATGATCCCAACAAATGGTTGATATTCGTAGAAATGTAGATATTAGTTGATGGTGATATTGAAAAAGAATTGGCGAAATTAAATCTTATATCGATGTCATGACGATTTTTCCTTATAGAGTGGAGTTTGACAAAACGTTACCACCTAGAAAGATGTCATCTGATTCGTTGTCATCCAATTCTTAAATTGAAATCGAAAGGGTGAATGTTGCACTTGAGGCTATCATTGGAACCATTACCCAAAAGCCTCATACCACTAGTACCTTTCCGAGAAGTCTGATTGAATGTGTGAGTCATCTCATGCTAGTGACTCATTTGATAATTGTTGTTGTAAGAGCTATAGGATTGGAAATTAAGTGTTATTCATAATAAGCTTATATTTCCCTTTTAAGGCCTAAGAATAAAGATTGAAAATATTAGAGAATGAAGTAGGATATCGAATTGAGTATAAAAGTGGTTGAAATTTGAATAAAGTAAAATTTAATCCATATGGAATAATAAATTGTTAAGAGGAAATCGTTAAGTTTTGTGATTGAATTATAAGGTTTTAAATGATTGTAGGTTCGTGTTAAGGGTTGTTCCTAGGCCATTGTCCACTAACGAGGATGCCCAGTGTCTAAGAAATAAATTGAAGAAATCTTCTTTTGAATTGAGACCGATGGATCTTCTGGGACATGTGGAACACCTAATGACTCTTGTAGATTAGTATTCATTGTGGTATCTTTTAAAAATAATCCCTAACTAAACTGAGATATCAGTTGGTAGGATGAGTTCTGAGAATTGTATGACATAGTGACACGTAATGTGTTACGATACAATTTTGACTTGTTTGTGATTAATGAAAAGACTACCTTTGATCGCTAAATTCTACATGTATCAATGTTATCTATCCTTTCTTGCTTTTCCTAATGTTCGCATTAGTGATGCAACCATTAAGCAAGTACTCATCTCTGTTTGAGTTACGTTGTGGATTATTCTTTTGAGTGCCATCGAGATCATGAACCTCATGATTATTTGGCTAAAGCTCATTTCCTATTATATCGTAGTTGGTTCTTGGTGAACAACTTTTCATCACTCTTCTGCAGATCACTCATTGTTTTTATAAAGTTAAAACGGTATCCTTTGAGAAAATTGAATTTTCATCACTATACGGATTATTCAAAGTAAGATTTATAAGTGATTGATATCAAAATGAAGTTGTTTATGAGACGCTTTGGAAACTTAATTATTTCCATAACAAAGAAATTCTTTGTAAATTTATTTTTGATTCTTATTTAAAGAATTAAGCATGAAAATGTTTTTACAAATATAATGATAAAATTTTGACGAACTGAGTATTGCATCGTTAATCTTGAAATTGTATATAGTTGCGCGCCTACATACAATTTGGAATGGACCATGCAAGGCTGATTAGTAGTCGCCATAAAACTGATTAATAAACACTGAGTTTTCTTTGAAGATTGTGAAAGATTAAAAATTTTATGAGATCTGCAAGAAGTGAAAAATAGGGACATAGTGTTAGGGACACCTACATATGTGCCTGTAGCATCTATTCTTCTGAGTCGAATTTACTCATCTGTGTAAATTGTCTTATATGGCAATTGACAATTCTTTCTTGTCCAATTCTCCCGTAGTGAGATTCTTAGGAAAAGTATCTGGTTACCGAGTGTTGATACCCGACTGGATGTATCGACGTTCCTATCATTTCTTATGATTTTATTTCATTTGAATGACCTGGGTAACGATCCGAGGAGCTTTCGAATGCGTACTCGAATCATGAAAACATGGGATATATTCATATTCGTTAAATGTTTTCATCTGTATCTGATTTGAAATTCTCTCGCATAGATTATGCGTTAGCCTTACTCTTTTAAGGTTAGTTATGTCTCCATATATCCTTGAATTGTGAAGGATTATGAGTTATTATTAGTCTTTTGAGAAGTTCACATCTTATCGACGGCAATGAAACTGAAAGGTTGATAATGTCGGTAGAATGGATTGATTGATTATGACATGACGACATTGTCTTAATTGATGGGAACTCGAGTAGAATTCCCTAAATGATAAGATGTTGATTATCAAAAATGATCTAAATAATTCTTGGTGGATGACGATATCATGTATTTAGACTAAAAATTATACCGTGAATGGTTGTGAACTAGTTATAGATATTATAATCTAGAAAGAACTTAATATGAATTTATTAAAAGATGTTTATGTTATCTAAACTTTAGGAGGTATTTGTTAATAAATTACCTAGACTTTTGCCATTAAGGCAAGTTGAAATTGGTATTGATTATATTTCCGGTGCTGCACTTGTGGCTTGTGCACTGTACGTCAGCACCATCTAAATTAAAGGAATTACCGTACAACTGAGAGAGTTGTCGGAGAAAGATTTTATTATACCAATCCTGTCATCCTGAAGAGCTATGGTGTTGTCATTCCTTATATTTATAGATTACTGTGAATTGAGTAAATTGACAATCGAAAACGATATCCATAACTCGAAATGGAAGAATTGTTCGATCATTTACAAGGTTCTAGCAAAATTTGATCCATAGCATGGTTATCATCAACTTCGCATCTGCAAAAGAGATTATCTATTCCAATCACTACATCCGGTGCTTGTAATGAACATTATGAGTTCCACGTGATGTCGTTTGGATTGACCAATACACATGTAGCATTCATAAATTTGCTGAATCACATGTGAAGGCTGCAATTTGATAAATTCATGCTTGAGATCATTAAGGACTATTTGTTTGTTTATAAGAATAATAATGAGTTAATAATTATTTATAGATTGCCCTGAACTGGCCGAACAATGAAAACCTGAACCTTGAATAATTGATATGTGATTAAAAACTTAAACCTTTACATTATTTGACTATGTGATTAATAGATAATGGAATATAAATTGACTCTTTAAAATTTAGAAGTCATTTAAGACTTTGAGTTATACCAAAAAGAATGTGCAAATATGTTTTGACGAATATTTTAACAAAGGATTTATAAGGGACTATTCCCTTATACACAAACCATTTAACTAAACTTCTGTTTAGGGGTAAATGTTTGTGTATACCTTAAGACAACCTAAGAAGGATTGAGGAAGACATTTAAACCATGACTTAAAATTTGAAATGACACTTTTTACTTTTCAACTAAGAAAACTTTGAACAAAATATAAACAAAGGTTTTTCGAACATTTACGAAATCTTATTAAATATTTTCGATAAATCAACAAAAATCTTGTTAATTAAATTCAAATTATTTTTGAACATTTTATATAATTGATCGAACTAAGAAATTTAAATTTTTTACGTTTACGTTTCATTAAAATTTAATAATTATTATTTAATTAATTGTAATAATTATCGACGCTTTAAACGCCGGATTGAGAAAAACTGATAAAAATGATAGATAAGACGAAACTGAAACTTAGAAAATATGAAGAAAGGTGAATGTAATTACTGACGCATAATATAGAAAGAATATCTGAGTGAATTGTGGACATGATAATTATATCATCATGAGGAGTGAATATAGATACCGACGCATTTTGTATAAAAGATAAAGAACCAGTTAGGACATGTTCCTTAATAATGAAGGTGCAAAATAAATTGCTGAGCGGTATAAAAATAAACAATGTTTGTAAAAAGGATAATATAAATAGTGAAAGGTTTCACGGCTAATGTGAACCATTAAAATAGAGAAGCTGATAGCGTTAGATGTATAAAAGACCACTTATGATTGTCTAAATATGGAGATCGTGAGATATAGTTATGTTGGAATTTGTAAGTATAAGTATTATATGTATGTCATTTTGACTAAAAGTATCTTTGTCTGAAGAAGTTGCTAATGGCAATTATGAAGGCAGACATCGCCTCATACATTAGTAAACGTCTAGCTATTGCAAAGGTCATCATCTGAATTTGATTCGATTTGGGTCATCATCGACAGACTGACCAAATCTGCTAATATCATTCCCGTTAATGATAAATGCAAAAGAGTTATGTAAACATAGTGTGCCTGTATCGAACATCTTTATCAAGATCCTCGCTTCGCATCGAATTTCTAGAGATTTGCTCAGAAATCATTGAGAACGAACCTTGATGAGAGTACTATGTACCACCCCAATCGAAGGGACGAGGTAAAGTAACGATGCAAAGTAATATAAGTGCTGTTTTATGTTTGAATGTTTGACCTTTGGCAATAAACCGTATAATCGCTTTCCTTTGGAAAGATTATCATTGATAATTATCGTATTAGGATCGAGATCGAATCTTGTTAAGATTTAGAAATTAGAGCATCTGTAAGCAAGAGTTGAGATGAAGACACCCGACAAACACCCATTGTGAGTCGGACATGTCTTTTAGGTTTAAGGTTTCCTATAATGACGAACCTAACCTTACAAAATACCCGACCCGCGACCTGAAATGATTGTTGAAATTAGGATCTGATTAGTGACTGCCGGTAGTGGGCAAGAGGTTATGTGAATGTGAAATTGTAGATCTTGAAGTGCCAAATGGGTAGCGAAGTTATGCCACAATTTTTAAACTTGGAAAAATGAATTCATGATCTGACAAATCATGGGATATAAGTCCCCGTTGTATGGGACCATTGAGATGATGTAAAAGTTGGGATTGAAAGGCATATAAGTTGGATCTACCCTAGGACTTCAAAGAACTGCGTGAATTATGTTTCGTAAATCGAACTTGATGGAATATCTATCAAGTGAAAATCTGATTGTTCTTAGTAAAGCTTAGATCGGCGAGAAGTTGCATTCATCAGAAATACGTGAACATCATGGATAGAGAAAGTAAGTCAACATTTAGTCTGATCTTATTCCCGTAGTTATGTTTGATGAAACTCGCGTATTGTAATGAATTGCACTTGTGAGAAAAGACCGAATGTGGAGGAAATACCCACATGGCTTTAACTCTATAAGAAGCGAGTAGTAAGATGATCTTTGAGGACAAAGATCCTGTTTAGGGGTAAATGCTGTGACAATCCGTCAATTTATGGTTGATATTTTATTCTCAAATATTATTTAAAAACATTATTTTAAATGTTATAATATGAACTCACTTATTTTTGGGAAGAAATTTGGATTTATGTCTTGAAGTAGCGTCGACTACGTCTAAACCGGAGGATTCAACGTTACGTGCTTACGTTTACCTACACCGTCTTTGGTGACAGTCCGACATTTCAAAAAATAAATTTATCTGTAAATATTATTTTGGAGTTTTAAATTTGTGTTGGTTCACAAACTCACAAATTTACGAGAAGAGATTAGGACTTACGATTTTATTTTAACGTCCTTTACGACTAAACCGGAAACCTTAGGATTACGTATTTACGTTTTCGAACTCCGTTTTTGATGAGACAATTTTTATTAGATTCGTTTTGTGCCGTTGATTCGTAATTTATAAAAACGTTTTTCGTAAAACGACCCGAGGGCACGCAAATCGAGGAAACTAGAATCGAGGGATACCCGTAAATTAGTGGGATGAGACAAGATAAATCTTGCCTCACCCCACTCAATATGGACGGCCAACACATCACAACTGAACACTTGATGTGTCAAGTTGTAACCAAGAAGTAAACACATGTCACACAAGCTTACTTTGTAAGCTACCTACACATCAAAACCATTAGCTAACACACATACCATCATTCCACCATGCAAATCAACTCACATTTTCTCTCTACCCTCATCCTTATGCCGTCCTATTTTTCACCACAAACCACCATCACTTGATCCAAATTAACCATGAAATCTCATGTTATTTACATACATGATGAAGCCCTTTTAAAACCCTATTGATTGGTGGTGCTTATAACATCCAAGGAGGAGTTTTCATAGTGTCTTGAGGCTGATTTTTCCACAAGGAGTTTATGAAGATTGGTGGTCTTGAAGATGGTCTTGGCTATGCACAAGTTTCTCCATCAAAATCCATGTTTTGATCACAACCTACATCATCATGGTGGTATAAAGATTGTCCTCCTCATCTTCTTGTTATTTTGATTATGTAAACATGTATTTTATTTCTTATTGTATATGTATATGATGATTATATGATGATAAAAAGGTTATGTGAGGATTTGTTGTTGATAAATATGATTAAAAAGGTGAAAAACTATAAAGAACAAGGCTAAAATCTTGCTTAAAAGTGATGGCTGTATAAAACAGTAAAGAAACAGGTCATGGACTGATAAAATGATGAAGTAGAATCCATTTACAGTAAGCTATATGTCTTGTACACATGTGAGAGTTGGCCATGCAATGGAATCATTGTAATGAGTGAGATATGATCAAAACAAGTTTAAGGTACAAATCTGAGTTTACTGTTTTGGACGATTTTTAGAAAATACTTAGAAGATGATTCAACAGTAGCTATAGAAGAGCTAAATGGAGCACATATAATGTAGTTTATGTGATAAACATTTGAGCTTCTATCTCCATATAGAACTCTAGATATGGCAGTTTTGGTGAAAGTGAAAATAAAAATCAGATTTTGGAAATTAAAGTATAATACTATTATATAAGCACTCAAAATTCAATAGTATAAAATATAAATTAAAACCCACTAACTTATATAATACATTTATATAAATATGTACAATGGTAATTAAGTGGAAATTTTAATAAAAATGGTAACTTGTTAAGTTTTATAAGTTATAAAACTATAAACATGATTTTTACGACTTTTTCGGCTAATACCGTAAAATTAACGTTTTTGTTAAATAAAACTTAGATGGTTGGACCCGTCTAATGTAAACTTTATAAAACTTATATACTGATATATAAACATGTATAACAAGTAAAAACCGATAAAACCCGAACTATAGGACATACGGACATTAACGAGCTAAGTAAACATATTGGACTAATAATTAGACTAAATAAGTTAAACCCTTATAAAAAGGACTTATTGGACTTAACCCATTTGGGCCCAACTTGAAAGTTTAAATACTGATAATATAAGTATGAAATGGATTAATACAAGTTAATAAACTCATAAAAGGCTTATTGGACCTAAAACACAAAAATAGGTGAAACTAGTAAACTAGTATAAAAAGTTATCGACATATAACACTAAAATGAGTAAACGAGAATATGTAAACCCACTTGATCGTCATATGTATATAATCATCATATGTATACATAATTGTTATTTTTATAAAGTCATTGGACAAACGTCTAAGACCGATTATTATTTATATAGGTTTCCGTGATTGAAGCACGTACCGTACGTCCGAGTTGCCGATAATCGTCTTCCCACATCAACGTGAGTTCATAGCCTCGCACTCTTTTAAATGTTTTTATAAATCTTTTATAAACCCGCGAGGGAGATAACATGTTAGTTTTTATAAAATAGGACACCATTTGTCCCAATTGTTTGTTTATTGATTTGGACCCGAATGATTGTATGACCCGATAAATGATTAAAGGACCCGATAGGTGAAATTAAATGGATTATTAAAGTTAGGTTATGTCACTAAAAGTCCCATTAGCATGAATTGTGAACTACCGAGATTTGGTAGACGCTTATGCATTTAATAGTACTATTTGGGGACGATCACCCCAGTTCGCGCCTTGACGGTTGATCCCCGTCGTGCCACATTGATTTGTAAGCGAATTTATGTATGAGAAGATTTCCATAGCGTGACCTTTCTGACGACACGCTACTTTAGATGGGCAAATTGGTATCGGGTTAGCTACCCGTTGTTGGTTTAGTAAGGTAACAATCTCATGCGGCTTATAATAATCCAAATTAACGAAATACTAATAGACGCTCCGAATTACGATGTATTGCCTGACTAGCAATACAGGGTCATACTATTGATATTATGTTAGTGTTTTGGTTTTCATAACCATATTCATATAACGGTTTTTATTTTCATACAACGTTATAAGACGTATTGTATGATGTTTTTACGACATTGGCTCGTATAATGATTTTTAAGGCAAATGCCTATATTATGATTTTCGATAAGGATTTGTATAAAATGACTATTGGCTATTTTATGGCCTATTAAAAATGATTTGTACAAAATGATTTTCAGTAATAATTTTATACTGATATTATACTGATGGATTTTATTAAACCCTATAAATTCACTCGGCGTTATCGCTGACCTTTTCTTTTAACATGTTTTATCTCAGGTACTTGAAGGTAATTCTCGGGAAGACGACAAGAATTCATGGCCCGCACTTAAACAATATTTTCCATTCAAATATTTTGTAAAACTTTGTATGAAATAATATGACTTGGGACCGATGTAACTTTAATGTTTATGAATGGAAATGATTTATTATTAAACGACGCGATTTTTATGCGTTGTCTATGATGTGAGTAATGTGCTATCCCGTAACCCCAACGAGTCTTCCGCTGTATTGAGTTGTATAAATTTGGGGGTGTTACACAAACACTAATTCGAAATACTATAAAATTTACCAAAGTCAGAATAATGAGTTGCTACACATAATTCGGAATAAGCTTTCTTAATACAATCCGGAAGTCTTATTTAAACTATAATTTGGAATATCATCAATAGAACTAATTCGGAATAAACTACATATAATCAATTCGGAATACTGTTATGAATGTAATTCAGATAAACAGTTAAAGTTTTAATTCAGAATAAGGGTTTACTAGTTCGGATAAAATGGAAAATAAGCAAATAAGCAAACAACCAAAAATTAAGCTAAACAAATTTTAAGAAAAAGCTAACAAGACACAAATTAAAATCTCTAAAAACACCAAATAAGCAAACTATTTAAAATCAACTTTTAAAAATATTAATCTACCAAATCAACTTGAATGTAAATAAGCTAAACACACAATAAGCAATAAGCAATAAGCACAATAAGCTATAACATCAAACACATCAAAACCATAAGATCTATGAAATAAGCACCTCAATAATCAAATAAGCATAAAGATGAAACAAACTACATAATTAATCAAACCAAACAATAGATTAAAAAACAAGAAAGGAAAAATGAGAATGATTATAGAAAGCTTGAAATTAAGATGAAGATTAAGATTCAAAAGATTACAAGATTAAGATGAAAAACTTGAAAACATTAAAGGAAGTTTAGAGAGAAAGAAATTAACCTACTCCTAAAACTTAGTTAAAACTAACTAATCATACAAAATGAAGGATTAGAAGACTATTTATAGGAGGAAGAAAAGTTAGTGTTGTTGCTTTCTTCTTCACTTTGTCTTTTCGTCTTTTTAAATAATTCGTCTTTCTTGACTTTGTCTCGGAATTTGTCGATATAAAATGAACTCGTCTTCTAATTTTCTTCTTTTATTAGATTTGGTTCTTCGACTTCGTTAAACTTCCGTCTTTGGTCTTTTTCTTCGATAAATCTTTAGAATAGGACTTTGACTTCCGTTCTTTTTGCACTCTTGATCTTTTGACTTCGTCTTTTGTCTTTTTCTTTGATAAAAGCCCGTGAAAGCCCGTGTTTTCTTCCTTTTTTATATTTTGGTCCTAAAACACAATAACAACACAAACCACACATAATTCCTACTTTTACGACATTAAATACACGTTTTGGTCTTATTTTTATTATATTTAAGTGGTGAAAGGATAAGTGTTTTCATATTTATTAAATCCCCTACACTTGACCATTGCAATACCCTCATGCAATACATTAATTTCAAAGCACGATTTACATTCTCTATCATAATTAACCCACCTTGGCCTTTATTAAATACTAGACACTAAGGAAACTAAAAAAATAGAAAATTACAAAATGTTTGAAGGAAGAAACTTGTAAAGAAATCTAAGACTTACATTAGGGCTTTTGGTGTTATGAATGTTTATCACCCTCAAGTTTCACGTTCCCCATACCAAGCTTAAAAACGAGATCATTGTTATTATAAGTTAGTAAAGCTATCACTTACTCATGTGGCTCAATTATTCACTTAGACCCCCTTATTCCTAGGTGTATCTCTTATATTTTATTATTGTCTTGAATGATCACGAGGATGCATTTTTGACTTATTTTGATAATTTATTTAGACCGAAAATAAAGTTAGATAAAGGACAAAATCATTTAAAACTGCTTCTCGAAACCTCATAAAGTTCATATCTTGGCATAACTCGTTTCACGATTTGAGATCTTTCTCGGACCGATATTTGGCATTGACTTCATACTTCGAATCTTGAGAGACGTTCTTGAAATAATGGTCTTCTCTTCATAATAGGAATTTCTTCACTTGAAATTTTTGAGATATTCTTCAAACTTGGACCACGACTTCTTCATTTTTCTCCAATCTTTATTTGGGGATTTTGATATACAACGATCCGCCTCCTTTTCGGACTTGGATCTATTTATCCTCATACCTTGTTAGGGTTTTTTCGGATAGACTTCTCCATGATCTTTATGGGAGTAATTGCTTCTCGTCATGTGTCTCGATCCTTCATATTTATTTTTGATAAATGACTATTCACATCACTTTAGATCTTTAGCAACAAAATGGAATCCTCATGCCTTGTTAGGGCCTTTTCGGACACACCAATCTTCGCATCCCGCTTCAATAAGTTATGCCTTGACTATGAACTTTAATCAATCCCGAGCAACTTTTAAACGATCTTGTGCTAGAATCTAAGTAACTTTTCAAATCGTACGACCTTACTTATTGAAATTATATATTAACAAGCGATGGGAGAAAAAGCTCATAATTAACTCACATAAATTCATGAAAGAATACAAAACTTATAATTGACTCTATCATCTCTCGTTCTCCACAATTTAAAATCTCAAAGAATGAGACTCATGGATGCTTAGCCTAATAAACCAATTAAGGTCCATATGGTTAAGGATACTAGCTAGAATAAACTCACATATGTAAACTGGGGTTGAGTCAAAAGTGTCATGACGGGCCTAATATATCAAAGACATCTAAACTCATTAAAACCATTTTATTAAAGAAAATAACAATAACAAAGGAAAATACTACTAGGCCAAAATTGATCAAAAATTTTGAAAAATGTCGAAAAATCAATTTTCCGGTTAAAATGAGGCCAAATACAAGGAAAAGCCCACTTAACTTCGATAGAAGTCTCCCCTACACTTAATATAAACATTGTCCTCAATGTTTAAGCATGTGGAAGTAAACTCCCCTAAACTTAGGACACTGTGCACGTTGTTTAAATCTTGCTAACGAAGAGAGAACTAAAGTGATTCCTTTTTCAACATATATGAATATAAAATAGTGAATCAAAAGAGTTTATGATAGAACGGGAAGATGGGTATACGGAATCAGGGGTCGTCAAAAGTCATCAAAAGAGGATCTTTGAAAGCGCCAATCCCTGCACATCATAAGAAAGAAAAACAACAAACACATACTAGGGTCTCCCCCTACACTTATTATAAAAACGGATAAAAAAAGATAGATCATCGGGTTGCCTCCCGAGAAGCGCTTGTTTTTGTTGACTGAGTCACGAGCCTGATTCGAGCCCGAATACTATGGTTGAAAGCACATAGAAGACCTTGAAGAAAATCCGCCGGGGTCAAAGACATGGTTCTCATCCAACAAGTAGCATAAGCCTAAGGTGAAGAGCACAAGCCAAAGAAGAGTAGGCGAGGTTCTCTTAAGCAAAAGTTGAGCACGATGGTAAAAGGTATGGTATGGTAAAAGCATAGCTCCATATTTTCCAAAAGTATTTCCTTTTGTTTCATCATATGGATACTGAGATGGCTTAAAAAATGTGATACCCGGATCGGACACCTTTTCCTTTATGGGAAAATAAGACTGACACTCAGTAGACCTTGAAGATTCGCCCATAAATCGCACAATCTCATCCGAAGAAGGTGGAAAGAGAGGTGTCAAAACATAAGTACTACGGATGTTGGTGTCGTCCGGTTTCTTCTCCTTTGAAACAGATTTCTTAACATCCGAAGGAGGGTAGAGGCCATAATCAAAATCTAAAGTAGGAGAATCTTGCTCATTTGGAAAGTAAGTATTGAGAAAGGTGGCGAAATCTTCCTCAAATGAGTAA
The DNA here is from genome assembly GCA_025667525.1 of Glebionis coronaria. Taxonomy (NCBI): domain Eukaryota; kingdom Viridiplantae; phylum Streptophyta; class Magnoliopsida; order Asterales; family Asteraceae; genus Glebionis; species Glebionis coronaria. Next base: position 107,335,995 of record CM046882.1, read on the forward strand.
TCCTCTAAAGTAGTATCAAGCGTTATTGGTGGAGGATCCTCATCAAAAATAGGAGCAAAATCATCATTATAAGACAAAGCACTAGAAGAATCACTCGAAAGAGTGTCAACATCATCAAATTCATCATAAGTCAGCATGTCTTCATACACGGAAGAAAAATCATCATATTCATCATAGATTGGTGGATCACCCAAATTGGAAATAGAATCATCATCATATTCATCATAGATTGGTGGAGTATCCAAATCGGAGAGAGAATCATTAGGATCTTCCACATGGTCTTGAAAAAAGTGGATTATGATAGAAGGTCTCGAAAAGAGGATTGTCATGTAACACAAAATCATCAAGCTTTGTACTTTCCAATGGAGTTGTAACAAGCTCGTCTTGAAGCACATCAATTATTTTTGCCGATTCTTTTACATTTGATTTTCTTTTAATCTTCCCCATCTAAAAACTTGTTGATCATTCCCGAACCTAAGAATTAGTTCAACTTCGGCAACATCAACTAAATCTTTTCCGGTTCTCAATAATGGCCGTCCAAGTATTAACGGAATACGAGGGTCAATTTCATAATCAACAACAACAAAGTCAACCGGAAAAGTGAAGGTAACAACTTTAACAAAACATCTTTGGCAATACCAACGGGGTAAGCGAGAGTTCAATTTGCTAGTTCAAGAGTCATCCGTGTTGGTATAAGATCGGGTAATGATAACTTCTTCCAAACACTTAATGGCATCAAATTTATACTTGCCCTGAGATCGGCTAAGGCAGTACATTCTTGGATTTGAGAAAATGAACAAGGTAGCACAAAACGACCGGGATCTCCAAGTTTTTCCGGAAGTTTTTTGAGAAGGACTGTAGAACAATTTTCATTTAAGCGGGTGTTGATAAATTCATCCATCTTTTCCTTCTTACTAAGCAACTCCTTGAATGCTTTGTTTCAGAATTTGGACAAGTGCTTCAACAAGGCTAATGTTAAAGTTCATTTGGGAGATCATCTTCAAATAGTAAGTAACTTGAGCATCCTCTTTTGTGAGAAATTTGCAGTTGTCTAACCGAGATGGATATGGAATATTGAGCTTAGGTGGTGTAGGTGTAGAAGGTGAAGGTTGAGATGTTGAAGGTTGAGATGTTAAAGGTTGAGAGGGTGAAGGTTGAGAGGGTGAAGGTGGAGATGGTAATGAAGAACTAGTACTAGGCATGGTAGAAGAAGGGATAAATGGGGGTGGAGGAGGTGTAGATGGAGTAACTGGGGGGGGGGGGGGAAGGGTAGAAGGTCCTACTATAGTTGCTCCACTGCGTGTAGTAATAGCACTCACATTAGCTCTAGGGTTGGTTTCGGTGGTAGAAAGAAGAGCACCTTGGGGACGAAGGGCTTGAAACATTTGAAGGAATTTCCTATCCGTGGACTCTTGCATTTCTTTTAATTTCTTGTCTTGTTCTGAAAGATTTTGAATAAGTAAGTCCATTTGCGGATTAGGTAAATTGAACCCTTGTTGTTGAAAACCTTGGTTTGGGTATTGGTTGCATGGTGAAAAACATTGAGGATTGAAACCTTGGTTTGGAAAGCCTTGATTTTGCATTTGATAATTACTTTGATTTACATTGTAGCCCCTCACATTTGCATTTTGTTGAAAAGTAGCTCGTGGTGGCCCTTGGTTGTTTTGGGTGGGTGGGTGTGGTCTTTGTTGAAAACCAGGTGGAGCCAAGTAATTCGTCGAGTTATAGGACAAGTGATTAACATCGACATTCGGCTTGAAATGAACCCTCTCCATTTTGTTGTAAGCATACACTTCCCCGTGAGATTGATCATAAGCCTTATCACAATTAGCATAAGCGTGTGGCCCACCACATGTTTCACAAGTAACATTAAGGGCATTCACATGTTGAGTGGGGTGATCTCTTAAAGCAAGTTGTTTTACTATTGAAGTAAGCTCCTTAATTTGATTAGTCACCTCACTATCACTAGCACTAGCCATTGTATCCCTCACACTCTTGGTTTGCACTTTAGCCTTGTTTTCTGTTATTGCCCAAGCATCATTCATTGATTTAACAAGAATATTTCCCCCCAAAGCACTATTTAGTGAATCTTGGTTATTCAAACTTAATCCATTATAAAAAGTATTAATTTGATGTACCTTAGTAAAACCGTGTTGTGGACACTTTCTCAAAAGCTCCTTAAAACGATCCCAAGATTCACTAAACGTCTCACCGTACTTTTGTTCAAAATTAATGATGTCATTCCGCAAAGCGGTAGTACGTGAGGGTGGGAAGAAGTAATTGATAAATTTGGTTTCTAAGTCCGCCCATGTTGTAATACTTTGGGGTGGTTCCTTATCAATCCAAGTCCGGGCATGTCCCTCGAGAGAGAAAGGAAAGAGGAGCAAACGAATTGCCTCTTGTGAGACCCTATTGTATTTCAAGGTATTAGTTAAATGGACAAACCTTTTGATATGATCGTGAGGATCATCATGAGTGTGGCCCAATAAAGGTGTTGCGGAAACCATTTGAATAAAATTGGTTTTGAGCTCGAAGTTGTTGGCGTCAATATCCGGTACCACTATCGCATCCTCGTTGCCTTCAACATGTGATTGCAAGAGCTCGATCATTGAACGGTTATCCATTTGTTAACAACAGGAGGCTCGATGATAGCGGCTTGAATGGATTTCTTTCTTCGTGAACGGGTACGCATACACCTACAAAAGAAAAATATAGCAAAGAAATAGAAGAAATAAAGTTAACGTAAAAAGAAAATATTTTTGGCGCAAATTTTTTTGAAAAAGAAATGCTTTTTATGATTTTTTAAATGTTTTTGGATTTTTGAAATTTTTGATTTTTTTTTGAAATTTTTTGCAAGAAAAATAACGTTCAAAAGTGAATGGATCCCAAAATCCAACGCGTCTCTCACAAAAACCGTTAATCTTTACGAATAGAGCCGATAGCGGCGCCATTTTAATAACTGAATTTTTAGTTCTTGAAGTTCTTTGAATTGGTCTAATCGAATTGATCCGGGTTTAACGTGCGACTCAGTTGTTCTTGGTTAAAGAAAGAAAATGTCGTTGATAATCTATTTTAAACTAAAAATTAAAACTTGAAAATTAAAACTCGAGTAAAAGTAAAATTGAAAATAAAATAAAATAAGACAATTTAAAACAAAGTTTAATAAAAATAGTGGGAACAATAAAAGTTTAAAACAATTCGGAATTTAAAATCAAAACATTAATTCGGAATAACAAAATGGAACTAATTCGGGAAACAAGTTCAAACTACAATTCGGAAAACACAAGACAATAATCTAATTCGGAATGCACATATGAATCTAGTTCAGAATGTTGGATTCTGGATTGTAATCCGGAATACACACCTCTAATATAATTCGGAATACTATCCTTATATACTATTCGGAATCCATGACTTAGAGGCAATTCAGAATGAGGGTTTTAACCTAATTCGGAATAGGCCTTCAAACACTAATTCAGAATACTATAAAATTTACCTAAGTCGGAATAATGAGTTGCTACACATAATTTGGAATAATCTTTCTAATACAACCCGGAATTCTTATTTAAACTATAATTCGGAATATCATCAATAGAATTAATTCGGAATAAACTACATATAATCAATTCGGAATACTGTTATGAATGTAATTCGGATAAACAGTTAAAGTTTTAATTCGGAATAAGGGTTTACTAGTTCGGATAAAATGGAAAATAAGCAAAAAGCAAATAAGCAAACAACCAAAAATTAAGCTAAACAAATTTTAAGAAAAAGCTAACAAGACACAAATTAAAAACTCTAAAAACACCAAATAAGCAAACTATTTAAAATCAACTTTTAAAAATATTAATCTACCAAATCAACTTGAATGTAAATAAGCTAAACACACAATAAGCAATAAGCAATAAGCACAATAAGCTATAACATCAAACACATCAAAACCATAAGATCTATGAAATAAGCACTTCAATAATCAAATAAGCATAAAGATGAAACAAACTACATGATTAATCAAACCAAACAATAGATTAAAAACAAGAAAAGAAGAATGAGAATGATTATAAAAAGCTTGAAATTAAGATGAATATAAGATTCAAAAGATTACAAGATTAGGATGAAAAGCTTGAAAACATTAAAGAAAGTTTAGAGAGAGAGCAAGTAATTAACCTACTCCTAAAACTTAATTAAAACTAACTAATTATAAAAAATGAAGGATTAGAAGACTATTTATAGGAGGAAGGAAAGCTGGTGTTGTTGCTTTCTTCTTTCACTTTGTCTTTTTCGTCTTTTTAAATAATTTGTCTTTCTTGACTTTGTCTCGGGATTTGTCGATATAAAATGAACTCGTCTTCTAATTTTCTTCTTTTATTAGATTTGGTTCTTTGACTTCGTTAAACTTCCGTCTTTGGTCTTTTTCTTCGATAAATCTTTAGAATAGGACTTTGACTTCCGTTCTTTTTGCACTCTTGATCTTTTGACTTCGTCTTTTGTCTTTTTCTTCGATAAAAGTCCGTGAAAGCCCATGTTTTCTTCCTTTTTCATATTTTGGTCCTAAAACACAATAAAAACACAAACCACGCATAATTCCGACTTTTACGACATTAAATACATGTTTTGGTCTTATTTTTATTATATTTAGGTGGTGAAAGGATAAGTGTTTTCACACTTATTAGTTCTTCAATGAAAGGAGTCTGAACTGATGGATCAGAGTTTCTGATGTCCACTATTGATAGTAAGCATGCTGAAAGTTTTAGCAGCTTCACTGAGTCCTGGACCACCATGGTGAGCAAAGAAGATTTTCTGAATGTTCCCTAGAAGTTCATTGTTCAGATCATCAAGATCACTAATGCCCACAAAGTCTTGACGTTCATGATGATTGAACATAATCATTCCCAATTCTGGTTCTTCTATCACATGCCCAGGGAGATGATTTTCAAATTGAACAAGGTCTTTGTATTTCTTTATGGTGACAAAGATGTCAGCCACACCAGGTTGGACCAGATTGGCTCTTTTGTTCAGCTCCAGAATTGGATCTTGATCCTCTAATGAGATCTGATTGCTGATGTTGAGATGCTGACCAAGGTTTTCATGATTTCTTACAAAGTGTTTAATTCTAGTGCGAACCTCATCCCATCTCTTGGATTTTCTTTTTTCAATATTTATGCTCATCTCTAACCATTCAGTATAGGAGATCTCCTTCCCTTGGAAGTCATTTATGATCTCATCATACCCATCAGCCCTATAGAACTTCAGATTAATATCTCCCTTAGAAGTCATAATGTCAACGTTTGTGATTTCTAAGAGATATCTTCTATTCATCCTTGTTATACAATACTTTTCCGTATAACATCTTTTTCTTGAAGAGACCTTCAACCTCAGGTTTTCCAATTTTATCATATAAGCTCATCTTCAGATCTCTGAGCATTTCTTCAGCCAGAAGCTTGTTTAATTTATCAAGTTCTTCTTGAGTGGCCAACCCGGATTTGATAATTCTTTCATCCAGTGTGAATTCACCTTTGCTCTTGGGTTTGATAGGAGGTGACCCGTTATCAGATGATTCATTGCTGGTGGTAAGGCCGTCAATGTGACTGTCCTTATCTGAAGACTCCCCCTTAGTCTTAGCTGGACTCTCTTCACTAAAAGGTGATACATACACAATAGGTTGTTTTTGGGCCTTATTTTGTGCATGTTTTTGAAAGAGCTGCTGAATACTGACTCTCTCCCCCTCAGCAGAAGATTGCCCAACAACTTTTAATGAACCCCTAGCAGGCATAAAAGCACACAAAGAATCTAAGGTGGAGGATACCTTGGCCAACATTGCTGGAACATTTGCAAGGGCGTTTAGTTTCTGCTGAACCTCATCAGATAGGTTTAGTTTTTGTTGTTCCAGCAGACCCACTAATACGTGGGGTTGCGCCATTTAATACTTGGGTTTTTACCCCACGTATCAAAATTCGTAGTCCCAAGTCTTTTCGAATTGACTAATGGTTAAGAGTGCGACTCAATCGTCTTTTGGTGAACAAGAGAATGGTTTGGTTTGTTTGTCTAATTTAAACTAATAGCAAGTAATTAAAGTGTAGTTGAGTAAAGTAGAAGCTTTGACAAAATTAAACTAAAAGTTAATTAGGAAAATACTTAAAACTTAAAACTTTATAAAATTTTAAAACTTAAAAACTTAGTCAAACGGAATAAAGCAATTCATGTCCATCGGAATACACCAAAATCACAACCATCGGAATATCACTAAAATAAGCCATCGGAATAATCAATACAAAGGTCCATCGGAATGCAAAAACAAAATACCCATCGGAATGTTTTCAGATCGCAAAGATCCAGATCGGAATGTTGTAAAAACTACTGTCGCAATGTGAAACTATCGCAATGTCGCTGTCGAGAAATGGGCAGCACTTCGTCTTAGCAAAGACCTTGATCCCGTCGGAATGTGCGATCGCAATGAGCGATCGCAATCCAGATCGGAATAAGGGGGAAATGACAACCTGATCGCAAAGTAAAACCCTATTGGGTTATTGCGATCAAAACTAATACACCCGTCGTAATGTGCAAAAACCCCAAGATTGCGATGGAAGCTAACTGAATCCAAAATTGGTGGCAAATGCAAAACTCAGTAAGCTGCTTCAATAAGCTATTCTACCCGAACCTTAAACAATTCAAAAAGCGTAAATTTGACAAATTGTAAAACATAAAAGATTATCAACTTAATGAAATGAACTTTAAAATGATTAAAATCTTTATTATATTAGAAAATCAATAAGCTAAAACTCGAATAAGCCAATAAGCATTGAAAGCTTACAACTTATACGTTTAAGAGCTTAAGTATAACCAAAGAAGATTACTCCTTCAATCACGAAATCATTAAATCATACGCATGAAGTATGTAAATCGGATCAAAGGTAAAGTAAATCAAGAAATGTTGAATGAGATTTAGGATAAAAGCTTAAAGAGAACTTGATTAATGAAAAATAAGCAATACAAATGTTTTGATCTTGAAAGATTAAGAGAAAAGATGAAACTTAGTGAGAGAAAGTTTAAGACTTTCTCTCTCTAAAACTAGATAAGTGCAAAAAATGAAAAACTAAAAATTAAAGACTAACTCCCTCCTAATGACTATTAGGAGGGTATTTATAGGGAAGGTGGAAGGAGTGCATGTGTTGCATCTTCTTTCTTTCTTTCTTCACGTTTTCTCGACTCGACTTTAATTCTTTGTCTTTTGTCGATGTCGTGTCGGGATTTGAACTTGTCTTTTAATTTTCTTCTTCTATTAGACTTAAGTTCTTTGACTTCGTTAAACTTCCGTCTTTAGACTTTTTCTTCGATAAATCTCCAGAATAGGTCTTGGACTTCCGTTCTTTTTGCACTCTTGATCTTTTGACTTCGTCTTTTCCCGTTTTCTTCGATAAAAGCCCGTAAAACACAATAAAAACACAAACCACGCATAATTCCGACTTTTACGACATAAATCACACGTTTTGGTCTTGTTATTATTGGAAATAAGTGGTAAAAGGATAAGTGTTTTCACACTTATTAAATCCCCTACACTTGACCATTGCAATGCCCTCATGCAATGCATTAATTTTAAAGCACGGTTTACATTTTCCATTATAAATAACCCACCTTGGCCTTTATTAAATTCTAAACATAAAAAGATAGAAATAAGTAAAGAAATCAAACACTTACATTGGTTTTGGCAGCCATGAACGTTTATCATCCTCAAGTTTCACGTTCCCCATACCAAGCTTAAAAACGAGATCATTGTTATTATAAGTTAGCAAACTATCACGAACTCATGTGGGCCAATTATTCACTTAGACTCCCTTATTCCTAGGTGTATCTCTTATATTTTATTTTTGTCTTGAATGATCACGAGGATGCATTGTTTGACTTATTTTGATAGTTATTTAGGCCGAAAATAAAGTGAATGATTTAATCAATAGTTAGCTAAAGGACCAAATCTTTTAAAACTACTTCTCGGGACCTCATAAAGTTCATATCTTGGCATAACTTGCTTCACGATTTGAGACCTTTCTCGGACCGATTTTTGGCAGCGACTTCATACTTCGAATCTTGAGAGACGTTCATGAAATAATGGCCTTCTCTTCATAATAGGAATTTCTTCACTTGAAGTTTTGAGAGATTCTTCAAATTTGGACCACGACTTCTTCATTTTTCTCCAATCTTTATTCTGGACTTTGATATACAACGATCCGCCTCCTTTTAGGACTTGGATCTATTTATCCTCATACCTTGTTAGGGTCTTTTTGGGTAGAATTCTCCATGATCTTTAGGGGAGTATTTGCTTTTCGTCGTGTGTCTCGATCCTTCATATTGATTTTCGATAAATGATTCTTCACATCACTTTTGGATCTTTAGCAACAAAATGTAGCCCTCATGCCTTGTTAGGGCCTTTTCGGACTCGCCAATTCTTCGCATCCCGCTTCCATAAGTTATGCCTTGGCTATGAACTCTAATCCGTACCGAGCAACTTTTAAACGATCTGGGGCTAGAAGCTAAGTAACCTTTTAAATCTTACAACCTTATTTATTGCAGATAAATTTATTAACAAGCGAAGGGAGAATAGGCTTATAATTAACTCACATAAATTCACGAAAGAATACCAAACTTATAATTGACTCAATCATCTCTCGTTCTCCACAGTTTAAAATCTCAAGGAATGAGACTCGTGGATGCTTAGCCTATTAAATCAAAGTTTTGGGTTTTCTAGTCATCTATAGGATCTTGCAAACTCTTAGACTTTTTCAAGTTTTGAATTCGCATTTTAAAGTTCCCTTGATAAACAACTCTCTAGGATCAATTATAGGAACTTGCGAAAAGTTCTTGTTCTTAACCCGTGAGAGTTAAGACTTTCGCGTTTTATAGCTCCCTATATAAAAGCCTAGCAAAACTTGACTTAAACACGTTAAGGATACTAGCTAGAGTAAACTTAGATAAGTAAACTCGGGTTGAGTCAAAATGTTCACGACTAAGAAATATTTAAAACCACTTTATTGAAAATTTATTCTAGCAATAGAAAGAAAATAAGCATAACAAAGGAAAATACAACTATACAACTAGGCCAAAATAGATTAAAATTTTTGAAAAATGTCGAAAAAAAATCAAATTTTCCGGTTAAAATGAGGACAAATTCATGGAAAAGACCACTTACTTCGATAGAAGCCCCCCTACACTTGAGATAAACATTATCCTCAATGTTTAAGCATGTGGGAGTAAACTACCCTACACTTATGACATTGTGCACTTTGTTTAAATCTTGCTAAGGAAAGGACAACTAAAGTGAATTCAATGTGAACATATATAAAATATGAAATATTGAATAACAAGAGTTTAGGATAGAACCGGGAAGATGCGAACACGGTATAACGGTTCGTCAAAAGTCATCAAGGTGGATCTTTGAAGCTTTAATCCCTGCACAGCACAAGAAGCAAGACAACAAACACATACGGGGCTTCCCCTACACTTATTATGAAAGCAGTAAAGGATAGATCACGGGTTGCCTCCCGAGAAGCGCTTCTTTTTGTTCACCGAGTCACGAGCCTGACTCGACCCAATTTAGTTCATGGGGAACGTGGTGAGGGATGGAATCATCTCATGGGAGATGTCCTCACCAAAGTACAGTTTCAAACGCTGGCCATTCACCTTGAAATTGGGCCCATTTGGCTGAGAAAGCTCAATGGTCCCATACGGAAAGACTTTGGCGACGGTGAATGGACCAGACCAGCGGCTCTTCAATTTGCCAGAGAAGATCTTCAACCGAGAGTTAAAAAGTAGGACTTGATCACCAACGTGGAACTCTCGGTTCTTAATCCTTGCGTCATGAATGATCTTCGTCTTCTCCTTGTAGATCAGCGAGTTCTCATAAGCTTCATTCCTCAGTTCGTTGAGCTCGTTGAGTTGAATCTTGCGATGATCACCGACTTTGTTGATGTCGAAGTTAGCCCACTTCAAGGCCCAATGCGCCTTGTGTTCCAGCTCGATGGGGAGGTGGCAGGCTTTCCCGTACACAAGACGATAAGGTGTACAACCGATCGGGGTCTTGTAAGCAGTACGGAAAGCCCACGGAGCATCATCTAACTTATCGGCCCACGCGGCGCGATGCTCTCCCACAGTACGCTCCAAAATTCGCTTCAATCCACGGTTGGAAATCTCGGCTTGCCCATTAGTTTGGGGATGATAGGCGGTGGAAAGACGGTGATTGACACCATACTTAGCCATGACTCTTGCAAATTGAGCATTGCAAAAATGAGTCCCGCGGTCACTGATGATAGCACGAGGAACGCCAAAACGAGCGAAAAGCTGCTTCAAAAAGTTCACAACCACCCTCTCATCATTTGTAGGGAGAGCCTTGGCTTCAACCCATTTAGAAACGTAGTCGACGGCGACGAGGATGTACTTGTTCCCTTTGGAGGATGGAAATGGCCCCATAAAGTCGATGCCCCATACATAAAAGATTTCACATTCCTGTATGAAATTTTGAGGCATCTCATCCTTATGTGTGATCTTGCCTTGGCATTGGCAAGCATCACATGCTTAACCATTTCGTGAGCGTCACGATAAATGGTAGGCCAATAGAATCCAGAATCAAACACTTTTTAGTGGTGTAGTTGGGACCAAAGTGACCACCGGTGGGTCCTTTGTGGCAAGCTTGGAGAATGTCAAAAGCTGCCGGTCCGTCAACACAACGACGAATGATCAAATCAGCACATTGTTTGAATAGATAAGGGTCATCCCAAAAGTAAGTCTTAACATCATTCAAGAACTTCTTCTTTTGTTGGGATGTTAACCCTTTGATGAGAATACCACTCGCTAAGTAGTTTGCAATGTCCGCAAACCACGGGGTGTCATCAAGATTGAGATTTATAGACATTAAGGTCTCAAGGGGGAAAGAGTCATTGATCTCTTTGTTCGGATGATCCCCTTGATATGGATCCTCAAGTCTGCTCAGATGATCCGCGGCTAGGTTTTCAGCTCCCTTCTTGTCACGAATTTCAATATTGAATTCTTGAAGGAGTAAAACCCAGCGAAGAAGTCTTGGCTTAGAATCATGCTTAGTCATCAAGTACTTATACACGGAATGATCCGTGTATACGATGGTGGGGGATAAAACAAGATAGGGGCGAAATTTCTCAAAAGCATAGACAACAGCTAAAAGCTCTTTTTCAGTTGTCGTATAATGCAATTGAGCCCCCGTCATTGTTTTGCTAGCATAGTGGATTGGTTGGAAGTGTTTATTCACTCGTTGGCCCAAAACCGCACCAATAGCAAAGTCGCTAGCATCGCACATCAATTCAAAAGGCAGCTCCCAATTAGGGGTAACCAAGACTGGTGCCTTAGTTAGCTTATCCTTAAGAAGACTGAAGGCTTCGAGACACTCTTTAGAAAAGATAAAAGGAGTATCTTTTTCCAAGAGGTGGGTCATCGGGCGAGCGATTTTAGAGAAATCTTGAATGAATCGACGATAGAAGCCCGCATGACCCAGAAAACTTCTCACACCCTTCACGGTTGAAGGTGGAGGTAATTTGGCTATGACATCTACTTTAGCACGGTCGACTTTAAGACCGGCTTTAGAGATTTTGTGTCCTAGCACAATGCCTTCTTTTACCATAAAATGGCATTTTTCCCAATTCAGAACAAGGCGAGTGTCTTCGCACCGCTTAAGCATACGTTCCAAATTGGCAAGGCAAGAAGAGAAGGAATCCCCGAAGACCGAGAAATCATCCATGAAGACTTCCATGGTTTGCTCAACCATGTCATGGAAGATAGTCAACATGCACCTTTGGAAAGTTCTGGGGGCATTGCATAAGCCAAAAGGCATTCGTTTGTAAGCAAATGTGCCATAGGGACAAGTGAATGTTGTCTTCTATTGATCTTGCGGATCGATGGGTATTTGGAAATAACCCGAGAAACCATCAAGAAAGCAGTAATATTCATTACCCGCTAAACGTTCAAGCATTTGGTCCATAAAAGGTAGAGGGAAATGATCCTTTCTCGTGGCATCATTGAGTTTGTGGTAGTCTATACAAACTCTCCACCCTGTAACGAGACGGGTAGGAATCAACTCGTTGTTTTGATTCGGCACAACGGTAATTCCGCCTTTCTTAGGCACACAATGGACTGGACTAACCCATGGTGAATCCGAAATAGGGTAAATCATACCCGCATCAAGAAGTTTGATAACCTCTTTTTTGATGACTTCATGGATTTTAGGATTCACCCTTCGTTGGCTTTGAATTGTGGGCTTAAAGTCGTCCTCTATGAGAATTTTATGTGTGCAAAAGTGAGGATCAATTCCGCAAATGTCGGAGATTTTCCAAGCGATAGCTCGTTTATGCTTCTTCAACACAGCGACAAGTCGAGCTTTTTCTTCTTCGTTCAGGTCCTTTGCGATGATGACCGGTAACTTCTCGTTGTCTTCCAGGAAAACGTACTCAAGATGAGGAGGTAGGTCCTTAAGCTCAAGAGTAGGAGGATCCTCCATAGATGGTGTAACTAACGATGGATCATCATTAGTCACCTCTTGAGGAGAAGGAGGAGAAAATGGGTCCTCATTGAGAAGTCTCTCAATAGTACGAATGTCTTCATCCCAATTGGTGGGCGAATTATCATATTTAATATCGAGAGGACCCAAGCTAGCTTTGAAATCATCCAAGTCACTTTCTCCAAAAGGAGTCAATGCCAGAGCAATTGAGGCAACGGTCTCAACATTGGGTAGAGAAGAAAGAGTGCTTTTGCAAGCATCATAAAAATGTTCTTCACAAGCCTCATCGAGAACATCAATAGCATTAACACTCTCATACGAATAAGGTTGTTTAGAAATCTTACCCATGTTGAAGACAATTTTATCATCACCAACTCTCATGATTATTTCGCCCGCGGCTACATCAATGAGAGTGCAACCGGTCCTCAGGAATGGACGTCCAACGATTAATGGAACACGAGGATCCATCTCGTAGTCAACGACAACAAAATCCGCCGGGAAGGTGAATTTGTCAACGCCAACAAAGACATCTTCGGCTATCCCCACTGGATAAGCAACCGTACGGTTGGCTAATTCCAAAGTCATTTTGGTGGGGACTAGCTCGGGGAGAGATAATTGCTTCCAAACACTTAAAGGCATTAAGTTTATACTGGCACCTAGATCGGCTAGGGCCATGCAATTCTCTACTCCCGGCATGTTGCAAGGAATCAAGAAGTGACCCGGATCACCAAGTTTGATGGGCAATTTCCTTAAGAGCACTACGGAGCAGTTCTCATTAAGTTGGGTCTGAGCAATGTCAAGAAGCTTCTCCTTATCACTTAGAAGATCTTTAAACATCTTAGCGTATTTAGGCATGTGAGCGAGAGCCTCGGCAAAGGAGATGTTAAAATTCAATTGTTTAAACATTTTTAGAAAGTCTGAAACATGAATATCATCCTTGCTCTTTTGCTTCTCTTTCCTCAACCTTGAAGGATAAGGTATATTGGAGGAAGAAGAAGGCTTTAGGGTGGTAGGATCACTCACAACCACGGGTGGTGGGGAAATGGGGATAAAAGGTGAAGGAGGTGGGGAAAGTTGCTCTTTTTCCTTGTTCACAATCACTGGTGGAGGTGTAGGAAGCTCGGGTTCCGTATAACCTTTTCCACTACGAGTAGTGATTGCTTTAATCTCCCCTCTTGGATTCGCAATGGTGTTACTCGGAAGAGTACCGGAAGAAGAGGGTTGATTACCTTGGATGAGCGAACCAATCATATCACGAATGTTAAGAGCTTGAGTGCTGAAAGAATCTCTGAGGTCGGCACGGATCTCATTGCTCTGTTTTGCCATATCATTCCTTAGCTCGGCTCGAATATCGTCCCCTTGTTTCGTCATTTCTCCCTTCAAGTTGATGACTTGACTCTGAAGATTCGTCACCAGCTCCCGATTAGTCTTCATGAACGTCTCGACGTCTGGACTCACTGCCATCGGTTGATTGAGAGGTGGAGCTTGGTAAGCTTGAGAATTTCCTTGAGTTGGGTATGGGTTTCTTTGGGATTGATATTGATTGTTAGCACGAGGTTGGGATTGGTTATTTCGGTTATAGCTTTGTTGTTGGTTTTGGTTTGCAGGAGGGAAACCAAGTGGAGCAAGATAATTGTTGGAACGATAACTTAGCAAGCTACGGTCTCCTTGAGGACGAGCTTGATAGCCTCCCGTGGGATAAGTACCGTAAGCTGCGTTAACGTTTTCAGAAAAATTGCCTTAGGTAGAAGGACAATCGTTATAAGAATGAGGACCACCACATGTGTCACAAGAAATAGCAATGGCTTTAGCTTGTTGAAAGTGGTTTGTGGCCATGGCCATGAAATTCTTGTTCATTTCAGCGAGTTGTTGAGAAATTTCAGTCATCTCAGGATTCGAGGTAGTAGAAGAAACATTGACTCTCGAGTTAGATCTTGAGGATGCGGATGAATCCCAATTCTTGTGGTGAGTAGTCATGTTTTCAATCAACTCTCGACACTCCTCCGGTCTCCTTTTCATAAAGTACCACCGGCGGCGGCATTGATCGTGTCACGATCACGAAAAGTGAGACCATTGTAGAAGGTATCAATAAGAGTGACGGGGAGCATATTGTGATTAGGACAGCGGTCAATCAAATCATTGTATCGTTCCCAAGCATCGAAGAGCGATTTATCATTGTCTTGCATGAATCCACTGATTTGGTTACGAAGGCTTGTGACCATGGATGGAGGGAAGTAGCGCGACAAAAAGCATTGAGTCATGTCATTCCACGTATGAATAGAATTCTTCGGGAGACGGTCAAACCATTTTTCGGCATTGTGAGAAAGCGAGTGGGGAAAGAGTTGGAGGCGAAGGTCATCCATAGAAACACCGGGGCACTTCATGCTTTGGGTGATGGTAATGAATTTGTCGAGGTGTTTGTTGGCATCATCATCCGGAATTCCACGAAATGGGTTAGTTTGCACTTGATGGATCATGTGATGCTTCAACGAAAACTCCTGAGCCGTGACGTGCATCGGCGCAATCGGGCCTCCGCGTCCGTTCATGGTGGGTTGACACAATTCCTCCATTGTTCGTAAATCAGGTAGGAGAACATTGTTGTTGTTGTTGTTCAAATTGGGTAGAGGTGGGTTGTTATTGTTGTTATTAACACCATCCATATCTAGATCTTCACGAGTCTCGGGCTCAGAATAGTTCGAAGATCTAGTACGCATACACCTGCAGAAGAAAAATATACACAGAGAATATCTATATAATCTTTTTGGTGCAAAACCTTTTGGAGAAGAATTGCTTTTTATGATTTTTTAATGTTTTTGTATTTTTGAAGAGTTTTATATTTTTTTTTGGATTTTTGAAAATTTTTTAAAGCAAGAAAAATAACGTTCAAAGAACGGATCCCAAAATTCAATGCGTCTCTCACTAAAAACCGTTAATCGTAACGAAAAGAGCCGGCAGCGGCGCCATTTAATACGTGGGGTTGCGCCATTTAATACTTGAGTTTTTACCCCACGTATCAAAATTCGTAGTCCCAAGTCTTTTCGAATTGACTAATGGTTAAGAGTGCGACTCAATCGTCTTTTGGTGAACAAGAGAATGGTTTGGTTTGTTTGTCTAATTTAAACTAATAGCAAGTAATTAAAGTGTCGTTGAGTAAAGTAGAAGCTTTGACAAAATTAAACTAAAAGTTAATTAGGAAAATACTTAAAACTTAAAACTTTGTAAAATTTTAAAACTTAAAAACTTAGTCAAACGAAATAAAGCAATTCATGTCCATCGGAATACACCAAAATCACAACCATCGGAATATCACTAAAATAAGCCATCGGAATAATTAATACAAAGGTCCATCGGAATGCAAAAACAAAATACCCATCGGAATGTTTTCAGATCGCAAAGATCCAGATCGGAATGTAGTAAAAACTACTGTCGCAATGTGAAACTATCGCAATGTGAAACTATCGCAATGTCGCTGTCGAGAAATGGGCAGCACTTCGTCTTAGCAAAGATCTTGATCCCGTCGGAATGTGCGATCGCAATGAGCGATCGCAATCCAGATCGGAATAAGGGGGAAATGACAACCTGATCGCAAAGTAAAACCCTATTGGGTTATTGCGATCAAAACTAATACACCCGTCGTAATGTGCAAAAACCCCAAGATTGTGATGGAAGCTAACTGAATCCGAAATTGGTGGCAAATGCAAAACTCAGTAAGCTGCTTCAATAAGCTATTCTACCCGAACCTTAAACAATTCAAAAAGCGTAAATTTGACAAATTGTAAAACATAAAAGATTATCAACTTAATGAAATGAACTTTAAAATGATTAAAATCTTTATTATATCCGAAAATCAATAAGCTAAAACTCGAATAAGCCAATAAGCATTGAAAGCTTACAACTTATACGTTTAAGAGCTTAAGTATAACCAAAGAAGATTACTCCTTCAATCACGAAATCATTAAATCATACGCATGAAGTATGTAAATCGGATCAAAGGTAAAGTAAATCAAGAAATGTAGAATGAGATTTAGGATAAAAGCTTAAAGAGAACTCGATTAATGAAAAATAAGCAATACAAATGTTTTGATCTTGAAAGATTAAGAGAAAAGATGAAACTTAGTGAGAGAAAGTTTAAGACTTTCTCTCTCTAAAACTAGATAAGTGCAAAAAATGAAAAACTAAAAATTAAAGACTAACTCCCTCCTAATGACTATTAGGAGGGTATTTATAGGGAAGGTGGAAGGAGTGCATGTGTTGCATCTTCTTTCTTTCTTTCTTCACGTTTTCTCGACTCGACTTTAATTCTTTGTCTTTTGTCGATGTCGTGTCGGGATTTGAACTTGTCTTTTAATTTTCTTCTTCTATTAGACTTA
Source organism: Glebionis coronaria (assembly GCA_025667525.1). NCBI lineage: Eukaryota > Viridiplantae > Streptophyta > Magnoliopsida > Asterales > Asteraceae > Glebionis > Glebionis coronaria. The sequence continues at coordinate 107,352,876 of CM046882.1, forward strand.
AGTTCTTTGACTTCGTTAAACTTCCGTCTTTAGACTTTTTCTTCGATAAATCTTCAGAATAGGTCTTGTACATCCGTTCTTTTTGCACTCCTTATCTTTTGACTTCGTCTTTTCCCGTTTTCTTCGATAAAAGCCCGTGAAAGCCCGTGTTTTCTTCCTTTTTCATATTTTGGTCCTAAAACACAATAAAAACACAAACCACGCATAATTCCGAATTTTACGACATAAATCACACGTTTTGGTCTTGTTATTGTTGGAAATAAGTGGTAAAAGGATAAGTGTTTTCACACTTATTACCCACCCTATCTTTGATCTTTGATACAGAATCACATAACCCATTCATCTGACTGCGAACTGGCTTGAAATTAGCTGGGAACTCAAATGATGTAGTATTGATGGAGTCCATGAGTGTTGTGATCTCCTTCTTGACAGGGGTGGTGGTGGCCACATCTTTTACTAAGGGCTTCAGAGCAGTGAGAATGACATTCTTGATTTGCTCATTAGTGGGAGGAACTGGCCTTGTTTTGAGAGTAACTAGTTTAACATCAGCAATAGCCTTTTCCTCCTTGAGTTTGGCCACCTGTGACTGAAGAACCAACACCTGATTTGTCAGTTCTTTTACCTGGGTGGTTCTGGGGGATGGTGGCTTGGGAGTTTGATCAGCAATATCATTTTCAGGCTCACTATCATCCAGATTCACTAGATTCCTTTCATTGAGTACCAATTCTTTCTCTAAGTCATCAACAGACATACTAAATACAAATGTAGGAAAGTGTCCCCCCTTGACGCCAGTGGAGAAAAGCACTTCCTTGGTTGTCTGTTGATCGTCACCTCTAGTGTGATGGTCATTTTCAAGTCCTTCACCACCAGGGTTGGTTTTACCTGATGGATCCTGAGAAAGAGTCCCTGATAAGTTAAGATCAATGATAATGTTTTTGGTTTCTTCAGTAGGACCCTGTTGTGGGGGGACTACATCATTAGAAACAGATAGGCCAGGGTCAGCGTCAGCTGTTGTATTTACTGACGCCTCATGCCCTGATGTAGACTCAGAGTGACAAATGATAGAACTTGGTAATGAAATTTGAGATGTATTCAGATTTAAATTACTTACCAATGCTGACTCCACACTACTGAGCTGAGGGTGCGCTCTATCTTCACCCTTCTCTCCTAAAGAGGTTGATAGAGGGGTTGCCTTCAGGGCCTCTTTATGCATGCCACCTCCAGTAGAGACTAAAGGTGGCAGCTGGCTAGGGTTTTGGTCCTTGGACGAGGACTTATGTTTCTTTGAAGCTTGGCCTTTAGAATCATCAATACTCTTCTTTGATGAAGATCCTGTGGGGTTCCTCCTTTTCTTAGACACACGTCTACAATTTAGAGTATTCACTGACGTGCTCTTCTGACGTGGTCCAGATGAAAAAGCTCCAAGCTTTATGCCTGTCAGATCCTCTTCTCCAGTTGGAGGAGTGTCTTGTGTAGCTTTGTACACTACTAGAGCATTTTCTAAGCAAATTTCCAGCATGGACTGTGTGAAAGGAGGGTCAGCTGTGCTAACTGGAATGTTCCAACGATTGACATCAAAGGGTTGGAAAACTGATTTAACTCCTTGGTTGTTTGAATAGTCATCACCAAGGTGGTCAGCAAAAATGAGGGACAAAAACCTGGTGTAGACCACATTCTTTTCCCTAGTTTTCTTTTCCATTTTTCTATGGAGATCTTCAAAGATTAACCTACCAAAATCAGCTTTTATACCCTTTGCCAGACAATATAAAATCAAGACATCCTTTTGATTGATTTGATCAAGCCCTCCAGTTTTACCACCCAAAAACTCAATTAAAATTGACATCAAAAGTTTCCACTTATGTGGTCAACAACTTCTCTTCAGTGTACCCAATTTCTTTGAAAAATATTTTGACAACAAAGAAATCATTAGGTACAGCCTCATACTCATTAGGGGTCATCCAAATAGTTTAACCCTAAAACCATTCTAAACAGCTTTAAACCTATTTTCCCATGAATACCAACAGTTGTAGGATCAAACTCAATAGATTTCTTGTTCTTTGACCCTTGTGCTATGAACCAAAATTCTTTTAACACATTTTGAAACATCACCCCTGGATCTTTGAACAAGGCATCACGGATCACACGTTTAGATAAAAAATTCATGACTTGGTTTCCAGGATCATATTTTAGGGTTTCTGGTTTGATTAAGGTGAGGTTGTTGGGTTTAAAGAAGATGTACCCTCAATGGGATAGTTAACATGGATGGAAGGATTGAGGGTGATCTCAACCTCTTGTGATTGTGAAGATGATTCGGCAGCCACTGATGTTTTTTTGTGTGTTTTTTCTTTGAAAGAGAGAGAGTTTGTGTGTGTTGTTTTTATGAAAGCTTTTACAAATTATATGAATCTTCAATCTTCAAAAGATATATTTAAACACTTTAGACTGCTTTGTAAAAGTTTATAAAATATTTGAAAAGATTATAAAACTTTTAGGGTTTCTTTTGAACAAATGGCACAAACTCTCTCATTAGTGTTCTGAAAAGTGATATGATTTTCTGTTGCTTTGAACAGTGAAACGACTCATTGTGTCAGGAAGTTGTTGACTTTGATATGGACGCTTGATATTTCCTAGATAAACAATTGACACCTTTTAAAAGAATGTTTTGTATTTTTCTCAAGAAATTTAATGCCAATAACTCCTTTGAATCACATGATTGATTTGTCTTAAAAGCTGTTGGCTAGATATGCTGAACCTGAAGAGAATACTTGTGAGCTTTAGTGCGTCAGATGAGGCGACAAAACCCCATATACATGTTCACATAAGTGAACAAGACATATGACATTGCACGTTCCTCTACTCAGGCCTAGCTACTCAGTTGTATTAAAAATTTTGTTCAGAATTTGCTGAAGGAAACTTTTGATGACTAGTGATCATTTGTTCAGCTTCAGTGAATCAGATAAGGCGAAAAAACATCATATACGCAATCACATAAGTGAGATAGACACATGAAATTGCACACTCCTTTACTCAGACACTGCTACTTAGCATTAATTAAAACTTTTAAGAAATGTTGAACCTTCAAGCTTCTTCAGTGAATGCTGAAGGTTCATGTTTTGTATCATCAATGTTCAGCATACAAAGCTCCATAATCAATCTTTTGAAAGTTGATTCATCCAGTGGTTTGGTGAAGATATCAGCCAATTGATACTGAGTTGGGATGAAATGTAATTCAATGTCCCCTTTCACAATATGATCTCTGATAAAGTGATATCTGATATCAATGTGTTTTGTTCTTGAGTGAAGGACCAGATTGTTGGATATTGTAATAACACTAGTATTATCACAAAAGATTGATACCTTTTCATATTCTATGTCATAATCAGCCAGTTGGATTTTCATCCAAAGAACATTAGCACAACATCCAGCAGCTGCCACATATTCAACTTCTGCTGAAGACATGCCAACTGTTTGTTGCTTTTTAGCACTCCAACACACAAGTTTGCCACCTAGCAATTGGCAAGCACCAGTTGTGCTTTTTCTGTCCATATTGCATCCAGCATAGTCAGAATCTGAATACCCCTTTAGATCAAAACCTAAGGATTTGGGGTACCAAATCCCTAGACTTGGTGTACCTTTTAGGTATCTGAAGATTCTCTTTACATTAGTAAGGTGTGATTCCTTTGGATCTGCTTGGTATCTTGTACAAAGGCATGTAGAGAATTGAATGTCAGGTATCCTTGTAGTTAAGTACATGAGTGACCCAATCATACCTCTATACTGAGTCTCATTGACTGATTGTCCATTGAGATCAGGTCCTAAGTTGTTAGGGGGTACCATTGGAGTCTTTACTGAAGCACAATTGATATCATACTTTTTCAGCAGATCCTTGACATATTTTTCTTAATTAATGGAGATGCCTTGGTCAGATTGTTTAATCTAAAGACCAAGGAAGTATGTGAGTTATCCCATCATACTCATCTCAAACTTGCTGGTCATAAGCTTGGCAAATTGTTTGCAAAGTTTCAAGCTTGTTGAAATAAAGATGATGTCATTGATACAAGAGATTTTCTATGGTGAAAAGTTCGATTCTCGGTATCCTCTCGAATTGATCTCAGTTAAAAGTGGAATGATTTGTTCTTGGTGACAAAAAGGGTTTTTGTTTTTTCTATTCTATTGAAAAGATAAATGACTAACGTAAATTAAAATATAAACTTAAAACAATTAAAATGTAAAACTAGGATTAAAAATTTAAAGAAAACAGCAACTGAAAACTGACCTAACTGAAAATGCTCTAATCGGAATAAAATCCTACTCGGAAAAATAATCAATTCGGAATAATAATGTCCTATGCGGAATATTTGCTATTCGGAAAAATATGTTCTATGCGGAATAAGATCTCAACTCGGAATAACAGGCTCAATTCGGAATGTTCAAACATTCCGAATAAGGAAAAGTAAAAAGCTCAATTCGGAATATAATTTGCTTATTCGGAAAAATGGACTTATTCGGAAAAATACTTCTATGCGGAAAAACAGGTTCTAATCGGAAAGCATGTCCTATTCGGAAAATATAGACCATTCGGAAAACAGACCCTATTCGGAATATATACAATATTCCGAATAAGATAAAAGGGAAATGACCTATTCAGAATATCTATTATTCCGAATAAACAAAAAGAACAACCAGCTATTCGGAAAAAGGGGCCTATTCGGAAAATAGGTCTGTGCGAAGAACAGTAACAGTAGCAGGAAAAAGTTTTTCAATCAAATCGATCCGAATACTCAAAAAGGTTTTACCAAATCAACCAATAATCATTTAAATACCATAAGTAACAAATCCCAACAATAAAAACACAAAATCAACAACTTTTTAAGATCAAACTTGAACCAAATAAAAACTTAAGAACTCGCAATAAAAAGATGATGAAGAACAAGATGGATAGAAAGATTGGAATTAAAAGATTAATGTAAAAGTAACAAGAGCAATGATTAAACACTTACAAGATTGAAAGAAAATTAACAATCACCAAACACCCTAATGGTGTTGGTGATGAAACGAACCAATGAAAACTGGGAAGGAAGAAAACAAAAACTAACTCCCTAAAATGTGAAGGAAAACCCTATATATAGTCCTAGTGGTTGGTTGGTGAGTGGGCTTTCTCCCTTTCTTCTTGTCTTCTCGTCTTTTCTGAAAAGTTGACATTTTCGATTCCGATTCGGGATTTGTCGTCGATTAAATTCAACTCGTCTTTTAATTTCTTCGTTAAATAGACTTGAGTTTCTTTGACATATGTAAATCTTCCATCTTTGGTCCTTTTCTTCGATAAATCTTCAAATAGGCCCATTGACTTCAAATCTTTTGCATCTCTTGGACAATAGACTTCGTCTTTAGTCTTTTTACTTGATAAAACCCGTGCAATCCCATGTTTTCTTTAATATTCATCCGGTTAGCTCTGAAAACACAATAAACACAGAAACCACGCATAATTCCAAACAAATGATATTAAATACGTGTTTTGGTCTTGTTTTAGCCAGAATTAAGTGGTAAAAGGATGGGTGTTTACACACCTATCAAATCCCCTACACTTAACCATTGCCATGCCCTCATGCAATGCTTAGTGATAAAGCTATTTTACACTTTTCTCATAATCAGTCAACCTTGGCCTTATTCAAATACTACTAAATGAAAATAAAAATATTAAGAGAAATTAAAACAAAAGGATGGAAATAATTTGCAAAGAAATCACGGACTTACATTAGGGCTTTGGTGCTGCAAAGATTTATCACCCTCAAGTTTCACGTTCCCCAAAATAAGTTTAAAAACGAGATCATTGTTATTATAAGTTAGCAAATCAAACACTTACACACATGGCTTAATTAAATGCTTAAACTCCCTTATTCCTAGGTGTATCTCTTATATTTTATTTTTGTCTTAGAATGATCATGAAGATGCATTTTTGGACTTATTTCGATAGTTTATTTAGGCTGAAAGCAAAGTAGGACGATTTGATCAATAGTTAGCTAAAGGACAAAATCTCTTAAAACTGCTTCTCGGGATATCAAAAAGTTCATATCTTGGCATAACTCAGTTCACGATTTGAGACCTTTCTCGGGCCGATATTTGGCATGTACTTCATACTTCATATCTTCGAGAGACGTTCTTGAGATAATGGTCTTCTCATCATAATAGAGTTTTTTCACTTGGAGACTTTTTGAGGGGTACTCCAACTTTGTTGACCACGACTTCATGATTATTTATTCAATCTCTAATTGGGATTTTGAGATACAACGATCCGCCTCCTTTCGGACTTGGATCTATTTATCCTCATACCTTGTTAGGGTCTTTTCGGATAGACTTCTCCATGATCTTTATGGGAGTTGATTGCTTTTCGTCGTGAGTCTTGATCCTTCATATTGATTTTGGGAATAATGCTTTTCACATCACTTTGGATCTTTAGCAATAAAATTGAATCCTCATGCCTTGTTAGGGCCTTTTCAGACTCGCCAATCTTCGCGCCCCGCTTCATAAGTTATGCCTTGGCTATGAACTCTTATCATTACCGAGCAACTTTTAAACGATCTTGGGCTAGAAGCTAAGTAACCTTTCAAATCGTACGACCTTACTTATTGCAGATAAATTAGCAAGTGATGGGAGAATAGGCAAATAATTACACCAAGTGAGCTTGTGCAAGAATACCGACTTATAATTGACTCTATCATTTCTCGTCCTCCACAATTTAAAATATCAAGTAATGAGACTCGTGGACACTTAGCCTAATAAACCAATTAAGGTCTACATGGTTAAGGATACTAGCTAGAATAAACTTGGATAAGTCTATTCGGGTTGAGTCAAAATAAACGCAACGGGCCTAATATGTCAAAGATTTCTAAACTAGCTACACCACTTTATTAATATTTTTGACTTTATTGCGGGATATATACATATGAAAGCAACGATAAAAATTTAAAAATTACGACTAAATGGCCAAAGTTAATAAAAAAATTTGAAAAATGTTGAAAAATAGGATTTTCCGGTTAAATGAAGGCATTTTCATGGAAAAGTCCACTTAAAACTTCGATAGAAGTCCCCCCTACACTTAAGATAAACATTGTCCTCAATGTTTAAGCATGTGGGAAAAGTCTCCCCTACACTTATGACATTGTGCACGTTGGTTAACTCGAGTTAAGGAAGAGACGACTAAAGTGATCAATTTCAAATGTGAGTATGAAGAAAATTGAATCACGATAGTTGAGAGATAGAACCGGATTTCTGATAACACGGGAGCACGGTTCTTCAAAGATTCCAAGAGTGCATTCATCCCTGTAATCACATCACCACACAAATACAAACGACCAAAATAGGTCCTCCCCTACACTTAGGGGGTTAAAGGGATAGATACTCGGGCTGCCTCCCGAGGAGCGCTTGTTTTTGATAACCGAGTCACGAGCCTGACTCGACCTAAAATTAGTTCATGGGGAACGTGGTGAGGGATGGAATCACCTCCTGAGAGGTGTCCTCACCAAAGTACAACTTCACTCGTTGGCCATTCACCTTAAAATTAGGTCCATTAGGTTGAGCGAGCTCGAGAGTACCATATGGAAAAATTTGGGCGATGGTGAATGGGCCGGACCAACGAGATTTGAGCTTTCCCGAAAAGATTTTCAACCGAGAGTTAAAAAGTAAGACTTTGTCTCCAACATGGAACTCTCGGTTCTTAATCTTAGAATCGTGAATGAGCTTAGTCCTTTCCTTATAGATTAAAGAATTTTCATAAGCCTCATTCTGAAGTTCATTGAGCTTATTGAGTTGGATCTTGCGTAGGTCACCGGCTTTGTTTATATCAAAATTAGCCCACTTCAAGGCCCAATAAGCCTTGTGCTCCAACTCAATGGGGAGGTGGCACGCTTTCCCGTACACAAGACGATAAGGCGTACAGCCGATTGGGGTATTGTAAGCAGTACGGAAAGCCCACAAAGCATCATCAAGTTTATCAGCCCATGAGGCACGATGCTCTCCCACGGTCCTTTCAAGAATTCGCTTAAGTCCTCGGTTGGATATTTCAGCCTGGCCATTAGTTTGTGGGTGGTAGGCTGTGGAAAGACGATGATTTACACCGTACTTAGCCATGACTCTAGCAAATTGGTCATTGCAGAAATGAGTCCCACGATCACTAATAATGGCGCGAGGCACACCGACTCTAGCGAATAGAGCTTTCAAAAAGGTACAAACCACCCTTGCGTCATTAGTGGGTAAAGCTTTGGCTTCAACCCACTTAGAAATGTAGTCAACAGCTACAAGGATGTATTTGTTTCCTTTAGAAGAAGGGAATGGCCCCATAAAGTTGATACCCCAAACATCAAAGATTTCACACTCTTGAATGAAATTCTGAGGCATCTCGTCTTTATGTGTGATCTTGCCTTGTTTCTGGCAAGCATCACATCGTTTAACCATATCGTGAGCATCACGATATATGGAGGGCCAATAAAATCCCGAATCAAACACTTTTTTGGCGGTGTAGTTGGGACCAAAGTGACCACCAGTGGGTCCTTTGTGGCAAGCATCAAGGATTTCCGAAGCTGCCGGTCTGTCAACACATCGGCGGATAATCAGGTCGGCACATTGTTTGAATAGGTAAGGGTCGTCCCAAAAGTAAGTCTTAATGTCGGTGAAGAACTTCTTCTTTTGTTGAGACGTCAACCCTTCCTTGAGAATTCCACCCGCCAAGTAGTTTGCAAAGTCCGCAAACCACGGGGTTTCATTCGGCTTCGAGTTTATAGACACTAAGGTCTCCAAGGGGAAAGAATCATTGATTTCTTTATTCGGATGATCCCCTTGGTAAGGATCCTCAAGTCGGCTAAGATGATCCGCGGCTAGGTTTTCTGCTCCTTTTTTATCGCGAATTTCGATTTTAAATTCCTGGAGCAGCAAAACCCAGCGAAGAAGTCTTGGTTTGGAATCTTGCTTTGTCAACAAGTACTTCAGCGCGGAATGATCGGTATACACGATGGTGGTGGAAAGGACAAGATAGGGGCGAAATTTTTCAAAGGCATAGACAACAGCTAAAAGCTCTTTTTCGGTTGTCGTATAATGCAATTGTGCCCCTGTCATTGTCTTTCTAGCGTAATGGATTGGTTGGAAGTGTTTATTCACTCTTTGTCCCAGAACCGCACCAATAGCAAAATCACTAGCATCGCACATCAACTCAAAAGGCAGCTCCCAATTGGGGATAACCAAGACGGGTGCCTTAGTTAGCTTATCCTTAAGCGAGTTGAAGGCTTCAAGACACTCGTTGGAAAAGATAAAAGGAGTATCTTTTTCCAAGAGGTGGGTCATCGGGCGAGCGATTTGAGAAAAATCTTTGATGAATCGACGGTAGAAGCCCGCATGACCCAGGAAACTTCTCACACCCTTCACGGTTGAAGGTGGAGGCAACTTTGCGATAACATCGACTTTAGCACGGTCTACTTCAAGACCGGCTTTCGAGATCTTATGTCCAAGCACGATGCCTTCTTTTACCATAAAATGGCATTTTTCCCAATTCAGAACAAGGCGAGTGTCTTCGTACCGCTTAAGCATACGTTCCAAATTGGCAAGGCAAGAAGAGAAGGAATCCCCGAAGACCGAGAAATCATCCATGAAGACTTCCATGGTTTGTTCAACCATGTCATGGAAGATAGCTAACATGCACCTTTGGAAAGTCCCTGGCGCATTACATAAGCCAAAAGGCATTCTTTTGTAAGCAAATTTGCCATAGGGACAAGTGAATGTAGTCTTTTCTTGATCTTGGGGATCGATGGGTATTTGGAAATAACCCGAGAAACCATCAAGAAAGCAGTAATATTCATTACCTGCTAATCGTTCAAGCATTTGGTCCATAAAAGGTAGAGGGAAATGATCCTTTCTCGTGGCATCATTGAGTTTGCGGTAGTCTATACAAACTCTCCACCCAGTAACGAGACGAGTGGGAATCAACTCGTTGTGTTCATTTGGAACAACGGTTATTCCGCCCTTCTTGGGCACACAATGGATTGGACTAACCCATGGTGAATCCGAAATAGGGTAAATCATACCCGCATCAAGAAGTTTGATAACCTCTGTTTTGATGACTTCATGTATTTTTGGATTCACCCTTCGTTGGCTTTGAATTGTGGGCTTAAAGTCGTCCTCCATGAGAATTTTGTGTGTGCAGAAGTGAGGATCAATTCCACGAATATCCGAAATCTTCCAAGCAATAGCCTTCTTATGATCTTTGAACACGGCGACAAGTCGGGCTTTTTCTTCTTCCTTTAGGTCCTTAGCAATGATGACTGGCGACTTCTTCTCTTCTTCAAGATATACATACTCGAGATGGGCGGCAACTCCTTAAGTTCCAAATCCGGAAGATTTTCGACGGGAGGCGAATTCAAAGTCGGAGTATCGATAGCAATGACCGTGGGAGATGGAAGAGAAGGATTGTCTTCAGTGAGAAGATTGTCAAAGAAATTCATGTCTTCATCCCCCTCGGTGGGAGAATTATTAGTAGCTAAATTCACATCTCCCATGGTATCTTCAAGATTGTTCCAAAATAAATCACTATCTCCAAATAGAGACAACGATGAATCAATGGAGGACACGGTCTCAACATTAGGAAGAGAGGTGGGAATACTTTTGCAAGCATCATTAAAGTGTGCTTCACAAGCCTCATCGAGAACGTCAATACAATTAACACTCTCATATGAATAAGGCTGTTTAGACAACTTTCCCATGTTGAAGACTACTTTATCGTCACCCACTCTCATGATAAGCTCACCGGCTTCAACATCAATGAGAGTGCGACCGGTCCTTAAGAATGGACGACCAACAATTAGTGGCACACGAGGGTCCATCTCGTAGTCGACGACAACAAAATCAGCAGGAAAGGTGAATTTGTCGACTCCTACAATGACGTCTTCGGCTATCCCCACTGGATAAGCAACCGTACGGTTAGCTAATTCCAAAGTCATTTTGGTGGGGACTAGCTCAGGGATAGATAATTGCTTCCAAACACTTAGAGGCATGAGATTAATACTGGCACCTAGATCGGCTAGGGCCATGCAATTCTCTACTCCCGGGAAATTGCAAGGAATTAAGAAACGACCCGGATCACCAAGCTTGGTTGGCAATTTCCTTAAGAGCACTGCAGAGCAATTCTCATTAAGTTGGGTGTTGGCAATATCGAGGAGCTTTTCCTTGTCGCTCAGAAGATCTTTAAACATTTTCACGTATTTGGGCATGTGAGCGAGAGCCTCAGCGAAGGAGATGTTAAAATTCAATTGTTTGAACATTTTAAGGAAGTTCGAAACCTGAATATCATCCTTGCTCTTTTGCTTCTCTTTCCTCAACCTAGATGGATAAGGTATATTGGAAGAAGAGGAAGGCTTTGGGAGAATAGGATCACTCACAACCACGGGTGGAGGAGGGGTAGAAGGAAGAGGTGGAGAAATTGGGGAAGGCGAAGGATTTGGAATAGGAGCAGGTGACTCGTTCTCCTTAGTCACAACCACCGGTGGAGGTATAGGAAGCTCGGGTTCCTTGGTACCTTTACCACTTCGAGTAGTGATTGCTTTCATCTCCCCTCTTGGATTCGCAACGGTGTTACTCGGAAGAGTACCCGAAGAAGAGGGCTGACTACCTTGGAAGAAACTATCCATCATGTTCCTCAGATCATTAGTTTGGCTATCCAACGTGTTTCTCATGTCGGCTCTCAAATCGTTTCCTTGCTTGACCAAGTCCGCTTTCAGGTTGAGCACTTCTTTCTGAAGATTTCCCACTATCACATCGTTAGTCCTCATATAAGTTTCCACTTCTTGGTGAAGAGCGGTGGGTTGGTTGGTAGGAGCATTGTATGCGGGTGGTTGATAAGCAGGTTGTTGGTAAACTTGGTTGTTACGTTGAGGTGGTTGTTGCTGCTTGTGAGGAGGGATGTATGGTTGTCGAGGTTGTTGTTGTTGTTGAGGAGGGCGGTTTAGGTTTGGTTGTTGGTTTGGGTTGTTTGGAGGAAAACCAGGTGGTGAAAGATAGTTGTTGCTACGGTAGCTAAGCAAATTACGGTCACCTTGAGGTCTAGCTTGATAAGCAGGTTGAGGATAGGTGCCATATGCCGCATTCACATTCTCAGCAGGGTAGTCTTGGGTGGCAGTACAAGTGGTGTAAGAGTGAGGACCACCGCATATCTCACAAGGTTGGCTGACAGCGTTAACTTGGGCGTTTTTAGCGTTGTTGCTGTTGTTGTTGCTGACGGTGTGGGTGACAAGCGATTCAAGAAGCGTAGTGATTTTGTCTAATCGCTTGTCGCTGTCACTAGTGCTAGCACTAGCGACATTGGTCCGAACACTCTTGGTTTGCACACGAGATTTATTCTCAATGATGTCCCAAGCAGCATTGGAAGTCTTAGCCAATAGATTACCCCCCGAGGCACTGTTCAGTGAATCTTGGTCACTCATGCTTAAACCATTGTAAAAAGTATTAATTTGATGTACTTTGGTAAAACCATGTTGTGGGCATTTTCTTAAAAGATCTTTGAAACGATCCCAAGATTCACTGAACGACTCATCGTACTTTTGTTCAAAATTTATGATTTCATTCCGCAAAGCGGTAGTACGAGAGGGTGGAAAAAAGTAATTGATAAACTTAGTTTCCAAATCCGTCCACGAGAGAATACTCTGTGGCGGTTCCTTAGCAAGCCAATGCCGGGCTTGTCCCTCTAAAGAAAAGGGAAAAAGTTGTAACCTTATAACCTCTTGTGGAACACCATTGAACTTGACCGTGTTGGTGAGTTGCAAACATCTCTTGATATGGTCGTGTGGATCATCAATGGTACGTCCCAAGAATGGTTGAGCGGAGACCATCTGGATAAAGCCTGACTTGAGCTCAAAGTTTTTGGCGGCAATTGGAGGTATGACAATTGGATCTGTGTTGCCATCTACATGAGCTTGCAGCAATTCAATCATCGGGCGATTATCCGGAAGGGGCTCATTGTTGTTGTTATTCATGTTGTTGAAAGGCGGGTTGTTGTTGTTATTATTGGTTGGAGGTGGTACACCGGCCATGTCTAAGTGATCGAGAGGCTCGGGCTCTTGATAAGACGTGGATCGAGTGCGCATACACCTGCAAAAGAACGAACAAAGAAAAACAAAGCAAAAATATTTTTGGTTTTTACGTTTTTTAATTTTTTTTTTTTTTTTTTGTATTTTTGAAAATTTTATATTTTTTGGATTTTTTTGAAATTTTTTGTGAAAAAGTAACGTTCACGGGGAACGGATCCCAAAATCCAAGTTCTCACAAAAAACTTTTGATCTTAACGAGAAGAGCCGGCAGCGGCGCCATTTGATACAAGAGATTTTCTATGGTGAAAAGTTCGATTCTCGGTATCCTCTCGAATTGATCTCAGTTAAAAGTGGAATGATTTGTTCTTGGTGACAAAAAGGGTTTTTGTTTTTTCTATTCTATTGAAAAGATAAATGACTAACGTAAATTAAAATATAAACTTAAAACAATTAAAAAGTAAAACTAGGATTAAAAATTTAAAGAAAACAGCAACTGAAAACTGACCTAACTGAAAATGCTCTAATCGGAATAAAATCCTACTCGGAAAAATAATCAATTCGGAATAATAATGTCCTATGCGGAATATTTGCTATTCGGAAAAATATGTTCTATGCGGAATAAGATCTCAACTCGGAATAACAGGCTCAATTCGGAATGTTCAAACATTCCGAATAAGGAAAAGTAAAAAGCTCAATTCGGAATATAATTTGCTTATTCGGAAAAATGGACTTATTCGAAAAAATGGACTTATTCGGAAAAATACTTCTATGCGGAAAAACAGGTTCTAATCGGAAAGCATGTCCTATTCGGAAAATTTAGACCATTCGGAAAACAGACCCTATTCGGAATATATACAATATTCCGAATAAGATAAAAGGGAAATGACCTATTCGGAATATCAATTATTCCGAATAAACAAAAAGAACAACAAGCTATTCGGAAAAAGGGGCCTATTCGGAAAATAGGTCTGTGCGAAGAACAATAACAGTAGCAGGAAAACGTTTTTCAATCAAATCGATCCGAATACTCAAAAAGGTTTTACCAAATCAACCAATAATCATTTAAATACCATAAGTAACAAATCCCAACAATAAAAACACAAAATCAACAACTTTTTAAGATCAAACTTGAACCAAATAAAAACTTAAGAACTCGCAATAAAAAGATGATGAAGAACAAGATGGATAGAAAGATTGGAATTAAAAGATTAATGTAAAAGTAACAAGAGCAATGATTAAACACTTACAAGATTGAAAGAAAATTAAAAATCACCAAACACCCTAATGGTGTTGGTGATGAAACGAACCAAAGAAAACTGGGAAGGAAGAAAACAAAAACTAACTCCCTAAAATGTGAAGGAAAACCCTATATATAGTCCTAGTGGTTGGTTGGTGAGTGGGCTTTCTCCCTTTCTTCTTGTCTTCTCGTCTTTTCAGAAAAGTTGACGTTTTCGATTCCGATTCGGGATTTGTCGTCGATTAAATTCAACTCGTCTTTTAATTTCTTCGTTAAATAGACTCGAGTTTCTTCGACATATGTAAATCTTCCATCTTTGGTCCTTTTCTTTGATAAATCTTCAAATAGGCCCATTGACTTCAAATCTTTTGCATCTCTTAGACAATAGACTTCGTCTTTAGTCTTTTTCCTTGATAAAACCCGTGCAATCCCATGTTTTCTTTAATATTCATCCGGTTAGCTCTGAAAACACAATAAACACAAAAACCACGCATAATTCCAAACAAATGATATTAAATACGTGTTTTGGTCTTGTTTTAGCCAGAATTAAGTGGTAAAAGGATGGGTGTTTACACACCTATCAGTCATCCACATAAATTTGTACCAGAATGGTGTTAGTTTTAGATTTATAGATAAACAAGGTGCTATCTATTTTTCCTTTGACAAACTTATGTTCAATGAGAAATGTTGAGAGAGTTTCATACCATGCTCTTGGAGCTTTCTTCAGTCCATACAAAGCTTTGTAAAGCTTGTAGACATGGTTTGGATATATACTACTCTCAAAGCCAAGAGGCTATGTAACATAAACTTCTTCTTTTAGGTCACCATTTAGGAATGCACCCGATGAAGTTCATGTAAGTGGCATAAGCAAGAAAGATTCGTATGGCTTCCATACGTGCAACTAGAGCAAAGGTTTGATCAAAATCAACACCAGGCTCTTGATTAAATCCTTGGTCCACCAGCCTAGCTTTGCTTTTGGTCACCACATTGGTTTCATCTCTTTTAAGCTTGTAAACCTATTTGGTGCCAGTGATTGATTTACTATATAGACGAGGAACCAACTTCCAGACTTTGTTTCTTTCAAATTGATTTAGTTCCTCTTGTATGACATCCACCCATCCAGGGTGTGTGAGTGCTTCAGAAACCTTTGTAGGTTCAAATTTTGAAAGAAAGTTTGCATAGAGGCATTCTCTAGATGAAGCAACACTCAGTTTCTTAGCCATAGATTTAGTGACTACCTTCACCAAGATTGCCTATTATGTTCACCAGCTGTATGTGACTATTATTAGTCCAAGATTTTTGTGGAGCTGGGGAATAGGCACTGGTATCATGATTAGAGATAGAACTTGGAAGTCCATAACTTGGAATTGGGATATCTCTAGTGCCTGCTGAAGGGTATTCAAAAGACAATGGTTCAATCAATGGAGGGCTTCCTTCTTGGTTAGAAGCAACACATCCAAGACCTAATTCCCTAGAGATAGTTGGAGAGCTTTGAGTAGAGGGCTCAGGTTGTTCATCAGCAGCTTCATTTGATTGATCATTTTGATCATGTGTGTCAGCATGCTGATTGTTTTGAAACTGACCATTTTGGTCATTTGTGTTGCTTTGCTGATCATTTTGAGACTGATCATTATTTGATTGATAGCCATCATTATTTGATACTGAAGGATTTCCTTTTGTAGGACTTGTCATATCTTCAAATGGATCAATATGAGGAACTAAGTTGCTTGTTTGATATCTTTGAGAAGGCTCATAATGTTGAAATTTATCAGATGGTTAATTGTGAGATTCATGAATATGAAGTTCATCATCTGATGGATTTGTAAATTTGAGAGCTTCAGAACTTTCATTGAAAGTGACGTGATAAGTTTCTTTAATACATTGTCTTCTTATGTTAAAGACTCTATATGCTTTAGATACTAGAGAGTATCCAAGGAAGTAACCATCATCAGATTTTTCATCAAACTTCCCAAGGTGATCCTTGTGATTGTGAATGAATACTGGACACCCAAACACATGTAAGAATGAAATGTTTGGAATTCTCCCCCTAAAGAATTAATAGGGAGTCTTCATGTGTCTCTTCACAATGATGGATCTATTTTGAGTGGAGGAAGCAGTGGCTACAACATCAGTCCAAAAATACTTAGAGAGAGCAGATCCAACAAGCATTGTCCTTGCTGCTTCAATAAAAGTTATGTTCCTTCTTTCAGCCACATCATTTTGTTCAGGTGTGTAAGGAGATGAGAAATTTTGGGAAATTCCTTTATCATCGCAGAATTTGATCAATGTTTGATTTCTGAATTCAATGCCATTGTCAGTTCTGAGTGGTTTGATATGAGTGTCATTTTGATTGTCAACTCTTTTAATGAAAGACATAATGGCATCTGGTGCATGGATTTTCTTTGTCAGAAAGTATACCCAGGTGTACCTAGAGTACTCATCAACAATGACAAGTGTATATTCTTCATGACAAATAGCCCTAGGTGATACCGGGCCGAATAAGTCCATGTCAAGCAAGTGAAGACTTTCTTTGATTGAGAAAGTTTGCTTTGTTTTGAAACTGGCCCTATGGTGCTTCCCTTTTTCACATGCTGCGCATGGTTTGCCCTTGGAATAGGCAAGTGAGGGAAGACCAATAATAAGATTTTGTTTTGCCAGTAAAGTTATTGTTTTGAAATTTAGATGTGAGAGCCTCTTATCCGAAAGCCAGTTAGTAATGTTGGAAGCTTTAGCAAAGAAACATGTCTCCTGAGTAGAGTTCATGTTCATGACATAAACATCTTTGACTCTGGGAGCAATCATCACAATTTCATGATTGGAGTTGAAGATTGTACCTTTTTTGTCATCAAACAGCACTAGATACTTTGCATCACAAAGTTGACTGATGCTGATGAGGTTGTGCTTCAATCCATTGACATATGCTACCCTTGTGAAAAATATATCATTGCATTTCACTGAACCAAATCCCTCAGTAGTAGCTGATGAGTTATCACCAAAAACAACTTTAGGACCTTGTTTCTCTTTATACTTGTGCAGATAACTTTTGGTGCCAGGCATATGCCTTGAGCAACCACTATCTAGGTACCAAATAGGCTTCCTGAGATCACACTGCACAAGTTAAGGAAATGATCAGTTTTGTTTTGAAACCCACCTTTGATGGGTGGGGGTTTTAGATCTGGAAGGTGTTCTAGATCTGGAGGGTCCTTTTGATGAGGATGTGTGTGATTGCTCAGAAGAAGAGGTCTGAACAGCTTCTGCTTTCTTAGCATGGAGGGCTTCACCTCTTCTGAACCACTCTATATGATTGTGATCAGATGTAGTGTGGACATTGCTTCCACAAGTTTCACAACATTTGGTAATAGAGTTTGGGTTTCTTGGTTTAATACCTCTTCTGAGTGAGATAATTCGATTATGTCCATGAGTGTCATGGTCATAACTTCCACAAATATTACAAACAAAGTAATAGTGGCAGTCATCTGAGAGATGATTGCCCATACCACAATGAATGCATGGTGGGAAAGGCATATTTCGACTGGATTGAGATGCTTAAGAATTATGAGCATCAACACTAGTTTTGGCCAACATATACTGAGTATGTTCACAAGTGTGATGATCAGTCCTCTCACATTTAGTACAATAAATCACTCTTAAGCAAGTTTGAGTGAGATGGTTGTTTAGACCACATAACTCACAAGACCTTTTGAATTGTGTCTTGTACTTTTAATGAGGAGAGTCTAAAGGTTCATCTCTGAATCGTGTTGGTGTTTGCTATTTCCTGAGTTGCAATTTGAGATCATTGATCTCTTGCATGACAAGAGACATTCTCTTATCATCCTCAGATCTAGCATTCTTCAGTTTATTTGTTGAAACTGAAGAGGTAGTTCCCATATGTAAACCTTCAGCAGGAGCTAAAGAGTTCTTTGAAGTGTCAATTTTGACATGTTTGGAAGAACTACCTTTGTGTGTGGTGTGTGACTTGATGATAGACTGGATAGTTTTGGGTCCAGTAGAGGGTTCAACACCAGCCAACTTATCCAAAGGAGGAAGTGAGGTACTTACTTCATTCTCTATATCATCATCTGAGTCATCCTCAGTAACTGAGGACTCAACTGGTGCTGAAGTGTCAACATTTGCTTGAAACTCAGGAAGAAGGATTCGTCCAGTGTCATGATTGGGTAAATTCTCTTCACCTGACCTTTCAATGTAAAGGATCGAGCTACCATCCTCATTTGAGGCTTTGACAAAGACAATAGAGTTGGTGCTGGAGGATCCTTCGGCACCAAGCATTTTCCTCTTTTGAGCAAGAATTTGTTCATTTATGCATTGATTTACCCTATCAGAGTTTCTAAGCCAAGATATAACAATATCGTTTGCTTCTTTTAATTCAACTCTTAGGGAGTTATTTTCTTCCAAAATTCCTTTGTTCAATTGTTGAAAAGTAAGAATATCAAGTTTAGCTTCTTTTGGCTCTATTTGCTTGCTTTCAATATCTTCATGTTTTAGAACAAGTTTATGAAATTTTTCAAGCAAATTTTTTCTTTGTTCTTCAACAAATTTTAGATCAATGCACTGGTAATCAAAGACACATTTAATGTCATCTTTATCTTCTAATTCAAGAATAGTTTGTACCTTTTTTATTGTGACATTGACCAATTCATCATTTCTGGCACTTTCTTTGGCCACAACATTGGAGTTAGCCCCTTCATCATCAGCAAGTGCCATCAGCACTTTCACATTAACCATTTCATCATCATCTAAAGAAACATCTTCTTCATCCCATTCATTGGCTTCAACAACGAGCCCTTTGTTCTTGTCTTATGTGGGAGCCTTAGAAGAGGAACTTTCAGTACTCATTAGGGCCAATCTTACCTTGATTTCTCTGTATTTAGCCTTAAAGTCTTTTGTTGGTCTGAGTTCAACCTTGTTTTGCTGAAATGAAGTAGAAGCAATTTGTTTTGGTTGAAATGATGATTGACCAGATGGTCTTGATTGAGTTGGTGAGGAATATGAAGGGAGAGATGTTTTTGAATAACAATCCCTAGCATAGTGACCAGTCTTCCCACATTTGTAGCATTCAGTGTCAACTGAAGCTTTTGTGGAGCTGGAGAACTTTCCTCATTTCTAAAAGAACCTTCTAGACTTCGCCAGAAGTGCTCCTTTATGAAATTCCTCTTTGAGGTCATTCATATATTCCTCACTAGATCTAGATTCTTCCTCATCATCAGGACTATCATGGTAGTCTTGAAAGACAGCCTCCCTGAAGAAGGCTGTGGAGAAGGGTGTAGCAATAGTTAATGATTTACTCTTGCTTGAGCCTTCATAAATCATATCAACTAGGTTTTCTTCATATTTAAGTTTCCCAAAAAGAGAGGCTAGATCACAATCTTTAATGTGATTAACATTCTCAAGCTTTGGCAGAAACTGATCCACTTCTTTGGCAATGCATTAACAAAAACTATGTTGATTTCAAGTTTTCAAAGCTCAACACCATCATTCACAAGTTCATTCATCAGTGCTTTGTATCTGTTGAATGTCTGTGTGAGGGTTTCCCCTTCTTTGTGCTTGAAGGTGTTGTATTGAAGTTTTAAATCTATGATTCTGGTTTCTTTTACATCAGAGGGTCCCTCATGATAAAGAATAAGGTCCTCCCATGTAGCTTTGGATGTTTTGCAATTTACAACAGAATTCATTTGGTCATCTGGAAGCATAGACATGATGAGACTTTTGAGACGCTGATCTAGGTTAGCAGCTTTTCTCTCATTAGCGGTCTATTGTGCTTCAGGTTTTCTATTGTCCCCAACCATGGGAACAAAAGGACCATTTTCAATGAATGCATGATGGGAAAGGCATATTTCTCCCGAATGAGATGCTTCAGTATTGTGAGCATCAGTACTAGTTTTAGCAAGCATATACTGAGTATGTTCACAAGTGGGATGGTCAGTCCTCTCACATTTAGTACAATAAATCACTTTTAGGCAAGTTTCAGCGAGATGGTTGTTTAGACCACATAGATCACAAGCCCTTTTAAATTGTGTCTTGTACTTGTAATGGTGAGAGTTGAAGGTTCATCTCTGAGTCGAGTTGGTCTTTGTTGTTGCCTGAGTTGTAATTTGAGATCATTGATCTCTTGCATGACAAGAGACATTCTCTCATCTTCCTCTGATCTAGCACTTTTTATTTTATTTGTTGAAACTGAAGAGGTAGTTCCCATATGTGAACCTTCAACCGGAGCTGAAGAGTTCTTTGAAGTGTCAATTTTGACATGTTTGGAAGAACTAATTTTGTGTGTGGTGTGAGACTTGATGATTGACTGGATTGATTTAGGTCCAGTAGAGGGTTCAGCACCAGTCAACTTCTCCAAAGGAGGAAGTGGGGTACTTACTTCATTCTCTAAATCATCATCTGAGTCATCCTCAGTAACTGAGGACTCAACAGGTGCTGAAGAATCAACATTTGCTTGAAACTCAGGGAGAAGGATACGTCAAGTGTCATGATTAGATAAATTCTCTTAACCTGACCTTACAACGTCAGGGATCAAGCTACCATCCACATTTGAGGCTTTGACAAAGACAATAGAGTTGGTGCTGGAAGATCCTTCAACACCAAGCATTTTCCTTTTTTGAGCATGAATTTGTTCATTGATGCATTGATTTACCCTATCAGAGTTTCTAAGCCAAGATTTAACAATATCTTTTGCTTCTTTTAGTTCAACTCTTAGGGAGTTATTTTCATCAAGAATCTCTTTGTTCAATTGCTGAAAAGTAAGTACATCAAGTTTAGCTTCTTTTAGCTCTATTAGCTTACTTTCAAAATCATCAAGTTTTAGAACAAGTTTATGATATTTTTCAAGCAAATTGTTTCTTTGTTCTTTAAAAAATTTCAGATCAATACACAAGTAATCAAAGACAAATTTAATGTCATCTTTATCTTCTAATTTAAGAAGAGTTTGTACCTTTTTTATTGTGATATTGACCCATTCACCATTTCTGGCACTTTCTCTGGCTACAACATTGGAGTTTGACCCTTCATCATCAGCAAGTGCCATTAGCACTTTTACATTAACCAATTCATCATCATCTGCAAAAACATCATCTTCATCCCATTCATAAGCTTCAACAACGAGCCCTTTGTTCTTATCTTGATTGGGAGCCTTGAAGGAAGAACTTTCAGTGCTCATGAGGGCCAGTCTAGCCTTGATTTTCTGTATTTAACCTCAAATTCTTTTGTTGGTCGAAGTTCAACCCTGTTTTTGCTGAAAAGAAGTTGAAGCAAATTGTTTTGGTTGAAATGATGATTGACCATATAGTCTTGATTGAGCTGGTGAGGAATAGGAAGGGATGGATGTTTTGGAGTAACAATCCCTAGCATAGTGACCAGTCTTCCTACATTTGTAGCATTCTGTGACAATCCCTCAATTTATGGTTTATATTTTATTCTCAATGTTTATTTAAAAACATTATTTTAATGTTATATTATGAACTCACTTATTTATGGGAAGAAATTTGGATTTTACGTATTGAAGTAGCATCGACGACGTCTAAACCAGAGGATTCTACGTTACGTGCTTACGTTTACATACACCGTTTTGGTGACAGTCCGACATTTCAGAAAATAAATTTATCCGTGAATCTTATTTTGAGATTTTAAATTCGTGTTGGTTCATAAACTCACAAATTTACGAGAAGAGATTAGGACTTACGATTATAATTTAACGTCCTTTACGACTAAACCGGAAACCAATTACGTATTTACGTTTTCGAACTCCGTTTTTGATGAGACAATTTTTATTAGATTCGTTTTGTGCCGTTGATTCATAATTTATAAAAACATTTTTCGTAAAACGACCCGAGGGCACGTAAATCGAGGAAACTAGAATCGAGGAATACCAGTAAATTAGTGGGATGAGACAAAACAAGTTTTGCCCCACACCACTAATATGGGACGGCAACAACTAAGACACAACACCCTTAGGTGTCAACTTGTAAACAACAAGTAGTACACATGTTTACTAAGCTTAACTTGTAAGCTTTCAAATACCACAAACCACCAAACCTAAAACAACTAACTCATTTCTTACATGCAACACACACATCTCTCTCTCTCTAGCCATTTTGGCTGTCCACTATAGCCACCACAACACCATCATCATATAATTTTAACCACAAACTATTGTTATAACTTACATATGTTAATCTCCTTCAAAAAAGATGAAGATTGGTGCAAGTTTTAACATCTAAAAAGGAGTTTTCAAGTGAATTAAGGGCTGATTTCTACATGAAGTTTACAAGTATTGGTGGCCATGAAGATTGGTGTTGATCTACCACAAGTTCTTCCATCAAAATCCATGTCTTAATCGCAACCTACATCATCTTGGTGGTATAAAGATTGTTCTTCCCATCCTCTTGTTATTTTGATTATGTAATCATGTATTTTCTTTCTTATTGTATATGTATATGATGAATATATGATGATAAAAATATTATGTGGGGATTTGGTGTTGATAAACATGGGTAAAAAGATGAAAAACTATATGTAAAAGTGGTTAATCTTGCTTAATTTAGTAGGCTGTATAAAAACAGTAAATAACCATATGATGAACTGATAAAATAGTATAGAGGAATTGATATACAGTGAGTATTGAGACTTGTACACATGTGAGAGTTGGCCATGCAATGGAATCGTAAAAATGAGTGAGATATGATCAAAACAAGTTTAGAGTGCAAATCTGAGTACACTGTTTTGGACGAATTTTATAAAATACTTAGAGGTTGATTTATCAGTAGCTATAAAGGAATAAAATGAAGCACATATCATTTAGTTTCTATGATAAAAATATGGGGTTCTATCTCCATGTATAACTCTAGATATGATCATTTTAGTAAACTAGATTTTTAGGACTGATTTTGTGAAATTAAAGTTTAATATTATTATATAAGCACTCAAATAAATATAGTATAAAATGTGAATTAAAACCCACTAACTTATATATTTAATTTATATAAAAATGCATAAGGATAAATAAATGGACATTATATAAAAATGGTAGTTTGGTAAGTTTTATAAGTTATAAAAACTATATACTAAGTTTTACGTCTTTTCGGCAAAAACCGAAAGATTAACGTTTTTGTCAAATAAAACTTAGGCGGTCGGACCCGTCTAATATAAACTTTTATAAACTCACATACTGATATATGAACTTATATAACAAGTAAAAACCGATAAAACCCGAACTTTACAACATATAGACATTAACGGGCCAAAGTAGCCTTATTGGACTATAAACCCGACTAGTTAGTAAAACACTTATAAACTTACTTATTGGGCTTAACCCACTTGGGCCCAACATGAAAAGTATAATACTGATAATAAAAGTGTAAAATGGACTAGTATAAAGTATTAGGCTTGTAATAGGCTTATTGGGCCTAATACATGTAAGTGAGTAAAACTAGTATAAAAATGTTACCAACAAATAAACACTATAATGATTGAGTAAAGATGTATAAACCCACTTGATCATCATCATATTTATAAAATCATCATATATATACATAGTTATGGTTTTTATAAAGTCATTGGACAAGAGTCTAAGACGAGTATTATTTGTCTAGGTTTCCGTGATTGAAGCACGTACCGTACATCCGAATTGCCGATAACCCGCTTTCCCACATCAACGTGAGTTCATAGCCTCGCACTCTTTTAAATATTTTTATGAAATGTTTTATAAACCTACGAGGGAGATAACATGTTAGTTCTTATAAAATAGGACACTAGTTGTCCCGATTGTTTGTTTATTGATTTGGACCCGAATGATTATATGATCCGATGAATGATTATATGACCCGATGTATGAATTAAAATGGATTATTGAAGTTAGGTTATGTCACTAAAAGTCCCATTAGCATGAATTGTGAACTACCGGGATTTGGTAGACGCTTATGCATATAATAGTACTATTTGGGGACGATCACCCCAGTTCGCGCCTTGACGGTTGATCCCCGTCGTGCCACATTGATTGGTAAGCGAATTTATGTATGAGAAGATTTACATAGCGTGATCTTTGTGATGACACGCTAACTTAGATGGGAAAATTGAGTTTCGGGTTAGCTACCCGATGTTTGTTGTAGTAAGGTAATAATGTCATGCGGCTTATAATAATCCAAATAAGAAATACTGCTATACGCACTGAATTACGATGTATTGCCTGACTAGCAATACGGGGTCTTATTACTGATGTTATGTTTGTGTTTTTGTTTTATATAACCATATTCATATAGCGGTTTTTATTTAACTTTATACAACGTTATAAAACGTATTGCATGATGTTTTTACGACAATGGTTCGTATAATGATTTTGAAGGCAAAAGCCTATATCATGATTTTTGATAAAGATTTGTATAAAATGACTTTGGCTATTTTATGGCCTACTACAAAGATTTGTACAAAATGATTTTCGATAATAATTTTATACCGATGTTATATTGATGGATTTTATTAAACTCTATGAATTCCCTCGGCGTTATCGTTGACCTTTTCTTTTAACATGTTTTATCTCAAGTACTTGAAGGTAATTCTCGGGAAGACAACAAGAATTCATGGCCCGCACTTAAATACCGATTTCCATTCAAATGCTTTGTAAAACCTGTATGAAATGCAAGTAAATATGATATTTATGAATGGAAATGCTTTATTATTAAACGACGCGATTTTTAAGCGTTGTCTATGATGTGAGTAATGTGCTATCCCGTAACACCAACTAGTCTTCCGCTGTATTGAATTGTGTAAATTTGGGGGTGTTACAGTTTGGTACCAGAGCTCTCGTTATAGAGAACGAAAGATTTTTAAAACTAAGGTTTTGAATAAAAAATTTCAAAATCTTTTAACTATAAACATTTTTCTAAAAATGTCTAAAAATCTTTTGACTATAACGGTGCCGAAGAATTCCCGAGTTACCGACAAGGCCAGACTGAGAAGTGTTATTTTAATATATATATATATATATATATATATATATATATATATATATATATATATATATATATATATATATATATATATATATATATATATATATATATCTTTACATTTCATTCTTACAAATCATAAGTCGAATTAAAACCCACACCCACACTTCATGAAACGATCAATATCAACGTAACCCTAAAATCAACCTCTAAATCGAATTCCTAACGGTTGAATCAAACCAAAACAAAAAACATTCGTTCTAAAAAAACTCATCCCCGAGAAAAACCCTAGATAAAATTCGTAAATCAAACCCATAACAAAAAAAAAATCGAAGATTGATAACAAAAAATCAAACCAAGAATTACAGTAATTATTTGAATCGATTTGTTAATCAAAAGCCAGAAGAAGATAGTTTATCAATCAATGAAGGTTGAAAATCTAATGATTTAAAAAAACACACTATGTAAATCGAAGATTCAATCAGGTAATACTCAATTGCATTATCCTCTAAACCTAAAATATTCGGATAATTCGAATCAAGGAGGAATTATTTGAATGGATCTGTGATCGAATCGCCGGAAGTAGAAATCGACGAAGCTTGAAAATTTAATGATTTAACTAACATGTATACCGTTCAATACAAATTTTTTTATATAATTTTACGTGTTTTGGATTTGGCTAATGAGTTGGTGATTTAATTAACAGGTTCACGATTCCAATCCAATTGCAGGTATTACATGTTACTCGATTTGATTTGAAATTGATTTTTATCCTGGGTACCAGATCTCAACAACTATTTTTCTAGGTTTGTTAATTCTAATCGTCCCTGTCGTTTTCATTCCTGTGCGTTTCTCCAATTTTAGAATTCGGTTGTTTGTGTTTGTTAATTTCCGTTCCATATTGTAAGCTTCCCTCGCCCTTTTATGGTTTCTATGGATTAGGTTGCGTTGTACTTTGATGTATTCAGTGATTGGGCAGATTTAGGTCTCGGTGTTTCCCCTGTTTAGCTTATTTTTAGGGATGCCTATCGTTAGTCAGCTTGATTAGGTTGCATTAGGGTCGTTGTTTATTGATTACAGGGGTTTAGGTTAGGTTGTTAGTACCCACCGTTAGTGCTTTTAGGTGTTAGGTTGTTGTACAGATTCGATAGCATCTAGGTTTCGATGTTGGTGTCTACCGTTTATCAATATCATGTCGATGTTGCTTGAAAAGGGACCCAAAGACACCTTAGCTTACATCAGATGAGTACTTCTCGCAATCGAGTCGATTGTTGCCTTTAGAGAATCGAGGTTAGTGTTTTTTATTTTCCAAAATTGGAAACTATACAGATACTTGCACATAGATGCTTTGCCGAAATTAGGTTCAGTGTGCTTAACTACTTATAGTTTGGAAATCCTGGATCATGTTCTTTTAGTTTCTTTAGGTTCTGAAGTATAGGTTAAATATCCGAATCCTGGCATATTCTTTTAAATATCATACATTCACAACTATATTTGATTGGTTATGTCTTTTGGATAACTATTTGATTGGTCATGTACAAGGTAGGTTATTTAAACTATTTTTTTCATAGTAATCAGAAGAAAAATATGATCATAGATAATAATTTGATATCTAAAGATTGAACTTCACACAATATCATACCATAAATGTATATCAACGACAGTGGCGTCGTTTTGCGAAAATAGGGATGGTTCTATACAAGATTGTCAAGGCCACAGACGGTGATGTGTGGGTTGAGGTGAATAGGCAGAAAACTAAGTATGACTAATGCATCACTGTTTCATTAAGTGAAGGAAATAATTAATTGATGTCCATTGTTAAGTTATTTTCGTGTGAGTGATTATCCCTGAATGTTTCAGATGTGTGGTTTTGTAAAGCTAAAGAAGTGGACAGCAAATATATAGCTACAGTTCATACTAATAGTCACATTAATTTGATTAAGATTGTAAGCTTCATAAATTCAATCTCACAAAGAAACAAAGTTGCTGTGAAATATGATACTATATATTTAATGAGGGGTCTTTGAATTTTATTATCTTGCTGCTGGATCCGTGCTTGAGGTGAGTAACTCATATATCATTATTTGGAAAGGTGATAGTTTGTAAACATTAACTAATGAATTGTTCTATAGGTTGCTGAAAAAGTTGCAAAAGGGGAGCTTTATTACAGCTTTGATCAATGGTGAAAAAGTAAATTCTGACTTCATTAAAAACGACCTTCTTTATGCAACATATAAATCTGTTTATTAAATATGAAATGGATGAGATTTTCACCATGGGTTGAAATGGGTAAAATTAGGTTGACGTGAAAACATTCTTTCAAGGTGCGGTAAAAATGGATGAGATTTTCACCATCAAGGATCGATGCACTTTGAGAGGTATTAATATGTTTAGTTTTTTAATAACACCGACCCAACCTGTTTCAAGAAGTAGTTTTGATGGTTTTAGGTGATCGTTATGGTGAAAATAGATTTGCTATTTGATTCTCTGTTTAAGTTTTCAAGTGTGTTTTTCGTCCGGAACATCAGCTTTTGTCCAATATTAACATGTTACATAGTTATGGTCAGACTTAGGGGTGTTTGGATTTGCGCTATACAACTGATTTTTCTATTTTTATTCTTTTATAGACATTGTGGATATTAAGATACTTCAGATACTTGACAAACCAAATGAGACTATTTGGCCGGGAACCTCTAAACATCCTCGAGTCAAGGTGAATATTGTCAAGCATCAGTAACTGTCCAGCTTCTGATATCGTCTACATTTGTTACTATGTACTTGAATTTTGTAACTGAATTGCCAAACTTTAAGTAGCTTCTAACTCAGTTGTAAGTAGATTGAACTTAACCATTTATATGTTTAGATATGTTATCCGACTAATATACATTCACTTCACTATTTATCTCATTAATGTTATTCAGTGAGTTCAAAAGCGTAATGTATTTTCAAAAATCTACTGATCTCCATGATCACAGACAAATAACTTTTAGAGATATTGTTTTTGATGTCACACTAATTGAAATTCTTATGTGAAACTTGACAGAGGTTGGGTATAATGCTATAACATGTCTATAATAAGGTACTTATTACAGCTTCTCCTTACTATCTCCCAGCTGCTACGTTACATGGGGAGGCGGCTCTAGCGTTATCTGATATGCTTCCATCTGCTCAATGACTTCCAAAATCACAGATGCCGCTTCCTCAGGTAACTTAGAAGAAATCTGTATAGATCCCCGTAAGAGTTAAAGGTGGTGGTATACATCCTTTACTCTTGATAATTTCAAGGTACTGATTGTTTTCAGTGGAGAAAAATAGGCTGGCCTTAGTGCTCTACACTCTCATATCTGTTTCTTTGATTCTCTTTTCTATAATGGAATGCATCATGTGAACTACTTATAATGGACTTATCTGGTGTTTTACGACACCAATATCTAGAAAGAAAATGTCACTTAGAAGTTAGAACTGCGATATGTGATAGAATTGTTCATATTTTTATATATTTTTTGTCAAGCAGCATGGAAAAGTTAAGACCAGAGAAGGATCTTGAACGTGCTAAATCAGATATCAATCGCTAAAAGTTGAAAATTACAGACCTGTTTAAACAAATTGACACGTCACTCGAGGAAAGCAAGTTTCTAGAGTCTAATTATATGATTCTGATGGCTAATTGACACAGTGAAGATGTAAGATGTCTATGAACTATAACCTTGTCATCATTTTTTTAATGTTGGTAATCTTGATAGTAAAAAAGAAGCAAGGAATGGGTTTTGAAGAAGCAAGAGAATGAGATTTCAAACAAGAAGAGTGCGGGTATCAGGAAGTTGACGTTTAACAAGGCTACACAATTCACAAAGGAGTAGGAGGATCAGGTATCATCATTTTTTGCGTTATGATTTAACTTTGTAGTATACCTGGTGTTATGTCCCTCCCAACTAGGCACGATGGATACAATAGAACATCACTAAAAAGCACAATGTTTCGAGAATAAAATTTATCAACCATTGTACTTTCTAACCATTTTTGTTGTAAACTATTTCTAAAGTGGCTTTTTTTTACCGCACCTTGAGAGAAACAATAGACAAAGAGAGCATAAAAGTCACGATGGGTGATTTCTTGAATGCTCTTTATGATGTTATACCTTCATTTGGTGTTTCCATGGACAGCCTTGAATGTGCAGGTGTGAATCAGTGAGTGAACCCGTGATCTGATGTTTTGTGTATTCACTAGATCTTTTTTTTTGTCAATTAATAGGTTTAGAGAATATTAAATTAGAAACCTTACACGTGTATTCGCATACAACATGAGAAAACTCCAATAAGAAACATATGTAGTGTAGTGTGAGTTGAATTAAAGATAATCTAACTTCAAAATAATCAAGCTGACCAAGGTTCGGCTGATGACA
This sequence comes from Glebionis coronaria, assembly GCA_025667525.1. Lineage (NCBI taxonomy): Eukaryota > Viridiplantae > Streptophyta > Magnoliopsida > Asterales > Asteraceae > Glebionis > Glebionis coronaria. The sequence goes on from CM046882.1 coordinate 107,382,540, forward strand.
TCTTCAGCATGGATTCCAAAATTGAGCTTTTGGATCTATGCATGCTCTCTAGGTAAATAGATCATTGTTAACTACTTTGTTATTGTTACTAAATACAAAGACAAATTCTGTAAGTAGTGGCTTGGAGTTGCTTATTTTTTTGTATCTCATAAGCATGCTGCTTTTACCCCCATGTCTTATTTTGGTTGTGTTATTAATTACCCGTATGTAATAAAGTCGCCAATTATCTTTTGTGTTTGGTTCCATATTTTGTTTTAAGTCCAAATAAATGTCTTCTTGTATTATCTTTAAACCGGCATGTTTACTGCTTAATGTAGAAGTTAATTCATATTATATAAACGAATTCTATTGGTTTCCTTTAATTGTATTTTCTTAACAAAAGAATAATTTTAGTCTTAAGGTCATTCTGGAATATCAATCAGTATTGATATCCTATTAACTAAATCATGCAGTAATTATACCTATCTAAATCGAATTCCTTTTGTTTGTGCATATATCTGGGATGGTGGGACTTTCTAGACAAGACAAGACTCTAATAGAAAAACTAAGCAGCTGGAGGATCTTTTTCCGAATCAAGTCTCCTCTTATGAAACTGGAATCATGTCGATCACTAGAAGGAGACACATAGCTATTTTCATGCACACTATTTTGGATAAACTCATGTTTGCCTGCACCAACTCTTACCTCATAGTATTTACTTTGCTTGCTAATTTTCGTAGGATAGTTGCCAAAATATCAAATAGATGTCTGTTTTTGTTTTGAAAGAACCCTTTCCCATGCTTGCTTCTGAAATTTCGGACATATTCGCATAGGGCTTAAAGTCTGGTATAATCACATATAGGTTATGTAGTGTTCGTATTTATATTGTGAATGTAATGACTGATATGTGGAATTAAGTAATTCTTAGATCTTAGTTTGACTTACACTCAATACTATAGCACAAAAGCTGGACTGCTATCACTGTGTTTTATGATACTAAAATATACCAAGAATCCCAAGAATGAGAGTAAAACGTATGAAAATTATGAAAGTCAACATGACCATTGATTTTTAGTAGGAGTATTTTTTTTATGGGAGCTTTATGTTCCATAATAAGGCAATTGGTTAAGTTGTCAGTGTTGCTTATTGTAGATAAAGCAACTGTTTAAATTTGCTTAATTTTGCTTGTACTGGAATCTTATAATTGGTGACATATATAAATTAAATCCTGCACATTATTTTATATTGTAATAGCTTTACGGACAAATGACTATCTAATACTACACATTTTATTTTCTTTTTTTGACTTCGCGGCAGTATCTTTGGATTGTTAGAACTGCCAATAGTTTATATGGGAAGGTCCTTTATATTTTAACCATATGTCGTTTAGTAATAATTATGCAAATGGGTCAAATAGATGGTTTAGCTAAACTAGAATGGGTCAAAGGAAAGTCATGTTAATCTGTTTTGTAAGAATGCATGTTTCAAATTTGGCTTCTCAAAGTATTTACGTGATAATCAACAACAACGACAACACAGCCAGGTACATGGTAATTCCACCTCAAATGGGTACAATAGTTTGCATAACAAGTGATTGTAAACTTGTGATATGCAAAGTAGATAAGCCTATGTTTTCACTAATCAGATATATGAGTCTGTCTCTTTATAAAACTAATGAAAACAAATAATGGTATTATGTATATCAAAAAGTAGCCTCAGTGGGTCGCACAAACAACCTTAATTTGTTGGTTAGGTCCAGTCGTCTAGCTTCCAAGTTGCGTCATCCTTCCTAATGTAAATTGTGTGAATTTCTGGATTATTGTAGGTAGAAACTTCAGTTACTACATGATTTCACATATGAAGTTTTAAACTGAACCTGCTAATTACGTACACTATCTGTTCTGTATGCAAAAACCCACTTTGTATCCTTTCAAATCACTATGATATATAATGCTTTTCCAATCGTAATCGAGTTTCCTTTTGTGAGCTGGCTTCTTTCCTGAGGGATAGGTCAGAATTATATTACAAAGTGCAGGTGCAAAGTCATATCCAGTTAAGTATAGAGGCTCATGGTAATACGTGCAGACGATATTGGAAAAAGCATGTCAAACCTTATTCTGGGATCAAACCAGGGATGCTACAACAAGTTACGATATTGAGCGTTACATGAGGGCTAAGTTCATGGACTACACCACCGATAACATGTCTATCTATCCTTCACCAACAGGGGTTGTGATTGGAATAGATCTTGCATACAACTTGCACTCTGCTTTTGGTAACTGGTTCCCCGGATCAAAACCGCTACTTTCCAAGGCTATGAACAAGATCATGAAGTCAAATCCAGCTTTATATGTTTTGAGGGAGTGTATAAGGAAAGGTTTGCAATTGTATTCTTTAGAGTCAACTGAACCTTACCTCTCGTCTCGGAACTATGGAGAAATCTTCAGCAATCAACTTATCTGGTTTGTTGATGACCATTCACAAGACCTTTGAAGGAAATCTTACAACAAAGCCAATTAATGGTGCTATATTCATTTTCAATCCCCACACGAGACAACTGTTTTTAAAGGTTATTCACACAAGCGTGTGGGCAGGGCAAAAGCGTCTTGGTCAGCTTGCCAAGTGGAAGACTGCAGAAGAAGTAGTTTCTCTTGTTCGATCATTGCCTATTGAGGAACAGCCAAAACAAGCCATTGTCAAACGAAAAGGAATATTGGATCCTTTGGAAGTCCATTTGCTTGATTTCCCCAACATTGTTATCAAGGGAAGTGAGTTGCAGCTTCCATTCCAAGCATGTCTGAAAATTGAGAAATTTGGTGATATGATTCTCTAGGCAACTGAACCGCAAATGGTGTTGTTCAATATATACGATGATTGATTGAAGAGTATTTCAGCGTACACAACGTTTTCCAGGATTAATTTGATTCTGCGAGCTCTACATGTGATTAGTGAGAAGGCAATGATGTTACTCAAGCCTGATACGACTATTGTTACGGAGCCCCATCACGTTTGTCCATCACTTACATGTTCAATGGATGAAAGTTGAAGATCTTATATTGTCTGCTTATGTAAAGAAGAATAATGTTAACACCTCAGCATTGACACAGTCCGAGATACGTGACCTTATTCTTGGAGCCAAAAACACTCCACCGTCTCAGCAGCGCCAACAAATGGCTGAGATAGAGGAACATGCAAACGAAGCTAGCCAATTGACCGCTGTAACCACCAGTTCTACCAATGTTCATGGTGATGAGTTCATTGTTACCACCACGAGTCCCTTCGAACAAGTTGCTTTTTTCTTCGAAGACAGATTGGCGTGTGAGGGCAATATCTGCTAGAGACCTCTATCTCCGTGTGAACCATATATATGTAAACTCGGAGGACATAAAGGAAACTGGATACGCATACATTATGCCAAAGAATATCTTGAAGAAATTCATTTGCATTGCCGAATTAAGAACTCAGATCTCGGGCTATTTGTATGGTGTAGGTTCTCCTGAAATTCATCAAGTTAAAGAAATTCGTTGCATATCCATGCCGCCACAATGGGGTACCCATCAACGAGTGCACCTTCCATCAGCTCTCCCAGAGTATGACTTCCTTAATGATCTTGAACCACTGGGATGGATGCACACTCAACCAAACGAGCTCACTCAGTTATCCACAAGACCTTACCTTCCATCTCGGATGTTGGAACACAACAAGCAATGATATGGGGAGAAAATAATCATACTTACTTGCAGTTTCACTCTGGGTTCATGTTCATTGACTGAATATAAGCTTTACCTCAACGGGGTATGAATGGGGCCGTGTTAACAAAGATAATGGAAGCAATCCTCATGGGTATTTTCCAACTCACTACGAAAAGGTCCCGATGCTTCTAAGTGACCGTTTCCATGAACTCCACTAGAATATTATCATGAAGATCACAAGCCAACACATTTCTTGGAGTTAGCAATCTGGAAGAAGGTGATATGGTCGCAGGAGATCCAGAAGACACATTTTCCTAAACATAAATGTTGTTGTTAAAACGTGTGTCACAATATGAACTGTGAAGGACATGAAGTAGTGACCCAACTTGTGAGTAACAAAGACTAATGTAAGGTAGTGCCCTTCCACAACTGAGTACCCTGTCCCCGGACCTGTGATCACTCGGCTCAAGTAGTATACTTGGCATTCCTTCCTATCGCAATGCCCCACGAGAAGTAGAAGTGAGATAAAGCTGCAAGGGATTGCAAGGGATTGGCTGAATATTGATCCAGTTTAGGCAACTTTCAGACTCTATAAACTTGAAACTTGATGGAATATCTACTTACACAAGGAAAACTGCTAACTTTTTATTCAGTTGTACAAACTTTGATCTATACCCGGTGCTGGTAAACCGGGCTTATCTTAAAAACTTTGTAGGCTTTTGACCGACCCTTAAGAATTTTTATCGATTATATAGTATATGAAACTTATGTGAAAAAATAATATCTGTGTATGTAACCCATATTTTAATTTTATATTGTTAAGATTATGAGTAAATGTACAAAAGGCATTTATTTATTTTTCTAAACCATAGTTGACATTTGGAAATTTCATAAGAGGAGGTTAAGCAATATTCTTCCGCCCACAATGCCGGTGAAACTTGGTCGTATTGGTCGTATGGTTCGGAAAATTGTTACGTTTAAATTTAGTTTCGCTTTTGTTAAAAATTGTAAATGAACAAGTTCATATTACGTTTTTTGATTTTGATACATCTTTATAAAAAAGATTTATAAAGATAGGATGTCCATCTTTAATGATTGCAGATATACTCTATTTTATCTTTTACGTCTTCTACTTTCACAACTCATGCAAGACCAATTGATTATTTTATTTACAACGCTTACAATGTCTATTAGTAAAGGTTATAAACAAATAATTGTTTTGAAATTTACCACAATAAAACACTTATTTTTTTATAATCGATACCACTAGCGTATGTTCAAATAATTTTTCAAATTGAACCAAACGTCTATACAGTTAGTTATATGTGGGAACGTAGTCCATTTAGCCAACAATTCTTTGCAACAATAGTCTATTTAGCCGACGATCGTTTGCAAGGTTAGTCACTTATATTAACGATTTATTAAGTAAAAAGAAAAAAAAAACTTCTATTTTTATTTTTCATTTTTAATAAAAATAAAATAAAAAAAGTTCGTACAGTTTAAATTTAAAAGCGAAATTACTTTTTTTTACAAAGCTCAAAACTATATTTTCGTATTTTTTTTAAGTTATATATATTTTCAATTTTTCATGCTTTTTAAGATCTTAATTTTAATAAAATAATTTACACTTTACTCTTTTAAAAATGTAAATATGTTTTTTTAACATTGAAGTATTAAATAAAAATTTCCAAAAAGTAGGGAACAATTTTAAAATAAATTAAAAGTAAATTAACCTTTTAGTTAATTAAAAGCGGTAGTCGATATAAAGGACTAACATTATAAATGATCGTTGGTTGATAAGACTAACGTTATCACATTATAATTAACTTATAAATGTTTGGGTCCAGATGAAAAAAGATTTAATGTACATTTGTGGTATCAGTAAGAAAAAAGTAAGTGTTTTAATATGGTAAATTTTAAAAAATTCGTTGTTAATTTATACTTTTACCTTACTTTTTTGTTGTGATAGAATTTGATGTATGAGATTAATTTAGTTGAAATTCTATAAGTTGTGGTATACATTAATTTAATCAAAGATGCATTTTTAAAGTGGTCATAAAATTTAGAAACTTGACAAATACTTATATAATTTAAGGCTTTATGTTGGCTCTTGCTTTGTCGTTTTAACATATTTGTATTGTTATATATTTTCACATGGAATTTAAGTCTGTTGAAAAGCATGCATTTTTATTTGAAAATTATAGTGTAAACTTTTGTACGTTGAATTTAAGTTTGCTAGAAACTTATCTTTCAAAAATACAACAATTGAAAGACTTCATATAAACTTAAACAATATGATCGAGAGAATATGATAACTAAAATGAATGCGGTTATAATAAATGAAAACATGTTATTGCTAAATATGAACCAAAATATGCTTATAATAAATGCAAATAATTTGACAAACATTTCTATTAGGGTTAAATTTCTTTTGTAAGAATGTATATAATTTTTTAACAATAATATTTAGCTCAACAAAAATATATAAACGATAATTATAAGTCATGCGTCATGTCGCAAATCATACATAAAAAACAACTACACTAAATAAAACATTGAATAACCAACGATATGCATAGAAAATACAAACAAATACTGACCCAAATAAAAAACATAAAAGCAATTATTTTCAAAAATAAAAAACTTAAACAACAACTGATAATGCATAAAAAGATAATTATACTAAAAAAATAAATTTACAAACAAATATTTACCAAATAAAAAAAATTAAACGAAAATTAAAAGTCATACCCGTCCATCGGACGGATTTTGCAACTAGTATATATATAGATATATATATATATATATATATATATATATATATATATATATATATATATATATATATATATATATATATATATATATATATATATATATATATATATATATATATATATATATATATATATATATATATATATATATATATATATATATATATATATATATATATATATATATATATATATATATATATATATATATATATATATATATATATATATATATATATATATATATATATATATATATATATATATATATATATATATATATATATATATATATATATATATATATATATATATATATATATATATATATATGATGTAATTTTATTACATGATTGTTTGATGATTATTTTGATATTTATACGAGGTATTTATACGACGTAGATTGTCACAAGGAACCCTAAATCCCATAGTAAATTAATCGAAGCTATTCTCGTAGGAATTCTAGCTATCCTAAATCTAAACCAAGTTGTGGATATTTATGATCCCGACAATATGGTTGATATTCGTAGAAAGGTAGATAGTAGTTGATTATGATCCTAAAGAAGAATTGGCGAGATTAAAACTGATATCGATGTCATGACGATCTTTTCTTATAGAGTGGAGTTTGACAAAACGTTACCACCTAGAAAGATGTCATCTGATTCGTTGTCATCCAATCCTTAAATTGAAATCGAAAGGGTGAATGTTGCACTTGAGGCTGTCATTGGAACCATTACCCAAAAGCCTCATGCCACTAGTACCTTTCTGAGAAGTCTAATTGAATGTGCGAGTCATTTCATACTAGTGACTCCTTTGATAGTTATTGTTGTAAGTGCTATAGGATTGGAAATTAAGTTTTGATCATATCGAGCTTTTATTGCCCTATTAAGGTCTAAGAATAAGGTTGAAACTATTGGAGAATGATGTAGGATATCGCATTGAGTATGCTTTGGTTGAAACTTGAATGAAGTAAAATTTAACCGTGTGGAATATGAGATTGTTAAGAGGAAGCCGTTAAGTCCTGTGATTGAATTATAAGGTTTTAAATGATTATAGGTTCGTGTTAAGGGTTGTTCCTAGGCCATTGTCCAATGACGAGGATGCCCAGTGTCCAATAAATAAATTTAAGAAATCTTCTTCTGAATTGGGACCGATGGATCTTCCTGGACAGGTGGAACCCTCATGACTCTTGTAGATTAGCATTCATTGTGGTATCTTTTAAAAATCCCTAACTTACATGAGACATCAGTTGGTATGATGAGTTCTTGGAATTGTATGACATAGTGACACGTAATGTGTTACGGTACAATTTTGACTTGTTTGTGATTAATGAAAAGACTACCATTGATTGCTAAATTCTACATGTATCAATGTTATCTATCCTTTATTGCTTCATCCTAATGTTCACATTAGTGATGCAACCATTGAACAAGTACTCATCTTGGATTGAGTTACGTTGTAGATTATTCTTTTTGAGTGCCATCGAGGTCATGGACCTCATGATTAAGTGGCTAAGCTCATTTCCTATTATATTGTAGTTAGTTCTTGGTGAACAACTCTTCATCACTCTCTTGCAGATCACTAATTGTTTTTATAAGATAAAACAGTATCCTTTGAGAAAAATTGAATTTTCATCACTATAAGGATTATTCAAAGTGAGATTTATAAATGATCGTTATCGAAATGAAGTTGTTTATAAAACACTTTGGAAAACTTAATTATTTTCATAACAAAGAAGATCTTTGTATATTTATTTTTGATTCTTATTTAAGAATTAAGCATGAAAATGTTTTTATTATAAACATGATGATAAAATTTTGACGAACTGAGTATTGCATCGTTAATCTTGAAATTGTATATAGTTGTGCGCCTACATACAATTTGGAATGGACCATGCAAGGCTAATAGTCACCATAAAACTGATTAATAAATACTACATTTTCTTTGAAGATTGTGGAAGATTAAATTTTATGAGATCTGCAAGAAGTGAAAAATAGGGACATAGTGTTAGGGGCACCTACATATGTGTCTGTAGCATCTATTCTTCTGAGACGAATTTACTCATCTGTGGAAATTTTCTTATTTGACAATTGACAATTCTTTCTTGTCCAATTCTCTCGTAGTGAGATTCTTAGGAAAAGTATCTGATTACCGAGTGTTGATACCCGACTGGATGTATTGACGTTCCTATCATTTCTTTTGATTAAATTTCATTTGAATGACCTGGGTAACGATCCGAGGAGCTTTCGAATGCATACTCAATTCATGAAAACATGGGATATATTCATATTCGTTAATGTTTTCGTCTGTATCTGATTTGAAATTCTCTCGCGTAGATTATGCGTTGACCTTAATCTTTTAATGATAGTTGTGTCTCCATATATCCTTGAAATTGTGAAGGATTATGAGTTATTATTAGTCTTTTGAGAAGCTCACATCTTATCAACGGTAATGAAACTGGAAAGTTGATAATTCCTGTAGAATGGATTGATTGATTATGACATGACGACCTTGTCTTAATTGATGGGAACTCGAGTAGAAATCCCCTAAAAGATAAGATGTTGATTCTCAAAAGTGATCTAAATAATTCTTGATGGATGACCATATCCTGCATTTAGACTTGAAATTATATTGTGAATAGTTGTGAATTAGTCATAGATATTATAATCTAGAAAGAACCTAATATGAATTTATTAAAAGATTTTTCTGATATCTGAAACTTTAGGAAGTATTTGCTGGTGAATTACCTAGACTTTTGCCATTAAGGCAAGTTGAATTGGTATTAATTTTATTCCTGGTGCTGCACCCGTGGCGTGTGCACTGTACGTCAGCACCATCTGAATTAAAAGAATTACCGTACAACTGAGAGAGTTATCGGGAAAAGCTTTTATTCTACTGAGCTCGTCATCATGAAGAGCTATGATGTTATCTTACCTTATATTTGTTGAATTACCGTGAACTAGGTAAATTGACGATTAAAAATCTATATCCACTACCCAAGATGATAGATTTGTTCGATCAATTACAAGGTTCTAGCGTATGTTTTAAAGGTTTGATCCATGGCATGGTTATCATCAATTTTGCGTCTGCGAAAAAGAGATTATCTATTCCAATCACTACATCCAGAACTTGTAATGAACATTATGAGTTTCATGTGATGTCGCTTGGATTGACCAATGCACATGTAGTATCCATAAAGCTGGTGAATCACGTGTGTAGGCTGTAATTTGATAAATTCATGCTTGTGATCATTAAGGACCAGCTGTTTTTTTAAGAATAGGAAGGAGTTAATAATTATTTATAGATTGCCCTGAATTGGCCAAACAATGAAAACCTGTACCTTGAATATTTGACATATGATTTAAGACTTAATCCTTTACATGATTTGACCGTGTGATTAATAAGATAATGGGATCTATATGGACTTTTCAAAGATTAGATCCATTTAAGACTTTGGATTTTACCAAAAAGAAAGTGCAAATATGTTTTGACAAATATTTTATCAAAGGAATTTAAGGGATCATTCCCTTATACCAAAACATTTAACTAAACTCCTGTTTAGGGGTAAATGTTTTTGCATACCTTAAGACAACTTAAGAAGGATTGAGGAAAACCATTTATACCATGACTTGAAATTTGAAACGACAATTTTTGCTTTCAACTAAGGAAATTTTGACCAAAGTATAAACAAAGATTTTTCGAACATTTATGGATCTTATTAATTATTTTAATTATTTTCGATAAATCAACAAAAATCTTGTTAATTAAATTCAAATATATTTTGAACAATTTTATATAATTGGACAAACTGAGAAAATTTAAAAATTTTACGCTTGCGTTTCATAAAATTAAATATTTATTATTTAATTACCGGTAATAATTATCGACGCTTTAGACGTCGGATTGAGTAAAACGGATAAAAATGATAACTGAGACGAAATTAAAACTTAGAAAATATGAAGAAAGAAATTTTGAATGAATTCGGTCATGATAATTATTTCATCAGGAAAGGTGAAAATAGATACTGATACATTATGTAGAAAAGATAAAGAACCAATTAGGACATGTTCCTTAATAATGAAGGTGCAAAATAAATTGCCGAACAATTTAAAATAAACGATGTTCGTAAAAAGGATAATATAGATAATAAAAAGGGGTTCGCGGCTAATGTGAACCATCAAAATTGAGGAGCCGATGGCGCTAAATGTATAAAAGGCCACTTGTAGTTGCCTAAATATGGAGGATTGTGAGATATAGTTATGTTGGAATCTTGTAAGTATAAGTATTCTATTCCTATCATTTCTGATTTAATGTATCATTATCAGAAGAAGTTGTACTGATGCAATTTATGAAAGCAGAGATCGCCTCATACATTAGTAAGCGTCTAACTATTGCAAAGGTCATCATCTGAATTTGATTCGATTTGGGTCATCGTCGACAGACTGACCAAATCTGCTAATATCATTCCTGTTAATGATAGATTCTCGATGAAGAAATCGACTCTTTTTATTTAAAGGAGTTGTGTAAACATAGTGTGCCTGTATCGATCATCTCTATCAAGATCCTCGCTTCGCATCGAATTTCTAGAGATTTGCTCAGAAGTCATTGAGAACGAATCTTGATGAGAGTACTGTGTACCACCCCAATCGAAGGGACGAGGTAAAGTAACGATACAAAATACTAGAAGTGCTATTTTATGCTTGAATGATTGACCTTTGGTAATAAACCGTATAATCGCTTTCCTTTGTAGAGATTATCATTGATAATTATCGTAATAGGATCGAGATCGAATCTTGTTAGGATCTAAACATAAGAGCATCTATAAGCAGGAGTTGAGATGAAGACACCCGACATACACCCATTGTGAGTTGGACATGTCTTTTAGGTTTAAGGTTTCCTATGATGGCGAACCTAACCTTGCAAAATACCCAACCCGCGAGACCTGAAATGATTGTTGAAATTAGGATCTAATTATTGACTGCCGGTAGTAGGCAGGAGGTTATGTGAATATGAAATGTAGATCTTGAAGTGCCAGATGGGTAGCGAAGATATGCCAAAAATTTTCACCATAGAAAGATGAATTGAAGATCTGAAAGATCATGGGAATTAAGTCCCCGTTGTATGGGACCATTGAGATGATGTAAAAGATTGGTTTGAAAGGCATATAAGCTGGATCTACCCTAGGACTTCAAGAGCTGCATGAATTATGTTTCGTATATCGAACTTGATAAAATGTCTATCAAGTGAGAATCTGATCACTCCTTGATGAAGTTTAGAACGGCGAAAAGTTGCATTCATCAAAAACCCGTGAACATCATGGATATAGAAAGTAAGTCAACATTAAGCCTGATCTTATTCCCGTAGTTATGTTTGATGAAACTCGCGTATTGTAATGAATTACACTTGTGAGAAAAGACCGAATGTGGGGGAAATACCCACATGGCTTTAACTCTATAAGAAGCGAGTAGTAAGATAAAATGATCTTTGAGGACAAAGATCCTGTTTAGGGGTAAATGCTATGACAATCCGTCAATTTATGGTTTATATTTTATTCTCAATATTTATTTAAAAACATTATTTTAATGTTATATTATGAACTCACTTATTTATGGGAAGAAATTTGGATTTTACGTCTTGAAGTAGCATCGACTACGTCTAAACCAGAGGATTCTACGTTACGTGCTTACGTCTACATACACCGTTTTGGTGACAGTCCGACATTTCAGAAAATAAATTTATCCGTGAATATTATTTTGAGATTTTAAATTCGTGTTGGTTCGTAAACTCACAAATTTACGAGAAGAGATTAGGACTTACGATTATAATTTAACGTCCTTTACGACTAAACCGGAAATCTTAGGATTACGTATTTACGTTTTCGAACTCCATTTTTGATGAGACAATTTTTATTAGATTCTTTTTGTGCCGTTGATTCATAATTTATAAAAATGTTTTTCGTAAAACGACCCGAGGGCACGCAAATCGAGGAAACTAGAATCGAGGAATACCCGTAAATTAGTGGGATGAGAAAAAACAAGTTTTGCCCCACCCCACTAATATGGGACGGCAACAACTAAGACACAACACCCTTAGGTGTCAACTTGTAAACAACAAGTAGTACACATGTTTACTAAGCTTAACTTGTAAGCTTTCAAATACCACAAAACCACCAAACCTAAAACAACTAACTCATTTCTTACATGCAACACACACATCTCTCTCTCTCTAGCCATTTTGGCCGTCCACTATAGCCACCACAATACCATCATCATACAATTTTAACCACAAACTATTGTTATAACTTACATATGTTATTCTCCTTCAAAAAAGATGAAGATTGGTGCAAGTTTTAACATCTAAAAAGGAGTTTTCAAGTGAAGTAAGGGCTGATTTCTACACGAAGTTTACAAGTATTGGTGGCCATGAAGATTGATGTTGATCTACCACAAGTTCTTCCATCAAAATCCATGTCTTAATCACAACCTACATCATCTTGGTGGTATAAAGATTGTTCTTCCCATCCTCTTGTTATTTTGATTATGTAATCATGTATTTTCTTTCTTATTGTATATGTATATGATGAATATATGATGATAAAAATATTATGTGGGGATTTGGTGTTGATAAACATGAGTAAAAAGATGAAAACTATATGTAAAAGTGGTTAATCTTGCTTAATTTAGTAGGCTGTATAAAAACAGTAAATAACCATATGATGAACTGATAAAATGTTATAGAGGAATTGATATACAGTGAGTATTGAGACTTGTAGACATGTGAGAGTTGGCCATGCAATGGAATCATAAAAATGAGTGAGATATGATCAAAACAAGTTTATAGTGCAAATCTGAGTACACTGTTTTGGACGAATTTTATAAAATACTTAGAGGTTGATTCATTAGTAGCTATAAGGGTATAAAATGAAGAACATATCATTTAGTTTCTGTGATAAAAATTTGGGGTTCTATCTCCATGTAGAACTCTAGATATGATCATTTTAGTAAACTAGATTGTTAGGACTGATTTTGTGAAATTAAAGTTTAATATTATTATATAAGCACTCAAATAAATATAGTATAAAATGTGAATTATAACCCACTAACTTATATATTTCATTTATATAAAAATGCATAAAGATAAATAAATGGACATTTTATAAAAATGGTAGTTTGGTAAGTTTTATAAGTTATAAAAACTATATACTAAGTTTTACGTCTTTTCGGCAAAAACCGAAAGATTAACGTTTTTGTCAAATAAAAACTTAGGCGGTCGGACCCGTCTAATATAAACTTTTATAAACTCACATACTGATATATGAACTTATATAACAAGTAAAAACCGATAAAACCCGAACTTTACAACATATAGACATTAACGGGCCAAAGTAGCCTTATTGGACTATAAACCCGACTAGTTAGTAAAACACTTATAAACTTACTTATTGGGCTTAACCCACTTGGGCCCAACATGAAAAGTATAATACTGATAATAAAAGTGTAAAATGGACTAATATAAAGTATTAGGCTTGTAATAGGCTTATTGGGCCTAAAACATGTAAGTAAGTAAAACTAGTATAAAAATGTTACCAACACATAAACACTATAATGAATGAGTAAAGATGTATAAACCCACTTGATCATCATCATATTTATAAAATCATCATATATATACATAGTTATGGTTTTTATAAAGTCATTGGACAAGAGTCTAAGACGAGTATTATTTGTCTAGGTTTCCGTGATTGAAGCACGTACCGTACATCCGAATTGCCGATAACCCGCTTTCTCACATCAACGTGAGTTCCTAGCCTCGCACTCTTTTAAATGTTTTTATGAAATGTTTTATAAACCCGAGAGGGAGATAACATGTTAGTTCTTATAAAATAGGACACTAGTTGTCCCGATTGTTTGTTTATTGATTTGGACCCGAATGATTGTATGACCTGATGAATGATTATATGACCCGATGTATGAAGTAAAATGGATTATTAAAGTTAGGTTAGGTCACTAAAAGTCCCATTAGCATGAATTGTGAACTACCGGGATTTGGTAGACGCTTATGCATATAATAGTACTATTTGGGGACGATCACCCCAGTTCGCGCCTTGACGGTTGATCCCCGTCGTGCAACATTGATTGGTAAGCGAATTTATGTACGAGAAGATTTCCATAGCGTGATCTTTGTGACGACACGCTAACTTAGATTGGCAAATTGAGTTTCGGGTTAGCTACCCGTTGTTTGTTGTAGTAAGGTAACAATGTCATGCGGCTTATAATAATCCAAATAACCCTGAATTAATGATGTTATGTTTGTGTTTTGGTTTTATATAACCACATTCATATAACGGTTTTTATTTAACTTTATACAACGTTATAAAACGTATTGTATGTTGTTTTTACGACAATGGTTCGTATAATGATTTTGAAGGCAAAAGCCTATATCATGATTTTTGATAAAGATTTGTATAAAATGACTTTGGCTATTTTATGGCCTATTACAAAGATTTGTACAAAATGATTTTTGGTAATAATTTTATACCGATGTTATATTGATGGATTTTATTAAACTCTATGAATTCACTCGGCGTTATCGCTGACCTTTTCTTTTAACATGTTTTGTCTCAGGTACTTGAAGGTAATTCTCGGGAAGACAACAAGAATTCATGGCCCGCACTTAAATACTGATTTCCATTCAAATGCTTTGTAAAACCTGTATGAAATGCAATGACTTGGGACCTATGTAAATCTGATATTTATGAATGGAAATGTTTTATTATTAAACGAGGCGATTTTTAAGCGTGGTCTATGATGTGAGTAATGTTATGACAATCCGTCAATTTATGGTTGATATTTTATTCTCAAATATTATTTAAAAACAATATTTTAATGTTATATTATGAACTCACTTATCTTTTTGGGAAGAAATTTGGATTTACGTCTTGAAGTAGCATCGACTACGTCTAAACCAGAGGATTCTACGTTACGTGCTTACGTTTACATACACCGTTTTGGTGACAGTCCGACATTTCAGGAAATAAATTTATCCGGGAATATTATTTTGGAATTTTAAATTTGTGTTGGTTCATAAACTCACAAATTTACGAGAAGAGATTAGGACTTACGATTATAATTTAACGTCCTTTACGACTAAATCGGAAACCTTAGGATTACGTATTTACGTTTTCGAACTCCGTTTTTGATGAGACAATTTTTATTAGATTCGTTTTGTGCCGTTGATTCATAATTTATAAAAACGTTTTTCGTAAGACGACCCGAGGGCACGCAAATCGAGGAAACTAGATTCAAGGAATACCCGTAAATTAGTGGGATGAGACAAGTAAACACTTGTCCCACCCCACACATGGGACGGCCCAAGGTAGCTCCACCTCACCATGAGATGTGGCAAACTAGTAGCTTACAAGTTAACACTTGTTAACTTTAGCTTAATGTGTAAGCTAACACACACCAAAACAAACTAGCCACTTTCATTTCTCATAACTTCTCACACACACTTACATGCAAACACTCTCAACTCCTTCCTCTCCTCCATTCATGCCGTCCACTATAGCCACCACAACACCATCATCATACAATTTTAACCACAAACTATTGTTATAACTTACATATGTTAATCTCCTTCAAAAGAGATGAAGATTGGTGCAAGTTTTAACATCTAAAAAGGAGTTTTCAAGTGACGTAAGGGCTGATTTCTACATGAAGTTTACAAGTATTGGTGGCCAAGAAGATTGGTGTTGATCTATCACAAGTTTCTCCATAAAAAATCCAAGCCTTGATGAATACCTACATAATCTTGGTGGTATAAAGATTGTTCTTCCCATCCTCTTGTTATTTTGATTATGTAATCATGTATTTTCTTTCTTATTGTATATTTATATGATGAATATATGATGATAAAAATGTTGTGTGGGGATCAAGTGTTGATAAATATGATTAAAAAGATGAAAAACCATAAGAAAGAAGGCTAAAATCTTGCTTAAATTGTTGGCTGTATAAAAACAGTAAGTAACCAAGTTATGAACTGATAAAATTGCATGGTGGAATCCATTTGCAGTAAGTGTTAGATTTCATACACATGTGAGAGTTGGCCATGCAATGGAATCATCAAAATGAGTGAGATATGATCAAAACAAGATTAGTGTACCAATCTGAATAGTCTGTATTGTAGGGACTGTTAAGGATAGTTAGACATGGAATGAGCAGTAGCTATAACTAACTTATTTATAGCACATAATATAAAGTTTATGCCATCCAAAAATGAGCTTCTATCTCTTTATAGAACTCAAGATATGATAAAAATGGTGAAGATGAAACTAAAAATCAGATTTTGAAGAATTAATGTTTAATAGTATTATATAAGCACTCAAACTAATATAGTATAAAATGTGAAATTAAAACCCACTAACTTATAAATTTCATTTATATAAATATGTATAAGGTTAAATAAATGGACACTTTATAAAAATGGTAGTTGAATAAGATTTATAAGTTATAAAAACTATAAACATGATTTTTACGACTTTTTCGGCTATTACCGTAAAATTAACGTTTTTCGCCAATTAAAACTTAGACGATCAAACCCGTCTAATGTAAAGTTTTTAAAAGTCATATACTGATTTATAAGTACCTAATACAAGTAAAAACCGATAAAACCCGAACTATATGACATACGGACATTAACGAGCTAAGTTAGCATAATTGGACTAATAATTTAACTAAATAAGCTAAACACTTATAAAAATTACTTATTGGGCTTAACCCATTTGGCTCAACATGTAAAGTATAAATACTGATAAGACAAATATAAAATGGATTAATACAAGTTAATGAACTTATAATAGGCTTATTGGACCTAAAACATGTAAATAAGTAAAACTAGTAAACTAGTACAAAGTTACCAATACATAAACACTAAAATGAGTAAATAAGAATATATAAACCCACTTGATCATCATCATATATATAAAATCATCATATGTATACATAATTGTTATTTTTATAAAGTCATTGGACAAGAGTCTAAGACGAGTATTATTTGTGACAATCCGTCAATTTATGGTTGATATTTTATTCTCAATATTTATTTGAAAACATTATTTTAATATTACAATATGAACTCACTTATTTTTGGGAAGTAATTTGGATTTACGTCTTGAAGTAGCGTCGACAACGTCTAAACCGGAGAATTCTACGTTACGTGCTTACGTTTACGTACACCGTCTTTGGTGACAGTCCGACATTTCAGAAAATAAATTTATTCGTGAATATTATTTTGGAGTTTTAAATTTGTGTTGGTTCATAAACTCACAAATTTACGAGAAGATACTAAGACATACGATTTTATTTTAACGTCCTTTACGACTAAACCGGAAACCTTAGGATTACGTATTTACGTTTTCGAACTCCGTTTTTGATGAAACAATTTTTATTAGATTCGTTTTGTGCCGTTGATTCATAATTTATAAAAACGTTTTTCGTAAAACGACCCGAGGGCACGTAAATCGAGGAAACTAGAATCGAGAAATACCCGTAAATTAGTGGGATGAGACAAGTATACACTTGCCCCACCCCACTCAAAGGGATGGCTAAACAATGGACACCCCACCTCATGAGGTGTCAAACTTGTAGTAAACAAGTTACACTTGTTAAGCTAACTTAACCAAGTTAGCTACACACCAACAAAAACCACTAGCACTAAACCATTTCGTTTCATTTTTCACATGTAAACCACCATTTTTCTCTCCCTTGCTCTCTATATTCGTCCCATATCCACCATAAACAACCCCCATTTGATCTTGATTCAACCATAAATCATATGTATAATTTACATATGATTAAAACCCATTGAAGTTATGAAGATTGGAGGTGATCTTAACATGTAAAAAGGAGTTTTCAAGGGAGTTTGGGGCTGATTTCTCAAGGAGTTTTCATGAAGAACAAGGGCTGATTTTTGGAGGAATCTACAAATACTTGGTGATCCTAGAAGTGGTGTTGATATCTCATAAGATTGGTTACCCAAAACCATGTCTTGTTTATCCAAAAGCTCATCATTTCATCACTTTGGTGGTATAAAGATTGTTCTCCCCATCCTCTTGTTATTTTGATTATATAATCATGTATTTTATTTCTTATTGTATATGTATATGATGAATGATGATTAAAAGTGTTGTGTGGGGATTTGTTGTTGATAAACATGCTTAAAAGATGAAAAACTATAAGAAATAAGGTTAAAATCTTGTTTAAATTTGTTGGCTGTATAAAACAGTAAAGAATCAAATGATGAACTGATAAAAATGGCATAGATTAATGAATTTACAGTAAGCTATGGGTCTTGTACATATGTGAGAGTTGGCCATGCAATGGAATCATTGTAATGAGTGAGATATGATCAAAACAAGTTTAAAGTACAAATCTGAGTTCACTGTTTTGGACGATTTATAGAAAATACTTAGAGGATGATTCAACAGTAGCTATAGGAGAGTTAAATGGAGAAAATATCATGTATTTTATGTGATAAAAATTTGAGCTTCTATCTCCATATAGAACTCTAGATATGGCAGTTTTGGTGAAGATGAAAATAAAAATCAGATTTTGGAAATTAAAGTATAATACTATTATATAAGCACTCAAAATTAAATAGTATAAAATATAAATTAAAACCCACTAACTTATATAATACATTTATATAAATATGTGCAATGGTAAATAAGTGGACATTTTATAAAAATGATAACTTGTTAAGTTTTATAAGTTATAAAAACTATAAACATGATTCTTACGACTTTTTCGGCTATTACCGTAAAATTAACGTTTTTGCTAAATAAAACTTAGACGGTTGGACCTGTCTAATGTGAACTTTATAAAACTTATATACTGATATATAAACATGTATAACAAGTAAAACCGATAAAACCCGAACTATAGGGTATACGGACATTAACGAGCTAAGTAAACATATTGGACTAATAATTGGACTAAATAAGTTAAACTCTTATAAAAAGAACTTATTGGGCTTAACCCATTTGGGCCCAACTTGTAAAGTTTAAATACTGATAATATAAGTACAAAATGGATTACAACAAGTTAAAGAACTTATAATAAGTTTATTGGACCTAAAACATGTAAATAGGTAAAACTAGAAAACTAGTATAAAAGTTATCGACACATAACACAAAAATGAGTAAATGAGAATATGTAAGCCCACTTGATCATCATATATATAAAATAATCATATGTATACATAATTGTTATTTTTATAAAGTCATTGGACATGAGTCTAAGACGAGTATTATTTGTCTAGGTTTCCGTGATCGAAGCACGTACCGTACATCTGAATTGCCGATAACCCGCCTTCCCATATCAACGTGAGTTCACAGCCTCGCACTCTTTTAAATGTTTTTATAAATGTTTTATAAACCCGCGAGGGAGATAACATGTTAGTTTTTATAAAATAGGACACCATTTGTACCGATTGTTTGTTTACTGATTTGGACCCGAATGATTGTATGACCCAATTGTATGACCCGATAAATGATTAAAGGACCCGATAGATGAAATCAAATGGATTATTAAAGTTAGGTTATGTCACTAAATGTCCCATTAGCATGAATTGTGAACTACCGGGATTTGGTAGACGCTTATGCATATAATAGTACTATTAGGGGACGATCACCCCAGTTCGCGCCTTGACGGTTGATCCCCGTCGTGCCACATTGATTGGTAAGCGAATTTATGTATGAGAAGATTTCCATAGCGTGACCTTTGTGACGACACGCTACTTTAGATGGGCAAATTGAGTATCGGGTTAGCTACCCGTTGTTTGGTTAGTAAGGTAACAATGTCATGCGGCTTATAATAATCCGATTAACGAAATACTACTAGACTCTCCGAATTACGATGTATTGCCTGACTAGCAATACAGGGTCATACTATTGATATTATGTTTGTGTTTTGGTTGTCATAACCATATTCATATAATGGTTTTTGTTTAACTTTATACAACGTCGTAAGACGTATTGTATGATGTTTTTACGACATTGGCTCGTATAATGATTTTTAAGGCAAATGCCTATATTATGATTTTCGATAAAGATTTGTATAAAATGACTTTGGCTATTTTATGGCCTATTAAAATGATTTGTACAAAATGATTTTCAGTAATAATTTTATACTGATATTATATTGATGGATTTTATTAAACTCTATGAATTCACTCGACGTTATCGCTGACCTTTTCTTTTAACATGTTTTATCTCAGGTACTTGAAGGTAATTCTCGGGAAGACGACAAGAATTCATGGCCCGCACTTAAACAATATTTTCCATTCAAATACTTTGTAAAACTTTGTATGAAATATAATGACTTGGGACCGATGTAACTTTGATATTTATGAATGGAAATGATTTATTATTAAACGACGCGATTTTTATGCGTTGTCTATGATGTGAGTAATGTGCTATCCCGTAACACCAACGAGTCTTCCGCTGTATTGAGCTTTATAAATTTGGGGGTGTTATAGTTTGGTACCAGAGCTCTCATTATAGAGAACGAAAGATTTTTAAAACCAAAGTTTTGAATTAAACATTTCAAAATCTTTTAACCATAAACATTTTTCTAAAAATGTCTAAAAATCTTTTGACTATAACGGTGCCGAAGAATTCCCGAGTTACCGACAAGGCCAGACTGAGAAGTGTTATTTTAATATATATATAACTTAGATTATATATATATATTTATGATGTAATTTGATTACATGATTTTTTGATGATTATTTTGATATTTATACGAGGTATTTATACGACGTAGATTGTTACAAGAAACCCTAAATTCCCTAGTAAATTAATCGAAGCTATTCTCGTAGGAATTCTAGCTATCCTAGATCTAAACCAAGTTGTGGATATTTATAATCCCAACAAATGGTTGATATTCGTAGAAATGTAGATATTAGTTGATTGTGATATTAAAGAAGAATTGGCGAGATTAAATCTGATATTGATGTCATGACGATCTTTCCTTATAGAGTGGAGTTTTACAAAACGTTACCACCTAGAAAGATGTCATCTGATTCGTTATCACCCAATTCTTAAATTTGAAATCGAAAGGGTGAATGTTGCACTTGAGGCTGTCATTGGAACCAGTACCCAAAAGCCTCATGCCACTAAACCTTTCCGAGAAGTCTAATTGAATGTGTGAGTCATTTCATATTAGTGACTCATTTGATAATTGTGGTTGTAAGAGCTATAGGATTGGAAATTAAGTGTTATTCATATTGAGCTTTTAATTGCCCTCTTAAGCCCTAAGAATAAAGATTGAAAGTATTGGAGAATGAATTAGGATATCGAATTGAGTATAAAAAGTGGTTGAAATTTGAATAATGTAAAATTTAACTTGTATGGAATATGAGATTGTTAAGAGGAAGTCGTTAAGTTCCGTGATTGAATTATGAGGTTTTAAATGATTGTAGTTTGTGTTAAGGCTTGTTCCTAGGCTATTGTCCACTAACGAGGATGCCCAGTGTCCAAGAAATAAATTGAAGAAATCTTCTTCTGAATTGGGACCGATGGATCTTCCGGGACATGTGGAACACCTAATGACTCTTGTAGATTAGTATTCATTGTGGTATCTTTTAAAAATAATCCCCAACTTAACTGAGACATCAGTTGGTAGGATGAGATCTTGGAATTGTATGACATAGTGACACATAATGTGTTACGGTACAATTTGACTTGTTTGTGATTAATGAAAAGACTACCCTTGATTGCTAAATTCTACATGTATCGATGATATCTATCTTTTCTTGCTTCTTTCTAATGCTCGCATTAGTGATGCAACCATTGAACAAGTACTCATCTTGATTTGAGTTACGTTGTGAATCATTCTTCGTGAGTGCCATCGAGGTCATGAACCTCATGATTATTTGGCTAATGCTCATTTCCTACCATATTGTAGTTAAGTTCTTGGTAAACAACTTTTCATCACTCTTTTGCAGATCACTGATTGTTTTTATAAGTTAAAACAATATTTCTTGAGAAAAATTGGATTTTTATCACTATATGGATTATTTAAAGAGAGATTTATAAATAATCATTATCAAAGTAAAGTTGTTTATGAAACGCTTTGGAAACTTAATTGTTTTCATAACAAAGAAAATCTTTGTAAATTTATTTTTGATTCTTATTTAAGAATTAAGCATGAAAATGTTTTTATTATAAACATGATGATAAAATTTTGACGAACTGAGTATTGCATCGTTAATCTTGAAATTGTATATAGTTGCGCGCCTACATACAATTTGGAATGGACCATGCAAGGCTGATTAGTAATCACCAAAAAAAACTAATGAATAAACACTACGTTTTCTTTGAAGATTGTGAAAGATTAAAATTTATAAGATCTGCAAGAAGTGAAAAATAGGGACATATTGATAGAGACACCTACATATGTGTCCGTACTATTTATTCTTCTGAGTTGAATTTACTCATCTGTGGAATTTGTCTTATTTGGCAATTGATATTCCCTTCTTGTCCAATTCTCCCGTAGTGAGATTCTTAGGAAAAGTATCTGATTACCGAGTGTCGATACCCGACTGGATGTATTGACGTTCTTATCATTTCTTATGATTTGATTTCATTTGAATGACCTGGGTAACGATCCGAGGAGCTTTCGAATGCGTACTCAAATTATGAAAACATGGGATATATTCATATTCGTTAAATGTTTTCATCTGTATCTGATTTGAAATTTTCTCGCCTAGATTATGCGTTGACCTTACTCTTTTAATAGTAGTAGTGTCTCCATATATCCTTGAATTTGCGAAGGATTATGAGTTATTATTAGTCTTTTGAGAAGTTCACATCTTATCGACGGCAATGAAACTGAAAAGTTGATAGTGCCAGTAGAATGAACTGATTGATTATGACATGACGACATTGTCTTAATTGATGGGAACTCGAGTAGAATTCCCCTAAATGATAAGATGTTGATTATCAAAAGTGATCTGAATAATTCTTGATGGATGACTATATCCTGCATTTAGACTTGAAATTATACCATGAATGGTTGTGAATTAGTCATAGATATTATAATCTTGAAGAACCTAATATGAATTTATTAAAAGATGTTTTTGTTATCTGAAATTTTAGGAAATAATTGCTGGTGAATTATCTAGACTTTCGCCATTAAGGCAAGTTGAATTTGGTATTGATTATATTCTCGGTGCTGCACTTGTGGCATGTGCACTGTACGTCAGCACCATCTGAATTAAAGGAATTACCGTACAACTGAGAGAGTTGTCGGAGAAAGATTTTATTCTTCCAAGCCTGTCATCATGAACAGCTATGGTGTTATCATTCCTTATATTTATAGATTACTGTGAACTGAGTAAATTGACAATCGAAAATGATATCCATAACTCGAAGTGGAAGATTTGTTCGATCATTTACAAGGTTTTTGATCCTCAGCATGGTTATCATCAACTTCGCATCTGCGAAAAAGATTATGTATTCCAATCACTACATCCGGTACTTGTAATGAACATTATGAGTTCCACGTGATGTCGATTGGATTGACTAATACACATGTAGAATTCAAAAATGTGGTAAATCATGTGTGAAGGCTGTAATTTGATAAATTCATGCTCGTGATCATTAAGGACCATTTATTTGTTTATAAGAATAAGAATGAGTTAATAATTATTTATAGATTGCCCTGAATTGGCCGAACGATAAAAATCTGTACTTTGAATATTTAACATGTGATTAATAGATAATGGAATCTATGTTGACTCTTAAAAATTAGAGCACTTTTAAGACTTCGGATTTTACCAAAAAGAAATGGAAATATGTTTTGACAAATATTTTATCAAAGAAATTTTTAAGGGATTATTTCCTTATACACAAATCATTTAACTAAACTCCTGTTTAGGGGTAAATGTTTGTGTATACTTCAAGACAACTTAAGAAGGATTGAGTAGAACCGTTAAACCGTGACTTAAAATTTGAAACGACAATTTTTGCTTTTAACTAAGAAAATTTTGACCAAAGTATAAGCAAAGATTTTTTTTCAAACATTTACGAATCTTATTAATTATTTTCGATAAATCAGCAAAAAAAAATCTAGATAATTAAAGTCAAATTTATTTTAAACATTTTTATTATAATTGGTCGAACTAAGAAATTTAAAATTTTTACGTTTACGTTTCATAAAAATTAACTAATTATTATTTAATTACTTGTAATAATTATCGACGCTTTAAACGTCGGATTGAGTAAAACGGATAAAAATGATAGTTGAGACGAAACTAAAACATAGAAAATATGAAGAAAGAATATCTGAGTGAATTGTGGACATGATATTTATATCATCAGGAGAGGTGAATTTAGATACCGACGCATTATGTAAAAAGAATAAAGAACCAATTAGGATGTGTTCCTTAATAATGAAGGTGCAAAATAATTTGCCGAACAATATAAAAATAAACAATGATTGTAAAAAGATAATATAGATAATAAAAAGGGGTTCGCGACTAGTGTGAACCATTAGAATTGAGAAGCCGATGGCATTAAATGTATGAAAAGCCACTTGTGGTTGCCTAAAACATGGAGATTGTGAGATATAGTTATGTTGGAATTTGTAAGTATAAGTATTCTATTTATGTCATTTATGGCTAAAAGTATCTTTGTCTGAAGAAGTTGTACTGATGGCAATTATGAAGGCAGACATCGCCTCATACATTAGTAAACGTCTAGCTATTGCAAAGGTCATCATCTGAATTTGATCCGATTTGGGTCATCGTCGACAGACTGACCAAATCTGCTAATATCATTCCCGTTAATGATAAATGCAAAAGAGTTATGTAAACATAGTGTGCCTGTATCAAGCATCTATATCAAGATCCTCGCTTCGCATCGAATTTCTAGAGATTTGCTCAGAAATCGTTGGGAACGAACCTTGATGAGAGTAATGTTTACCACCCCAAATCGAAGGGACGAGGTAAAATAACAATACAAAACACTAGAAGTCTTGTTTTATGTTTGCATGATTGACCTTTGGCAATAAACCGCATAATTGCTTTCCTTTGGAAAGATTATCATTGATAATTATCATATTAGGAGCGAGATCGAATCTTGTTAGGATCTTAATATTAGAGCATCTGTAAGCAAGAGTTGAGATGAAGACACCCGACATACACCCATTGTGAGTTGGACATGTCTTTTAGGTTTAAGGTTTCCTATGATGGCGAACCTAACCTTACAAAATATCCGACCCGCGAGACCTGAAATGATTGTTGAAATTAGGATTTGATTATTGACTGCCGATAGTGGGCAAGAGATTATGTGAATATGAAAAGTAGATCTTGAAGTGCCAGATCGGTAGCGAAGTTATGCCAAAATTTTTAATCTTGGAGAAATGAACTAATGATCTGACAAATCATGGAATATGAGTCCCCGCTGTATGGGACCATTGAGATGATATGAAAGATTGGTTTGAAAGGCATATAAGCTGGATCTACCCTAGGACTTCAAGAGCTGCGTGAATTATGTTTCGTATATCGAACTTGATGGAATATCTATCAAGTGAAAATCTGAATTCTTCTTAATAAAGCTTAGATCGGCGAAAAGTTGCATTCATCAGAAACCCGTGAACATCATGGATAGAGAAAGTAAGTCAACATTTAGCCTGATCTTATTCCCGTAGTTATGTTTAATAAAACTCGCGTATTGTAATGAATTGCACTTGTGAGAAAAGACCGAATGTGGAGGAAATACCCACATGGCTTTAACTCTATAAGAAGCGAGTAGTAAGATGATCTTTGAGGACAAAGATCCTGTTTAGGGGTAAATGCTGTGACAATCCATCAATTTATGGTTGATATTTTATTCTCAATATTTATTTGAAAACATTATTTTAATGTTACAATATGAACTCACTTATTTTTGGGAAGTAATTTGGATTTAAGTCTTGAAGTAGCGTCGACAACGTCTAACCGGAGAATTCTACGTTATGTGCTTACGTTTACGTACACCGTCTTTGGTGACAGTCCGACATTTCAGAAAATAAATTTATTCGTGAATATTATTTTGGAGTTTTAAATTTGTGTTGGTTCATAAACTCACAAATTTACGAGAAGAGACTAAGACATACGATTTTATTTTAACGTCCTTTACGACTAAACCGGAAACCTTAGGATTACGTATTTACGTTTTCGAACTCCGTTTTTGATGAAACAATTTTTATTAGATTCGTTTTGTGCCGTTGATTCATAATTTATAAAAACGTTTTTCGTAAAATGACCCGAGGGCACGTAAATCGAGGAAACTAGAATCGAGGAATACCTGTAAATTAGTGGGATGAGACAAGTATACACTTGCCCCAACCCACTCAAAGGGATGGCTAAACAATGGACACCCCACCTCATGAGGTGTCAAACTTGTAGTAAACAAGTTACACTTGTTAAGCTAACTTAACCAAGCTAGCTACACACCAACAAAAACCACTAGCACTAAACCATTTCCTTTCATTTTTCACATGCAAACCACCATTTTTCTCTCCCTTGCTCTCTATATTTCGTCCCATATCCACCATAAACAACCCCCATTTGATCTTGATTCAACCATAAATCATATGTATAATTTACATATGATGAAAACCCATTGAAGTTATGAAGATTGGAGGTGATCTTAACATGTAAAAAGGAGTTTTCAAGGGAGTTTGGGGCTGATTTCTCAAGGAGTTTTCATGAAGAACAAGGGCTGATTTTTGGATGAATCTACAAATACTTGGTGATCCTAGAAGTGGTGTTGATATCTCATAAGATTGGTTACCCAAAACCATGTCTTGTTCATCCAAAAGCTCATCATTTCATCACTTTGGTGGTATAAAGATTGTTCTCCCCATCCTCTTGTTATTTTGATTATGTAATCATGTATTTTATTTCTTATTGTATATGTATATGATGAATGATGATTAAAAGTGTTGTGTGGGGATTTATTGTTGATAAACATGCTTAAAAGATGAAAAACTATAAGAAATAAGGTTAAAATCTTGTTTAAATTTGTTGGCTGTATAAAACAGTAAAGAATCAAATGATGAACTGATAAAAATGGCATAGATTAATGAATTTACAGTAAGCTATGGGTCTTGTACATATGTGAGAGTTTGCCATGCAATAGAATCATTGTAATGAGTGAGATATGGTCAAAACAAGTTTAAAGTACAAATCTGAGTTCACTGTTTTGGACGATTTTTAGAAAATACTTAGAGGATGATTCAACAGTAGCTATAGGAGAGTTAAATGGAGAAAATATCATGTAGTTTATGTGATAAAAATTTGAGCTTCTATCTCCATATAGAACTCTAGATATGGCAGTTTTGGTGAAGATGAAAATAAAAATCAGATTTTGGAAATTAAAGTATAATACTATTATATAAGCACTCAAAATTAAATAGTATAAAATATAAATTAAAACCCACTAACTTATATAATACATTTATATAAATATGTGCAATGGTAAATAAGTGGAAATTTTATAAAAATGGTAATTTGTTAAGTTTTATAAGTTATAAAAACTATAAACATGATTCTTACGACTTTTTCGGCTATTACCGTAAAATTAACGTTTTTGCTAAATAAAAGTTAGACGGTTGGACCCGTCTAATGTGAACTTTATAAAACTTATATACTGATATATAAAAATGTATAACAAGTAAAACCGATAAAACCCGAACTATAGGGCATACGGACATTAACGAGCTAAGTAAACATATTGGACTAATAATTGGACTAAATAAGTTAAACTCTTATAAAAAGAACTTATTGGGCTTAACCCATTTGGGCCCAACTTGTACAGTTTAAATACTGATAATATAAGTACAAAATGGATTAAAACAAGTTAAAGAACTTATAATAAGTTTATTGGACCTAAAACACGTAAATAGGTAAAACTAGAAAACTAGTATAAAAGTTATCGACACATAACACAAAAATGAGTAAATGAGAATATGTAAACCCACTTGATCATCATATATATAAAATCATCATATGTATACATAATTGTTATTTTTATAAAGTCATTGGACATGAGTCTAAGACGAGTATTATTTGTCTAGGTTTCCGTGATCGAAGCACGTACCGTACATCTGAATTGCCGATAACCCGCCTTCCCATATCAACGTGAGTTCACAGCCTCGCACTCTTTTAAATGTTTTTATAAATGTTTTATAAACCCGAGAGGGAGATAACATGTTAGTTTTTATAAAATAGGACACCATTTGTCCCGATTGTTTGTTTACTGATTTGGACCCGAATGATTGTATGACCCGATTGTATGACCCGATAAATGATTAAAGGACCCGATAGATGAAATCAAATGGATTATTAAAGTTAGGTTATGTCACTGAATGTCCCATTAGCATGAATTGTGAACTACCGGTATTTGGTAGACGCTTATGCATATAATAGTACTATTTGGGGACGATCACCCCAGTTCGCGCCTTGACGGTTGATCCCCGTCGTGCCACATTGATTGGTAAGCGAATTTATGTATGAGAAGATTTCCATAGCGTGACCTTTGTGACGACACACTACTTTAGATGGGCAAATTGAGTATCGGGTTAGCTACCCGTTGTTTGGTTAGTAAGGTAACAATGTCATGCGGCTTATAATAATCCGATTAACGAAATACTACTAGACGCTCCGAATTACGATGTATTGTCTGACTAGCAATACAGGGTCATACTATTGATATTATGTTTGTGTTTTGGTTTTCATAACCATATTCATATAACGGTTTTTGTTTAACTTTATACAACGTCGTAAGACGTATTGTATGATGTTTTTACGACATTGGCTCGTATAATGATTTTTAAGGCAAATGCCTATATTATGATTTTCGATAAAGATTTGTATAAAATGACTTTGGCTATTTTATGGCCTATTAAAATGATTTGTACAAAATGATTATCAGTAATAATTTTATACTGATATTATATTGATGGATTTTATTAAACTCTATGAATTCACTCGGCGTTATCGCTGACCTTTTCTTTTAACATGTTTTATCTCAGGTACTTGAAGGTAATTCTCGGGAAGACGACAAGAATTCATGGCCCGCACTTAAACAATATTTTCCATTCAAATACTTTGTAAAACTTTGTATGAAATATAATGACTTGGGACCGATGTAACTTTGATATTTATGAATGGAAATGATTTATTATTAAACGACGCGATTTTTATGCGTTGTCTATGATGTGAGTAATGTGCTATCCCGTAACACCAACGAGTCTTCCGCTGTATTGAGCTTTATAAATTTGGGGGTGTTACAATTATTTGTCTAGGTTTCCGTGATTGAAGCACGTACCGTACATCCGAATTGCCGATAACCCGCTTTCCCACATCAACGTGAGTTCATAGCCTCACACTCTTTTAAATGTTTTTATGAAATGTTTTATAAACCCGCGAGGGAGATAACATGTTAGTTTTGATAAAATAGGACATCATTTGTCCCGATTGTTTGTTTATTGATTTGGACCCGAATGATTGTATGACCTGATGAATGAATATATGACCCGATAGATGAAATGAAATGGATTATTAATGTTAGGTTATATCACTAAAAGTCCCATTAGCATGAATTGTGAACTACCGGGATTTGGTAGACGCTTACGCATATAATAATACTATTTGGGGACGATCACCCCAGTTTGCGCCTTGACGGTTGATCCCCGTCGTGCCACATTGATTGGTAAGCGAATTTATGTATGAGAAGATTTACACAAGCGTGATTATTGTGACGACACGCTAATTTAGATGGGCAAATTGAGTTTCGGGT
Organism: Glebionis coronaria; assembly: GCA_025667525.1. Lineage (NCBI taxonomy): Eukaryota > Viridiplantae > Streptophyta > Magnoliopsida > Asterales > Asteraceae > Glebionis > Glebionis coronaria. The sequence continues at coordinate 107,412,836 of CM046882.1, forward strand.
TAGCTACCCGTTGTTTATTGTAGTAAGGTAACAATGTCATGCGGCTTATAATAATCCAAAATAACGAAATACTGCTATACGCACCGAATTACGATGTATTGCCTGACTAGCAATACGGGGTCATATTATTGATATTATGTTTGTGTTTTGGTTTTACGTAACCATACTCGTATAACGGTTTTTATTTAACTCTACACGACGTTATTAAACGTATTGTATGATATTTTTACGACATTGGTTCGTATAATGGTTTTGAAGGCGAAAGCCTATATTATGATTTTTAATAAGGATTTGTATAAAATGACTTTGGTATTTTATAGCCTATTACAAAGATTTGTACAAAATGATTTTTGGTAATAATTATATACCGACGATATATTGATGGATTTTAGTAAACTCTATGAATTCACTCGGCATTATCGCTGACCTTTTCTTTTAACATGTTTTATCTCAGGTACTTGAAGGTAATTCTCGGGAAGACAACAAGAATTCATGGCCCGCACTTAAATAATATTTCCATTCAAATGCTTTGTAAAACCTGTATGAAATAAAATGACTTGGGACCTATGTAACTTTGATATTTATAATTAAATGCTTTATTATTAAACGACGCGATTTTTATGCGTTGTCTATGATGTGAGTAATGTGCTATCCCGTAACACCAACGAGTCTTCCGCTATATTGAATTGAGTAAATTTGGGGGTGTTACAGTTTGGTACCAGAGCTCTCGTTATAGAGAACGAAAGATTTTTAAAACCAAGGTTTTGAATAAAACATTTCAAAATATTTTAACTATAACCATTTTTCACAAAATGTGTAAATTTTTTTTGACTATAACGGTGCCGAAGAATTTCCGATTTACCGACAAGGCCAGACTAAGAAGTGTTATTTTAATATATATATATAACTTGGAATATATATATATATATATATATATATATATATATATATATATATATATATATATATATATATATATATATATATATATATATATATATATATATATATATATATATATATATATATATATATATATATATATATATATATATATATATATATATATATATATATATATATATATATATATATATATATATATATATATATATATATATATATATGATGTAATTTTATTACATGAATGTTTGATGATTATTTTGATATTTATACGAGGTATTTATACGACGTAGATTGTCACAAGAAACCCTAACTTCCCTAGCAAATCAATCGAAGCTATTCTCGTAGGAATTATAGCTATCCTAGATCTAAACCAAGTTGTGGATATTTATGATCCCAACAAATGGTTGACATTCGTAGAAATGTTGATATTATTTGATTGTGATATTAAAGAAGAATTGGCGAAATTAAATCTGATATCGATGTCATGACGATCTTTCCTTATAGAGTGGAGTTTGACAAAACGTTACCACCTAGAAAGATGTCATCTGATTCGGCGTTACCCAATTCTTAAATTGAAATCGAAAGGGTGAATGTTGCACTTGAGGCTGTCATTGGAACCATTACCCAAAAGCCTAATGCCACTAGTACCTTTCCGAGAAGTCTAATTGAATGTATGAGTCATCTCATACTAGTGACTCATTTGATAACTATTGTTGAAAGAGCTATAGGATTGGAAATTAAGTGTTGATCATATCGAGATTTTATTGCCCTATTAAGGTCTAAGAATAAGGTTGAAAGTATTGTAGAATGATGTAGGATATCGCATTGAGTATGATTTGGTTGAAACTTGAATTAAAGTAAAATTTAACTTGTATGGAATAAGAAATTGTTAAGAGGAAGTCGTTAAGCCCTGTGATTGAATTATAAGGTTTTAATTGATTGTTGATTCGTGTTAAGTGTTATTCTTAGGCCATTGTCCACTGACGAGGATGCCCAGTGTCCAAGAAATAAATTAAAGAAATCTTCTTCTGAATAGGGACCGATGGATCTTTCGGGACATGTGGAACACCTAATGATTCTTGTAGATTAGTATTCATTGTGGTATCTTTTAACAATCTCTAACTTAACTGAGACATCAGTTGGTAGGATGAGTTCTTGGAATTGTATGACATAGTGACACGTAATGTGCTACGGTACAATTTTGACTTGTTTGTGATTAATGAAAAGACTACCTTTGATTGCTAATTCCTACATGTATCAATGTTATCTATCTTTTCTTGCTCGTTCCTAATGCTCGCATTAGTGATGCAACCATTGAACAAGTACTCATCTCGAATTGAGTTACGTTGTGGATTATTCTTTTTGAGTACCATCGAGGTCAAGCACCTCATGATTAATTGGCTAAGCTCATTTCCTATCATATTGTAGTTAGTTCTTAGTGAACAACTTTTCATCACTCTTTTGCAGATCACTCATTGTTTTTATAAGATAAAACAGTATCCCTTGAGAAAAATTGAATTTCATCACTATAAGGATTATTCAAAGTGATATTTATAAGTGATTGTTATCGAAATGAAGTTGTTTATAAAACACCTTGGAAAACTTAATTGTTTTCATAACAAAGAAAATCTTTGTAAATTTATTTTTGATTCTTATTTAAGAATTAAGCATGAAAATGTTTTTATTATAAACATGATGATAAAATTTGACGAACTGAGTATTGCATCGTTAATCTTGAAATTGTATATAGTTGCGCGCCTACATACAATTTAGAATGGACCATGCAAGGCAGATTAGTAGTCATCATAAAACTAATGAATAAACACTACATTTTCTTTAAAGATTGTGAAAGATTAAATTTTATGAGATCTGCAAGAAGTGAAAATAGGGACATAGTGTTAGGGACACCTACATATGTGCCTGTAGCATCTATTCTTCTGAGTCGAATTTTCTCATCTGTGGAAATTGTCTTATTTGACAATTGACAATTCTTTCTTGTCCAATTCTCCCGTGGCGAGATTCTTAGGAAAAGTATATGATTACCGAGTGTTGATACCCGACAGGATGTATCGACGTTCCTATCATTTCTTTTGATTTGATTTCATTTGAATGACCTGGGTAACGATCCAAGGAGCTTTCGAATGCGTGCTCAAATTATGAAAACATGGGATATATTCATATTCGTTAAATGTTTTCGTCTGTATCTGATTTGAAATTCTCTCCCGTAGATTATGCGTTGACATTACTCTTTTGATGATAGTTGTGTCTCCATAGATCCTTGAATTTGTGAAAGATTATGAGTTATTATTAGTCTTTTGAGAAGTTCACATCTTATCAACGACAATGAAACTGGAAAGTTAATAGTGCTAGTAGAATGGATTGATTGATTATGACATGACGACATTTTCTTAATTAATGGGAACTCGAGTAGAATTCCCCTAAATGATAAGATGTTGATTATCAAAAGTGATCTAAATAATTCTTGATGGATGACCATATCCTGCATTTAGACTTGAAATTATACCGTGAATGGTTGTGAATTAGTCATAGATATTATAATCAAGAAAGAACTTAAAAGTGAATGTATTAAAAGATGTTTCTTTTATCTGAAACTTTAAGAGGTATTTATTGGTAAATTACCAAGACTTTCGCCATTAAGGCAAGTTGAATTTTGTATTGATTATATTCTCGGTGCTGCACCTGTGGCGTGTGCACTGTACGTCAGCACCATCTGAATTAAAAGAATTACCGTACAATTGAGAGAGTTGTCGGAGAAAGATTTTATTCTACCAAGCTCGTCATTATGAAGAGATATGGTATTATTATTCCTTATATTTATTTATTTACCGTGAACTAAGTAATTTGACGATTAAAATCTATATCCACTACCCAAGATGATAGATTGTTCGATCATTTACAAGGTTCTAGCGTTTATTCAGGAATTTGACTCACAGCATGGTTATCATCAACTTCGCATCCGCGAACAAGATTATCTATTCCAATCACTACATCCAGAACTTGTAATGAACATTATGAGTTTCACGTGATGTCGTTTGGATTGACCAATGCACATGTAGAATTCATAAATTTGGTGAATCACGTGTGTACGCTGTAACTTGATAAATTCATGCTCGTGATCATTAAGGACCATCTGTTTGTTTATAAGAATAAGAATGAGTTAATAATTATTTATAGATTGCCCTGAATTGGCCGAACAATGAAAACCTGTACCTTGGATAATTAACATGAGATTTAAGACTAAATCCTTTACATTATTGACCGTGTGATTAATAAGATAATGAAATCTATAATGACTTTTCAAAGATTAGAGCCATTAAGGCTTTGGGTTTTACTAAAAAGAAAATGGAAATATGTTTTGACAGATATTTTATTAAAGGATTTTTAAGGGATTATTCCCTTATACACAAATCATTTAACTAAACTCCTGTTTAGGGGTAAATGTTTGTGTATACCTCAAGACAACCTAAGAGGGATTGAGGAAACCTTTTAAACCATGACTTGAAATTTGAAACGATAATTTTTTCTTTTCAACTAAGAAAATTTTTACCAAAGAATAAACGAAGGTTTTCGAACATTTACGGATCTTACTAGTTATTTCTGATAAATCAACAAAAATTTTGTTAATAAAATTCAAATTTATTTTGAACATTTTTATATAATTGGACAAACTGAGAAAATTTAAAAACTTTTTGCGTTTACGTTTCATAAAAATTAAATATTTATTATTTAATTACTTGTAGTAATTATTGACGCTTTAAACGTCAGATTGAGCGAAACTGATAAAAACAATAGTTGAGATAGAACTAAGACTTAGAAAATGTGAAGAAAGAATTTTCGAATAAATACGGTCATGATATTTATTCCATCTAGGAAAGTGAACGTAATTACTGACACAATATATAGGAAGGATAAAGAACCAATTAGGACATGTTCCTTAATAATGAAGGTGCAAAATAAATTGCCGAACAATATAAATATAAACAATGCTTGTAAGAAGGATAATATAGATAATAAAAAGGGGTTCGCGGCTAATGTGAACCATTAGAATTGAGAAGCCGATGGCGTTAAATGATTAAAAGGCCACTTGTGGTTGTCTAAATATGGAGGAATGTGAGATATAGTTATGTTGGAATCTTGTAAGTATAAGTATTTTATTCATGACATTTATGATTTAATGTATTTTATCTGAAGAAGTTGCACTAATGGCAAATTATGAAGGCAGACATTGCCTCATACATAAGTAAACGTCTAGCTATTGAAAAGGTCATCATCTGAATTTGATTTGATTTGGGTAATCGTCGACAGACTGACCAAATCTACTAATATTATTCCCGTTAATGATAAATTCTTGATGAAGAAATCGACTCTTTGTATTTAAAGGAGTTGTGTAAACATGGTGTGCCTGTATCGATCATCTCTATCAAGATCCTCGCTTCGCATCGAATTTCTAGAGATTTGCTCATAAGTCATTGAGAACGAATCTTGATGAGAATACTGTGTACCACCCCAATCGAAGGGACGAGGTAAAGTAACGATACAAAATACTATAAGTGATGTTTTATGTTTGAATGATTGACCTTTAGTAATAACTGTAAAATCCTTTTCCTTTGGAGAGATTATCATTGATAATTATCGTATTAGGATCAAGATCAAATCTTGTGAGGATATATATTAGAGCATCTGTAAGCAGGAGTTGGGATGAAGACACCCGACATACACCCATTGTGAGTTGGACATGTCTTTTAGGTTTAAGGTTTCCTATGATGGCGAACCTAACCTTTCAAAAGTACCTGACCCGTGAAACCTGAAATGGTTGTTGAAATTAGGATCTGATTATTGACTACCGGTAGTGGGCAGGAGGTTATGTGAATATGAAATGTAGATCTTGAAGTGCCAGATGGGTAGCGAAGTTATGCCAAAAATTTTAACCATGAAAAAATAATTGATGATCTGAAAGATCATGGGATATAAGTCCCCGTTGTATGGGACCATTGAGATGATGTAAAAGATTGGTTTGAAAGGCATATAAGCTGGATCTACCCTAGGACTTCAAGAGCTGCGTGAATTATGTTTCGTATATCGAACTTGATAAAATGTCTATCAAGTGAGAATCTGATCACTTCTTAATGAAGTTAAGATCGGTGAAAAGTTGCATTCATCAAAACCCGCTAACATCATGGATAGAGAAAGTAAGTCAACATTAAGCCTGATCTTATTCCCGTAGTTATGTTTGATGAAACTCGCGTATTGTAATGAATTACACTTGTGAGGAAAGACCGAATGTGGAGGAAATACCCACATGGCTTTAACTCTATAAGAAGCGAGTAGTAAGATAAGATGATCTTTGAGGACAAAGATCATGTTTAGGGGTAAATGTTGTGACAATCCGTCAATTTATGGTTGATATTTTATTCTCAAATATTATTTAAAAACATTATTTTAATGTTATATTATGAACTCACTTATTTTTTTGGGAAGAAATTTGGATTTACGTCTTGAAGTAGCATCGACTACGTCTAAGCCGGAGGATTCTACGTTACGTGCTTACGTTTACATACACCGTTTTGGTGACAGTCTGTAACATTCGTCAAATTTCCATCTTAATTTATTCATGTAGTACGAGTATTTTAACTGTTTACCGACTAGTTGTCGACATGAACGTGTTAATCATTTTGCTTTGCGGACAAAGCCCTTTTTAGGGAGAGCATATGTAACATCTCGAGTATTCGCGAGTATTAAGTTGAATGCAATGCACAAGTTTGTGAGCGTTTTATGTTTTGCCGTACGTTTATTTGATATATTTACTAGATTACGTGAGTCTCGCACGATTGCTTTGTTTTGGGATCGTATGTTAAACGGTTTTGGTGTCGGGATTATTCAGTCGCGTCTAAATTTAAACATTGTGAACCGAGTCGAGTTGTATAAGTTGTCACAGCATGTATGCACATAATTAAGTATAAACCTTCATTTATATTACCAAGCTTGCCTTACAAGAGTCTCAAAAATCAGTCACATGTCTAAACTACATATAAACTTCATAGTTTATTACCTCACTAAAGGACAGCACACATGCCTAGTTTACCCCTTTTGGGTATATCACAAGTTAACATTTTCAGCTTGACACTAACCCTAGACTAACAATACAAGTTTATATACAAACCCAAAGTATTATCCAATGTCCAAATACAAGTTTATCTCAGTCCAAATTACAAACACAAAAATCTGCACAAGTCTTTCAAAATACAACTACTGGGTAGAAGATTTGGTCCAGCCGACCCACACGTCCCGTCCGAACCTGCACAATCGAAAGTCTTCCATCCCGTCCGAACCTGCAAATCGAACACAGCATCCCTTTGTGAGTCTTTCGTCTTTTCGTCTTTCCCTTATGAAGTCCTAGATGTGCTTGTTTTGTACGAACCTGCGAATAAACGAATCAATGTGTTAGTCATTGAAATGGTCTTAATCTTTTTACTAAAAACTGAAATTGTTAAACTTTAATAGCTAATACTTGAAACATGTTTATGATTTTACTATTCTGTCAACCAAACCGAGACCCGATTTAGAACCAAACCGAGACCCATGTCCAACCAAATCAAGACCACAATCAAGAACCAAACCGAGACCCATGTCCAACCAAACCGAGACCCAATCAAGAACCAAACCGAGAATCAAATCAAACCAACCAAGTTCTACTTTCTGCCAAAACTATCAACAATCATTACCATCTAAATCAAATGTCTTAACCATTTGTTATTTTTCAGAAACATCCTAAAAACCATTAATCTTGCCACGGGTATAAAACCCCCAATTCAAATCGAAACCCTAATTATTTAAAAACCTTTTTAAACATCTAATTAACATTTGCCACATTTCAGAAACATCACATAAACATGAGTAACAGTCGAATATGAAAAACCCCCAATTTTATGAAAACCCTAGATTGAATTTTTATTAATTAAAACGTTAATTAAACCTAATCTAAACCCAAACCCCATATTTAATTTAATTGAAAATGAGTTATGCAAAAACCCCCAATTAACCGAAACCCTAATTTTTATAAATCGATTTTATATTGAAATTAGTTTGATTTTATAACAGAAAACATCAATTAATTGTGTTTAAACCCGAGTTTGATAAAAACCCCCAAATATTTCAAAACCCTAAATTCGTTTGTTTTAAATCCGAGAATCATATGATTCACAACAACTTTATATAAGTCAATCAAACCCACTGATATTTATTAAATCAAAAATCAATTAATCTTTTTAAAAGAAAACAAGGAGAACAAACTTATCTTGGTTCTTGGCTATTGATTCGCGTAACCACAAGGATGAACACATCAGAAAACCAAATCGGTTTGATGTGGGGATTAAACCCCACATCTCACGCGATCTAAACACTCAGACCACCCTTATATGATTGTTGTACCTCAAACTGATTAGCTATTAGCCATGGAAAAAGGATTTAACCGATCTAGATTCAAGAGAGAGAGAGTTTGGGGCGGTGGAGATAATATCGAGGGAGGAGAGAGAGTTAACTCTCTGTTATGGGAGTTGTGTGTGTTTACACGCATATCTACTCCTTCCGTCCTTGTTTATTCCGCCAGTGGACCGGGCCGGGTCTAATGACCTTGGGCCGGTTGGTGTGTAAAGGTTTTGGACCCCTTTTGGGCCTTGTATGTTTGTTTAGTTTGGTTATAAGCCCAAAACGAATTTTTGTAAATTTAAGTTATAATTTAACCCGTGAAACCCGACCATTTAATAAACCGACTTTTATTTATCGTACTTTTCCGTAAATCGTACTTTTCATAAACGTATGGTTTCGTCAAGCACAACTAGGGTGTCGTGTCCTTATTTATATAATTTTTCGTATCGTAACTCGATTCACACAATTAATTAGGTCGCGGCTAGCGTAACCATACTCTCGAGCTATTTTATCTTCGTTCTCTTGCTGAATTAACGAGGTGAGTTTATAGCCCCATACTTTACTATTTTCACTGCTTTTTGGGGTGAGACATTGCTTGATTTTAACGTGTGAACACAAGTGCATTTACTGATTTATATATTAGTCTAAGTCCCACTAAAAACCCAGTTGCTTTGGCCCGTGAATCGTGAACCGTTAATTACTTTGTGTAAGCGCGAATGTAATGGATAGATCTATCGGGATTGACGTCCCTGTCTGTCTTGTCCAACAAGGGGACAAGCGGGCACAGTTTCATTTGAGTCTGAGATAGGATGTCGTGGGTTTAGGCATCTAGTTTGGGCTACATTTATATGATTATACTGCCGGTGTTGTTAACGCTTCGGTGTCACGAGCTTAGACTGTAATAAATACTTTTGGGATGACTTTGTATCTGTTATATTGTCATCACATTTGGGAAAATCTTGTGGTTCATTTAAACATTTCCACTTAACTAAACCTATGAACTCACCAACTTTATGTTGACACTTTAGCAATGTTTTTCTCAGGTATTAAGAAGGAAGATGCTAAATGAGGTCTCATGCATTGCCGTCACTTCTTTGAAACAACGATCATTTGTACCATTTGAGAAAACTATGTTTTGTAACCGTATTCAGTTTATGCTTCCGCACTTTGTTAAAACTATTTATTTTATTAATTACAAGTGATCTATTTTTCCGAACGTCTCATTTAGAGGTCGTTCTTTGTGACTATGTGCGTATGATAATCATGACGTCACCACTCCCTTGTCGCCGGTATACTCTGATATTTTGGGAGTGTGACAGATTGGTATCAGAGCCATAGTTATAGAGAACTAGGTTGCATTTAGTAACTCTAGACTATAACTGCTCTATGTTTAATCGATTATCATACAGATAGTAAGTATTAAGTATATGTAGATACATAAGTAATAAATGGGATACATGTGAATTAACAATTACGAGGTATATTTACATGGGTTACATGTGCAACAACAAAATCTGAATTATGTTATATGGGATACATGTGGATTCAACAATGATTGCTATGTTATGTTAATGTCCCTTTTTACGGACTAATTTTATAAGATATTTACACACATTTATTTTGTTTATGATTACAGCGATGTCTTCATCCGATGATTCCACGTCTACAGGAGCGTACTACAACCGTAGTTCACAGTCGACCATCAGTTCATCAGTAGGACTACCTAGGGGATCGCCGTCAGGATATCCGTGGTACCGGATGGTTTCAGATGACGATACAGAGAGAGAGACTGAGGAGGTTCGTCATTCACCGATCCGTATTCCTGATGCATCAGCTGACGATGTGCTTAGCCTAGAAGGCGGAGGAGAGGATGACTTAGACACTGACGTGGTGCAGTCACCAGGTCAGACATCAGTGACTGGAGATGAGACGGTAGAGGAGACAGAGGATGATGAGATGGAGTTTACAGATGGGGAAGGAGAGCCTATGGAGGTCACAGACACTGAGGACCCTCCTACTGCATATGCCGCTACTCCTGAGGTTTCCCTAGCACACATCTCCTCATCTTCATCTGAAGACGAAGGAGAAAGGACTGCTATTCCTGCTCCAGCACCTGGTACTCTACCTTTCTACTATGTGAGACGACGTCTTCGGGGGAGAGCTGCTCGACCACCACTTTCACCTTACCGACCCCTCATACCTTTCACTGCCACTGACAGGCATGCAGCCCGCACACCTGCCAGTTCTGTCCCAGAGACACCATTACTACTACCACCACCAGAGACTGTACCTGCAGTGTACCAGGAGATGCTTACTGACGCTGGTATCTCTACAGGACCGAGAGCTACGACTCCTCTTCCTAGGAGAGCTACGTCGACGGTGGTGATGCTTGGGGCGGCAGATGGGTGTGTGACGACATGGTTGAACAGGTTGGAGGATGTTGTAGAGGCGTTAGGTGAAGAGTATAACGAAGTGCAGGATAAGTTGGAGGCACTGGCAAAGAAGAGTCCAGTTAGGGATGAGACAGTGTTGACAGTATGTGTGACCCGTCTACGAGGACAGCTTCTTACTGTTCTTGATCAGATGGAATCCATGCCGAACGCTCGTCTTGAGGAGATTGAGAGCCTGATGACCCATTGGGGAGTAGAGCCATTGGTGGAGACAGGCGGACTAGAGGCACCAGTGGATGACCCTGTTGCAGATTTGGATAAGAGGTTTAGAGCCGCTTGTCATGATACCGATGTTAGACTGAGAGATTCCCAGGCTCGTGAGCTCGTGGTTGAGAGGAGGTTAGCAGAGTTGGAGAAGGAGCTTCATCAGCGCCGTGAGGGCACTAGTTAGATTTATCTTGTACCATCGACCTATCCCTGTATGACCACTAAGCTTTGAAGTTTGTCTTAGCTAGTTGGTATTTTATTTTCTTTTATTATGTTATGACAAACTATGATGTACTATCAAACGGTTCCATGAATGATATTATGAGTTGCAAAAATTGTGAGATCATTATATATTGTGTATTATATCCTGGAGCATTTCATAATTGTGTTGTGTGTGCCATGCATGTTATGTCTGGCAAAAACTCATTATCCTATTACCTTGTTAGATTATGGCGCCAGTTAGAAGATCCGAAACGCAGAATCCACCAGCCGCTACCGGTGGAATTGACACCGTCATGCTAAGCCAAATGATAGCCGAACGAGTGGCCGAGGCACTCGCGACCGCTGAAGCAAATCGTACAGCTAGCACACAGGAGGAGACCAACCAAGGAGCTACTAATGCTATTGCACAGACTTGTACCTACAAGGAATTTCGTGCAGTTACGCAAGTAAGTTTCCGCGGTACTGAAGGAGCAGTAGGATTAACCAGATGGTTTGAGAAGCTAGAATCCCAATTTGGGATTAGCAATGTCGCTGAAGCCGACAAGGTGAAGTTTGCGTCAAGCACGTTAGTGGATGGTGCTTTGACTTGGTGGAACGTCTATGCTCGTGCAGTGACCATTGACGTTGCCCAAGCGACGCCCTGGAGTGAATTTAAAGCTATGTTTGTAAGGAAATACTGCCCACGAAATGAAGTCAAGCAGATGGAAGTTGAGCTGTGGAACCTGAAGGTCAAGGGTACTGCTCTTACTGCTTACAATCAGCGCTTTCAAGAGCTGATCTTGTTATGTCCTGAAATGGTGCCCAACGATGACCGATTGTTGGAGCGATACATTGAAGGACTACCTTTGAGCATCAAAGGGAATGTGACTTCATCCAAGCCGACTGATTTGCACGAGGCAATCGACATGGCTCAGAGTCTGATGTACCAAGTGGTACAGGAGTTGGGAGAAAATACTGGGGATAAAAGAAAGTGGTCTGGCAATCACTACAACAACAATACCAACAACAGCAACAACCCAAACAACTACAACCAGAACAAACGAAAAGAAGTAGCAAGAGTGTTCACTGCTGGACAAGGAAATACTGGGAACTACGCTGGAAGACTTCCTTTCTGCGGAAAATGTGGCCGACACCACGAAGGAGCATGTCCCCCTACGTGCTACAATTGTGGGAAGGCGGGACATAAGGCAAAGGAATGTCGAGCACCACCTCGTTCTACTACTCAAAGAGGACCTGGAACGCAAGGTGGCCAAGGAGCAAATGTCACTTGCTTTGGATGTGGAGAGAAAGGTCACTACAAGAACAAATGTCCAAGCAGTGGGAACCAAGGTCGTAGTAACCAGATTCGAGGGAATCAAAATCAGAACCAAGGGAACCAGAAGCAGAATCAAGGGAACCGAGGAGGGAATAACCGAGCCACAACTAGTACTCCTGGAGGATTCACGGCACCTAGCAAAGTGTATCATCTCTGTGCTGAAGCTGCAGTACAAGACAACAATGTTGTGACTGGTACGTTTCTAGTCAATAACAACTATGCTTCAGTACTATTTGATTCTGGTGCGGATAGGAGTTTTGTGTCGTCTATATTTAGTGAACGCCTAAATGTTACCCCTACTGCGTTAGACGTTAAGTATAATGTAGAATTAGCCGATGGGAAGTCAGTAACCACCGACGTTATTCTGAAAGGATGTAGTGTAAGGCTACAAGGTCGTTCGTTTAGTATCGACCTACTCCCTATAGAATTGGGAAGTTTTGACGTCATCATTGGAATGGATTGGATGTCGAAGCATCACGCGGAGATTGTATGTCATGAGAAGTGTGTCCGTGTTCCTTATGGAAACGACGTACTCATCATACAAGGCGAAAGAAGTGGAGTGAAGAATGGATCAAGATTGGAAGTCATCTCATGTATCAGGACTCAAAGGTACATTGAGAAGGGATGTCCGGTATTCTTGGTTCAAGTAACACAAAAGGAAGGAGAAGAAGATCGCGAGAAGAAGGTAGAAGATGTACCGATCGTTAGAGACTTTCCGGACGTATTCCCAGAGGATTTACCCGGACTACCACCAGCACGGCAAGTGGAGTTTCACATCGAGCTTACACCAGGAGCCGCGCCTGTTGCTAGAGCCCCATACCGTTTAGCACCGGCCGAGATGACAGAGTTAGCTGAACAGATAAAGGAACTTTCTGACAAAGGTTTCATTAGATCAAGTTCCTCACCTTGGGGAGCGCCGGTCTTATTTGTCAAAAAGAAAGATGGATCCTTTAGAATGTGTATCGATTACCGAGAATTGAATAAGCTGACGATAAAGAACCGCTACCCATTGCCGTGGATTGACGATCTTTTCGACCAATTGCAAGGATCTAGCATATACTCGAAGATCGATTTAAGGTCAGGATATCATCAACTAAGGGTTAGAGAGGAAGACGTTCATAAAACGGCTTTTAGAACCCGGTACGGACACTACGAGTTCCAAGTTATGCCTTTTGGTTTGACAAACGCGAATGCGGTATTCATGGACCTCATGAACCGAGTTTGTAAACCATACTTGGACAAGGTTGTGATTGTATTTATCGATGACATTCTCATCTATTCTCGTAATGAAGAAGAGCACAAGGAACATTTGAAGACCATATTAGAGCTGCTAAGGAAGGAGAAATTATATGCAAAGTTTTCCAAATGTGAGTTTTGGATAAACACAGTGCAATTCCTTGGGCATGTGATCGATAGCAGTGGTATTCACGTTGATCCTGCTAAGATCGAGGCTGTAAAGGATTGGGCGACTCCAACAACACCCACGGAGATCCGTCAATTTTTAGGTCTTGCTGGTTACTATAGGAGATTCATTGAAGGTTTCTCCAAGATAGCTAAACCAATGACGGAATTGACTCAAAAGGATAAGAATTTTGAATGGAAGGAAGATCAAGATTTGGCATTCCAGACGTTGAAGCAGATGTTGTGTGAAGCACCTATACTAGCCCTACCTGAGGGTAATGAAGACTTTGTGGTGTATTGTGATGCATCCATAAAAGGGTTAGGTGCAGTATTGATGCAAAGGACTAAGGTCATAGCTTACGCATCAAGACAACTAAAAGTGCACGAGAAGAACTACACAACTCATGACCTAGAGTTGGGAGCAGTGGTGTTTGCCTTGAAGATTTGGAGACACTACCTTTATGGTACTAAGTGTGTTGTATTCACTGATCATAAGAGTCTACAACATATTTTGAATCAAAAGGAACTCAACATGAGACAACGACGTTGGCTAGAGTTGCTCAGTGATTACGATTGCGAGATCCGTTATCACCCGGGCAAGGCAAATGTCGTGGCCGACGCTTTGAGTCGAAAGGAGAGAGTTCTTAGGGTGAAGGCTTTAATGATGACCATTGACTTAGACCTTCCATCCTTAATTCTCAAGGCTCAGAAAGAAGCAGTCGAGGAAGAAATTCTCAAGACTGAAGATGTTGGAGGAATGATAAAGAAGTTGGAAGCACGTTCGGATGGAACGTTATGTCTTGATAATAGGAGTTGGTTACCATGCCATGGTGACCTACGATCCTTGATTAAGCATGAGTCGCATAAGTCAAAGTACTCCATACATCCGGGATCTGATAAAATGTATCATGATCTGAAGATGTTGTATTGGTGGCCGAACATAAAGGCGGATATTGCTACATACGTTAGCAAGTGTTTGACTTGTGCCAAAGTCAAAGCCGAACATATGAAACCATCAGGATTATTGGTCCAACCCGAACTGCCAGAATGGAAGTGGGAAAGGATCACTATGGATTTCATTACCAAGCTACCAAAGACCGCAGCCGGATTCGACACGATTTGGGTAATCGTCGATCGACTAACCAAATCGGCTCATTTCCTACCCATCAAGGAGACTGATGGAATGGATAAGTTAGCAAGGACGTACTTGGAGGAAGTAGTCACGAAGCACGGTGTGCCTGTGTCTATAATCTCCGACCGAGACAGCCGATTTACTTCGCAGTTTTGGAAGTCACTGCAGAAGGCATTGGGAACGCAGTTGGATATGAGCACTGCGTATCATCCCCAGACTGACGGTCAAAGTGAACGGACCATTCAAACCCTAGAAGATATGCTGAGAGCTTGTGTGATTGACTTTGGAAATAGATGGGATAGACACCTACCTCTGGTGGAGTTCTCATACAACAATAGTTATCACACTAGCATTAAGGCAGCGCCGTTCGAAGCACTGTATGGTAGGAAGTGTCGTTCACCCGTGTGTTGGGCAGAGGTCGGTGAAGCACAACTCACTGGACCTGAGATCATACACGAGACTACTGAGAAGATCTTTAAGATTAAGAGCCGTATGCAAGCCGCAAGAGATCGACAGAAGAGTTATGCTGATATGCGACGCAAACCTCTTGAGTTTGAGGTTGGTAATAAAGTTATGTTGAAGGTCTCACCTTGGAAATGTGTGATTCGCTTTGGAAAGCGTGGAAAGTTAAACCCTCGCTACATTGGACCCTTCAAGATTATAGAGAGGATTGGTCCCGTAGCCTATCGTTTGGAATTACCTCAAGAACTTAGCCGAGTGCATAATGTGTTCCACATTTGCAATTTGAAGAAATGCTTAGCCGACGAGACGCTCGTTATCCCTTTGGAGGAGATTCAACTCGACGACAAACTCAACTTTGTAGAAGAACCCGTAGAAGTTATAGACCGTCAAGTCAAACAACTCAAGCAAAGCCGTATACCTATTGTGAAAATCCGATGGAACGCGCGTAGAGGTCCAGAATATACGTGGGAACGTGAAGATCAATTCAAGAGCAAGTATCCTCATCTTTTCGCTAACCAACCTACTACAACAACGTCTTGATTTCGTGACGAAATCTCTAAAACATGGGAATACTGTGACATTCGTCAAATTTCCATCTTAATTTATTCATGTAGTACGAGTATTTTAACTGTTTACCGACTAGTTGTCGACATGAACGTGTTAATCATTTTGCTTTGCGGACAAAGCCCTTTTTAGGGAGAGCATATGTAACATCTCGAGTATTCGCGAGTATTAAGTTGAATGCAATGCACAAGTTTGTGAGCGTTTTATGTTTTGCCGTACGTTTATTTGATATATTTACTAGATTACGTGAGTCTCGCACGATTGCTTTGTTTTGGGATCATATGTTAAACGGTTTTGGTGTCGGGATTATTCAGTCGCGTCTAAATTTAAACATTGTGAACCGAGTCGAGTTGTATAAGTTGTCACAGCATGTATGCACATAATTAAGTATAAACCTTCATTTATATTACCAAGCTTGCCTTACAAGAGTCTCAAAAATCAGTCACATGTCTAAACTACATATAAACTTCATAGTTTATTACCTCACTAAAGGACAGCACACATGCCTAGTTTACCCCTTTTGGGTATATCACAAGTTAACATTTTCAGCTTGACACTAACCCTAGACTAACAATACAAGTTTATATACAAACCCAAAGTATTATCCAATGTCCAAATACAAGTTTATCTCAGTCCAAATTACAAACACAAAAATCTGCACAAGTCTTTCAAAATACAACTCTTGGGTAGAAGATTTGGTCCAGCCGACCCACACGTCCCGTCCGAACCTGCACAACTGAAAGTCTTCCATCCCGTCCGAACCTGCAAACCGAACACAGCATCCCTTTGTGAGTCTTTCGTCTTTTCGTCTTTCCCTTATGAAGTCCTAGATGTGCTTGTTTTGTACGAACCTGCGAATAAACGAATCAATGTGTTAGTCATTGAAATGGTCTTAATCTTTTTACTAAAAACTGAAATTGTTAAACTTTAATAGCTAATACTTGAAACATGTTTATGATTTTACTATTCTGTCAACCAAACCGAGACCCGATTTAGAACCAAACCGAGACCCATGTCCAACCAAATCAAGACCACAATCAAGAACCAAACCGAGACCCATGTCCAACCAAACCGAGACCCAATCAAGAACCAAACCGAGAATCAAATCAAACCAACCAAGTTCTACTTTCTGCCAAAACTATCAACAATCATTACCATCTAAATCAAATGTCTTAACCATTTGTTATTTTTCAGAAACATCCTAAAAACCATTAATCTTGCCGCGGGTATAAAACCCCCAATTCAAATCGAAACCCTAATTATTTAAAAACCTTTTTAAACATCTAATTAACATTTGCCACATTTCAGAAACATCACATAAACATGAGTAACAGTCGAATATGAAAAACCCCCAATTTTATGAAAACCCTAGATTGAATTTTTATTAATTAAAACGTTAATTAAACCTAATCTAAACCCAAACCCCATATTTAATTTAATTGAAAATGAGTTATGCAAAAACCCCCAATTAACCGAAACCCTAATTTTTATAAATCGATTTTATATTGAAATTAGTTTGATTTTATAACAGAAAACATCAATTAATTGTGTTTAAACCCGAGTTTGATAAAAACCCCCAAATATTTCAAAACCCTAAATTCGTTTGTTTTAAATCCGAGAATCATATGATTCACAACAACTTTATATAAGTCAATCAAACCCACTGATATTTATTAAATCAAAAATCAATTAATCTTTTTAAAAGAAAACAAGGAGAACAAACTTATCTTGGTTCTTGGCTATTGATTCGCGTAACCACAAGGATGAACACATCAGAAAACCAAATCGGTTTGATGTGGGGATTAAACCCCACATCTCACGCGATCTAAACACTCAGACCACCCTTATATGATTGTTGTACCTCAAACTGATTAGCTATTAGCCATGGAAAAAGGATTTAACCGATCTAGATTCAAGAGAGAGAGAGTTTGGGGCGGTGGAGATAATATCGAGGGAGGAGAGAGAGTTAACTCTCTGTTATGGGAGTTGTGTGTGTTTACACGCATATCTACTCCTTCCGTCCTTGTTTATTCCGCCAGTGGACCGGGCCGGGTCTAATGACCTTGGGCCGGTTGGTGTGTAAAGGTTTTGGACCCCTTTTGGGCCTTGTATGTTTGTTTAGTTTGGTTATAAGCCCAAAACGAATTTTTGTAAATTTAAGTTATAATTTAACCCGTGAAACCCGACCATTTAATAAACCGACTTTTATTTATCGTACTTTTCCGTAAATCGTACTTTTCATAAACGTATGGTTTCGTCAAGCACAACTAGGGTGTCGTGTCCTTATTTATATAATTTTTCGTATCGTAACTCGATTCTCACAATTAATTAGGTCGCGGCTAGCGTAACCATACTCTCGAGCTATTTTATCTTCGTTCTCTTGCTGAATTAACGAGGTGAGTTTATAGCCCCATACTTTACTATTTTCACTGCTTTTTGGGGTGAGACATTGCTTGATTTTAACGTGTGAACACAAGTGCATTTACTGATTTATATATTAGTCTAAGTCCCACTAAAAACCCAGTTGCTTTGGCCCGTGAATCGTGAACCGTTAATTACTTTGTGTAAGCGCGAATGTAATGGATAGATCTATCGGGATTGACGTCCCTGTCTGTCTTGTCCAACAAGGGGACAAGCGGGCACAGTTTCATTTGAGTCTGAGATAGGATGTCGTGGGTTTAGGCATCTAGTTTGGGCTACATTTATATGATTATACTGCCGGTGTTGTTAACGCTTCGGTGTCACGAGCTTAGACTGTAATAAATACTTTTGGGATGACTTTGTATCTGTTATATTGTCATCACATTTGGGAAAATCTTGTGGTTCATTTAAACATTTCCACTTAACTAAACCTATGAACTCACCAACTTTATGTTGACACTTTAGCAATGTTTTTCTCAGGTATTAAGAAGGAAGATGCTAAATGAGGTCTCATGCATTGCCGTCACTTCTTTGAAACAACGATCATTTGTACCATTTGAGAAAACTATGTTTTGTAACCGTATTCAGTTTATGCTTCCGCACATTGTTAAAACTATTTATTTTATTAATTACAAGTGATCTATTTTTCCGAACGTCTCATTTAGAGGTCGTTCTTTGTGACTATGTGCGTATGATAATCATGACGTCACCACTCCCTTGTCGCCGGTATACTCTGATATTTTGGGAGTGTGACACAGTCCGACATTTCAGGAAATAAATTTATCCGTGAATATTATTTTGGAATTTTAAATTTGTGTTTGTTCATAAACTCACAAATTTACGAGAAGAGATTAAGACTTACGATTATAATTTAACGTCCTTTACGACTAAATCAGAAACCTTAGGATTACGTATTTACGTTTTTGAACTCCATTTTTTATGAGACAATTTTTATTAGATTCGTTTTGTGCCGTTGATTCATAATTTATAAAAACGTTTTTCGTAAAACGACCCGAGGGCACGCAAATCGAGGAATCTAGAATCAAGGAATACCCGTAAATTAGTGGGATGAGACAAGTAAACACTTATCCCACCCTACACATGGGACGGCCCAAGGTAGCTCCACCTCACCATGAGATGTGGCAAACTAGTAGCTTACAAGTTAACACTTGTTAACTTGTGCTTAATGTGTAAGCTAACACACACCAAAACCAACTAGCCACTTTCATTTCTCATAACTTCTCACACACACTTACATGCAAACATTCTCAACTCTTTCCTCTCCTCCATTCATGCCGTCCGCTATAGCCACCACAACACCATCATCATACAATTTTAACCACAAACTATTGTTATAACTTACATATGTTAATCTCCTTCAAAAGAGATGAAGATTGGTGCAAGTTTTAACATCTAAAAAGGAGTTTTCAAGTGAATTAAGGGCTGATTTCTACATGAAGTTTACAAGTATTGGTGGCCAAGAAGATTGGTGTTGATCTATCACAAGTTTCTCCATCAAAAATCCAAGCCTTGATGAATACCTACACAATCTTGGTGGTATAAAGATTGTTCTTCCCATCCTCTTGTTATTTTGATTATGTAATCATGTATTTTCTTTGTTATTGTATATGTATATGATGATAAAAATGTTGTATGGGGATCAAGTGTTGATAAATATGATTAAAAAGATGAAAAACCATAAGAAACAAGGCTAAAATCTTGCTTAAATTGTTGGCTGTATAAAAACAGTATGTAACCAAGTTATGAACTGATAAAACTGCATGGTGGAATCTATTTACTGTAAATGTTAGATGTCATACACATGTGAGAGTTGGCCATGCAATGGAATCATCAAAATGAGTGAGATATGATCAAAACAAGATTAGTGTACCAATCTTAATAGTCTGTTTTGTAGGGACTGTTAAGGATAGTTAGACATGGAATGAGCAGTAGCTATAACTAACTTATTTGTAGCACATAATATAAAGTTTATGCCATCCAAAAATGAGCTTCTATCTCTTTATAGAACTCAAGATATGATAAAAATGGTGAAGATGAAACTAAAAATCAGATTTTGAAGAATTAATGTTTAAT
Source organism: Glebionis coronaria (assembly GCA_025667525.1). Classification (NCBI taxonomy): domain Eukaryota; kingdom Viridiplantae; phylum Streptophyta; class Magnoliopsida; order Asterales; family Asteraceae; genus Glebionis; species Glebionis coronaria. The sequence continues at coordinate 107,433,456 of CM046882.1, forward strand.
AGTATTATATAAGCACTCAAACTAATATAGTATAAAATGTGAAATTAAAACCCACTAACTTATAAATTTCATTTATATAAATATGTATAAGGTTAAATAAATGGACACTTTATAAAAATGGTAGTTGAATAAGATTTATAAGTTATAAAAACTATAAACATGATTTTTACGACTTTTTCGGCTATTACCGTAAAATTAACGTTTTTCGCCAATTAAAACTTAGACGATCAAACCCGTCTAATATAAAGATTTTAAAAGTCATATACTGATGTATAAGTACCTAATACAAGTAAAAACCGATAAAACCCGAACTATATGACATACGGACATTAACGAGCTAAGTTAGCATAATTGGACTAATAATTTAACTAAATAAGCTAAACACTTATAAAAATTACTTATTGGGCTTAACCCATTTGGGCTCAACATGTAAAGTATAAATACTGATAAGACAAGTATAAAATGGATTAATACAAGTTAATGAACTTATAATCGGCTTTTTGGACCTAAAACATGTAAATAGGTAAAACTAGTAAACTAGTAAAAAGTTACCAATACATAAAAACTAAAATGAGTAAATAAGAATATATAAACCTACTTGATCATCATCGTATATATAAAATCATCATATGTATACATAATTGTTATTTTTATAAAGTCATTGGACAAGAGTCTAAGACGAGTATTATTTGTCTAGGTTTTCGTGATTGAAGCACGTACCGTCCATCCGAATTGCCGATAACCCGCTTTCCCACATCAACGTGAGTTCATAGCCTCGCACTCTTTCAAATGTTTTTATGAAATATTTTATAAACCCGCGAGGGAGATAACATGTTAATTTTGATAAAATAGGACATCATTTGTCCCGATTGTTTGTTTATTGATTTGGACCCGAATGATTGTATGACCTGATGAATGAATATATGACCCGATAGATGAAATGAAATGGATTATTAAAGTTAGGTTATGTCACTAAAAGTCCCATTAGCATGAATTATGAACTACCGGGATTTGGTAGACGCTTATGCATATAATAGTACTATTTGGGGACGATCACCCCAGTTCGCGCCTTGACGGTTGATCCCCGTCGTGCCACATTGATTGGTAAGCGAATTTATGTATGAGAAGATTTACACAAGCGTGATTATTGTGACGACACGCTAATTTAGATGGGCAAATTGAGTTTTGGGTTAGCTACCCGTTGTTTATTGTAGTAAGGTAACAATGTCATGCGGCTTATAATAATCCAAAATAACGAAATACTGCTATACGCACCGAATTATGATGTATTGCCTGACTAGCAATACGGGGTCATATTATTGATATTATGTTTGTGTTTTGGTTTTACGTAACCATATTCATATAACAGTTTTTATTTAACTCTACACGACGTTATAAAACGTATTGTATGATATTTTTACGACATTGGTTCGTGTTGCAAGAAATCACACGACTTATAGAATAAGAAATAAAGATGAATAAGATCAAGATTAAAACTAAGAATGGAATATTAGATTAGATGAAGAAGAACTAGAAAGATACAAGGTAGATGATTCTAGTGAGAGAAACTAAGGAGAGTTTCTCTCTCTAAAACAAGAAGAAGAGAAAAGATACAATGGGAGACACACACACAAATGAGGATGGTTATGCCTTTTATACTAAGGCTTACATGAATAGGAGGCCTTCCTCATTTGTGTGTTCGGGACTAATTCCCGTTTCATGCATAATAATGACATAGAACTCTCGACACTGTTGAATAGCATTTTCCACGAGCTTCGCAACGGTATATTATATGACCATCACTTTAAATACTTCTAACAATCTCCCCCTAAGGGGTGGTCATATAATATGTGACTTCACTTCTTTGACCATCACTTTAAATACTTCTAACAATCTCCCCCTAAGTGGTGGTCATGTATTATGTGACTTCACTTCTTTGTTGTTGCAGACTTTGAAGCTCGTTGTCTTGAGAGTTCTTTCATCGATCCTTTCATGACTTGTGATCTTGGATCTTTGATCTTTACCTTGACTTGATCTTGAAGCTTTGCCAGCTTGTGTTCTTGTGTCTTTCTCCACATACTCATGTTTTGTGTTGACTTGAAAGCTTGTAAACAATCTCCCTTGATCATCAGAGTAGCGGAAGTCTTTTTCTTTAGATGTTCTTGAGCTTTCTTCAATAATCCTGAATATGTGGCCTTGAATTGCGACTCTTGAGATAACGCCACCGTTTGCATTCCACCGGTTTCCCGTTATACAGTACGAATACTGTACCTGTGATCAGGTAAGTTCAAAGAACTTCCTTGACAGGATTTCCAGCTGTGGTAGCCGTTCTCAATACTCGAATATATCGAAAGATAATTCAAAGTAAGGAGTGAATCATGCAGTTCCATTCTGTTGATTAAGTCGTCAATTCACTTTCCTGGAACAAGTCTGAATCAATTAAGAATCAAACCCTCGTTGCTTTCCAGTTGACACAAGTTTGATTCATATAGAATCGCACAAGTTACCTACCGCAGTGCTGTTTGATGATGACACTGGAAGGATTTCCATTCATCACTGTAAATACTGAAAAGTATTACTCTGAATGTTCTGGCAAGATCATAAAGATATTGCGTCGAGACCTGGAACGAGTTTGAATCAATTAAGAATCAAACCACTGTTGCTTTCCAGTTAACATATGTTTAATTCAAGTGAATCTTACATATGACCTACCGCAGTGCTGCTTGATGTTAACACTGGAAGGATTTCCATTCATCACTGTGAATACTAAAGAGTATCACTCTGAATGTTCTAGCAATACCACAAGGATAGAGCGTAGGACTCTATAAATCATCGCTTGTGTTCTAATGATGAACAACAATTGATCTATGGAATAAGTGTCCTAATGAGATTTTTGATGAATCTCGTTGGCTCTAGACTCTATAAGTGCACGTTTATTTGGTGATCGGAGGCTGGAGCAGACTGCCACCTATTCAATATCTACTATCTCGGAGTGAGAAAGTCGATAGAAATGAGTTGAAATCCGTGACAATAAAACAAACTTCTTTTGAGAGAAGCTTGAGTAGGCTGGGAAGGGTTGTGGATTGCATCACTGGGTCCATGATGCTTTGTCTTTAATACCAGAAATCATCAACATGATTCTGATAGTAGATGTATTGACCCGGTTTCTGCCTAAGTTGTATGGAGGGCTTCTTTCTTTACACCCTTTATCCTTACATTTCTTTTTCATTCTTCAACCCCTCGTCATAACTAGCACCTTGTTGTGATTGTTCCAGTGCTAGCTTAAGTCATTAGTCGGCATTATTCCCGTACACTCAACTACTCCATCTTTCCTAAGGACTTCTAAGTTCTAATGGATTGTCCCTGGGAAGATCCCTCCGGTTCTGGTTGGATCATAGGACGAATACCTAACCACCTTTTGACACCAATATCGTCGTGATTAATTGTGTTGAAGGGTATAGATATCGTAACCAGAAAAATCAATTGAAAATGCAGTCAAGGTGTTGATGAAATCAATGTTTACACCATAAAAGTTTTCTATATCACCAAAAACGCTCCCCCTACATATGTGCATCATAAAAGGAGAGATTTTTGCACATATTAGGAAGAGAAAGCACTTATATCAAAGATCTTATTCAAGATAACATATTTTAATCACTATTCTCCCCCTCAAAAATTGCATGAAATTGAAATTTTTATGAAACTAGTGATGAAACATGGAGAGAATAATGTGTCATGAAACTTTGGAACAAATGTTTATAAAAACATTATACTCCCCCTAGAAAAGAGATTGTATTTAAATAGGGGAGTATATGAGCACATTGTTTTGAAATACTTTGAAAAATTGTGCTCAAAAGTCCGAGAAAAATTGTGTTCATGAGCTTAAAACTTTGAATGTTTCGATATAAGCTCATGACCGAGAAAAATGAATTTCTCGTTGTTGAGGATAAGTCAAAGACTTTCCTTTATTTAGGGACCGGGTTATAGTCTGACATGTGACTATAAGCCATTATGTTGAGCTCAAAACGTTGAATGTTTTGTGACAAGCTCAACCCGAGATAGATTGCTCTACCCGTTATTAGGATAAGTTATCTTTAAAAATACACTCTCCTTTATTTGAAGTTCGAGTTACAGTCTGACATTTAACTATAAGTCGTTTACATGAGCTTAAAACATGGAATGTTTTTATCGAAAGCTCATGACCGAGAAAGTTTTATTTTCTCGTTGTTAAGGATAAGTTATCATCCGTGATCAACTTTCCTTTCTTTGAGGCACGAGTCACAGTCTGAGGTAACTGCAAATCATATGAAGAAAGGGGAAATGACATGTTTTAAAAAACATTTGAACTTTCATTCGAGCTTTATGTACACACCCGTGTCGTTATTGAGCGACATTTCTAGGCACGTCCATATTATCGAAACTGAAAGACATGTCGAGAAGAATATTTTTGGTATTTTTGAAAGATTTTTTCGTTTTTTGTTTTGTTTTTATAGGTTTTATATTTGTGTATTTTGATTTTCAATATTTTTTAAAATAATCCAAAATAGACCTTTGTACAGCAGAAGAGGGTGATGTTGAATGTACAGAATTGGAATCCTTCGAAGAAATGGATTCAGAATCCGCTGAAGTACCTGCAATGACAAAAGAAGAATTTGCACAAATACTAGTGTTAGGAGTAACAAATGCATTTTCTACATTCAGTACACTCGCATTAGTGCTGGAGCAGGTGTCATCACTCTTCTTGATGGGAATCCATTTAAGACCGACTTCCTTAAAGATCCTACCAGTGGGTTTCCACTGAAGACTAGATATAGGATTAGTTTTCTCTTGCACAGTGGAAGACTTCTTTGGAGAGAAACTAGGTCCTGCATTGATCCGCCTTGAGGATTTATTGTCATTGCTTTTCTTTGTGATGGGTGGGAATCTCCTTGTTGTCTTATGGGATTCTGCATTCTTTCTCTGTGTGAAAGCACGAGAGTTTACCTCATAGAGGTATTGCAGAATGCAATGAGCATGATTTCCATAGTGAATGCCCTTTTTGCACGTGGGGCATACAGGGAGTTTGGGATTCTCGAAAGGTCTTGTGTACCTAGGGTTTGCTGACCGTTCAGGCACTATGTTCGAAACACGGCTACTCATAGGTGATTGCCAATTCCTAGGTTGTTGGGAAGGGGTCCTAGGTTTTGGTTGATTACCATTAGGTGTGTGTTGAACTCTAGTGGTTGTTGGTTTACTAGGTTTTGAATACACATGGTTTACTTTCTGAATGTTCCCTTTTTGCTTACCATCCCCTAGGTTTTTGGTTTGACCAACGTCATTTGAACAGTTAGATTCCTTTGTGGTCGTAAGAGTCACACACTTGGGAGTACTCTTAGGAGTAGTGCAAGGTGCATTCACAGAGTTGTGTTTAGAAAGAGTGGGTTTTCTAAATGGAGGAACATAGGGTGAGATGGCTGGTTTTGGTACAGTCGATGGCACATCGGTATTAGGAGGTAACCTAGAAACATTAGAGGGCGATTTTCCTAAGATAGATGGCTTTGGTACTTTGTACGCATTGGGTTGTCTAACAACTGATTTTACAACCTTAGCTTCCACAGTTTTCCCACCCATCTTTCCAACAAGTTTCTGCAACTCAGCAATCGCGGTGTCTTTGTCTTGCAACTGAGCTTTCAGATCAGAAATATCCTTACTCTTTTCATTCAATTCACGAAATGATTCAGGGAGTTTTACTTGTAAATTATTGTCATCAGGAACTTTTCCAACTTTGGTTTGCAAAGCAAGTTCAAGAGAATGACAATGTTTCTGAAGAAAATCATATCGGTGTTGAAGAATCGTGAACTCTTTTTGATTAACATTTGTTGAAGGCTCACTGTCGCGACATTCACCTCCTAACTGAGCTCGTAGCTGTTCGATTGTTTGTTGCAGTTCATTGTAAGCTTTATCATACGAGAGTTTGTCATCCTTACATTCATCACATTTTTTGACATATTTATTCCAAAGATCGGTGAATTCGTTGTCCTTCTTGATGACATAAGACTCCATTTTCTCTTTCGTACGATCAAGCTCATTTTGGAGGGTTTCATTGTCTGACACAGAGATGTTTACCGCAACGGGGTTACTATCAACACAATCACCACTGTCACTTGCTTTCGAGAGACATGCAAGGTCGCTTTCCAAAACTTTAATTTTATCAAGAGATTCATCAGCCTCCTTCGCCAAAGATTTGAAGTCTTCAACAAATTTGGCTAGTTCTTTTAGAAAAGCGTTCTCAAGATTGCCTATCCTCGCATCAACTTGATTAATAATCGGATTGATTTCTGTATGAAGCACTTTTTGTAACTCGACATGAACGGGTGATGTAAAGTTTCCTCCAGTCATTTTGGCGTTAACAACCCGTTTGAGAATGACAAAATTATCTTTGAGCTCGTTTAGATACCTACGTGTGATACTCGGTTTCGGAGGGTCATCAGACAATTCCGCACTAGGTAGCAAAAGCATTTCAGAACTCGTTTTAGACCAAACAAAAACAGTTGGAGGATTAACTTTCGGATAATAAACAGGTGTCACTTCTTTGTTAAGCTTTTGCATTTTTAAACGAGTCTCTACAGCAAGTTCGGTAGTTTCCTCAGAATCATGCACAGTAGGAGGATCATGCTCATCAGACAAGAGCACACTACCATTATATAAGGTTTCATTTGTGGCCTGAACTTGCTTAAGGTATCCTGGATTAGGAGCAAGGGGACAACCTAAGGCCAATTTGTATCGAGTGTAGTTTATCTCATTCACTTTTGGTGCGAGCATATTTATTGTTTGCATAGTTTGGCCACGTTTTACCAAAAGGTTGTCTAATTCCCTAATCCTATCCTGAGCTTTGCAAAAATCCTCAAGAAGCCCATCTTCTCGAATTTTGAAATCATGTTTCAGCTTTTTTCGTTCTTCTTTTAACTCCAAAATGGTAGATTTTTCAGTTGAAAGCTGTTTGTTAAGAGATGTGATTTCATCATTCAATTCGCTTATCTTTTTAGCACTACTCAAATGTAAGGCATTTAATTTCTTAGTGGTGCATTTTTCTTGATAAACCGATGTAGCATGGGCTTGTTCAAGTTCCTTGATTTTAGCATGATGAATCTCAAAACTTTTCTCCCGTTCCTTATATCCCGCAAGCTCAGTGGTCAATTTGGCATTAGTTTCTCTGAACTTATTATTAACCACATTCGCATGAGCAACATCCTTGGCAAGCTTATCAAATAATGATTTATAATACGCATGCGTCTCGTCAGGAAGGGTTGTAGGTTGGGCAACTTGATCCCCACTAAGGTTCACAATGGGTGCATTAGAAATAATATTGCTATTATTCGTTTGAACCCCGTGTGTCTCAGTGGAAGGCTCAAGTGACTCAGTATACTCTTCCTCCTGATTAGACATATTATATAACTCATTAGCATTGAGACGTGGGTGTACCTCAGAGGAACCGTCTGAATCATACACAGGAGCTCTGTCAGGTTGAACTACCGATGTGGATGATTGTTGCGAATTAGCCATCAAGATGGAGTCGGGAGTCACCTCTTCTGCCTCATCATATGCTGCTGCAGATGCCATGATATCAAACTCTTCAGCTAGAAGTGGAATTCCTGCTTCTTCCTTTTGTGCTATAAGAAGCTGAGATTGGAGATGGGCAACATTCCTCTTCTTTCTTACATGTCTATCACGATGCTCAAAACCCGCAGCATCACTATCTTGTTGATAACTCATAGTAGAAGTCGTGTGAAAAACAGGATCTCAATTCGTAGAAAGCGTGAGTTGTAGTGTCAACAAAATCAAACTTTGCCAAAATTTTCCAGCCCGACAAAAAATTCCTCAGTCCGACAAAACGGTAAGCCGAAAAAAATTTGAATCTCTAAGTTTTGAAATCGAGTTAGAAATAGCCAATAACTAGTAGGGAAAAAGTTTGAAAAAATGAAATTTTTAATGAAAAATAAAACCTAAAAAATTTGAAATTTGGCCTAAAAATTTGAATTTTGGTCCGAAAATTTGAATTTTTGGTCGAAAATTTTTTCGCATAGCCAAAATTTGAAATTGAAGCTTAAATGGCCTAAAAATGGTCTAGGAAAAATTAAATTTTACTATGGTTTTCCCGCCAAAAAACTCTTTTTTTTTTTTTTTTTTTTTTTTTTTTTGATCTTCGTGTAAAGTATGTTCCGAGACTAGTCTAGATAGTGGCTAAGTCTAAAAATTACTCAAACAAAATTTCCATCGGAATGTTGATCGGAATGATCCATCGGAATGTTGATCGGAATGTCTTTCTATCGGAATGTCGTTCTGTCGGAATGTCCCTCTATCGGAATGTCCCTCTATCGGAATGTCCCTCTATCGGAATGTGTAGATCGGAATCCTAGATCGGAATGTGTAGATCGAAATCCTAGATCGGAATGTGTAGATCGGAATGTGGGATCTGTCGGAATGATTACCCGTCGGAATATCAAGATCGCAATATAGTCAAAATAAATTGGACAGAGTAACGACTCACAAAAACCCTTAAGACCGTCGGAATCCCAGATCGCAATGTACGATCGGAATGTCACGTCGGAATAGGGTATCGAAATCCTTAGATCGCAAAGTAGAACCTTGTTTATTGCGATCTGGCCACACTCCCTTTGTACTTTCCGATGGTGAAACTTGCAAGAATTTCGGAAAGATGAAAAAACAAGAAATTTCTCAACTTTTGATCCAAAATACTTGTTTTTAAGCCAAAACCAAGATGCCCAAATCTCTACTACACGAATAAGTAAGGTATACGACTTGAAGAACACTAACAAACACGAAAAAATTTGATGTTTTTGGCTAAAAACAATCAACAACTCACGAAATGCTTAAATACGAATCCCTTGGCGAATGATACCACTTGTTGCAAGAAATCACACGACTTATAGAATAAGAAATAAAGATGAATAAGATCAAGATTAAAACTAAGAATGGAATATTAGATTAGATGAAGAAGAACTAGAAAGATACAAGGTAGATGATTCTAGTGAGAGAAACTAAGGAGAGTTTCTCTCTCTAAAACAAGAAGAAGAGAAAAGATACAATGGGAGACACACACACAAATGAGGATGGTTATGCCTTTTATACTAAGGCTTACATGAATAGGAGGCCTTCCTTATTTGTGTGTTCGGGACTAATTCCCGTTTCATGCATAATAATGACATAGAACTCTCGACACTGTTGAATAGCATTTTCCACGAGCTTCGCAACGGTATATTATATGACCATCACTTTAAATACTTCTAACAGTTCGTATAATGGTTTTGAAGGCGAAAGCCTATATTATGATTTTTAATAAGGATTTGTATAAAATGACTTTGGCTTTTTTTATAGCCAATTACAAAGATTTGTACAAAATGATTTTTGGTAATAATTATATACCGACGATATATTGATGGATTTTATTAAACTCTATGAATTCACTCGGCGTTATCGCTGACCTTTTCTTTTTACATGTTTTGTCTCAGGTACTTGAAGGTATTCTCGGGAAGACAACAAGAATTCATGGCCCGCACTTAAATAATAATTTCCATTCAAATGCTTTATAAAACCTGTATGAAATACAATGACTTGGGACCTATGTAACTTTGATATTTATGAATAGAAATGCTTTATTATTAAACGACGTGATTTTTATGCGTTGTCTATGATGTGAGTAATGTGCTATCCCGTAACACCAACGAGTCTTCCGCTATATTGAATTGAGTAAATTTGGGGGTGTTACAAATGTGCTATCCCGTAACACCAACTAGTCTTCCGCTGTATTGAATTGTGTAAATTTGGGGGTGTTACACATTCAGTGTCAACTAAAGCTTTTATGGTGCTGGAGAACTTGCCTCCTTTCTTAAAGAACCTTCTAGACTTGGCCAGAAGTGCTCTTTCATGAAATTCCTCTTTGAGGCTAGTCAGATATTCCTCACTAGTTCTTGTGTCTTCTTCATCTTGAGGACTATCTTGGTAGTCTTGGATGACAGCCTCACTGAAGAAGGATGTAGACGAGGGTGTAGAAATGGTTAAGGCTTTACTCTTGTTTGAGCCTTCATAAATCCTATCAACTAGGTTTTCTTCATATTTGAGTTTCCCAAAAAGAGAGGCCATATCACAATCTTTAATGTGACTAGCATTTCTCAAGCTTTGGCAGAAACTGAGCCACTTTTTTGGTAATGCATTAACAAAAACTGTGTTGATTTCAAGTTTTGAAAGCTCATCACCATCATTAACAAGTTTATTCATCAGTGCTTTGTATCTGGTGAACGTCTGTGTGAGGGTTTCCCCTTCTTTGTGCTTGAAGGTGTTGTATTGAAGCTTTAAATCCATGATTCTAGTTTCTTTCACATCAGAGTGTCCCTCATGATAGAGAATAAGGTCCTCCCAAGATTTTGCTGTTTTGCAATTCACAACAGAATTCATTTGGTCATCTGGAAGCACAGACATGATGAGACTTTTAAGACGCTGGTCTAGGTAGCAGCTTTTCTCTCATCAGCAGTCAATTTACGTCAGGTTTTCTATTGTCCCTAACCATGGGAACAAAAGGACCACTTTCAATGATTCTAAGGAATTGAGGTTCAATCCCAACCATGTGGACAAGAAACATCTTCTTCCAATTTATGAAATTAGCTACCTCTAGTACAGGAGTAGAATTAAGTTGGCCACCCCTATATTCTAGGGTTTGTGGTATAACTTGAGCCATTTTTGGATCTTAATTTGGAAACTTTTAAATGAGCAGTTTAATAAACTAAGAGTTTAGCTAATCAAACTGCTCTGATACCACTTGTTGGTCCCTTGTAAATCGTTATTACTTATCAACCTTAAGTAATAACTCTTTACCAAGACTCAAGTGTGTTGTTTTAACAATAGATAATAATTATGAACAATTAAAACAACAATACCAATAACTTTTCAACGTATAGACTTTTATTAGAATCAAATAAAGAATCTATAACCCACTTTGTTTGTGGAATAACAAAGTGGTTGAATGACAATGGGTTTTGATCTCCTCTACTAAAACGTATAACCAAAGTTAAAGTCTAAGTTACAATCTAAACGTTCATATGCTTCTTGGCTATATGGTTTAGTTGGTATCGAGAGAGAAAGGTTTTCCAGAGTTTCTACTCTTGTATTGGTTAACCCTTTCTCTCTCAATGTACACTCCTTTTATAGGCAGCGTAAACTAGGGTTTGCATTTGCATGTTTCTATGCATGGGTTTATCCAGTGGGTGGTTGATGCCCATGCTGGATAAACATTACAAAGTACATAATAAACTATTATAGAAAAGATAAAGGTTGTACTTACATCTAAGTATACAAGCAACCTACTTTAACTTAAAGTTATCTTTTCCCGCCTAATTCAAACCATCAGAATACAGAAGAGTCTTCAGTATCCTAGAGGAGATCGACATCATTCAGTTTGGTATTGTCAAACCAAACTAAGCTGAAAGCTCTTCTTTAGTACTTGTTCTTCAGCAACTAGACTGCCTAGTATTTGAAGCGAAGACTCCTTTGTCTTCTAAGTTAACTAGAAGAGGAATGCTGAACGTTCTTCAGCTACAAAGTATTCAGTAGGAACTTTGTTCCTCTGGTCATCCTTCAGCATACTGGCCTTACTGCTGAGCATGAAACACATAGGGGGATTTTATATTCAAATCCTAGAGTTGCTTCAGGGTCAGTAAATAGTGACACAACATATTTCACTCGATTGAATGGGACATGTTCTTAGACTTTCGTTTTGTTTTGCGACTGATGTGATCTTTTGTTTTTTGTGAGTAGTCGGGCGCGTGGCTCAATGTTTTATTAAGCGAGAAACGGCGGGGTGGTATGACTTTTAATAGACTAAAGAAGTATTTTTTTTTTATTAATAATTTAAGAAATTATAATAAAACAATTTTTTTTCTTCTATTTACTTAACCATACCTTAACCCAACTAAAGCCACTTGACACAAGTATTTTTTAGTCGACCCATTCTAGCACCACATATAAAAGGTCAATGATCAAAATCTTGATAAAAATACGACCCACAAAATAATTGTTTTCTAAAGGAGTGTTTATAGCTTCTATTCCGGCCATGTCGACTATTGAATATGCCTACGACCACGTTGAAAAATCGAACGCGAGTAGCTCTCAATTGACCGATCCGGTTTCCACCATTATCAATTAGATTCAGGTCCATTCTATCTTCAGATTATGTTTATCTAAACAATGTGTTTTTTGTTATATTGCTAGTAGTTGCATGCACTTTGTCTTTGATCTGTTGTTTATTTGTGAATCGATGATGGGAATACATAGCGTTTTTTGTTTGATTTATCTATAGACTCCTTTTTTGGTTTGATTAATCCATGGAGTCTTTTTTCGGGTTTGATTAATCTATGGAGTCCTTTTCCAGAAATATATAGCTTTTTTAATCATAGACCAAGTCGTTATCTACTTTTTGTGTTTACTCTATCTATGGCTTATCTATGAAGTCTTTTTTAGGAGAGTATAATCTAACATACTTACATGTATTCTAACTACATTTGTGTAATTAAGATCCTCTTTCTTTTGTTAATGTAGTTCTATGATGCAAATGTAACAATTAGGTCCCAAATGAAGCTGCTTTCTCAAATTAATACTGTTTTGCTCATGAGCCCTGCTTTAATAACACTGTATTCGCTAAATACCGTCATCTTAATTGCAATAACCATGATAACAATCTATTGAATCGTGTTCTTCAACATCAGCGCCTGACATGAAAAATCCCGGTAGTCTAAAGTTTAATTTTAATGGACATATTTTAGAGTTAGGTAGGGCTGAGTTTTGCTTGTTTACAGTTTCTCTTCAGGCAAGATCAGTTTTCCTGAAGTAGATGATGACTATGTTTTTCCTTTAGTTAAACGTCTATTTTCGAGTAAATGTCGCACGAAAGGCTGTAAAAGACAGAAAGGCTCCTCATCGAAGGTCAAAATCAACGAACTCATACCGTTCCAGCATGATTATCATAAGTGGACAGAGCTCAATGATGAGGACGTTGTTCGTATTTGTTTATTGATAATGGTAGAGGCTATTTTATAGGCCATGTACTAGATCGTAACATAAGCAAAGAAATTATGGCGTTAGCAAATTGTGATCTTAGAACATGGAACAACTTTTCTTTGGGTGAATATTTTTTGTCGGATTTTATAAACTCTTGGTCAATTTAGTTCCAGAAAATAGAACAAAATACTTGGAGAAACTAAAAACTAACCCTAATGCCCATAGTACACCATACATGGATTCGCTTGGGCCTCTAAGGTTAGTATCTTATGTGTATATATCAATATATGCTAATTACGATACCATTTCCGTAATGAAGAAGTGATTGGGGAACTGAACTGAAAAAATTTACAGGTTCGGATTCTAGAAACGTTTCTGGACGTTGGTCATTGGTGGCAAAAAATCCCAATGTTTTACCAAGGTATCTAACATGGCGTGATACTTATAGGAGTTTCATAAAAAATACTACACTAAGCTATTTGGGAAGGTAAAAGCAACTTAAACACCATATGAAACTAAACGTGAACACATCTTTTTATGTGCATTTATATCCTTGAAATAATGACCACATCCTTTTTTGCATGCTTTGGGGTCAAATAAAAGATTCCATAGCTTAGGCTTTATCCAACCCAGGAGGAGTCGGCTCAAGATTGGTGGCAAAGCTCTTTTGCTTATATTGAAGCTTTGGTCACAAGAACAATTGTATAACTCGAAACATGAACAAGATGAACTTACAGACTTGCCTACAAGAGAGGAAGATGATCCCAAAGAGCATGGTGTTGAAGAAAAAATGAGCGTGAGAGTGGAACATGAAGACTTGTATGTTGAATACCTGGTTAAATTGGCAGTTTTTCATGCGCAGTTAGAAGATTACCAGGTTGAACTTGCTTCCTGGCTAAAGGAAAACAATGCTGATGTGAAGGTGTCTAAAATCATAAAATTGAGTATCGTTTTAATTGGTATATAAGTATGTTAACAATCGCACTTGTTTTTATAGGCATAAGATGTTCCAAAGGACAAGCAACAACTTTAAAATGCATCTGATGATATGTCGTCGTGTATGGCTTCGGATGAGGATCTGGATATTCCAAAGGACAAGCAAGGACTTCTATATGCAGTGGATGATGTTCAGTCTATGGCTGCTGATGGGGATCCCGAGGTGTGTATAGGCAACCAGCCAATACCATCAGCTGCGATACATTCTTTTATACATCATTATGTTTTGAGTGTATAATGATTTAATTACTGCCTTCCATTATTTTAGACCACATATGCCAAAGATACTTTTGAGTTACACTGTGTGCATAAATCAAATTAAGGGTATTGTATAGGCATTAGATATCCAGGTGCCGGTAAACATTAACCAAGAATCCGGAAGAGATGTCGTTATGAGAACGAAAAGGAAAAGGAGGGTTTGTACAACTCCTAAGAATCAATATGTGCCAAAAAAACGTTCAAAATATTCAAAGATGGATGTGGAGATGATTTTCAAACCTTTTAGTGAAAATGACTGGCATGGATACCTGCGACCAGATTTGCCTATGGTACCTAGAGACGACTTGGGGGGGATCCTACGAACTGATATTATCAAGGTAGTTACTTCCATCATCCTAAATACTTTTAATTTCAAAGGCATTTTAATCATTCTCAATCACGCTCTAAAAACCGTCTTTTCAGCAACAACCTGATACTACTATACAACCATTGGCAACAAGGCGCTAAAAAAGATTAAATGATGTAGCTAACCAAGCTGTAACTAGAGATGACTATCAAATTATCTCACCTGCATATTGGACCAATGTATATCTTTCTATCGTCTTATTTATTCTTACTTTCACAAGTACATTTAAACGTCCCCTAACACACAGTTGACACAACTTCTTACACTGTCGACATTTACAGGAGCTGACAAGAGCTGTAAACATACCGTGTAAGGACATATTGCTTTTCTATCCCAAAATCTGGAAAGGGAATTCCACTTTCCTTAGGGTGATGAAATGGTTAATGGCATAGAATTTTGGTCTTGTTTGTTGTCCATGGAGCCGTATGCTGATGGTTGGCTTCATCTGATGTATGTAATTACTCAAAAAATATAATATGTGATCAACTTCATTTGCAAAATTTGATCATCTTCATTTGGTTTTGTGTATCATCACTTAAACTCGTGGATGCGTTACATGTTGCATTTTAGACCTGCGAGCGAAAATTGGAGTAGTGTTAATACGTATTTCTCATCAATTCTCCTCGAAAAGGGAAAACCGCTACCTTTAATTTATGTTAGAAAGAACAATTATGGAAAGGCATGGCGTGAGGTATAAAAGGTTTGTATTCGTTTGATTCACAATTAGGAGCATACTATAAGAAAACTATATAGAAACTCTGGACCGAGATACTTCATTGGTTTATACCCCACCTAGATATATCCCTATAATAAGTGTCCTTTAAGTGTGTAAAACTAGAATTAATTCTAATACAAATACCGTTTTAAAACTCATGTACACAAAGTGTCCAGATCTCGTCTTCAAAAAGATGATGTTACCTGACCACTATATGCTTAGCCAAAAATTCTGAGACTCACACAAGTGTTAAAGTATGGATTGAGTAGTATTTGATGAAATTATTCGTTAATTGTAGGTTTATATTCCTCTACATAGTAATAGCCATTGGACTCTAGCGGAGTTTCACATCAGTTCTGGCCTAGTTACCTTTTACGATACACTAGGGCTAACAGAGGGTGACTGGTGTACAGAATTTAGGGGACCATTGGGTAGAAAGATTCCAAAGTTGTTGGGACTCCACTAAAGTGTTCGAAAAGAAAGGGATAATTCTAAGTTCTTATACCATAACTTTTAAGAATGCATCAAATGTACCGAGAAAAACTAATTTTAGCGATTATGGTGTGTGGGTCTACATTCTATTAAATAGACTTGCTTACAACACAATATTAGATTTCCATGATCCTGTTCTCACAACCTCTGTGTACCAGAACAATATGGCATTTTTTTGGAAATACAAGTCCGAATGTGTGTCAAACACAGGCGTACCGTGATCCTAGCAACTTTTGAGCAGTTGTTACCTTGGTACAATTTTTTTTGTAAAGTGAAGGTATAAACTTTAGTTCTCTTTTGGAATATGATGACCACTTCATGATTTCCCGTTTTGTACGGCCACAGCAGCCTGCTGCAAGGCCATTTTACACATCAGTTTATTGAACTTCAGCTTTAGTGACCAATTTTTTTAGTGAAAAGGATTTAGTGATTAACTTATTCATCGTAAAATACATTTACCGAATTTCTGCTTATAAAATTAAAAGCTATCATTACGTGATTGTATATGAAGAAATGAAGCTGAAAGCAGCCTACTTCAAGGATATTTTACGCATCAGTATGCGTAAAATAGTGTAAAACCCGCATTAAAAACCTATGAGCAGTACACGTGAACAGTAACTTACGAAAACACGGTAAAATTTAAACTTTCCATTTATAATATTAATACACGTGTCACGGCAATAAACAACGAACAATCATGAATATTGTAAATGTGACACGATCACGAATACCAAAATCACGATATAAACCACAAACACGCACGTAAATTATTTAACACATAGAAAACTACGAGTTTACCCCATGGTGGGCCCTATGTCGCGGCTAGACAAGAGAGGGAGGCCAAGTAGGCCTTTTGGCCCAAAACCCATTTTAATAAAAACACATGGAGGATTATTTTTCTCATATTTTAGGTTTACAGAAAATTTTGTCTCTTCCTCCTTGTTGCACCATAGCCGCCGGCCACCATCAAGAACAAGGGAAAACCCGGACAATTTTTGTGTTTGTTTAATTATTCGTGATCACCTTTTCATTCTACACGTATTTGTATATTCTAAAACCTTTTCTTTTTATTTTATTTTCTTATGATTTCATGTTAAAAAATAATTAATCACATGAACATGTAAACTAATTACTATGATCAATAAATTTTGTCAAGGGGGAGTTTGGTTTGTGGTTTGTGGTTCGGCCGAGACATCGAGACCCCCAAAGGGGTGCTCGGTTTGTTTTTAGTCACCACCACCGAGACCATAAAGGTCTCGGCTTGGTTGGTTTTGGCTCGGCGCAGGCAAGAAACCTCCGACCAAAGGTCGGGATGTGTTTGTTTGTTCGGTTTGGTGTAACGGAGACCCCCAAGGGGCTCGGTTGGTTTTGTTTGATCGGACCCGAGACCAAAGAAACCCCGACAATAGGTCGGGGTATGTTTACATGTTTAGTTGATTAAGTAATGTCAACCAGGACCCCTCCAAGGTCTCGGTGGGACTTGTTTATAGCTTATTTGGTTCGCCTTATATTAAAACACGGGCTCGGGATTCGGGTTTTTATAAAAAAACGGTTTTTATAAGTCATGTTATATTAAACATTAGGTTAATTAATTTATTAAAATTTATTCATGTATAACCTAAGGTATTTATACTTAGTCATTTTAATTAAACATGTATTTTAATTAAAAGCATATAACATATAGTTTAATTAGTTAACCAGTTATTTAATTAACCAACTATAACCATGACTTGTATTGTATTAATTTAACTTTACTTATTAATTATAATTCAACTTAATTATAATTATGTAAACTTACTATTTTTGTAAACTTACTATTTTTGGAAACTTTCTATTGTTGACCTCATGACGTATATTGGCTATTATGGTAAATTAACTAATACAGATTTTCATAAGTAACATAAGCTATGTTTTCAGAACTAAAACCAGTTAACATGACAAACAACTAGGTTTTCCAGGACTTATTCATTTCCGCTGCCATTCATGCTTTATATTCTTTATATGCTTCCATATTCTATGTTTTCCATGCTTTATTATATATTCGTGCACTGAGCGTTATGCTTAGCCGTCTACTTTAAAATGTTCCCAAACGGCAGGTACCCAAGACGCAAGTAGGAACTCCAGAGTATATGCGTTCGGATTGGAAACTATCCGGCCTCTTTTACCTTATGCATTTATTCCTACTTTATCATACTTCACATCTTTTGGACATTGTTTAGTCCTTTCCATTTACGGTACTTATATTGCTTGTTTGTGAGTTACTAGACTACCGATGTTTGATTCCGGTATTTCTATTTATGGTCATGAATGTTTAGACATTTACCTTGCATGCTTTAATGATACGCCATAATTTACTGTAGCACTCTATCCTATTAAATGGGGTGTTACAATTATGGTATTAGAGCCAAGGTTTTGACATGTAGCTCTGTAAAAATGACCTGTGACTTACGGGTAGTCACCAGTGTCTTCCTAGAACTGATAGTTAGTTTTCATGCATTCATTACTTTTCATTTTCATTTCATGCATTCATATCATTGTAGCAGGTTTATGACTAAGTAATGGTTGGTACAGGACTGGCCCTATTTAGCCGCATGTGCTTTTATCGAAACTTTTAACTTTGGGACCGACCCATTGGCGTCCTCGCGCCATGTCTTTTGTTTTGAGTGAACTTACCATAGGTGTTCACTCCAGTTCATATAAAAGTTTTATAAACTGCATCATGCATTTTCACATTGTTTCATGCATTATAAACTACTTCTTTGATTTATACATTGTTCATGCATTCTTATGTTATCTCATTTCAGATTTATAGTTTATGTTGCATTTTGTTGTTTTAAACTGTCAGATGGTGAACAATCACAATACTCTAGATTTGATAGCAGCTGTCAATGCAGCTCTACAAGCCCTCCTTCCCCAACTAACGGTTACTCTTATGACTTGGTTTGAGAGACTCAACAAACAGCGACCTCGTTCGTTTGAGCAGACTGACAGCCCCAACAAGGATGAAGCTTGGATTTCTCACATCGAGAAGATTTTTGATGCAATGGGTTGTGATGGTAACAAGGCAAGACTGGCTTGCTATAAGTTTGAAGGTGATGTGCTGTAATGGTGGAAATCGGTCAAGCAGTCCAACGGTGGCGGCAATTGGGTTGCACAGCTGACGTGGGACCGGTTTAAGGAGCTCCTCCTTAATCAGTACTTTCCACATGTTGAACAAGAGAAGCTCATGAGGGACTACCACAACATTCGGTAGATTGCTGGTGAAAACATCAATGAATTCATGCAAAGATTTCTCCGGTTGGCAGGTTTTCTGGGTCCAGCCGCAGGAACTTCAATCACCAACTGTAAACAATTCATTTCCATCAGTATTATTCATTTCATATAGAACTCAGTTCAACAATATATATATTCCAGGCAGAAGACTGACGACCATAAGCCTGCAGCCGCTCAGCAGCAAGCATCCAAGGGAAACGGTCAGACAAACGACCGTTCTGGTTCTGAGAGGCGTGGCGGTAACGATAGTTACCGTAACAACGCTAACAACTCGAACAACAACAGGTCCCTACATTAACCTTCTTTCATGTTCAACTATGTTGTGTTATGGTATTCTGACACTCCAACAATTGTTAATTCAGGAACAATTGTAAAACCCGCATGCTTTTACCATGAATAGTACCCTTAAGATCGTACGTACTAGATTAAAACTTTCCTTTTATAGTATCATTACGTTCACGTGTTAGAATTGTAAGTATTACGTACGTGTTAGAACACGATAAGTATTTATTACGTACGAACACACATTAATTATTTAAACAATAATTAATCACGAACATGCGATCATGAAATCATGAACGTAATTTAATCACGAACTAATATTAATTACATATATATATTTATTACAAACACGAATAAATATATTAAGTCACGGTTAATATTTAACGAGAACACATAAAACACGAACACGACTAAACACGAACGAACACTAAAATAAATAGACTCGGAAAAAGGTACGGGTACCCCATGTGGGCCCCCTACCCGCAGCTACACCAAGGCAATGGGCCAAGCCCATTTAATTTTCACTAACAAAGGGGGTTAAGGTAAATCTTTTGGTCATTTTTCACTTTACAGTAAAATAATCAAAAGCCTAAAAAGTTTTTCTATTTCTCCTTGTCCTCTCCTTTTGGCCGCCGCATATAAACACAAGAAAGGGGGTGTTCGTTTGATTTTGATCTTGAATTTTGTGCAAGTATTCGTGTGTGGTCATCCTCGTTTGATCCACGCATTCGGTATACCTTTTTAATCCTTTTTCTTTTTGTTTTGATTTAATAAATTAAATAAGAACATGATGTTTTTAAAAAGCTAATTAAAAACATTAATTAAACATGTAAATGGTTATGGGGTAAATCAAAACATGGGATTTGGGGGTGTTTGATGTGGCCGACGCCTAAACCGAACCCCAAGGGGGTCTCGGCTTGGCTTATGGACCACCACCGAGACCTCAAGGTCTCGGTTTGGTGGTGTGGGTCCCACGGTAGCAGCAAACAGGGGAGAACCCCGAAGTGGTTCGGGGTATGGTGTTGATTACGGGTCTGGTTCATGGTTTCTAGTCACGATCCGGTTCATGATTTATGTTAAGGTTATGTTTATAATAATCATATGTTAAAAATTAAATTAATAAAATATGACATGATTAATTTAATAAACATGACTTAGGTTATAATTTAATTATTAGATCATAGATTTTAACCTAAGTATTTATATTTTCTAGACTTTATAATTAATTAATTATTAAAAGCCATGGTTATAATTAATTAATTAACATGACTTAGGTTATATTATTAATAGTTAATAATACATGTTACAACCTAAGTATTTAACTTATTTAATTAAAAACATAATATATTTAGTTAATACTTTTAACCTATAGTTTATTTAAATTACATGTAATAATTAATAAACTATACCTTATATCAATATGACTTAGAAAAATAATCAGAAAACACTTAAGCTTATATACTTAGCTTATTTAACCAGCTTATATCTAATTATGGAAACTTTCTATTTTTAGAAACTTATTTAATTAAGGCAGCTAATCTAATTATGGAAGCTTAATATTTTTAGAAAATTATCTATTTTAAGCAGTAATTCTATTTTTGGAAACTTTCTATTTTTGGTAACTTTCTATTTTTGGAAACTTTCTATTTTAGGAAACCTGCTATTTTTAGAAAATTACTTATTATTACACAGTAAGTATAATAATACATGAAATACAAGTAATACTTACTCAGAATAGACAGAATATAAGATAAACACAGTTTAATGTTTAAAACAGTAAAACATGACATGAACGTATAAAATAAGCTAAGACATGATATAAAACCAGTTACGTATTTAGTAATCAGATACATATACACGTATGTATTTATGTAGCATTAGTGATACCGAAGTAGGACTCTCTTCAGTTCGTCTTCTCGTTCACTGGACATAAGGTACGGATTCCGGTCCTTTCAGTATGGAAATTCTTTCCTTATTAGGATTCCCCGTATGCAGCCAACTGTTTTCCCGTAGTATAAGTTTATATGTTTGATTTGCTTATGTATAATTTAGAATACTTATAGCCATATACATGCATGACCAGTTTCACCTAGTTATGGAGGTACCATGACCATAACACTAGAGGTATTGGTGTTATGACTTCCCCATGGCAGAGTGATTGCTCGTGGCGTCCCTTCAGCTTTTGGCCATATTATTATATTTATCGTGTGGGGCGTATGGGTGCATCCTAGTTACATGTTTTCAGTAGATTACTCAGTGTGAATGTGGTCTGCGCCTTGCATCCTTCACAAGGAGCTGATCCCTCCTACCCAAACCAGTATATTAAATTAGAGGTAGCCCCTCTAATTTGCATGATGAGGTCACCCCTCCAAGTATTCATGCACGGTGGATTTTCATGACCTGTATTGGCTAATGGTAGAATATGTTAAACAGTTTTTATAAGATAAACATAAGGCTTTTCAAACTATAAAACCAGTTTTATCAAGACTTAACCAGGTTATTTGGGACTTAGTATCTTCCGCTGTTATATGCTTATATGCTTGTACTATTCATGCTTTATGGTACATCCGTGCACTGAGCATATTGCTCAGCCGTTTTCCTTTTCTATGTTCCCAAAACGGCAGGTACTCAGGGACGCTCGTAGACTTTAAGCGTATGTGCACATGGACTGGAAGCTTTCTAGCCTTTCTTTACTTTATGGACTTTGATACTCTTGCCATGGACATTGTTTAGTCCTTTCATTTACAGTACTTATGTTTGTGTGTGATGAGCTTTACTTTTGGACTACCGATGTTTGATTCCGGTATTTTCCTTTTATGGTCATGTAATGTTTAGACATTTATCCTTGTATGCTTTGATGACACGCCCTAATTATGTGTGACATTCCATTATCAAAATGGGGTGTTACAATTATGGTATCAGAGCCAAGGCTTCGACATGTAGGCTCTCAAAATATGACCTGTGATTAGTGGGTAGTCACTATGGTCTTCCTAGAACTGACAGTCGTTTTCATGCATTCATCATTTTAATGCATACATATATATGTCATTGTCGCAGGTTTATGACTAAGTAATGGTTGGTACAGGACTGGCCCTATTTAGTCGTATGTGTTTTATCGAAACTTTTAAATTTGGGACCGACCCATAGGCGTCCCCTCGCCATGTATTTTATATTGGGTGAACTGACCATAGGCGTTCACTCTCGAGCATACAAAAGTTTTCATAAAACTGCATCATGCATTCATACACAAATTTTCTTGCATAAAATTTTTCTCTGGATTTATTGGTATAAATTTTTTTCATGTATATATATTTTATGTTTTGATCTGTTAATCATATGTTTTATGTTATACTGTCAGATGGTTCTCACACGCGAACAGGAACAACTCAATGTTGCAATCCAAGCTGCAATGCAAGCTTTGCTTCCTCAACTGAGGAACGACATCAGGGCTGAGGTTCAAGCTGCCAATAATCAGTAGCATAACCAAGCACCTCCTCCTCCTCCTCCAGCGACATTGGCAGTATGGCTGGAGAGATTCAACAAGCTCCGTCCTCGAGCTTTTGAGAAAACAGATAGCCCTAGTGATGCTGAAAGCTGGTTGGCTCACATCGAGAAGATTTTCAATGCTATGGGTTGTGACCCCGTGTTCAAGGCGAGGTTGGCATGTTACCGGTTCGAAGGCGATGTGTTAAATTGGTGGTTAGCATTGATGCAGTCTGAGGGAGGTGACGATTGGGTTGCTGGTTTGACTTGGGCTCAGTTCAAAGATAGGGTGATGAAGCAGTTCTTTCCCAAGGTTGAGCAATACAAGCTCAAGAGGGAGTACCATGGGATCCGACAGAGAGCTGGGGAGAATAGCAATGAGTTTATGCAGCGCTTTCTTTGCTTAGCTGGTTTCCTTGGTACAGCAGCAGGTACTCCTGAAGAGCAGGCACACCACTTTAGGCGGGCTCTTCGCATATCGGTCGCAAACAATCTGGTGTGTGCTACGTTCACCACTATAGCACAAGTGGCCGATGCGGCACGTAAGCTGGAGATGTTGCATGAGAGAGATGAGTTCGGGGAAGCTGAGAAACCCGACAAGAGGTAAACATTCGTATTCAAGCGGTGACCAATCCGTATTCTTTCCATATATGTCAATTATTCATCTCTTTAAATTGTATCTTCCAGGAAGAAAACTGGGGACCGGTCTCAGCCGGCTACTCAGCAGCAACCTCATCAGCCCAATGGAAACGTTCAGACTAACGACCGTTCTGCTATGGATAGGCGTGGCAGTAATGATAATTACCGTAACAACGTTGGACCCTCCAACGTCAGCAGGTCCTAATACTTACGCATTTTTCTTATGATTTCATGTTATAACTCATATTCTGACACTTTAGCAAAACTTCTACCAGGAACCATGGAAACGGTAGGGACCAGAACCAGAGAGGTTCACAGCCTAGCCGTCCAGTTCTCACTGGTATTCAATCTTACAATTATCTGCATTGTCCTTTATACCCTATTATCATGTCTTACGTAAAATGTTTTATCAGGTCCTCAGCCAGCCAGAGCACCTGCTGGAGGATATACTCATCCTCTTTTCACTACTTGCCACCGTAGGCACCCAAGGCCATGCGTCGTAACACTGACGCATGCTTCAAGTGTGGTCTTCCTGGCCATATCATGAAGGATTACCGTAAGGGCGAGATGGAGGGCACATTGGGACATGCTGATACCAAGCCGCCTCCTACCACTGGGCGTGTCTACACGACATCTCGAGACCAGGCCAACAAGTCTACAGGTACCATCACTGGAATCTTGTATATGTATGGTCAAGCTGCGTGTGTTCTTTTTAATACGGGTGCTACTCACTCGGTCATTTCTACTGCTTATGCTAAGAACATTAGGATGCTCCCCGTGCCACTAGAGAATAGACTTACTATTTCCACGCCTTTGAGGGACTCTATATTAATCACCCATGAATACAAGAGCCTTCCCCTAGAATTTGACGATAAGGTTCGTCCTGTTGACGCACTTCCGCTGGACATGAATGACTTCGACATGATTTTGGGCATCGATTGGCTATCCAAGCATCATGCTACCATAGACTGCCATTCATATCGAGTTATCTTCGGTGATGTTAATGCACCAGAGTACATTCATAACGAGTTCGTACCCAGACGGTCTGTAAAAATCATATCTACCCTGCAAGCGCGTGCACTACTGTCACATGGCTGCGAGGGTTATCTAGCTACGGTTCACGACATGGATGCTGAATCTCCATCAATTCAGGATCAACCAATAGTATCGGAATACCAAGATGTATTTCCAGCAGAACTTCCGGGCATACCACCTGCACGAGAAGTGGAATTTAATATCGAGCTTATTCGAGGAGCTGAACCGATCTCCAAGGCTCCTTATCGCATGGCTCCCATAGAGCTGAAGGAGCTGAAGGATCAACTACAAGAACTTCTAGAACGAGGTTTCATTCGACCGAGCGCATCTCCATGGGGCGCACCGGTCTTATTTGTTAAGAAGAATGACGACAGTATGCGTCTTTGCATAGACTATCACGAGCTCAACAAGATTACTATCCGGAATAGGTATCCACTGCCGCGTATAGACAATCTGTTTGACCAACTCCAAGGGGCCAAACACTTCTCCAAGATTGATCTTAAGTCAGGCTACCATCAGCTACGGGTTAAGGAGCAGGACATCGCCAAGAATGCTTTTCGTACCCACTATGGCCACTACGAGTTTGTAGTTATGCCATTCGGCCTGACAAATGCTCCAACAGTGTTCATGGACTTGATGAACAGAATCTTCCATGAATTTTTGGACAAGTTCGTCATTGTCTTCATCGATGACATCCTGATTTTCTCAAAGTCCAAGGAGGAACACGAAGACCATCTTCGTGTTGTACTACAGATTCTTCGCCAGAAGCAGCTGTATGCTAAATTTTCCAAATGTGAGTTCTGGTTAGAGAAGGTAGCATTCTTAGGTCACATTGTATCAACAGAAGGAATCACTATGGATCCAGCGAAGGTTGAGGCCATTACTAAGTGGCCGAGGCCGACATCAGCGACGGAAGTCCGTAGTTTCTTGGGCTTAGCTAGCTATTACCGTAGGTTCGTGGAGAACTTTTCCCGCTTAGCACTACCATTGACCAAATTGATGCGAAAAAGGGGAGAAATTCGTCTGGACTGAAGAACGAGAGAAGAGCTTTGAAGACCTGAAGCAGAAGCTAGTATCTGCACCTATTCTTACTCTCCCATCTGGTACGGGTGGATTTCAAATCTATAGTGATGCATCGGGGAAGGGACTTGGCTGTGTTCTCATGCAACATGGGAAAGTGATCGCGTACGCTTCACGACAGCTTAAGCCTTATGAAGAAAATTACCCTATGCATGACTTGGAACTTGCTGCAGTCGTGTTTGCATTGAAGATATGGAGGCACTACTTATATGGAGAATCATGTGACATTTTCACGGACCACAAGAGCTTTAAGTATATCTTCACTCAACGTGAATTGAACATGAGGCAGAGAAGATGGTTAGAACTATTGAAGGATTATGAAATTAATCTAAAGTATCATCCCGGAAAGGAAAATGTATTAGCAAATGTTCTTAGCAGGAAGTCCGGAATGATCAACGGCATTAAAATTAAGGAGGAAATCATAAGAGACTTGGAGCGACTAGACATCGAGATCATGGTACGTGGACAGCACGGTTACTGGGCTAATCTTAGAGTAGAACCCGAGTTACTCTCTAAGATCAAGGAAGCTCAGAAAGATGATGGAGAAATCTGGGCGATAGTACAGAATTTGGAGAAACAAACGGAATTCAGAGTAGATGCAGATGGTATCGTATGGCAGGGCACGAGACTTTGTGTTCCTGATGACCAAGCACTCCGGGAATGTAACACCCCCACAATTGTTATGCGCAGCGGAACTACAACAATGGGTGCTACACAGTATTCATTGCACACAAGAGATATCAAACGACGCTAAAAAGACGTCATCTTAAAATTCAACATTTAAAATTGTTAGATAATACATGTCCACAGTTTTCCCAACCCCAAATAGTGCACAGAGTTTAGCGTTTCGGTCCCCATGAATCTCAACCCCAAAAAGTTCAGTTTTACAACCACATGACATTAAACATAAAATTTGTTTAAGTAGAAAAGGAGGGAAAAACAAGCGGACACCAAGCCGATCACACAACATCCATCCCATGCATGCTCCATCCTACTGCTCAGCGGTTACCTGAAATACATGCCAAAATTTTGGTCAACGAAAACGTTGAGTGGAATTCATAGGTTTTTCAATCCATTTGAACGTATATATAATAAAAACCATTCGTGATCATTTATAGTCTTGTCGATCAAACAAACTATAATCAGGATACTGACAATTGTGTTTAAGCTCATGACACTAATCCGTTAACTCAATCACCCGCGTAAATATACCGGCATGATTCAGATGAAACCAGTGCCCCTCTAAAGGCATCAGTTGCAATTATACCTTATCTCTCATACAAAATAATCTACCGCAGAACTTACTATAAGTACAGCTTCTCGGCTAGCATTGGGTCGTTAACCCCGTAGTACTACAAATTGCATAAGCGGCTATTTCCCCCTTCGCAAGGGCAAGACAATAGTTAATAGTTCATGAATTTAGGGACTTTTGCAACTTTGGTACTCAACACAATTTCTAAGGCAACTTTCGGGTCTAACAATCATTCATGATATACGTTCCTTTTTAAAAACTAGCATGCATTTCCCTCGCGGGTAAAACAATTTGAAATAATATAAGCGAGGCTATAAATTCACACCTTAGATATTAAGTAGTCGGTAGTTCGAGGAGTGTTCACTGACGATGTTACGGATGCCCGGGTAATTCAACACCTATCACAAATAACGCGTAATGAGTAATCTCATTTAAATACTTACGGTACTGTATAAAATACATATATACAAGTCACTTAAGACAAATATAACTCACGCCAAAAACAAAAATAACAAGTATCATTCATTTTACTCCATTCGTTCTTATAACCTACGTTGTCCATTTTTACACGTTCTCGCCGGTACTTGACTAAAGTACGGGTTGTTTTACCTTATTAAACCACACTTATAAAATTTGACAAAATTTCCAAAAATCCTATATGACCTGTAGATAACATGTTTTTAAGTCCAACAAAAGTTTTCACTTTTACGACCCGTCACGCAACTCATTTCCACGACTACATTTTACGGGCTGAAATTGCGCTTCGACTAATTTTGACCACTTTGACCTATATGAAAAATACCTTTGACTTCCTTGACTCATAAGTCAACATATAGACTCATTTGTACAGGTTAGGGACCAAGTTTTGACCCTTGATCATTCACCAAATTATACTTGTGACCCTCGGGATTTGACTAAAACTTTGCACAAATCCGGATTGTGAAAGTCCTCGTCTCCCGGTACCCGATCTTTAAAATGTCATAACTTTTAGCTCGTTTTGAGTCACGGGCTCTACCTTATACCAAATTAAAGCTAGAAAAACCCTCTATCACTATATTTAGTTTTCAAGACTTGGAACAAAAATCATTTTTCCAAAATAGACCAAATGTTTCTGCCTAAAAATGACTATACCAAAAACATGCTTAGACTCGATTCCAAGACTTCTAACCAACTCTAAACATCATCCTAAGACTTCCCAAACATATCCTAACATCAAACTTCCATCCTACCCCTATTGATCAACCAATCTCAATATCAAAATCAAAGAAAAATACACATGCAAGTAGTAACACCTATATGAATCTTTCTAAAACAACAAACCAAACACAATAATAACATGCATATTCATCAACCACCATGGCTCCCCCAAACACCCCTTTGCCGTGGGGTTTGGGTGACCAATTCACCACAACCAAATTAATTTTGGTGGGTTTTCATGGTGTTTATACTTCCATAACACTCAAAATTAACATGCATTAGCTCAAATAGCCACAAAAACGAATTTTGGATCATATGAAAAATCTTGAAAAATTTTTATCAATGCATGTTGGATTTGATTACATGAATAGGTGGGTAATGACCAAACTAAGCGTGGTCTAACCTTAGATTTTTGAAAAATCAAGTAGAAAAGATTTTTGGTGGATTTTTGTGTGTTCTTGGGGTGACCGTGGGTTTAGAGAGAGAGGGAGGGAGTGATGTTTGATTTTTCTTGTGAAATGTTGTATGTGTTTGTGTGTTTGTCCACTTTGGCCCTTTTTGATGGTTAGGAGGGACCTTGTTGCAATTTCTAGTTTCTTTTGTCCTTAAATAGAAAACGACCTCAAAACTTTGCGGGTTTGACTCATTTGTCAATTTTGAAAATTTTACGGGAGTCGGAAATCTTCCCGAATGCTCCAAAATATTTTTGGGATACTTTAAATGTACTTGGAAGGCTATAAAACTCACACGACTCAACTTAACACGAATCGTAAATAAAATTCTCGAAAAATTACATTATCGATAAATCATCAAAAATTATATAAAATTGGGCATCCCTCGGGATCGTAATCGTCATCGTCCTTCTCAAAACGTCAAACGTAAAAATTATAACCTCGAACATCGGCTCTAACCAAAATACTTATAATTATAGAAATTAAAATTTATCAAAAATTTCAAAAATTAGCGTAATTTAGGGTATCGTTAATGACCTCGATTCTAGGGTGTCACATCCACCCCTCCTTAAAGAGAGCGACGTCCCGGCGCTCGCCTCTTCTTGGGCTCACATTTCGTCTTACTGGAACAAATGAGGATACCTTTCCTTGAAAAAGTCCTCACGTTCCCAGGTGTATTCCGGTCCACACTTAGAATTCCATCGGACCTTCACAATGGGAATCCTACTATGCTTCAACCGCTTGACCTCCCGGTCCATGATTTCCACAGGTTCTTCCACAAAGTGTATTTTGTCGTCTAGTCGAATCTCGTCCAAAGGAATCACCAATTCCTTGTCCGCCAAACTCTTCTTCAGGTTCGATACGTGAAACGTGTCATGAATAGCACTAAGTTCGGTCGGCAATTCTAACTTGTACGCTACTGGTCCAATTCGTTCAACGATCTTAAACGGTCCAATATACCTCGGACTCAACTTTCCTTTCTTCCCAAAACGAATTACACCCTTCCATGGCGATACCTTGAGCATAACCATATCTCCAACGTCAAACTCCAACGGTTTCCTTCGGTTATCAGCATAACTTTTCTGTCGGCTTCTCGCAACAAGTAGTCGGTTCTTGATCTGCACGATCTTCTCTGTCGTTTCTAAAACCATTTCGGGTCCAGTCAATTGACTTTCCCCTACTTCACTCCAACACACGGGCGATCTACACTTCCTTCCATACAATGCTTCGAACGGTGCCGCTTTGATACTCGCATGATAACTATTATTGTACGAAAATTCCACTAGAGGCAAGTGGCGTTCCCAACTTCCTCCAAAATCAATCACGCATGCTCGGAGCATGTCCTCCATCGTTTGAATCGTTCGTTCACTCTGGCCGTCAGTTTCCGGGTGATAAGCCGTGCTTAAACTCAGTTCAGTGCCCATCGCACGTTGAAGCGATCTCCAAAATTCCGACGTAAATCTACTATCGCGATCCGAAATGATCGATAACGGCACTCCATGTCTACAGACGATCTCTTTCACGTACACGCTGGCGAGTCTTTCCATGCTGTCCGTCTTCTTCATAGGTAAGAAATGAGCAGATTTCGTTAACCTGTCCACAATTACCCATATCATATCGCATCCACTAGGAGTCCTAGGTAAACCCGTCACAAAATCCATTGCGATTTTCTCCCATTTCCATTCTGGGATTTCCGGTTGTACCAACAATCCAGATGGTTTCTTATGTTCTGCCTGAACCTTTGCGCAAGTCAAACACTTACTGACGTAACGAGCAATATCTGCCTTCATATTCGGCCACCAATAAACTTTCTTCAGGTCGTGGTACATCTTATCCGATCCAGGATGTATCGAATACTTCGACTTATGCGACTCATTCATAACCAATTCTCGAACTCCAGGCTTTCCTTCCTCAGATGGACACAATGGTAACCAAATCCGATTCTCAAAATATCTTAGTCCGTCAGATCTAATCACGAAAATAGGTTTCAACATTCGTCCCAAGTTCTCGGCTTCAACATTCCCTTTCATCAATCCTCTCTCCTGAGCCTTCAGTATGGTTTCGGTTAAGTCAACGCTCTCACTCATCACTAAAGCTCTAACCCTCAAAGGTTTCTCCCGTTCCTTCCTACTCAATGCATCCGCTACAACATTCGCCTTCCCTGGGTGATAGCGAATTTCGCAGTCATAATCACTCAGTAGTTCAACCCATCGTCTTTGTCGCATATTCAACTCCTTTTGATCTAAAATGTGCTGCAAACTCTTGTGATCAGTGAATACAACACACTTTGTCCCATACAGATAGTGTCTCCACAACTTCAACGCAAACACTACCGCTCCTAATTCCAAATCGTGCGTCGTGTAGTTCTCCTCGTTCTTCCTTAATTGCCTCGACGCGTAAGCTATCACCTTCTCACGTTGCATTAACACTGCTCCATAACCCTTACGAGACGCATCACAATACACCACGAAATCTTCGGTTCCCTCAGGCAATGATAAAATCGGCGCGGAACATAACTTATCCTTGAGCGTTTCGAAAGCAAGCTCTTCCTCATTTCCCCATTCATACACCTTATTCTTCTCGGTAAGCCGCGTCAATGGTTTCGCAATCAACGAAAATCCTTCAATAAACCTTCTATAGTACCCAGCTAAACCCAAAAATTGTCGAACTTCAGTCGGCGTCGTCGGTGCTGACCATTCCCTGATTGCTACGATCTTAGCAGGATCTACACGAACTCCCTCACTATCAATCACATGACCTAGAAACTGCACTGATTCCAACCAAAACTCACACTTAGAGAATTTTGCATACAGCTTCTCCTTCCTTAACAACTCCAAAATCTTCCTCAGGTGCTTCTCGTGCTCCTCCTTACTCTTAGAGTAAATAAGTATGTCGTCGATGAAAACAATAACAAACTTATCTAGATACGGCTTGCACACGCGATTCATAAGATCCATGAATACAGCAGGCGCGTTAGTCAACCCAAACGGCATCACTCGAAATTCAAAGTGTCCATACCGCGTACGAAAGGCAGTTACAGGAATATCCTCCTCTCTTACACGCAGTTGATGATACCCTGATCTTAAATCGATCTTTGAGTATACACTGGAACCTTGTAATTGATCGAACAAATCATCAATCCTCGGTAATGGGTACCGATTCTTAACCGTCAGCTTATTGAGTTCTCTATAGTCAATACACATCCTAAACGAACCATCCTTCTTCTTTACGAACAACACTGGCGCTCCCCAAGGTGATGAGCTCGGCCTAATAAATCCTTTGTCCATCAACTCCTTCAATTGATCCGCTAACTCCTTTAACTCAGATGGTGCTAAACGATAAGGTGCACGTGCAACCGGTGCAGCTCCTGGCACTAAATCAATTCGAAACTCGACCTCACGATTAGGCGGTAAACCTGGCAACTCGTCTGGAAAAACGTCCGGATACTCGCGAATAATTGGTACCTCTTCAATCCTCGCCTCTACATCACCATCGCTCGAAACTTGTGCCAAAAACACATCGCATCCGCTCTCTACGTACTTCATCATCTTCAAACACGAAATCACCTTCAAACGAGAAGTGCATTCGTCTCCCTTAACCGTCAAAACCCTATTCCTCAGCGGAATCTGCACCAATCTCTCACCACAGACGATTGTAGCATTATGCGCCATTAGCCAATCCATTCCCACAATCACGTCAAACGATCCTAGCTCTATAGGCATCAAGTCGATTTTAAAAGCGTAGTTTCCTAACTTCAAGGTACACCCTTTCAGTATAGAATTCGTACTAACAATTTTTCCATCGGCTAATTCAACATTATAACTAGTCGTTAACAATACCGGTTCTCTATCGATATGACGACTAAATCTAACGTCTACAAAACTCTTGTCGGAGCCAGAATCAAATAAAATACTAGCATAACAAGCGTCTAGCAAAAACGTACCGGTAACCACATTGGGACCTTGTGGTTTATCAGCAGTTCCCACTTGATACACAGCTGCCGCATTATTTCCTCCCCGTCTGTTCCCTGTCTTCGGGCAATTTGCTTGCACATGCCCTCTTTCTCCACAGCTATAACATCCTCTCATCCTGATAGCATTAGCCCCAGTGGCTACTCCTCCCGTTCGACAACTAGCAGTCCTATGACCTGCCTTTCCACACTTGCCGCATGCCTGCGGGCAGTTTCCAACGTGATACAAGTTGCACTTTCCACAATGGGGATTCACCTTCACACCTCTAGGGTTTGTCACGGCCCTCATTCCTTCGTTCCTTCTCTGATTAAACTGCTGATTACGGTTCGGCCCTTGGTTGTTTCGGTTTCCTCCTCGGTTCTGGCCTTGGGATTGATTATTTTGTGCTGCCTCCCATTTCCTTTTGTTACCCTCAGCAATGTAGTTCTGCTTATCCTGAAGCTTAACGTCCATCAAAGCGTGTGCCATTTGAACCGCTTCGTCAAACGTTCCAGGTTTCGACGAAGTTGTTTCACCCTTGATGTTGCTAGATAAACCCTTAATATACTGCTTCATTTTCTTGGCGTCATTGGCAAATATGTCCGGACACAAAAGACTTAACTCATTGAATCTCCTGGTGTAAGCAGCTATATCGTTGTTCCTTAAGGTCAAATGTCTCAGTTCGTCCTCCAATTGCCCCAATTCCTCCTCTGGGCAGAACTTCTTTGTCAACAAAGCTTTGGTCGCATTCCACGTTCTCGCATTTGCCACAGCCAATCCCACCGTAGCTACCTGAGTATTCCACCAGCTTAACGCATCATCCAGAAATGTAGCTGCTGCAAACTTTACTTTATCCG
The DNA here is from genome assembly GCA_025667525.1 of Glebionis coronaria. Taxonomy (NCBI): domain Eukaryota; kingdom Viridiplantae; phylum Streptophyta; class Magnoliopsida; order Asterales; family Asteraceae; genus Glebionis; species Glebionis coronaria. The sequence continues at coordinate 107,466,831 of CM046882.1, forward strand.
CCTCTGCACAACCACTGATTTCAAACGTACTCTCAACTTTTTCCAACCATCGCCTAAGTTCTAGTGCTCCACCCGATCCACGGAACTGCGTAGGACCGCACTTCATAAAGCTTGAATAGGTACACACTCTCGGGGCTGGTTGTCTCCCCGCGTTCCTTCCTGGATCCTGATTTCTCCCAGCTCGGTCCGCTTCCAACGCATTAGCTATCGCTTCCTGAATCATGTTGTTAACACGATCGGCAGTCAACTTTGGAGGCATTGTTTTATCGAATATCTCTTTCTGCAAGACAAGAAAAATAGAAAAACAATGTAAGTATTCATATCAAGTTTCCCAGACATAAAATACATACAACGACACATCACTACGGAGTTACTAATATTTATCAATTCACACCACAAAAGATCAAATTTAAGACATATCACAGATCATGAAAGGTAACATAGATTGTATTGATAGTTAACCAAAATCGTGACAAGTAATGCCACTACAATCATTCACCACAAAACATCAAGTACTTGAGTTTCTCGTCATAATACCATCATACAAAGGTCTAAAATAGTTCTATTACAATGATCAAAGAAAAATACAAAACAAGTAACTAGGCATGTGGTGATCCACACGGCCTCTTGGATGGCGGCTCGTCGTCGTCCTCGGTTTCCTCATCACTCACGTCCTCGTCCACATCATCCACTTTTCCCTTTCCTTTCTCATCTGGCCCACATTCTGTTTCCTTTTTCGTCCCTGATGTGGATCCATGCTCAATCGCTACTTGATTTCCCACCGAAATACAAGCACCTCCAGTAGGCGGCTGAACCATGAAGTCATTCGCCTCCATCTCCACATCGTCCACGAATCTCCAATCCGGGGGCAATGAATCCCTCACACGATGCTCCCAACTCTGCATCCTCGACAACCTCATCTGATCTTCCCTCACACGATCAAGACTAGCACTTAAATTCGCAACCATTGATTTCAAACTATTGATGGCACTTGTGTTCATCATCCCACCATACGCAATCCTTGAAGTCCTTTCCAACAATCTTTGATGCTCCCTTTCAGTCTTATCAAACTTCTTAATCACCCTAGTCTCAACTACAAACCGCTCATACATTAACCTTTCCATCCTCCCCAAACGACCTGCGGGATCCCAGTAGTGACTCGGTCTCGGAAAATAGACCCTCGTAATGTTCTCGTGAATCGATGGCGACTTGGATGACTCTCCACTGCTCCCAATACTATTGTCCATCGAGCGATCAAAAGGTTGCTGCTCATAACGACCGGTCGGTGGTACCTCATAACCCTTCGGCGAACTCGGGGTTTGAAACAAGTCGGGTTCGGTCTGGCCTACGGCATCCTCGGGAATGCCATCATCCAATAGCTCCTCGGGCTCTTCTTCGGAATCCTCATTGTCGTCACTACTCATGCTGAAATTATCCACCTCACTTTCGCCATTGTCGTTTTCCGGTCCTATTTCGTCTTCTGGAGCGATCCATCCATTATTATTGTCCGGCGGGTTCGGAGGAAACGGTCCCCCTTCGTGACCTACGACGTAATCGTTCCCGTTATCGTTGGGCGGTACCTCGGCCATTCCTGCAATAACAGCGAATTTCGGAGGGTACATAAGTAATTATACAATAATTATAAATATATGCATGCAAATGCAATGCAAAGGTGGTACATATGCCCAAAATGCAATAATATGATGCTCATGCATGATAAATATGAAAATTACGATGTCGGATATTTCGCGTAAAATTTAACGTCTACATATAGTAATTCCATACTTATATAATAATTACCCACATATATACTTTACTCAAAAGTATACGTCAAATGCCATAAATACAACAATAAATCTTACCGGAGCCATGCAGGATAGTTGTGTGTGCTTGGACCCTTTCTTACGACACCAAAAGTTATAGTTTAGGATTTTCAAAAACGACCTAGTTCTCTATAACTCGTGGCTCTGATACCAATCTGTAACACCCCCACAATTGTTATGCGCAGCGGAACTACAACAATGGGTGCTACACAGTATTCATTGCACACAAGAGATATCAAACGACGCTAAAAAGACGTCATCTTAAAATTCAACATTTAAAATTGTTAGATAATACATGTCCACAGTTTTCCCAACCCCAAATAGTGCACAGAGTTTAGCGTTTCGGTCCCCATGAATCTCAACCCCAAAAAAGTTCAGTTTTACAACCACATGACATTAAACATAAAATTTGTTTAAGTAGAAAAGGAGGGAAAAACAAGCGGACACCAAGCCGATCACACAACATCCATCCCATGCATGCTCCATCCTACTGCTCAGCGGTTACCTGAAATACATGCCAAAATTTTGGTCAACGAAAACGTTGAGTGGAATTCATAGGTTTTTCAATCCATTTGAACGTATATATAATAAAAACCATTCGTGATCATTTATAGTCTTGTCGATCAAACAAACTATAATCAGGATACTGACAATTGTGTTTAAGCTCATGACACTAATCCGTTAACTCAATCACCCGCGTAAATATACCGGCATGATTCAGATGAAACCAGTGCCCCTCTAAAGGCATCAGTTGCAATTATACCTTATCTCTCATACAAAATAATCTACCGCAGAACTTACTATAAGTACAGCTTCTCGGCTAGCATTGGGTCGTTAACCCCGTAGTACTACAAATTGCATAAGCGGCTATTTCCCCCTTCGCAAGGGCAAGACAATAGTTAATAGTTCATGAATTTAGGGACTTTTGCAACTTTGGTACTCAACACAATTTCTAAGGCAACTTTCGGGTCTAACAATCATTCATGATATACGTTCCTTTTTAAAAACTAGCATGCATTTCCCTCGCGGGTAAAACAATTTGAAATAATATAAGCGAGGCTATAAATTCACACCTTAGATATTAAGTAGTCGGTAGTTCGAGGAGTGTTCACTGACGATGTTACGGATGCCCGGGTAATTCAACACCTATCACAAATAACGCGTAATGAGTAATCTCATTTAAATACTTACGGTACTGTATAAAATACATATATACAAGTCACTTAAGACAAATATAACTCACGCCAAAAACAAAAATAACAAGTATCATTCATTTTACTCCATTCGTTCTTATAACCTACGTTGTCCATTTTTACACGTTCTCGCCGGTACTTGACTAAAGTACGGGTTGTTTTACCTTATTAAACCACACTTATAAAATTTGACAAAATTTCCAAAAATCCTATATGACCTGTAGATAACATGTTTTTAAGTCCAACAAAAGTTTTCACTTTTACGACCCGTCACGCAACTCATTTCCACGACTACATTTTACGGGCTGAAATTGCGCTTCGACTAATTTTGACCACTTTGACCTATATGAAAAATACCTTTGACTTCCTTGACTCATAAGTAAACATATAGACTCATTTGTACAGGTTAGGGACCAAGTTTTGACCCTTGATCATTCACCAAATTATACTTGTGACCCTCGGGATTTGACTAAAACTTTGCACAAATCCGGATTGTGAAAGTCCTCGTCTCCCGGTACCCGATCTTTAAAATGTCATAACTTTTAGCTCGTTTTGAGTCACGGGCTCTACCTTATACCAAATTAAAGCTAGAAAAACCCTCTATCACTATATTTAGTTTTCAAGACTTGGAACAAAAATCATTTTTCCAAAATAGACCAAATGTTTCTGCCTAAAAATGACTATACCAAAAACATGCTTAGACTCGATTCCAAGACTTCTAACCAACTCTAAACATCATCCTAAGACTTCCCAAACATATCCTAACATCAAACTTCCATCCTACCCCTATTGATCAACCAATCTCAATATCAAAATCAAAGAAAAATACACATGCAAGTAGTAACACCTATATGAATCTTTCTAAAACAACAAACCAAACACAATAATAACATGCATATTCATCAACCACCATGGCTCCCCCAAACACCCCTTTGCCGTGGGGTTTGGGTGACCAATTCACCACAACCAAATTAATTTTGGTGGGTTTTCATGGTGTTTATACTTCCATAACACTCAAAATTAACATGCATTAGCTCAAATAGCCACAAAAACGAATTTTGGATCATATGAAAAATCTTGAAAAATTTTTATCAATGCATGTTGGATTTGATTACATGAATAGGTGGGTAATGACCAAACTAAGCGTGGTCTAACCTTAGATTTTTGAAAAATCAAGTAGAAAAGATTTTTGGTGGATTTTTGTGTGTTCTTGGGGTGACCGTGGGTTTAGAGAGAGAGGGAGGGAGTGATGTTTGATTTTTCTTGTGAAATGTTGTATGTGTTTGTGTGTTTGTCCACTTTGGCCCTTTTTGATGGTTAGGAGGGACCTTGTTGCAATTTCTAGTTTCTTTTGTCCTTAAATAGAAAACGACCTCAAAACTTTGCGGGTTTGACTCATTTGTCAATTTTGAAAATTTTACGGGAGTCGGAAATCTTCCCGAATGCTCCAAAATATTTTTGGGATACTTTAAATGTACTTGGAAGGCTATAAAACTCACACGACTCAACTTAACACGAATCGTAAATAAAATTCTCGAAAAATTACATTATCGATAAATCATCAAAAATTATATAAAATTGGGCATCCCTCGGGATCGTAATCGTCATCGTCCTTCTCAAAACGTCAAACGTAAAAATTATAACCTCGAACATCGGCTCTAACCAAAATACTTATAATTATAGAAATTAAAATTTATCAAAAATTTCAAAAATTAGCGTAATTTAGGGTATCGTTAATGACCTCGATTCTAGGGTGTCACAGGGAAGCCTTTTTAGCTGAAGCTCATAGCTCCCCATTCTCTATACATCCTGGTTCGACTAAGATGTACCATGACATCAAGCAATACTTTTTGTGGAGTGGTATGAAACAGGATGTGGCCACTTACATCTCCAAATGTCTTACATGCCAGCAGGTTAAGATCGAGCATCAGCGATCTGGTGGTCTCCTTCAACCGTTAGATATTCCAGAGTGGAAGTGGGACAAAATCACCATGGATTTTGTTACTGGACTTCCGCCTACCAAGAGGAAGCACGATGCAATTTGGGTTATCATAGATCGACTTACCAAATGAGCTCATTTCTTACCGATCCACAAGGAAGATCCGGTAAGTAAACTCGCCGATACGTATAGAATAGAGATCATGAGACTCCACGGTGCTCCATCCAGCATCGTCTCAGACAGAGATCCTCGTTTCACTTCGCGATTTTGGAAGAGTCTGTAGAAAGCTTGGGGTACGCAACTTAAGCTTAGCACGGCTTTTCATCCTCAAATAGACGGACAGTCGGAGCGAACGATTCAGACATTGGAAGACATGTTGAGGTCATGTGCGTTGGAATAGACGGGTGATTGGGACGATTTTATCTGTTTGGTGGAGTTTGCATATAACAACAGTTGGCACGCAAGTATCAAGTGTGCTCCTTTCGAGATGTTGTATGGCAGAAAGTGTCGCGCCCCAATCTCCTGGGATCAGGTTGGCGAGCGAACACTTGAAGGACCAGAAATCATAGAGATGACCAATGAAAGGATCGCAGTAGCTAAGCAGAAACTTCAGGAAGCACGGTCACGTCAGAAGAGTTACGCCGATAAGCATCGTAGGGACATACATTTTAACGTGGGAGATCACGTCTTCCTTAAGGTTTCGCCGGCACGTGGTGTTAGACGCTTCAGGATTAAAGGAAAGCTCAGTCCTCGTTTCATCGGACCGTTTGATATCATTGAACGAGTCGGTGAAGTATCTTACCGGTTAGCGTTACCTCCGCAACTTTCGCATGTACACAATGTATTTCATGTGTCCTTAATCAGAGGGTACCAGTATCATCCCCTTCACATGGTTCAGTATCCACTGGAACAGATACGTGAAGATCTCACTTTCATAGAAGAACCCGAACGAGTTCTTGACAGACAAGAACGAGTCATGAGAAGGAAGACGATTCCATTCGTCAAAATCCTTTGGAGGGATCATACCGAGCGGGAATCCACTTGGGAAACAGAGGAGTCTATCCGGGCTTCTTACCCTCATTTTCATATTTTGAATTCGGGTATGTTCTTCTTCTTCAGTTTACTTTATCTATAATTCATGGACGACTTATTCTTTTTAGGGGGGAAGAGTTCTAAAACCCGCATGCTTTTACCATGAATAGTACCCTTAAGATCGTACGTACTAGATTAAAACTTTCCGTTTATAGTATGATTACGTTCACGTGTTAGAATTGTAAGTATTACGTACGTGTTAGAACACGATAAGTATTTATTACGTACGAACACACAGTAATTATTTAAACAATAATTAATCACGAACATGCGATCATGAAATCATGAACGTAATTTAATCACGAACTAATATTAATTACGTATATATATATATTTATTACGAACATGAATAAATATATTAAGTCACGGTTAATATTTAACGAGAACACATAAAACACGAACACGACTAAACACGAACGAACACTAAAATAAATAGACTCGGAAAAAGGTACGGGTACCCCATGTGGGGCCCCCTACCCGCGGCTACACCAAGGCAATGGGCCAAGCCCATTTAATTTTCACTAACAAAGGGGGTTAAGGTAAATCTTTTGGTCATTTTTCACTTTACAGTAAAATAATCAAAAACCTAAAAAGTTTTTCTCCTTCTCCTTGTCCTCTCCTTTTGGCCGCCGCATATAAACACAAGAAAGGGGGTGTTCGTTTGATTTTGATCTTGAATCTTGTACAAGTATTCGTGTGTGTTCATCCTCGTTTGATCCACGTATTCAGTATACCTTTTTAATCCTTTTTCTTTTTGTTTTGATTTAATAAATTAAATAAGAACATGATGTAGCTAATTAAAAACATTAATTAAACATGTAAATGGTTATAGGGTAAATCAAAACATGGGATTTGGGGGTGTTTGATGTGACCGACGCCTAAACCAAACCCCAAGGGGGTCTCGGCTTGGCTTATGGACCACCACCGAGACCTCAAGGTCTCGGTTTGGTGGTGTGGGTCCCACGGCAGCAGCAAACAGGGGAGAACCCCGAAGTGGTTCGGGGTATGGTGTTGATTACGGGTTCGGTTCATGGTTTCTAGTCACGATCCGGTTCATGGTTTATGTTAAGGTTATGTTTTTAATAATCATATGTTAAAAATTAAATTAATAAAATACGACATGATTAATTTAATAAACATGACTTAGGTTATAAATTAATTATTAGATCATGGATTTTAACCTAAGTATTTATATTTTCTAGACTTTATAATTAATTAATTATTAAAAACCATGGTTATAATTAATTAATTAAGAACATGATATATTTAGTTAAATACTTTTAACCTATAGTTTATTTAAATTACATGTAATAATTAATAAACTATACCTTATATCAATATGACTTAGAAAAATAATCAGAAAACACTTAAGCTTATATACTTAGCTTATTTAACCAGCTTATATCTAATTATGGAAACTTTCTATTTTTAGAAACTTATTTAAATAAGGCAGCTAGTCTATTTGTGGAAACTTTCTATTTTTAGAAACTTATCTATTTTAAGCAGTAATTCTATTTTTGGAAACTTTCTATTTTTGGTAACTTTCTATTTTTGGAAACTTTCTATTTTAGGAAACCTGCTATTTTTAGAAAGTAACTTATTATTACACAGTAAGTATAATAATACATGAAATACAAGTAATACTTAATCAGTATAGACAGAATATAAGATAAACACAGTTTAAAGCTTAAAACAGTAAAACATGACATGAACGTATAAAATAAGCTAAGACATGATATAAAACCAGTTACATATTTAGTAATCAGATACTTATACAAGTATGTATCCATGTAGAATTAGTGATACCGAAGTAGGACTCTCTTCAGTTCGTCTTCTCGTTCACTAGACATAAGGTACGGATTCTCGTCCTTTCAGTATGGACATTCTTTCCTTATTAGGATTCCCCGTATGCAGCCAACTGTTTTCCCGTAGTATAAGTTTATATTTTTGATTTGCTTATGTTTAATTTAGAATACCTATAGCCATATACATGCATGACCAGTTTCACCTAGTTATGGAGGTACCATAACCATAACACTAGAGGCACTGGTGTTATGACTTCCCCACGGCAGAGTGATTGCTCGTGGCGTCCCTTCAGCTTTTGGCCATATTATTATATTTATCATGTGGGGCGTATGGGTGCATCCTAGTTACATGTTTTCAGCAGATTACTCAGTGTGAATGTGGTGTGTGCCTTGCATCCTTCACAAGGAGCTGATCCCTCCTACCCAAAAACCAGTATATTAAATTAGAGGCAGTCCCTCTAATTTGCATGATGAGGTCACCCCTCCAAGTATTCATGCACGGTGGATTTTCATGACCTATATTGGCTAATGGTAGAATATGTTAAACAGTTTTTATAAGATAAACATAAGGCTTTTCAAACTATAAAACCAGTTTTATCAAGACTTAACCAGGTTATTCGGGACTTAGTTTCTTCCGCTGTTATATGCTTATATGCTTGTACTATTCATGCTTTATGGTACATCTGTGCACTGAGCGTATTGCTCAACCGTTTTCCTTTTCTATGTTCCCAAAACGGCAGGTACTCAGGGACGCTCGTAGACTTTAAGCGTACATACATATGGACTTGAAGCTTTCTAGCCTTTCTTTACTTTATGCATTATCTTTACTTTGATACTCTTGCCATGGACATTGTTTAGTCCTTTCATTTACAGTACTTATGCTTGTGTGTGATGAGCTTTACTTTTGGACTACCGATGTTTGATTCTGGTATTTTCCTTTTATGGTCATGTAATGTTTAGACATTTATCCTTGTATGCTTTGATGACACGCCATAATTATGTGTGACATTCCATTATCAAAATGGGGTGTTACAACAATGGTAACAGCAGGGATCAGGAACGTAGGGGTTCACAGCCTAACCGTTCTACCTCATCTGGTAAATTTTACACCTTATATGTAATTATGTTTATGTTCCACGATCATGTCTCATGCATGTAATCCTTAAACAGGCTCTCAGGTAACTAGGACGCCTGCTGGAGGATTCACGCATCCTGTCTGTCCTACTTGTTCGTGAAGACATTCAGGTATTTATCGCCGAGATACTGGTGGTAGTTTCAAGTGTGGCCAACAAGGCCATCAGCAGAAGGACTATCGCCAGGGTGAGATAGAAGGCACCTCTGGACACGCCGACACCAAGCCACCTCCTACTTCTGGTCGCGTGTTCACTACTACTCGAGATCAGGCGAATAAGACTTCATGTACCATCACCGTAAATATCTTTATGAATGGTTTGGCAGCATGTGTTCTATTTGATAATGGAGCGACGCATTAGGTCGTGTCCACTACTTTTGTTGTACGTGTTAGGATTTCCCCGATGCCATTAGATAATGCCTTATGCATTTCCACGCCACTTAGGGACTCTGTACGAATCACTCAAGTGTACAGAGATCTCCCCCTAGAATCTGATGACAAGATCCGTAGAGTTGACGCACTTCCTTTAGACATGTGCGATTTTGACTTGATTTTGGGCATGGACTGGTTATCCAAACACCAGGCCAATATTAACTGCCACACTTATCGGGTTATCTTCGGTGATGTTAAATCTCCAGAGTACATACACCATGGTTTTCTGCCAGGGAAGTCAGTACAGATTATTTCATCCATGGAGGCGCGTGCATTGCTATCACACGGCTGTCAAGGCTTCATAGCCAATATTCATGACATTACTGCCGAATCTTCATCGATCCAAGATCATCCTATTGTGTCAGAGTTTCCTGACGTATTTCCAGATGAACTTCCGGGCATACCACCTATTCGTGAAGTCGAGTTTGGAATCAAGCTCATACTAGGTGCAGAGCCAATTTCTAAAGCTCTTGACCGTATGGCTCCTATAGAGCTTAATGAACTAAAAGATCAGCTGCAAGAACTTCTGGAACGCGGTTTCATCCGTCCCAGTGCATCGCCATGGGGTGCACCGGTACTGTTTGTGAAGAAGAAAGACGGCATCATGCGTTTATGTATAGACTATCGTGAGCTGAACAAGATCACGATTAGGAATCGTTATCCTTTGCCGCGAATTGATGACCTATTCGATCAACGTCAGGGCGTCATGCATTTCTCCAAGATCGATCTGAGGTCCGACTACCATCAGTTACGGGTTAAAGAGCAGGATATCTCTAAGAGTGCTTTTCGTACACGTTATGGGCACTACGAGTTCGTAGTCATGCCATTCGGACTCACTAATGCTCCAGTTGTGTTCATGGATTTGATGAACCGTGTCTTCCATGAGTTTCTGGACAAGTTTGTTATTGTGTTCATTGATGACATCCTGATTTTCTCCAAATCCAAGGAGGAACATGAGGAACACCTTCGTACAGTCTTATAGATTCTTCGTCAGAAGCACCTGTACGCCAAGTTCTCTAAGTGTGAGTTCTGGTTAACCAAGGTGGCATTTCTGGGCCATATTGTATCTGCAGAGGGGATCACCATGGATCCTACCAAGGTTTAAGCTATCACTAAATGGCCTAGACCTACATCTACAACAGAAGTTAGAAGTTTTCTGGGTTTAGCTGGCTATCACCGCAGGTTTGTCGAAAACTTTTCACGGTTAGCCTTACCTTTGACTAAGCTGATGAGGAAAGGAGAGAAATTCGTCTGGACGGAAGAGCGAGAGAAGAGCTTTGAAGATCTTAAGCAGAAGTTAGTGACTGCGCCTATTCTTACTCTCCCATCTGGCTCGAGTGGATTTCAGATTTATAGTGATGCTTCAAGAAAGGGTTTAGGCTGCGTTCTCATGCAACATGGGAAGGTTATTGCATACGCATCACGACAGCTGAAACCTTATAAAGAAAACTATCCTACTCACGATTTAGAGCTTTCAGTAGTTGTTTTCGCATTGAAGATCTGGAGACATTATTTGTATGGTGAATCATGTGACATATTCACCGACCACAACAGTCTCAAGTACATCTTCACCCAGAAGGAACTGAACATGAGACAGAGGAGATGGTTAGAGCCATTGAAGGACTACGGCACCAACATTCAGTACCATCCTGGTAAGGCGAATGTGGTGGCAGATGCTCTAAGCAAAAGGTCGGGTATGATTACTGGAATTTGGATTGCGAAGGAGATCATTCGTGACCTAGAGATGACTGACATTGAGTTTTGTGTACGAGGACAGCACGGTTAATTGGCTAATCTTAGAGTGGAACCAGACTTACATTCTAGGATCAAGGAAGCTTAGAAGGAAGATGGTGAGATTTGGGCTATCATTCAAAACCTTGATTAGCAGACGGATTTTCGTGTTGACGATGACGGTATCTTATGGAAGGGCACTAGACTAGTGGTTCCTGATGACTCTACTCTCAGGGAAGTTGTGTTGACTGAGTCTCACAGTTCTCCATTTACCATACATCCTGGTTCTACCAAGATGTACCACGACATCAAGCAACACTTTTGGTGGAGTGGTATGAAGCAGGATGTTGCCACCTTCGTTTCTAAGTGTATGATCTGCCAACAAGTGAAGATCGAACATCAGCGTGCTAGTGGTTTACTACAACCATTAGATATTCAGGCATGGAAGTGGGACAAAATCTCCATGGATTTTGTTACTGGTCTTTCGGTTACTCAGAAAAAGAATGACGCTATCTGGGTCATTGTGGATAGGTTGACTAAATCTGCTCATTATTTGCCGATTCGCAAGGAGCATCCGGTCAACAAATTATCAGACACATTCTAGAGGGAGATCATGAGACTGCATGGTACTCCATCAGAAATCATCTCTGACAGAGATCCTCGTTTCACATCACGTTTCTGGCAGAGTCTGCAGAAATCTTAGGGCACCAGACTTAAGCTTAGCACTGCCTTTCATCCTCAGACCGACGGACAGTCGGAACGTATCATTCAGACATTGGAGGACATGCTGCGATCGTGTGCTCTAGAATGGTCAGGAAGCTGGGACGATTATATACTCTTAGTAGAATTCACATACAACAACAGCTGGCACGCTAGCATCAAGTGTGCTCCCTTTGAGATGTTGTATGGCAGAAAGTGTCGCGCCCCAATCTGCTGGGATCAAGTCGGCGAACGACTGCTTGAAGGTCCAGATATGATTGAAGTGACCAATGAGAAGGTCGCTATCTCCAAGGAAAAACTTCAGGAACCTCGTGCTCGTCAGAAGAGCTATGCTGTTAAACGTCGTAGAGATGTGTTTTTCAACGTAGGTGATCATGTTTTCCTCAAGGTATCACCTGCACAAGGAGTTAGACGTTTTGGAATCAGAGGGAAGCTCAGTCGTCGCTTCATCGGACAGTTCGACATCATAGAACACGTTGGTGAAGTGTCATACCGTTTAGCATTACCTCCTAAGCTATCACACGTTCACAACGTGTTCCATGTGTCTTTACTCAGAGGATACAGCTATCATCCAGTTCATGTTGTCCAGTATCCACTTGATCAGATTCGAGAGGATCTTTCATATGTCGAAGAACCTAAAAGAGTTCTTGAGCGCCAAGATCGTGTTATGCGGAGGAAGACGATCCCTTTCGTCAAAATCCTCTAGAGGGATCATCCTGAGCGGGAAGCCACTTGGTAGACGGAGGAGTCTATACAGACTTCTTACCCTCATTTCCAGTTCTAATTCGGGTATGTTTTCATTCAGTTTACGTTTCTCCAATTCGTGGACGAATTGTTCTTTTAGAGGGGAAGAGTTGTAAAACCCGCATTAAAAACCTATGAACAGTACACGTGAACAGTAACTTACGAAAACACGGTAAAATTTAAACTTTCCATTTATAATATTAATACACGTGTCAAGGCAATAAATAACGAACAATCATGAATACTATAAATATGACACGATCACGAATACCAAAATCACGAATAATAAATCACGAACATGCACGTAAATTATTTAACACACGGAAAACTACGAGTTTACCCCATGGTGGGCCCCATGCTGCGGCTAGACAAGAGATGGAGGCCAAGTGGGCCTTTTGGCCCAAAACCCATTTTAATAAAAACACCTGGAGGATTATTCGTCTCATATTTTAAGTTTACAGAAAATTTTGTCTCTTCCTCCTTGTTGCACCATAGCCGTCGGCCACCATCAAGAACAAGGGCAAACCCGGACAATTTTTGTGTTTGTTTAATTATTCGTGATCACCTTTTAATTCTACACGCATTGGTATATTCTAAAACCTTTTCTTTTTATTTTATTTTCTTATGATTTCATGTTAAAAAGTAATTAATCACATGAACATGTAAACTAATTACTAGGATTAATTAATTTTGTTAAGGGGGCGTTTGGTTTGTGGTTTGTGGTTCGGCCGAGACACCGAGACCCCCAAAGGGGTGCTCGGTTTGTTTTTGATCACCACCACCGAGACCATAAAGGTCTCGGCTTGGTTGGTTTCGGCTCGGCGCAAGCAAGAAACCCCCGACCAAAGGTCAGGGTGTGTTTGTTTGTTCGGTTTGGTGTAACCAAGGCACCACCGAGACCCCCAAGGGGCTCGGTTGGTTTTGTTTGATCGGACCCGAGACCAAAGAAACCCTGACATTATGTCGGGGTATGTTTACATGTTTAGTTGATTAAGTAGTGTCAACCGGGACCCCTCCAAGGTCTCGTTGGGACTTGTTTATAGCTTATTTGGTTCGGCTTATATTAAAACACGGGCTCAAGATTCGGGTTTTTATAAAAACTATTTTTATAAGTCATGTTATATTAAACTTTAGGTTAATTAATTTATTAAAATTTATTCATGTATAACCTAAGGTATTTATACTTAGTCATTTTAATTAAACATGTATTTTCATTAAAAGCATATAACATATAGTTTAATTAATTAACCAGTTATTTAATTAACCAACTATAACCATGACTTGTATTGTATTAATTTAACTTCACTTATTAATTATTATTTAGCTTAATTCTAATAATGGAAACTTACAATTTTTGGAAACTTTCTATTTTTGGAAACTTGCTATTTATGGAAACCTGCTATTTTTAGAAAGTTACTTAGTATTACAATAAAAGTATTATAATACACTAATACATTAATAATACACAACAGAATATCAGAATAACGATAGTTAACATAGTAAACAGTAAAACATGATGAAATACGTATAACTAGCAAATAACACACGGAACCAGTAAAACACATGTAATTCAGACAACTCATACACGTCTATTTCTTATGTAGTGTTATCCGTCAAGGCGGATTAGTCTTCATAATTTCCGTTAGCTTCTACTAGACATAAGGTACGGATTTCTCATCCTTCGGTAAGGACAATCTCTTCCTTCATTAGGATATCCCGTATGCAGCCAACTGTTTTCCCCAGTAGTTACAGATTAGATGCTTATGTTTTATTAGTTACCTTAGCCATATACATGCATGACCAGTTTCACCTAGTTATGTAGGTACCATAACCATAACACTAGAGGCACTAGTGTTATGACTTCACCACGGCGGAGTGATTGCTCGTGGCGTCCCTTTTCAGTTATTTGGCCATTATATTATTATATTATCATGTGGGTCGTATGGGTGCATCCTAGTTACAAGTTTCAGTCAGGATTTCATGGTGAATGTGGTGTGTGCCTTGCATCCTTCACAAGGAGCTGATCCCTCATACCCACTTACCAGTTAATTAGAGGCAACCCCTATAATTGTATGATGAGGTCTCCCCTCCAAGTATTCATGCACTTTGTTGACCTTATGACCTATATTGGATATTATGGTACATTAACAAATAAATATTTTCATAAGTAACATAAGCTATGTTTTTAGAACTAAAACCAGTTAACATGACAGACAACTAGGTTTTCCAGGACTTATTCATTTCCGCTGCCATTCATGCTTTATATTCTTTATATGCTTCCATATTCTATGTTTTCCATGCTTTATTGTATATCCGTGCACTGAGCGTTATGCTCAGCCATCTACTTTTCCATGTTCCCAAACGACAGGTACCCAAGGACGCAAGTAGGAACTCCAGAGTACGTGCGTTCGGATTGGAAGCTATCCGGCCTCTTTTACCTTATACATTTGTTCCTACTTTATCATACTTCACATCTTTTGGACATTTTTTAGTCCTTTCCATTTGCAGTACTTATATTGCTTGTTTGTGAGTTACTAGACTACCCATGTTTGATTCCGGTATTTCTATTTATGGTCATGAATGTTTAGACATTTACCTTGCATGCTTTGATGATACGCATTAATTTACTGTAACACTCTATCCTATTAAATGGGGTGTTACAAATAGTATTAATAACAAGCTGAAAGCAGGGAAATCAATCATGATACAATAAATAGTACGAAGTGAAACAATTTAATAACTAAATCATTTTCAACACGTTTGTAATAAAAATGATTATTAAAATAGGTTTATATACGTTAAGTAAATTGAAAATGGAATGTCACATTTGCTATTTTTTATTTAATTTATTTTTTATAACAACTTTTAGTCCAACTGATCCTACGTATTAGGCTTACGTCTCGTTGGAAGTTTTTATGAGCATTTACTCAGTTATTGCGTGGAATTTTAAATAAGATCTTCTGGGATTTGGTATATCATGATTGATTTTGTTGTTTGAAATTAATACTGTATATACTGTAGTACTAATAATATTTTAAAAGTATTTAATAGTGTTGTATTATATACTGTATGTTGGCCCGTTATGTAACACTCTCAAATTTCGTATCGTGTCAGCAGAAGGGTCAGTAGAGTGTTACTGGATAGCACAATAACTCAAATCATAGACAACGCATAAAAATGGTTGTACAAGGTTTAACATACATTCATTCGAATAGAAGTTTTAAGTTTACATCAGGTCCCCCAGTTTGACAGTCATAAAGTTTACAAAACATAGATCGAATGAATAATTTTATTATGTGGGCCATCAGAGTCGATCTCCATCCAAGTTACCTTCAAGCACCTGAGATAAAACATGTGAAAATTATATCAGCGAATGCCGAGTGAATTCATAGAGTTTAATAAAATCGTTACATAAAACAGTTATAGAAAGTAGAACACAAGTATAATATCAGAAGTGAGTCCTCGTATTGCTAGTCAGGCAATATATATATATCAAGTCATACATCTTAAACCGTACATGAGACCGTAGTCTCAATATTATCGTTAATTGCATTGTATCATATTGGATATTTGGATTACATTGGATTACCTTGGATTATTACTAGCCGCATGACATTGCTAGCTTACTATAACAAACAACGGGCCACGAACCAGACAAACAACTTGCCCATCTAAATTAGCGTGTCGTCACAAAAATCACGCTATATAAATCTTCTCATACATAAATTCGCTTACCGATCAATGTGGCACGACGGGGATCAACAGTCAAGGCGCAAACTAGGGTGGTCTTCCCAAAATAGTACTATTATATGCATAAGCATCTACCAAATCCTGGTAGTTCATAATTCATGCTAATGGGACTTTAAGTGACATAGCCTAACTACTAATAATCCATTTCATCTCATTCATTGGGTCATAGCATCATTCGAGTCCATATCAATAAGCATACCATCGCGACTACTTGTTTTCTATTTTTATCAAAAACTAGCATGTTATCTCCCTCGCGACTTTAAAAAACATTTCATAAAACATTTAAAAGAGTGCGAGGCTATGAACTCACGTTGATTAGGAAAGGCGGGTTATCGGCGATGGCGCGTGCTTCAATCACGGAAACCTATACAAATAATACTCGGTGTTAGACTTTCGTCAAATGACTTTATAAAAATAATGGTTATGTATATATGATGATGATATAAGTATGATGATGATGAAGTGGGATTTTATCTCTTCATTCAACATTATAATTGTTATGTGTTAGTTACTAGTTTTAACTTATTTACATATTAAGGCCCAATAAGCCCATTAAAAGTCCAATACATTATATTAGTCCATTTATACTTTTAATACCAGGCCTATAATCATATGTTGGGCCCAAGTGGGTTAAGCCCATGAGTAAGTCCATTAGTGTTTAGCCAAACTAGTTGGGCTAATGGTCCAACAAGGTTAGTTTGGCCCGTTAAGGTTCATAAGTTATAAAGCTCGGGTTTATCGGTTTTTACTTGTCAAATGTACTTACATATCAGTATATGAGTTATAAAAATCTTACATTAGACGGGTCGGACCGTGTAAGTTTTGTTTGGCGAAAACGTTATCTTTCGGTTTTAGCCGAAAAGACGTAAAACTTATATATGGTTTTATAACTTTAGAAAACATTTGAGTTTGTACTTTTTATAAAATGACATACTTATTTATCATAGTATACAACTTATTTTATAAATATTATCATTAGTTAGTGGGTTTTATATATGTATTTTATAATAATATTACTTGAGTGCTCATTTTATATTATATACTTTTAATTACAAATCTAATTATCAAAGTCACTTTCACCATTTTTGCCATATCTTGAGTTCTACAAGGAGATAGAAGCTCAAATTTGGGAAGCACAAACTACATGATATGTGCTACAAATAACTCTTTAGCTACTGCTCAATCATCCTCTAAGTATTCCTAATAATTCGTCCAAAACAGACTATACAGATTTGTACATTAATAGTATTTTGATCATATCTTGCTCATTTTAATGATTCCATTGAGTGGCCAACTCACCACATATGTAAAAATCATATATCTACTGTATATTCAATAATCCAAGCCATTTTACCAAGTGATCATATGGTTACTTACTGTTTTATACAGCCTATAAATTTAATCAAGATTTTAACATTTTTACTTGTTGATTCTTGTCTTTTTAACCAAATCTATTAACACAAAATCCCCACATAATACTTTGATCATCATTTATCATCATATACATATACATTTATAAAAAAAATACAAGATTACATTTACAAAATAACAAGATGATGGAAGAAAGGATGTTGTTACCAACCAATATAGTGAAAGGTTAAGAACAAGACTTTGTTTTTGATAACCAATCTTATGAAATATCAAGCCCACCTTCAAGATCACCAAGTATATGAAACACCTTGAGAAAATCAGCCCTATACTCCAAGGAAAACTTCTTTTTAGTTGTTAGGATCACCTCAAATCACCAAGTCTTCAAAGGGTTTTCATCTTATGCAAGTTTTACACAAGATTCATGGTAGAAATTTAATCAATGGTGGTGTTTGGTGATGGAGTATGGACGGCAAAGGGGAGGGAGTAGAGAGAGTTTTGTGTGGTTTGCATGTAAGAAATTAGTGTAAATGGTTTGAGTTAGTTGTTTTAAGTGTTAAGTGGTTTTGCTTAGAAACTAAGGACAAGTGTCCTTAGTTTTTATATAAACTTGACAAATGTTTGATGTGTTGGTTAAGCTTTGGCCGCCCCTAGTGGGGGTGAGGCAAGTGTAAACTTGTTTCATCCCCACTAATTTACGGGTACTCCTTGATTCTAGTTTCCTCGATTTGCGTGCCCTCGGGTCGTTTTACGTAAAATGTTTTTATAAATTATGAACTAACGGCACAAAACGAATCTAATAAAAATTGTCTCATCAAAAACGGAGTGCAAAAACGTCAATACGTAAACCTAAGGTTTCCGGTTTAGTCGTAAAGGACGTTAAATTATGCACGTAAGCCCTAATTTCAACCCGTAAATTGTGAGTTCACAAACCAACACAAAAATAAGTTTCAAAATAATATACGAGAAATAATTTACTACCTGAAAATGTCAGATTGTCACATCATTTCCTCCTAAAAGGGATCAACGTCCTCGTGATCCATTTCATTTTGATGTCCGTTTCTACTTGAAATCAAAGAGGTGTGGGTATTTCTTCCACATTTCATCCTCTCGTTCCCAAGTAAATTCTGGTCCATGCTTTGAATTCCATCGAATTTTGATGATAGGTATCCGACTTTGCTTAAGTTTCTTTACCTCACGATCCATAACCTCTACGGGCTCTTCGATAAAATGCAACTTCTCATTAATTCGGACCTTATCCAACGAGATTTTCTCATCACACACTGCTAAACATTTCTTCAGATTAGATACATGGAATGTGTTGTGAACACCATGAAGTTCTTGGGGTAACTCTAATTTGTAAGCCACCGGACCTACTCTAGATAAAATCTTAAAGGGCCCAATATAGCGGGGATTCAATTTACCTTACTTTCCAAATCTTATGACGCCTTTCCATGGTGACACTTTCAACATCAAACGGTCACCCACTTAAAACTCCATCGGTTTCCGCCGCACATCCCCGTAACTTTTCTGTCTACTTCGGGCAGTCAACAGCCGATTCTTAATCTGAATTATCATCTCCGTAGTCTCCCGGATCAATTCCGGTCCTGTGAGCTGGGTATCCCCAACTTCACTCCAACATACAAGAGATCTACACTTTCTACCATACAAAGCTTCAAACGGTGCATCCTTAATACTAGAATGATAACTATTGTTGTATGAAAATTCTGCTAAAGGCAAATGTTTATCCCAATTCTTACCAAAATCTATCACACAAGCTCTCAACATATCTTCTAGTGTCTGTATCGTCCTTTCACTCTGCCCATCAGTTTGAGGGTGATAAGAAGTGCTCATGTCGAGATTCGTTCCCAAATATCTTTAGACGGATTTCCAAAAATTCGATGTGAATCTAGGATCTCGATCCGAAATGATCGATACAGGCACTCCATGCTTACATACAAAATTCTCAAGATAAATACGAGTCAGCTTCTCTAGTGAGAACTGCTCTTTAACATGAATGAAGTGAGCTGATTTGGTCAGTCTGTCGACAATGACCCAAATCGAGTTATTTCCAGAAGATGTTTTAGGAAGTTTAGTGATAAAGTCCCTCGTGATTCGCTCCCACTTCCATTCAGGAATTTTTGGTTGTTGAAGTAGTCCTAACGGCTTTTGATGTTCAGCTTTGACTCTTTCACAAGTCAAACATTGAAGAACATGCATAGCAATATCAGCTTTCATATTCGGCCACCAGTATAACTTCTTCAAATCATGATACATTTTATCAGAACCAGGATGAATGGAATATTTAGATTTATGGGATTCCGACATGATTAAATCTCTTAAGCCTCCAAACTTTGGTATCCACATACGACCTCTTAAGCATTTCACTTCATCAGCTCTAACCTCTAAAGGATCTCCTTCACCTCGAAACCCTTCATTATCAAAATTTTCTTTCTTACAGGCTTCTATTTGCGCATTTCTAATTTGCTCAGGCAAATTATTATGCACAGTCAGGACAAGAGAACGTACCCTGATAGGCTCTCTATCCTTTCTACTTAATGCATCGGCAACAACATTTGCTTTTCCCGGGTGATATTTTATATCACAATCATAATCACTTAACAGTTCTATCCATCTCCGTTGCCTCATATTTAATTCCTTTTGATCGAGAATATACTGTAGGCTTTTATGATCGGTGTATGCCGTACACTTGGTGCCATACAGATAATGTCTCCATAACCTAAGAGCAAAGACTACAGCTCCTAACTCAAGATCATGAGTAGTATAATTCTCCTCAGTCTTCCTTATTTGCCTAGAAGCATAAGCTATCACCTTTTCCTGCTGCATCAAGACAGCTCCATAACCTCTAAGAGATGCATCACAAAATACCACAAAATCTTCACTTCCGTCGGGTAATGATAGAAGTGGTGCACTACATAATTTTTGCTTCAATATCTGAAATGCTCCATCTTTTTCACTTCCCCAAACGAAAGGTTTATTTTTCTGAGTTAGCTTGGTCAGGGGTCTAGCTATTAGAGAAAATTCTTTAACGAACGCCTATAATAGCCAGCCAATCCTAAAAGTTGTCGCACCTCCGTTGGCGTTGTCGGTGCAGACCAATTCTTAATGGCTTCAACCTTTTCAGGATCAACATGAATTCCATCTTTGTTAATCACAAGACCAAGAAGTTGCACCGAGTCCAACCAAAAATCATATTTCGAAAACTTAGCATACAACTTTTCATCCTTTAACAAATTCAAGATAATCCTTAAGTATTCTCCATGTTCCTCTTTATTCTTAGAATAGATCAGAATATCGTCAATAAACACGATCACAAATTTGTCCAAATAGGGTTTGCACACTCGATTCATTAGATCCATGAAGACCACAGGTGCGTTAGTTAACCCAAATGGCATCACTTGAAATTCATAGTGTCCATAACGAGTTCTAAATGCAGTGATTGGAATATCTTCTTCACGGACGCGAAGTTGGTGATATCCAAATCGCAAATCTATCTTAGAATACACACTAGAGCCTTGTAGTTGATCAAATAAATCATCAATCCTTGGTAAAGGATATCGATTTTTGATTGTCAACTTATTCAGCTCCCGGTAGTCGATGCACATACGGAAAGATCCATCCTTCTTCTTAACGAACAAGACTGGAGCTCCCCAAGGCGACGAGCTCGGTCGAATAAAACCTTTATCAGACAACTCCTTATGTTTTTCGGATAATTCCTTTAATTCAGAAGGTGCTAATCGGTAAGGCGCACGTACCACCGGTGCAGCACCAGAAATTAGATCGATTCGAAACTCGACTTGCCTTATCAGCGGAAGTCTGGGTAAATCATTGGGAAATACCTCTGGAAAATCATAGATAATAGGTACATCTTCCAATCGTTTCTCCTTAGACTCATTCACGGTCACTTGAGCTAAGAATAGCTCGCAACCGTTCCTGATGTACTTTTGGACTTTAATACATGAAACGATTTTCAAACGGGATTCACCTCGATTACCATCAATTACTAACGTTCTATTCCTTAGAGGAATCTTAACCGCCTTTTATCCACATAAAATTGTAGCATTATTCAAGGATAACCAATCCATACCAATAATAATATCAAAACTACCTAGTTCTATCAACATTAAATCAATCGGAAAGGAATGGTGTAAGAGATTTAGAGAGCATCCTTTTAACAGCTTATTAGTTTTTACTATTTTACCATCAGCCAATTCTACTTCGTAACTGGTATTTATCTCAACAGGTTCAATGTCAATAAGGGCACTAAATTTAGTGGATACAAAGCTCCTATCAGCACCTGAATCAAATAAAGCAACAACATAATGATTGTTGAGTAAAAATGTACCAGTAACGACATTCGGATCCTCTTTCTTAACCTCAACCGTTCCAAGTTGATAAGCACCACCCTGGGGGTTTCTTCCAGGTCCAATCCTTTTCAACTTGGGGCAATCCGATTTCTTATGACCCTCTTCATTACAGTTAAAGCAAATGACTCCCCTCTTACACTTTTCCACTCTGTGTCCTAGCTTTCCGCAATTTCGGCACTTCCAGCAGTCGCCAACATGCCTCTTATTACCACACATAGAACACTTTTCATCATTGCGCGGTGTGTTGTTGGTAAGAGCATTTGCATTCCCCCTTCTTTGGTTTTGACGGCGATTGAAATATTGCCTATTGTCACCTCGACCTCCACGATCGCCTTCACCCTTTCTTTTCTCACCAGCATGTGCTTCATCCTCCTTGTCCTGAATTATTTACCCAATGAGTTGGTAAGCCATTCGAACAACATCATCAATGGTTAATGGTTTTGATGATGTCACATCCCCTCAGATATTCTTGGTCAACCCTTTAATGTATTGTTCAATTCGGATCTCTTCGGGTTCTACCAATCGAGGACATAGCAAGGCCAACTCATGGAATCGGTTTGTGTAGCTATCAATGTCCATACCTTTCATTCTCAAATGAATCAACTCTTGTTCCAACCGTATTATCACACTACGAGGACAGAACTCCAGAGTCATCCACTTTTTAATTTCAGCCCAAGGAGTGGTATTAGCAACATCAATGCCCATGAAAGCAATTTGTTGAGTCTTAGGATCTAGACGCATCTGGGATATCATGATCATGATTGTAGCATGCACAACGGAATAATAATTAAGACAATCATAACCAAGAACAAGGCTTTCACTAATGAAATGATTACTATTAATAAACTACTAACTACTCCTGGGGCCTAATAGGCTTGACACCAGGAGGAACACACACACACCTATGGTTTACATTGTTTGTGAATGAGTGAATAACCATGTGTGCCTAATCCTCTTTTTATATAATAGAGGTACTAGGGTGACATCACAACCCTAGCTTACTTACAAAGCTACCTATTTATTATTAAGTCCTTCATCTTCTTTTGTCATATCAACTCAAGATATATAAGTCCCAACAATCTTCCCCTAGTTGATTTGACAAAACCAGTAAGCACAAGCTTCACCTGAAGCAAATATAGATGAAGGATAAGCTTCCCCTCGATCCATGCATTCTTCCCCTTTTTGTCACATCAACTCAAAAGGGATCGTCTTCCCCTTAAGAAGTGTATGTCGAATCCAGTAGGCTTCCTTGGAGTGATCACTGATGAAAAAAATCAAGTATAACAAATTTTATGAAGAAATGAAATATCCCAAAATTGTGTCTTATATCATCGCAGTTTTTATTACATGGGACTGAGAACCCCCACAACTATAAGCCAGTTGTTAGCTATAACAATATATTTAATCCAGTGAAAAGGTGTATTGCTCACCTATCAGTTTTTGTTACATACGGTACTGGTAACCTCCACAACTATGAGCCAGCTGTTAACTATAACAATATATTTAGTCAAAATGACAAGGTGTATTGCTCACCAACAATTTTTGGTACATGGGAACTGGTAACCTTCACAACTATTAGCCAGTTGTAAGCTGTAACAATATATTTAGTCCAAAGACAAGGTGTATTGCTCACCTAATTGAGATATAAGAAGAAAACAAATTTGTGAAAACCAACTCCAACATCAAATAAGCAATTATCAATTATCTTCGTCAAGAAACCATAACTCACCAGTAGGAACCATGTGCTAACCATCTCTTGAATCTTAGAACTCAGTAGTATATATCATCCACTCCTTCAGTGTGAAAAAGACATGCTTATTACAATAACATGTAATAAAATGTCTTTGTATAATTCTTGTAATCAATATATGCATGGCGATCACATGCAATGGCCGATAGTCTCAGTGAGCTCTGACGGATCAACCAGAAACCACTCGATGCTTATGATCATGCTAATTTTGTGGTGATCATATCATGAACTGTATGGTATCATATGCCCCCCAAATATTTGTAAAAGAGCGTGTAACTGTTCCAATCAAGAATTATAGCATAAACTGAACTTTGGAAATGAATCATATACCTCTTCATTGTTCAAGATCACCAGTAGGAACGACCAGGAGAAAATGACCAGTAGGAAATGACCAGGATGAATCGACAAGGAGGAACCGACCAGTAGCAAGTAAAAAACCAACCAGGAGCATCTCAAAAACCCTTTTTTTTCTTTTTCTTTTTTTTCATTCATTTTTTTTCTCATTTTTTATTCATTTTTTTCACTATGTCACCACCTGTTGCCATACTGTTGCTGTTGCAAACATGGTATGACCAGCGGACGTCCAAAATTTATGTACTATGAATCCCAATAAACCCATGTGTTTCTATAATATCCATAAGTCATGGTAAAATAAATAAGCCCACAAATCATGGCAAATTAGACCTCGTCCAAACCGGCCAATCCCATGAAATCAACACCCACAATATGCATCATACGTTTTGTAACAATATTCACGTCCAAAAAGGAAACAAATATATTACTATAAACGTGCAATACCAAGACTTATCCACCAAAAATTACGCATTAAGCTCCAAGTCCACCTTCTCATCTAAGTGACGTGTGAATAATATACGAAAACCCTAGAAATTAGGGATGGGTATTACTACGTAAAAACTTCCCTCGTATACTTTCCATATTTTCCCCTTAAATCTCGTCAAAATCCCTTACCCACGTCAGCTAGTAAAATATCATCAAAGTTCAAAACACATAAAGTTATTTTAGGATTAAAATGTAATCTCTAAACTTTAGGGTTTCATTGGAACTGACCCAACAAAATCAACGACTAAAACCCACCCTTCTGTGAGACGAATATAGTTTCCAAAAATCACGCTCATTAATTCATAACGTTCATAAAAAGGAAACTTAATCTCATACCTCATAATTATAGCAGGTACTATGTTAAGCCAATCCCATAACACGTTGCAAAAACCAAAACGTGTTCTCCAAAGATCATAGCCCATTGTTCTCGTTCAATTATATAGTACCGACAAAACAACACTACTCCTCATAATTGCCCTGACCCACACGTTTGTGATTTATTCAACAGACTGCTGCTATGATATTGATGTAACATAAACCCTTTTCTTGTGAATGCTAACCTCACGTGAACAGCGAAGGCAACGAGAAAAATAGTACTTCTTGGACCAGTGAATAGTACGCAGCAAATCAAAACAAAGTAATGGAGTGCTTGCCTATTACATATACACGAATATGTAGACATATTCAACATCACGTCTCTTGCTTTGTAAAATCACTAAGACTGCTGCACCCATTAGCAACACAGTCGTGATCCAGAATTAGGGTTTCATTCTAAAACAGCCATCATGATCATACAGGGTTCATTGTTGATTCAAGAATCAACTCCCCAAAACCAGTATGATCACCCACATGAACTTAAACGTGTCCTTCTCACAACAGCATCATAGTAACAACAACAACCCCAAACAACAGCAGTAACATCAAATGATTTTTCTAGGTTTTGTTGGGAAAAACCTTAGATCAGGAGGTGCACCATTTTATTAAAACAGAATATACATGAAAACCTTGTAGATCAACCAGATCGAGAGCTAACAAGCTCTAATACCACTTGTTGAGTCTTAGGATCTAGACTCATCTGGGATATCATGATCATGATTGTAACATGCACAGCGGAATAATAATTAAGACAATCATAACCAAGAACAAGGCTTTCACTAATGAAATGATTACTATTAATAAACTGCTAACTACTCCTGGTGCCTAATAGGCATGACACCAGGAGGAACGCACACACACCTATGGTTTACATTGTTTGTGAATGAGTGAATAACCATGTGTGCCTAATCCTCTTTATATAAAAGAGGTACTAGGGTTACATCACAACCCTAGCTTACTTACAATGCTACCTATTTATTATTAAGTCCTTCATCTTGTTTTGTCATATCAACTCAAGATATATAAGTCCCAACATAATTCTCCCATTCCACCAAGTCAACGCACAACCTCTAAGAGTAGCCATAGCAAAAGTCACCTTATCCTCATCCTTACACTTACTAATTCGAAACACCGACTCTATCTTCTCAATCCACTAGCTTAATCCTACAGCACCTTAAGTTCCATTAAAAGGGAGTGGTTCACACTTCATGAACGTCACATAAGTACAACCACCGACTTCAGGCGCATTAGGTCCAAGTCCTCCTATATTTTCTCCAACGTTAGCATTCACATTATTAGCATTCACATTATCATTAGTACCACTAATTACACTACCGCCAGCTCCACTACCGCCAGCTCCACTACCGCCAGCTCCACTACCGCCATCTCCACTACCGCCAGCTCCACTACCGCCAGCTCTACTACCGCCAGCTCCACTATCGCCAGCTCCATTTCTAGCATTTGCCATAAATTCAGTCATAGATGCGGCAACTTGTTCCGCAATGATCCTACGTACATCATCCTCAGTCATAGCTCTCTTGGGCGACATGGTTCTATAATTGCATAATTTCAAAGTATATTAAGCATTCACCCAATGAGGGATTCATATAAGATGGATTGAATTCATAATCAAGATACAAATAAGGCACGATATGGAATTCAAGACAAATATACATATTTCATTAGATTAGAAACAACCACATTGTCTTAATTAACATTCCACATCAAATTTCCTAGCACTATACAGCCTAAAATTCGTGCCAGATCTACTAACCAATATGTCGGTTTAGTTAAGGTTACAAAATATACAAAAGATACTACTAAAGATAGACTGGTTGATGGTGGTAAAATACGTCCTTTAGGAAAAGGAGCGTAAAAGCGGTAAGTATTAAACAAATGATTTTAGGAAAAATCAAGTGTTAATGACCCTAGTGGTGTGAAAGTTCGTTTCCCAAGGAGGTATATGTGTGTGAAAAATTTGTTAAATGTTTGTGATTAATGATTGGTTTAGAAGGGGACGAGAAAAGAAGATGACGAAGACGTGAAATTGATACTACGACAACAAAACGTAAAACCGTAAAAACTACAAAAATAAAAATTAATTCTAAAAATGATCAAAAATTCACCAAAAATCAAAATAAATAAACTAAGAGTTTACCAATGATCAAAACTTTTTCGAACCTTTTAAATAATTAAATATTCAATTTTTAAATGCTAATTAAAGCCCTAAAAATCAAATAAATTATCAAAAAGCCCAAATAAAGATTTTTCAATTGGTAAACCTCTAAAATGACCTAAAAAGATTAAAAACTATTTTTAGAAATTTTTAAACTAATAAAAACTATTTAAAATGATTTAAAAACTATTAAAACTTAAAATAATTATAAAAATTAATCTAGAAGTGATAAAATTATTCTAAAAGTTGCTAAATTCCTATTTTAATGTAATTAAGCTAAGAAAAATGTAAAAAGTAGAAAAATGTGAAATTTGAAAAATAATAATAAAAATAATATTAAAATAATATTAAAAATCCAAAATTTATAAAAAATTCTAAAAACTTGCAAACTAGTTTATTTTAACCTAAATAATCAGAAAATGAAAGTGAAATGACCAGAATACCCCTATTGGGCCCTCAAATGGGCCAAAACCAAAAACAGTCAACCTAAATGGGCTTTTTAGCCCAAAAAGTCAAACTTGGCCCAATTGAATTGGAATAGCCCTATCTGAATCATAATTTAATTCTAAACACAAAACTCTAAAGGCGCAAAAGCTGAAAGTGAGCTTATCACAGCTTAATAAGCAAACAGCTTATCCTTATTGGGCTTTTTAGCCCATTAAGCAATAAGTTAATGCCATAAGCTCTAATTTGACACACAACCTTCTTTTGGGATGCTTATGAGATCTGTAAAAAGAAATTTTGAAAAAGCACACTCAATAAGCCAGAAATAAGCAAAGTAATATTTCACTAAAAGACAAAATAGTCGTTTTTGAGAAATAAGGCACCTCAGGACTTGATTCAACTTGCAAAAGATCACAAATGAACTCAATAAGCCAAAACAATCAACAAAATTCCAAAAAGCAAAACCAATAAGCCAGAATAAGCCAATGATTAGATCTAGGTCTCCCCTAAATTTCAGTCAATTTCACCAAGTAAACAAGATTTTAGAACCTATTTATGAATCTCGGTGTTTCAAACCTCAAAACCTGCAAACAGATGAACAAATGCACCAAATAAACAGATACTAACACTTGCAAACACAAAACCACCTCTTAACAAATCACAAATCCAACTTATGCAGTTGACCCAAACACCCCTTAAAAACCCGTTTTCACAATTTTTCAAAGGATTATCCAGTTCTAACCCACAAATCAGACTAACAACTCTTCATAAACATCAAACATCACCAAATGAACAACAATCAACCACAAAATCACAGATTCAAGAACAAACAAGCCAATATCACAAAATTCAGAAAATTAAGTGAGAAATTGAAAAGGGAAGAAGGTGCAAACCTCCAAGACCTACATCCAAGCCTTGGATTGTTTGAGCTGAGGTACTAGCAGAACAAGTACCAGCTTCCAAGCTGCTAAGAAGAACAAACCCCAAAAGTGAGTTTAAAATAAACCAAACTTTCTGAGTTTTGAAACCCAAGCTTTATCAACTAAAACTTTGCCTCAAAAACCTTCAAACATGTAAATAGAACTCAGAATCAGGCTATTCTAACACCAACTTTTAACAAAATATAAAAGAGATTTCTCAAAATGCAGAAAATAAAATTTTATTAATTAAAAAGGAATTACAAAGATTTAATAGCCTAAAACTGGAACAAAGGGACTCTCACATGTTGAGGTCTCCTTTTATAGGCAAATGCCAATGCTAGCACTATTCACAAACCCTAGCAACTGAATTTCCTATTCTATCCTTGCAGAATCTTCTAGGCGTGTTGCCAGCTGGTTTGGGTGAATCCTGGACGTTTGTTGGGTGCTTAGTGACCAAGGAATGGTTTTGGTTCATTGATCTTGCCATGTCATGATCAAATGCCAGGTGTCGTGTTGTGAGTGGGAATTGGGGTATCATTCTGGTAGTGGGATTTAAGGTTTTTGTTGTGGGATTTGATTGAGGTGATGTGAATCACACGTGGGTATAGCCAATTTTGTTTTCCCCTTTGTTTTCCTCTTTTTAATCCTGGGTAAAAGAGGTGTTTTTTATGGTAAAAATCCAAACAGTAACTGTTACCCGCGTGTTTAGGAGTTTGAAGTTTCAGCTTGGCACTTTTAGTCCTTTGTTTTTGGGAAAAGTTGTAAATCAAGTATTTCAGCCATCACAACTTCATTTCCTTTGTAATTAACTTCCATAACTTGACAATTTTGGCACAAACTTTTGGAAAAAGGGTTATATGGATTGTTTTTGCCATTTTTGCATATTTCAAGGGCTGATCTTGGACATTGTTGATCTTCAAAGGTCTTCATTGCAACTTTAACTCCATGAGGGACCATATTTGGCAATTTGGAATTGTTGAGGGACTAAACTTGCCATTTCTTCAAAGTTGAAGGACCATTTGTGTAATTTTGACAAACTTAAGGGACCAAACTTGTAATTATGAATACACAAGGGTTTTAAGTGTCATTTCTTCATTCAATGAGTATCAATATTGCATGTCTTCAAGTTTTCAAGGGTATTTGTTGGATAAATCATGAATTAAGGCCCGGTTCTTTGTACAGCTTCGTTTCTCGTGTTCGTTTTTCCTTGTTTCTTATGATCTTTTGTCTTTTTCACGATATCCATACCTAAAATACACAAGTAAACAAACACAAGCATATATATGGTATTTTATGACATTTTTATGCATTTAAAGCCCGAAAAGAACGATGAGATCATGTATAAATGCCATCTCATCACTCCCCCATACTAAGCCATTGACGTGCCCTCACGCAATGCTAGAATAAAGTATCTAAGCATCACCGAAGTTCAATTTTATTAACCTTTATTGAAGAGTAAAAGACTTGCAACATACTACGAAGATGTGTAAAGACATAATGTATGATTTTCATCACGAAAGTGACTTTTAGGGTCAAAGAATAGAAACAAGCAAATGTACCTTAGAGTAAACTTCGTCATCCTTGATTGTCATACATTCCATGATAAGTGCAAAAACGAGATCATTGTTGGTACAAGTCACAATGCTAACACTACTCATACGTCCAAATTGTGTAATACTTTTTCTCCCTGCAATCCTAGTTATTATAAAAGGAAATGGGTTACTAGCATTTTTTAACTATTTTTCATGGATCACAAGTGATTCATATTGACTTATTTGAGTAGTTATTAGTCCGAAAGCAAAGTAGCACGATTTGATCGATAGTTAGCCGAAGGACAAAATCTTTTAAAACGGCTTCTCGTGTATCTCATTAAGTTCATATCTTGGCATAACTCGTTTCACGATTTGAGACCTTTCTCGGACCGATATTTGGCATGTACTTCATACTTCAAATCTTGGGAAGACGTTCTTGAAATTATGGTCTTCTCTTCATATATTTGGAATTTCTTCACTTGACGTTTTGAGAGATTCTTCATATTTGGACCACGACTTCATCATTTTTCTTCAATCTTTATTTTGGACTTTGATATACAACGATCCGCCTCCTTTTCGGACTTGGATATATTTATCCTCATACCTTGTAAGGGTCTTTTTGGATAGACTTTCTCCATGATCTTTAGGGGAGTAATTGCTTTTCGTCGTGTCTCGATCCTTTATATTGATTTAGGAATAATGATACTTCACATCATCTTTGGATCTTTAGCAACAAAATAGGGCTCCTCATGCCTTGTTAGGGCCTTTTTGGATGATCGCCAATCTTTGCGTCCCGCTTCAATAAGTTATGCCTTGGCTATGAACTCTATTCAACCCCGAGCAACTTTTAAACGATCTTGCGCTAGAGGCTAAGTAACCTTTCAAATCGTACGACCTTACTTATTGCAATTATGATTATTCCTAATGCATTGATCTTATGGGAAGAAAAAGCCACAATTAAAAACATATGATTTTTTGAAATAACATTTTCATGTTCTACGTTTAGCATGATCACTTGTCTAACTCTATCATCTCTCGTTCTTCACTATATAAAGACCTCTAATTAAAGAGACTCGTGAATACTTAGCCATGCAAGTCAAAATTAAGCCAAATTTGGATTAGCTTTCATTAAGACTATATCAAATCAAAGTTTTGGGTTTTCAAGCCACCTATAGGATCTTGCACTTTCTTGGACTTTTTCAAGTTTAGAGAATGCATTATATAGTTCCCTTGATAAGTGACTTTCTAGGATCAATTATAGGAACTTGCGAAAAGTTCTTGTTCTTAACCCGTAAGAGCTAAGACTTTCGCGTTTTAAAGCTCCCTATATAAAAGTCTAGCAAAACTTGAACTGAGCGGGTTAAGGAATGTAAATGGCTCCAAATGCCCATCAAGTCAAAAATTATCTCTTATCCTACCCATCGGAAAATATACATACGTTTCTTAAAAACACTTATGAAAACGAAGAAAATTTTTAAAATTTGGCCATTTTTAGCCTTATTAGCAACAAAAACAAAACATTGAAAGTTGGAAAGCGTGAGGGCGCAGCAAAGCAAGTACCTATTCACCCCCCCATACTAAAAGTAAACATTGTCCTCAATGTTTCGAGTCTAAAGGTGGAGCACCCCCATAATAGAGACGAAGAATCGAATGCTTAGGATCTAGCATGGAAAGGGTGATCAACAATATATCTAAAGCCGTTTATTAAGTATGCTAAAAGATAATTGTTAGAACAATAAAGGATATGTCATGGATTCGTGAAAAACTTCTTCAAACAAACGATGGAGGCTCACGTAAACGAACACGAGAGTCTTCAATCGTAGATGATGATGATGATCTAGATAACACAATCACAAACAACCACGAGACAACGAGTTGAAAGGGTACAAGTCCCCTTATTAGTGAATAGTAAGCATAAAAGGATAAGCATGGGATCTCCCCCACGAGGCACCTCGTTTTTTATTACCGAGTCATGAGCTTGACTCGATCCCCTCAATGCTAATTATCATTGGGGAAGGTGACTTGGTCGAGGGCAACCATTGAAGGAATTTCCCCCATCAAAGTAGTGCTTAAGCCTATGTCCATTCACCTTGAAGTTAGGACCATCATCTTGAGCTAGCTCGATGGTCCCATAAGGAAACACTTATGTAATGGTGAACGGACCCGACCAACGAGATTTCAATTTCCCGGAAAATATCTTAAGTCGAGAGTTAAAAAGTAACACTTGATCACCAATGTTAAAAAACCGGTTTTTAATCTTTGAATCATGAAACGTTTTAGTCTTTTCTTTAAAATTTAGTGAATTTTCATAAGCATTGTCTCTTAATTCATCCAATTCATTCAATTGTATTTTCCGGTGATCTCCCGCGGTCTTCAAGTCAAAGTTTGCATGCTTAAGGGCCCAATATGCCTTGTGCTCCAATTCAATGGGCAAATGACAATTCTTCCTATAGACTAACTTATAAGGAGTGCAACCGATAGGTGTCTTATAAGCGGTCCTAATGGCCCATAAAGCGTCATCGAGTTTGTCGGACCATGAAGCACGGTTTTCTCCAATTGACCTCTCTAAAATCCTCTTCAAAGCTCGGTTCGAAACCTCGACTTGCCCACTCGTTTGCGGGTGATAAGCCGTAGAAAGACGATGAGTAACTCCATATTTCTTTAGAACCTTTTCGAATTGGTCATTACAAAAATGGGTTCCACGATCGCTTATAATAGCACGAGGGGTTCCGAACCGAGAGAATAGTTGCCTCAAAAACTTCACTACCACACGAGCATCATTAGTAGGCAAAGCCTTAGCTTCCACCCACTTAGAAAGGTAGTCCACCGCGACGAGGATATATTTGGTACCATGAGACGATGGGAACGTCCCTATTAAGTCTATTCCCCATATGTCGAAAATCTCACACACTTGAATTATGTTTTGCGGCATTTCATCACGTTGAGACGATTTTCCTTGACGTTGGCACGAATCACACGACTTCACAAGTGCGTGTGCATCACGATAGATAGAAGGCCAAAAGAAGCCGGCATCGAACACTTTCTTAGCCATGAGATTAGCACCGTGGTGACCACCCGTGGTTCCCTCGTGACAAGCTCTAAGGATATTAGAAGCTTCAGCACCAAAAACACAACGTCGAACGAGTTGATCCGCACAAACCCGAAAGAGATAAGGGTCGTCCCAAAAATAGAACTTGACGTCACGAAAGAATTTTCGGTTTTGTTGTGTCGTCATACCCTTGATTATGAAATTACCCGCATGGTAATTTGCAATTTCGGCAAACCATGGGGTGGTGTCTTTAGAATTCACTACACCGAGAGTCTCGAGAGGAAATGTTTCGGTGATTTCATTGTTCTCGAAAACATCTTTATGAGGATCTTCTAGACGAGAGAGATGATCAGCCGCTAGATTCTCGGCTCCTTTTTTGTCAAGCACGGTGACATCAAATTCTTGGAGGAGGAGCATCCAACGAAGCAATCTCGGCTTAGCATCTTGCTTAGCTAAGAGATACTTGATAGCCGAATGGTCGGTATACACAATGCTTTTAGTTAAGACGAGATAAGGTCGGAATTTCTCAAAAGCATAGACCACGACAAGGAATTCTTTTTCCGTTGTGGTGTACTTTAATTGAGCCTCGGTCATCGTCTTACTTGCATAGTGGATAGGACGGAAATGCTTGTCATAACGTTGCCCTAAGACGGCCCCTATAGCATAATCACTTGCATCGCACATGATTTTAAAGGGTAATTCCCAATTAGGAGCAACAAGAATGGGAGCTTCGGTAAGTTTCCTTTTGAGAGTTTCGAAAGCTCTAACACAATCCTCATTGAAGTTAAAAGGAGCATCCTTCTCGAGAAGGTGTGTCATAGGTCGAGAGATTTTCGAAAAGTCCTTGATGAAACGACGATAAAAGCCCGCGTGGCCTAGGAAACTCCTAACTCCCTTAATGGTTTTGGGATGAGGTAACTTGGCGATGACGTCTACCTTAGCTTTATCGACCTCAATCCCCGCTTTCGACACCTTATGTCCTAAGATGATTCCTTGTTTACACATAAAATGACATTTTTCCCAATTAAGCACAAGATTGGTTTCTTCACAACGTTTTAACATTTGCTCGAGATTAGATAAACACGTCGTGAACGAATTGCCAAATACCGAGAAGTCATCCATAAACACTTCCATCGACTTCTCGATCATATCGTGAAAAATCGCCATCATACACCGTTGAAACGTACCCGGTGCATTACAAAGTCCGAAAGGCATCCAACGATAAGCGAACGTTCCATAAGGACACGTAAAAGTAGTCTTCTCTTGATCACGAGGGTCGATAGGGATTTGAAAGTAACCGGAAAAACCATCTAAAAAGCAATAGAATTCATTTCCCGCGAGTCGCTCCAACACTTGATCCATGAAGGGCAAAGGAAAGTGGTCTTTACGAGTGGCATCATTTAACTTTCGATAGTCAATACACACCCTCCAACTGGTCACAACACGAGTGGGAATTAACTCGTTGTTTTCATTAGGCACAACGGTCATTCCTCCCTTTTTAGGGACACAATAGATTGGGCTCACCCATGGGCTATCGGATATAGGATAAATCATTCCCGCATCAAGGAGTTTAAGGACCTCCTTTTTAATGACATAGTGAATTTTGGGATTCACCCTTCTTTGACTTTGAATTTCGGGTTTGTAGTCCTCCTCCATTAAAATCTTGTGAGTACAAAATTTTGGATCAATACCCTTATTGTTGGAAATTTTCCACGCAATTGCCCCTTTATGAGCCTTAAGAACTTTCAAGAGCTCGGTTTTTTCATCATTAGCAAGACCTTTTGCAATAATAACCGGAAACTTGTCATCACCTTCCAAGAATGCGTATTCAAGGTGAGAAGGAAGATCTTTCAATTCAAGGATAGGTGGTTCCTCGATTGAAGATTTTGGTTCAACACTCATAACTTCCATCGGCGGAAGAAATGGTGGAATAGAAGTATCATCACTAATCAACACCTCATCTTCATTGTCGATTTCATTTGAAGTGAGATCGCCTCCTTGGAATGGAGTGAGATTTGGTGTGGAATTAGCAAGAATTGGATCCAAAATAGTGGGATTGCCACTTGACGAGCTATCGGAAAAACCTAACACTTCTTGTGAAAACTCATCGCAAACCACATCAACGATGTCAATGTGATTGATGGTAGCGATTGCATAAACATGAGAAGGTTTCGAGTTTTGAGTAGCGTTTATAACAAGTTCCTCTTCGTTGAATCTCAAAGTAATAGTTCTTGCATGAACGTCGATAAGCGATCTCGAGGTGTCTAAAAATGAACGACCTAAAATTAGAGGAACTTGAGGATCCGCGGGGATGTCAACTACTATAAAATCAACGGGATAGTAGAACTTCCCCACTTTCACGAAAACATCTTCGGCTACTCCACATGCTAAAATCGTAGAATGATCGGCTATCTCGATGGACATGTTCGAAAGAATAAGAGCCAGAAGCGAAAGCGATTTCCAAATGGAAAATGGCATCAAATTAATGCTCGCACCAAGATCGGCCAAGGCGAGGCATTCTTTCATATCTTGTATGTCACAAGGAATGAGAAACTTTCCGGGGTCACCAACTTTTTCCGGTATGCGGTTAAGATAAACCGAAGAACAATTAGCAAGCTTTGAAAGCTTTTGCTTATCGCTCATCATACTTTTAAAAGTGGAAGCAAAACGAGGCATATACAACAACGCGTCGGCTAAACTCACATCAAAATGCACTTGTTGAAACATTTTTATAAAAAGCTCGATTTGTTGTTTGTTACGTTCTTGCAATTTCTATTTGTTTCGTCTCAAAGGGTAGGGTAAGGTTGGTGTGGGTTGGACATTAGGCAATGGCCTTGGAATCTCTGGTTCCACAATTGGTATTGGTTCAACCGTAGGTGTGGTTTGAGCGGTACTTCGTGGGAATGTAATGTGCTCCTTTTCGACCATCACCTCGGGCTCTTTCTCGATTTCCTTCTCCGTAGAAGTACTTGGACGAGAGATTGGTTCCTTGAAAGTTTTACCACTTCGTGTAGTAATAACCTTCATTTCTCCCTTCGGGTTTGCAATGGTATCACTAGGAAGACCACCCGAGGAAGAGGGTTTACACATGATTGCTTCAAACATTTTAGCCATTCGGTCCACAAATTTTGATTGCCTAGCATCCGCTTTTAACAACTCTTGCTTAATCTCATGTTGTCCTAATTTCATCTTTTGTTGATTTTGTTGAAGACGTTGGACATTTCCTTCCATTTTATTTTCATGAGTTTTAAGTTCATTAGCAAGTTCATTTTTAAGCTCGTTTTTCAACTCGGATCTTAAGCTAATCATCTCACGTTTCATGTTATCAAATTTAGCATCATTTGCTTTAGCATAATCCAAAAATTCTCCTTGAAGATTTTTAGTGTGAGCATTTTGAAAACCTTGTGTAGTGTTTTGAGAATCACGGTTTTGGTTTTGATTAGTGACTTGTCCATTCCCACTTTGATAATTCCCTTTGTTGTAGTTACGTGAATTGCCTTGGTAATTACCACATTGGTTGTTGTTTCGATAGTTATTAGAATTTTGATTTGGTGGAGCTTGATTTGGGCGGGAACCTTGACCGTTTTGGTTGTAAGTTCCCGTTGATACATAAGCACTCGAAGTGTTACCATCCGCGGTAATGCACTTGGAAAGATCATGAGCTCCACCACAAGACAAACAACTCTTAGCAACCGCTTTAACCGAAGCGGAATTCGAAGCTTCTTGAGCTTTCCAGTGGGACATAAGATTAACAAATCTATCAAAAAACCGATTTTCCTCATTAGCTTCATCATGTAAGGCATTAATGCTACGAGATGATGACGACAATGACGAACCCAAATTGGCAACACTCGGTGTGTTACGATGGCTATAAACCTTAGATCTATTATCGATGATTTGTAAAGCCTCAATGGTTGTCTTGCATAAAAAATTACCACCCGCGGCGGCATTCAAGTAATCTCGTTCATGATCATTAAGCCCATTATAAAAAGTATCAATTTGATACAATTCCGAAAAATCATGGTGTGGACATTCATGTAACATTTCTTTAAAGCGTTCCCATGCCATTGAAAAACTTTCATTATTTCTTTGCACAAATCGTGAAATCTCATTTTTCAAATGTGTTATTTTAGATGGTAGAAAAAACTTGTTCACAAACTTAGAAACGAGATCACCCCATGTCAAAATCGAATTTGGCGGTTCTTTCTCAAGCCAAATTTTAGCGGGTCCATCTAACGAGTATGGAAACAACATCATTTTAATGGCGTCATGTGGAACATCCTTAAACTTGCTAGTAGCGGTGAGACGATTAAAATTCCTTATGTGATAATGCGGGTTGTCTTTCTCATGACCTCTAAACTTATTTGCTTGCAACATCGACATTAAACTCGTCTTAATCTCGAAATTCTCCGCAAGGATGGCGGGAATCACAATGGCCTCTCCAAAACCCTTGGTGGGTGCTTGTAGCAACTCCATCATAGTACGATTAGCCATGACGACTTCTTGTTCTACAATAGATTCAACAATTGGAGGTTGTTCTTCAATCAACGTCTCTTGATTGGCTTGCTTTTGAAGACGTTTACGAGCTCGTTTTGCTTGATTACGAGTGATCATAAACTTCACGAAGAATGGGAGGTGAGCAAAGAAGATTCTTTTTGGGTGTTTTGTGAATTTTCAATTTTTTTTATGTTTTTGATTGTATTTAATTTTTTTTTTGGGTTTTGGTGTATCTTCTTAGACAACAATCTACAAAATCTCTCCTCGAATCAAACTCTTGATTAAAGAAGCCTCAAAGGAATGAAAACGATCACGTGGAGTGAACGCCTTCGAATGACTTTAGAACTTTGGTAAAACCAAATTGTTCAAGAGGTTTTAATCGCAAAGAAACCAAGCAAATATATTATACGTAATAATACTTTGGGCGGCAAAACCCTCGATTAGCCTTCAATCTCAAAATACTCACAAGCAAGCGGGGAAACGAGGCGGCGTGAAGCACTTAAGAGCCTTTTTCCTTAGGGTATATTTTATAATACCCGCCTTATACCCACCTTATAGTTTGTATTATTCAAAATCGAGCTTCACGAAAGTATTTATCTATTTTTGCCTTTTTCTTTTTGTTTGAGATTCGAATACAATAATTAGGAGATCAAATCCCAATTAAGGTTGTGTTTTCACACTTTTGGAGATATTGTTTATTTGTTGTGATACTTAATACAATATAGTAATAATAATTTCACAAGAAAAACCAAGAAAACCGATAATACGTATTAGTAGATTTCTACTAATACAAATACTATTTGGTTAATATTAAAAACAACAATGCAAATTAATCACGACACACCTCCCTGGCAGCGGCGCCAAAATGATTGTGGTAAAATACGTCCTTTAGGAAAAGGAGCGTAAAAGCGGTAAGTATTAAACAAATGATTTTAGGAAAAAGCAAGTGTTAATGACCCTAGTGGTGTGAAAGTTCGTTTCCCAAGGAGGTATATGTGTGTGAAAAATTTGTTAAATGTTTGTGATTAATGATTGGTTTAGAAGGGGACGAGAAAAGAAGATGACGAAGACGTGAAATTAATACTACGACGACAAAACGTAAAACCGTAAAAACTACAAAAATAAAAATTAATTCAAAAAATTATCAAAAATTCACCAAAAGTCAAAATAAATAAACTAAGAGTTTACCAATGATCAAAACTTTTTCAAACCTTTTAAATATTAAATATTCAATTTTTAAATGATAATTAAAGCCCTAAAAATCAAATAAATTATCAAAAAGCCCAAATAAAGATTTTTCAATTGGTAAACCTCTAAAGTAACCTAAAAAGATTAAAAACTATTTTTAGAAATTTTTAAACTAATAAAAACTATTTAAAATGATTTAAAAACTATTAAAACTTAAAATAATTATAAAAATTAATCTAGAAGTGATAAAATTATTCTAAAATTTGCTAAATTCCTATTTTAATGTAATTAAGCTAAGAAAAATGTAAAAAGTAGAAAAATGTGAAATCTGAAAAATAATAAAAATAATATTAAAATAATATTAAAAATCCAAAATTTATAAAAATTCTAAAAACTTGCAAACTAGTTTATTTTAACCTAAATAATCAGAAAATGAGAGTGAAATGACCAGAATACCCCTATTGGGCCCTCAAATGGGCCAAAACCAAAAACAGTCAACCTAAATGGGCTTTTTAGCCCAAAAATCAAACTTGGCCCAATTGACTTGGAAAAGCCCTATCTGACTCAAAATTTAATTCTAAACACAAAACTCTAAAGGCCCAAAAGCTGAAAGTGAGCTTATCACAGCTTAATAAGCAAACAGCTTATCCTTATTGGGCTTTTTAGCCCATTAAGCAATAAGTTAATGCCATAAGCTCTAATTTGACACACAACCTTCTTTTGGGATGCTTATGAGATCTGTAAAAAGAAATTTTGAAAAAGCACACTCAATAAGCCAGAAATAAGCAAAGTAATATTTCACTAAAAGACAAAATAGTCGTTTTTGAGAAATAAGGCACCTCAGGACTTGATTCAACTTGCAAAAGATCACAAATGAACTCAATAAGCCAAAACAATCAACAAAATTCCAATAAGCAAAACCAATAAGCACTTATGAAAAAGTCAATTAAGTTGGTGTTCTAGTCAAACCCTAAAGTCAACCCACCAAATGCTCCAGTATGAACAAATGGGTCAAATAATGAGCACCTATTAAAAAATCCAAGTTGTTGCTGGTTAAAATAAGCTATTATAGCTTATAGATAAGTTGAAACCCAAAATACACTAGCAGTGGCAACTAGCAGGGGAAAGGAGTTCCCACTGCTTTGACTATTTGACCAAGCTTTTTAGAGAGATTTAGTTGGATTCAATTGGAAACAAGGGCACCCTTGTGATCAGTGAATCACAAGGAGTCAATAGCAACAAGAAAATCCAAATTTGGTTCACACAATAAGCCACAAATGATCAAACAGTCACCAGATCATGCACAGACATATGAAATAAGCAGTTATGCACTTAATAAGCAGTTTTAGCATGAATAAGCAAACCAAACTCAACAGGATGCATACACAAGCTATAATAACTATGAATAAGCACAAATAAACTTAAATCAAACACTGAATCAAAGTAAACAAGCAGATCAAAGCAGATTAATGTTACTGATGAACAAGGTGCATATGCAGAAACCTATTTGCTGATCTATTTGACACTAGATCCAAATTCAAGCCTCAAATCTTACTTCCCTGGTGTAGTTAACCTAGATTTAACACTTGTTAACCCTAGTCTATGATTAGATCTAGGTGTACCCTAAATTTTAGTCAATTTCACCAAGTAAACAAGATTTTAGATCCTATTTATGAATCTAGGTGTTTCAAACCTCAAAACCTGCAAACAGATGAACAAATGCACCAAATAAACAGATACTAACACTTGCAAACACAAAACCACCTCTTAACAAACCACAAATCCAACTTATGCAGTTGACCCAAAAACCCCTTAAAAACCTGTTTTCACAATTTTTCAAAGGATTATCCAGTTCTAACCCACAAATCAGACTAACAACTCCTCATAAACATCAAACATCACCAAATGAACAACAATCAACCACAAAATCACAGATATAAGAACAAACAAGCCAATATCACAAAATTCAGAAAAATAAGAGAGAAATTGAAAAAGGAAGAAGGTGCAAACCTCCAAGACCTACATCCAGGCCTTGGATTGTTTGAGCTGAGGTACTAGCAAAACAAGTACCAGCTTCCAAGCTACTAAGAAGAACAAACCACAAAAGTGAGATCAAAATAAACCAAACTTTCTGATTTTTGAAACCCAAGCTTTATCAACTAAAACATTGCCTCAAAAACCTTCAAACATGTAAATGGAACTCAGAATCAGGCTATCCTAACACCAACTTTTAACAAAATATAAAAGAGATTTCTCAAAATGTAGAAAATTAAATTTTATTAATTAAAAAGGAATTACAAAGATTTAATAGTCTAAAACTAGAACAAAGGGACTCTCACATGTTGAGGTCTCCTTTTATAGGCAAATGCTAATGCTAGCACTATTCACAAACCCTAGCAACTGAATTTCCTATTCTATCCTTGCAGAATCTTCTAGGCGTGTTGCCAGCTGGTTTGGGTGAATCCTGGACGTTTGTTGGGTGCTTAGTGACCAAGGAATGGTTTTGGTTCATTGATCTTGCCATGTCATGATCAAATGCCAGGTGTCGTGTTGTGAGTGGGAATGGGGGTATCATTCTGGTAGTGGGATTTAAGGTTTTTGTTGTGGGATTTGATTGAGGTGATGTGAATCACACGTGGGTATAGCCAATTTTGTTTTCCCCTTTGTTTTCCTCTTTTTAATCCTGGGTAAATGAGGTGTTCTTGATGGTAAAAATCCAAACAGTAAGTGTTACCCGCGTGTTTAGGAGTTTGAAGTTTCAGCTTGGCACTTTTAGTCCTTTGTTTTTGGGAAAAGTTGTAAATCAAGTATTTCAGCCATCACAACTTCATTTTCTTTGTAATTAACTTTCATAACTTGACAATTTTGGCACAAACTTTTGGAAAAAGGGTTATAAGGATTGTTTTTGCCATTTTTGCATATTTTAAGGGCTGATCTTGGACATTGTTGATCTTCAAAGGTATTCAATGCAACTTTAACTCCATGAGGGACCATATTTAGCAATTTGGAATTGTTGAGGGACTTAACTTGCCATTTATTCAAAGTTGAAGGACCATTTGTGTAATTTTGACAAACTTAAGGGACCAAACTTGTAATTATGAATATACAAGGGTTTTAAGTGTCATTTCTTCATTCAATGAGGATCAATCTTGCATGTCTTCAAGTTTTCAAGGGTATTTGTTGGATAAATCATTAATTAAGGCCCGGTTCTTTGTACAGCTTCGTTTCTCGTGTCCGTTTTTCCTTGTTTCTTGTGATCTTTTGTCTTTTTCACGATATCCATACCTAAAATACACAAGTAAACAAACACAAGCATATATATGGTATTTTATGACATTTTTATGCATTTAAAGCCCGAAAAGAACGATGAGATCATGTATAAATGCCATCTCATCACTGGTCTACTGAGAACTGCTAGATGGTCCATCATCCATCGTCTTCGGTATCTTCCTCGAACGATTACAAGACACATCTTCAGCTGGGCGCTTATGAATCACTCCTTTCTCAACTATCTCAGTATAAAACCTACTATTCCAACCAACATATATATTCAACTCTTTTTCTGCCCTCTCACGCATCGCACGAGCTACACTCAACTGAATCTCCATCGTATTTACCTTTTTCTTCATCTCTGCATACTCGGCACTTTCTAACACATACAATCTCCTAAACGCCTCATTTAAACCACGCTCCACATCAGTCAAACCCAAATCAAGTAACTCTCGCTCTTTCTCACCAATCTTAGTCTTCGACTCCAATAAAGCAACATGAGTCTGAACAACACCTAAACCAATCTCTGTCATACTACCTTGAACAAGGGAAGCATCTAAATCACGTCTCAAGGCCCAAGGTGCAAGTCCATCAATATGATTAGCCTCTCGAACCCTCGTCGACTCTCCTATCACATGCCTACGGGTAGCAATCCCATCAGTACCATCAGGTGCATCATCATCCTCACCATCCTCTGATTCGAACTCAGGTTCAGACAATTCAGACAATTCATCTCTAAGTAACTCGATATTAGAATCGGACCAATCAACTGGAGAGGGTAAGGGCTCACCATCCTCTACATCATAAGGGAAAATAAGCTCAGCCTCATCATCATCAACCTCGTCATCTATACCTACCTCCTCCTCGACATCCTCGTCGTCATCCTCATTACCTACATTATTTATCCCAATCTCATCATCTTCCTCAATACCAACATTATTATTATCATTCTCTACAACATCAACCTGAGGGGAAATCTGATCTCCTAGTTCTATCTCGGGCCCGGGATCCTCAAATGGTTCCTCCTCTTCATCATCCATATCCTCCTCTACATTATAATCTACTAAGTCTAAGTAAGGGTTATCATCTACGTTAGGTTCGAGAATAGCATGGTTCTCTACAGGAATATTAGGGTCAGCCATGACAATCTGCATTTATATAATATATCTCGTATTAGCATAAAAATAATTATCAAGCAGTTACATACTGAATTCACGATATATACATATATAAAAATTAAATTATATATATCAAAATACATATCTTCTCAATAAGGCTTGTTGGTAACATCAGAGATCTTTGGCACCGTTATAGTCAAAATATTTTTCAAACATTTAAAAAAATGTTTATAGTTAAAAGATTTTGAAATGTTTTATTCAAAACCTTGGTTTTAAAAATCTTTGTTCTCTATAACGAGATCTTTGGTACCTAACTGTAACACTCTCAAATTTCGTATCGGGTCAGCGGAAGGGTCAGTAGAGTGCTACAGGATAGCATAATAACTCAAATCATGGACAACGCATAAAAATAGTTGTACAAGGTTTAACATACATTCATTCGAATAAAAGTTTTAAGTTTACATCAGGTCCCCCAGTTTGACAGTCATAAAGTTTACAAAACATAGATCGAATGAATAATATTATTATGTGGGCCATCAGAGTCGATCTCCATCCAAGTTACCTTCAAGCACCTGAGATAAAACATGCGAAAATTATATCAGCGAATGCCGAGTGAATTCATAGAGTTTAATAAAACCGTTACATAAAACAGTTATAGAAAGCAGAACACAAGTATAATATCAGAAGTGAGTCCTCGTATTGCTAGTCAGGCAATATATAAAAATCAAGTCATACATCTTAAACCGTCCATGAGACTGTAGTCTCAATATTATCGTTAATTTCATCGTATCATATTGGATATTTGGATTACATTAGATTACCTTGAATTATTACTAGCCGCATGACATTGCTACCTTACTATAACAAACAACGGGC
The DNA here is from genome assembly GCA_025667525.1 of Glebionis coronaria. Taxonomy (NCBI): domain Eukaryota; kingdom Viridiplantae; phylum Streptophyta; class Magnoliopsida; order Asterales; family Asteraceae; genus Glebionis; species Glebionis coronaria. The sequence goes on from CM046882.1 coordinate 107,510,983, forward strand.
CACGAATCCGACAAATAATTTGCCCATCTAAATTAGCGTGTCTTCATAAAAATAACGCTATATAAATCTTCTCACACATAAATTTGCTTACCAATCAATGTGGCACGACGGGTATCAACCGTCAAGGCGCGAACTGGGGCGATCTTCCCCAAATAGTACTATTATATGCATAAGCGTCTACCAAATCCCGGTAGTTCACAATTCATGCTAATGGGACTTTAAGTGACATAACCTAACTACAAATAATCCATTTCATCTCATTCATTGGGTCATATCAACATTTGAGTCCATATCAATAAGCATACCATCGGGACTACTAATAAGTGTGAAAACACTTATCATTTCACCACTTAAAAACAAGTAAAAACGAGACCAAAATGTGTATTTTACGTCGTAAAAGTCGGAATTATGCGTGGTTTATGTTTTTATTGTGTTTTAGGACGAAAAGATGAAAAGGGAAGAAAACACGGACTTTCACGGGCTTTTATCGAAGAAAAAGACAAAAGACGATGTCAAAAGATCAAAAGTGCAAAAAGAACGGAAGTCAAAGGCCTATTCTAAAGATTTATCGAAGAAAAAAGTCTAAAGACGGAAGTTTAACGAAGTCGAAGAACCAAGTCTAATAAATGAAGAAAATTAGAAGACGAGTTCATTTTATATCGACAAATCCCGAGACAACGTCGAGAAAGTCGAAGAAATTAAAAGACGAGAAGACAAAGTGAAAGAAGAAAGCATCAACACCTACCTTTCTTTCCTCCTATATATACCTCATAAGGCTTCATTTGAAGGAGTTAGTCATTTTTAGGAGTAGGAGTAGGAGTAGAATAGTTTTACTTTCTCTCTCTAAATTTTCTTTCAAGTTTTCTTAATCTTTAATCTCTAATCTTGTACTTTTGAATCTTTAATCTTCATCTTTATTTCAAGCTTTTTATAATCATTCTCATTCTATCTTTCTTGTTTTTAAATCACTTGTTTTGTTTGATTAATCATGTAGTTTGTTTCATCTTCATGCTTATTTGACTAAAGTGCTTATCTTTTTGTTCTTATCATTTTCATGCGATTGATGTTCTTACCTTATTGTGCTTTTTGCTTATTTCGTGTTTAGCTTATTTTCATTCAAGTATCTTTTTAAAAGTTTACTCTTTCTAAAGTTGATTTTATAAATCTTGCTTATTTAGTGTTTTGAAAGTTTTTCATTCGTGCTTATTTAGTTCTCTTTGATATTGATTTGGTTAGGTTTTTGGTAAATGCTTATTAAAAAAGTGCTTATTCGGTTTTTGCTTATTTTCCTTTTACATTCCATCATAAAGTCTTAAGGTTTTTTAAGGTTCCGATCGAGTATTGTGATCGCATAAGCCTTAGGGTGTAACACCCTATTTTGATAAATGGAATCTCACGCGTAATTATGGCGTGTCATCAAAGCATACAAGGATAAATGTCTAAAACATTACATGACCATAAAAAGGAAATACCGGAATCAAACATCGGTAGTCCAAAAGTAAAGCTCATCACACAGAAACATAAGTACTGTAAATGAAAGGACTAAGCAATGTCCATGGAAAGAGTATCAAGTATAGATAATGCATAATGTAAAGAAAGGCTAGAAAGCTTCCAGTCCATATGCACGTACGCTTTAAGTCTACGAGCGTCCCTGAGTACCTGCCGTTTTGGGAACATGAAAAGGAAAACGGCTGAGCAATACGCTCAGTGCACGGATGTACAATAAAGCATGAATAATATAAGAATATAAGCATATAAGCGGAAGAAACTAAGTCCCGAATAACCCGGTTAAGTCTTAATAAAACTGGTTTTATAGTTTGAAAAGCCTTATGTTTATCTTGTAAAAACTGTTTAACATATTTTACCATTAGCCAATATAGGTCATGAAAATCCACCGTGCATGAATACTTGGAGGGGTGACCTCATCATACAAATTAGAGGGGCTGCCTCTAATTTAATATACTGGTTTTGGGTAGGAGGGATCAGCTCCTTGTGAAGGATGTAAGGCACACACCTCATTCACACTGAGTAATCTACTGAAAACATGTAACTAGGATGCACCCATACGCCCCACATGATAAATATAATAATATGGCCAAAAGCTGAAGGGACGCCACGAGCAATCACTCCGCCGTGGGGAAGTCATAACACCAGTGCCTCTAGTGTTATGGTTATGGTACCTCCATAACTAGGTGAAACTGGTCATGCATGTATATGGATTTAGGTATTCTAATTAAACATAAGCAATCAAACATACAAACTTATACTATAGGAAAACAGTTGGCTGCATACAGGGAATCCTAATAAGGAAAGAATGTCAATACTGAAAGGACGGGAATCCGTACCTTATGTCCAGTGAACGAAAAGGACGAACGGAAGAGAGTCCTACTTCGGTATCACTAATGCTACATATATACATACGTGTATAAGTATCTGATTACTGAATACGTAACTGGTTTTATGTCATGTCTTAGCTTATTTTATACGTTCATGTCATGTTTTACTGTTTTAAGCTTTATACTGTGTTTATCTTATATTTTGTCTATTCTGATTAAGTATTACTTGTATTTCATGTATTATTATACTTGTTGTGTAATAATAAGTAACTTTCTAAAAATAGCAGGTTTCCAAAAATAGAAAGTTTCCAAAAATAGAAAGTTACAAAAAATAGAAAGTTTTCAAAAATAGAAAGTTTCCAAAAATAGAAAGTTTCCAAAAATAGAATGTTTCCAAAAATAGAGATACTTCTTAAATTAGATAAGTTTCAAAAAACATAAAGTTTCCATAAATAGATTAACTGCCTTAATTAAATAAGTATCTAAAAATAGAAAGTTTCCATAATAGATATAAGCTGGTTAAATAAGCTAATTATATAAGCTTAAGTGTTTTCTGATTATTATTTTAAGTCATGTAGTTATAAAGTATAGTTTATTAATTATTACATGTAAATTAAATAAACTATAGGTTAAAAGTATTTAATTAAATATATCATGTTTTTAATTAAATAAAGGTAAAATACTTAGGTTAAAACATGCATTATTAATTATTAATTATATAACCTAAGTCATGTTAATTAATTAATTATAGTCATGGTTTTTTTAATAATTAATTAATTATAAGGTCTAATAAAATATAAATACTTAGGTTAAAATTCATGATCTAATAATTAATTTTATAACCTAAGTCATGTTAATTAAATTAATCATGTCATGTTTTATTAATTTAATTTTAACACATAACTAGTAAAATCATAAACCTTAAAAATAATCTATGAACCTGACCCGTGACTAGAAACCATGAACCGGACCCGTAATCAACACCATACCCCGACTAAGGTCGGGGTTTCCCCTTGTTTTGGCTGCTGCCGTGGGACCACCACCACCATACCGAGACCATATGGTCTCGGTGGTGGGTAATAAGCCAAGCCGAGACCCCTTAGGGACTCGGTTAGGCGTCGGCTAGACCACAACACCCCTAAAAACCCTTGTTTGATTTACCCCATAATCCTTAACATGTTTAGAATAATTGTTTTTAATTAGTTTTATTAAAAACACCATGATTTTATGTGATTCAATAAATCAAAACATAAAGAAAAGGGTTAAAAAGTTATACCGAATACGTGGATCAATTAAGGATGAACACACACGAATGCTTGCACAATTTCCAAGATCAAAATCAAACCGAACACCCCTTTTGGTGTCCTTAAAACCGACGGCCAAATAGGAGCAAGAAGAAAAGATTTAGGGTTTTGTTATTTTCTTGATTTTGTGAATAATGACACAAGTTTTACCCCTTAACCCCTTGTTAGTAAATTTTGCATGGGCTAAGCCCATGCTTCTATGTATGCCACGGGTAGGCGGCCCCACATGGGGAAACCCGTACTTTTCTCGAGTCTAAATATTCTAGTGTGTGTTCGTGTTTTATCGTGTTCGTTTTTTATGTGTTCTAATTAATTATTGATCGTGACTTAATATATTTATTCGTGTTCGTAATAAATATATATACGTAAATTATATTATCTCGTGATTAAATTACGTTCATGATTTCATGATCGCATGTTCGTGATTATAATTACTATTTGAATAATTATCGTGTGTTCATACGTATTAAATACTTATCGTGTTCTAACACGTACGTAATACTTAAAATTCTTATACGTAAACGTAAACATGCTATAAAAGGAAAGTTCTAATCTAGTACGTACGATCTAAAGGGTACTATTCATGGTAAAAGCATGCGGGTTTTACAACTCTTCCCCCCTAAAAAGAATAATTCGTCCCCGAATTATAGATAAAGTAAACTGGAAAAGAAGAACATACCCGAATTCAAAATATGAAATGAGGGTAAGAAGCCCGGATAGACTTCTCTATTTCCCAAGTGGCTTCTCGCTCGGTATGATCCCTCCAAAGGATTTTGACGAATGGAATCGTCTTCCTTCTCATGACTCGTTCTTGTCTGTCAAGAACTCGTTCGGGTTCTTCTATGAAAGTGAGATCTTCACGTATCTGTTCCAGTGGATACTGAACCATGTGAAGGGGATGATACTGGTACCCTCTAAGTAAGGTCACATGAAACACATTGTGTACATGCAAAATCTGCAGAGGTAACGCTAACCAGTAAGATACTTCACCGACTCGTTCACTGATATCAAACGGTCCGATGAAACGAGGACTGAGCTTCCCTTTAATCCCGAAGCGTCTAACACCACGTGCCGGCGAAACCTTAAGAAATACGTGATCTCCTACGTTAAAATGTATGTCCCTACGATGCTTATCGGCGTAACTCTTCTGACGTGACCGTGCTTCCATTAGTCATCTCTATGATCTCTGTTCCTTCAAGTGTTCGCTCGCCAACCTGATCCCAGCAGATTGGGGCGCGGCACTTCCTAACATACAACATCTCAAAAGGAGCACACTTGATACTTGCGTGCCAACTGTTGTTGTATGCAAACTCCACCAAACAGATATAAATGTCCCAATCACCCGTCCATTCCAACGCACATGACCTCAACATGTCTTCCAATGTCTTAACCGTTCGCTCCGACTGCCCGTCTGTTTGAGGATAAAAAGCCGTGCTAAGCTTAAGTTGTGTACCCCAAGCTTTCTGCAGACTCTTCCAAAATCGCGAAGTAAAATGAGGATCTCTGTCTGTGACGATGCTGGATGGAGCACCGTGGAGTCTCATGATCTCTCTTCTATACGTATTGGCGAGTTTACTGTCTGAATCTTCCTTGCGGATCGGTAAGAAATGAGATGATTTGGTAAGTCGATCTACGATAACCCAAATTGCATCGTGCTTCCTCTTTGTTGGCGGAAGACCAGTAACAAAATCCATGGTGATTTTGTCCCATTTCCACTCTGAAATATCTAACGGTTGAAGGAGACCGCCAGATCGCTGATGCTCGATCTTAACCTACTGGCAGGTAAGACATTTGGAGACATAAGTGGCAACATCCTGTTCCATACCACTCCACCAAAAGTACTGCTTGATGTCATGGTACATCTTAGTCGAACCAGGATGTATAGAGAATGGGGAGCTATGAGCTTCAGCTAACAATGCTTCCCAGAGTTCTTGATCATCAGGAACACAAAGTCTCGTGCCATGCCATAAGATACCATCTGTATCTACTATGAAATCCGTCTGCTTCTCCAAATTCTGAATTATCGCCCAGATTTCTCCATCATCTTTCTGAGCTTCCTTGATCTTAGAGAGTAACTCGGGTTCTACTCTAAGATTAGCCCAGTAACCGTGCTGTCCACGTACCATGATCTATATGTCTAGTCACTCCAAGTCTCTTATGATTTCCTCCTCAATCTTAATGTCGTTGATCATTCCGGACTTCCTGCTAAGTGCATCTGCTACTACATTCGCCTTTCCGGGATGATACTGCAGATTAATGTCATAATCCTTCAACAGCTCTAACCATCTCCTCTGCCTCATGTTCAATTCACGTTGAGTGAAGATATACTTCAAGCTATTGTGGTCCGTGAAAATGTCACATGATTCTCCATATAAGTAGTGCCTCCATATCTTCAATGCAAACACGACTGCAGCAAGTTCCAAGTCATGCGCAGGGTAATTTTCTTCATAAGGCTTAAGCTACCATGAAGCGTACGCGATCACTTTCCCATGTTGCATGAGAACACAGCCAAGTCCCTTCCCCGATGCATCACTGTAGATTTGAAATCCACCCGTACCAGATGGGAGAGTAAGAATAGGTGCAGATACTAGCTTCTGCTTCAGGTCTTCAAAGCTCTTCTCTCGTTCTTCAGTCCAGACGAATTTCTCCCCTTTCCGCATCAGTTTGGTCAATGGTAGTGCTAAGCGGGAAAAGTTCTCCACGAACCTACGGTAATAGCCAGCTAAGCCTACGAAACTACGGACCTCAGTCCCTGATGTCGGCCTCGGCCACTTAGTAATAGCCTCAACCTTCTCTAGATCTATAGTGATTCCTTCTGCTGATACAATGTGACCTAAGAATGCCACCTTGTCTAACCAGAACTCACACTTGGAGAATTTAGCATACAGCTGCTTCTGGCGAGTAATCTGTAGTACTGTACGAAGATGGTCTTCGTGTTCCTCCTTGGACTTCGAGAAAATCAGGATGTCATCGATGAAGACAATGACCAACTTGTCTAGAAATTCATGGAAGATTCTGTTCATCAAATCCATGGACACTGCTGGAGCATTGGTTAGGCCGAATGGCATGACTACAAATTCGTAGTGGCCATAGCGGGTACGAAAAGCAGTCTTGGCGATGTCCTGCTCCTTAACCCGTAGTTTATGATAGCCTGACCTAAGATCAATCTTGGAGAAGTGTTTGGCCCCTTGGAGTTAGTCAAACAGATCGTCTATGCGTGGCAGTGGATACCTATTCCTGATAGTAATCTTGTTGAGCTCGTGATAGTCTATGCAAAGACGCATATTGCCGTCCTTCTTCTTAACGAATAAGACCGGTGCGCCCCATGGAGATGCGCTCGGTCGAATGAAACCTCGTTCTATAAGTTCTTGCAGTTGATCCTTCAGTTCCTTTAACTCTATTGGAGCCATGCGATAAGGAGCCTTGGAAATCGGTTCAGCTCCTAGGATGAGCTTGATATTGAATTCCACTTCTCGTGCACTATTGGCTGATCCTGAATTGATGGAGATTCAGCATCCATGTCGTGAACCGTAGCTAGATAACCCTCGCATCCATGTGACAGTAGTGCACGTGCTTGCAGGGTAGATATGATTTGTACAGACCTTCCGGGTACGAACCCGTTGTGAATGTACTCTGGTGCATTAACATCACCGAAGATGACTTGATATGAATGGCAGTCTATGGTAGCATGATGCTTGGATAGCCAATCCATGCCCAAAATCATGTCAAAGTCATTCATGTCTGGAAGTGCGTCAACAGGACGAACCTTATCATCAAACTCTAGGGTAAGACTCTTCTATACATGGGTGATTAACACAGAGTCCCCCAAGGGCGTGGAAATACTGAGTCTATTATCTAGTGGCATGGGGAGCATCCTAATGTTCTTGGCATAAGCAGTAGAAATGACCGAGTGAGTAGCACCCGTATCAAATAGAACACACGCAGCTTGGCCATACATATACAAGATTCCAGTGATCGTACCTGTAGACTTGTTGGCCTTATCTCGAGATGCCGTGTAGACGCGTCCAGTGGTAGGAGGCGGCTTGGTATCAGCATGTCCTGATGTGCCCTCCATCTCGCCCTTACGGCAGTCCTTCATGCGATGGCCAGGAAGACCACACTTGAAGCATGAGTCGGTGTCACGACGACATGGCCCTGGGTGCCTACGGTGGCAAGTAGAGGAAAGAGGATGAGTATATCCTCCAGCAGGTGCTCTGGCTGGCTGAGGACCTGATAAAACATTTTACATGAGACATGATAATAGGGTACAAAGGACAATGCGAGTAATCGTAAGATTGAATACCAGTGATAGATGGACGGCTAGGCTGTGAACCTATCTAGTTCTGGTCCCTACCGTTTCCATGGTTCCTGGTATAAGATTTGCTAAAGTGTCAGAATTATGAGTTATAACATGAAATCATAAGAAAATACGTAAGTATTAGGACCTACTGCCGTTGGAGTGTCCAGCGTTGTTACAGTAATTCTCATTACCGCCACGCCTATCCGTAGCAAAACGGTCATTAGTCTGACCGTTTCCCTTGGGCTGATTAGGCTGTTGCTGAGTAGCCGGCTGAGACCGGTCCCCAGTTTTCTGCCTGGAAGATACAATTTAAAGAGATGAATAATTGACATATATAGAAAGAATACGGATTTGTCACCGCTTGAATACGAATGTTTACCTCTTGTCGGGTTTCTCAGCTTCCCCGAACTCATCTCTCTCATGCAGCATCTGCAGCTTACGTGCCGCATCAACCACTTGTGCTACTGTGTTGAACGTAGCACACACCAAGTTGTTTGGGACCGATGTGCGAAGAGCCCACCTAAAGTCGTGTGCCTGCTCTCCAGGAGTACCCACCGCTGCACCAAGGAAACCAGCTAAGCGGAGAAAGCGTTACATGAACTCTTTGCTATTCTCCCCAGCTCTTTGTCAGATCCCATGGTACTCCCTCTTAAGCTTATCTTGCTCAGCCTTGGGAAAGAACTGCTCCATCACCCTATCTCTGAACTGAGCCCATGTCAAACCAGCCACCTAATTATCACGTCCCTTAGACTGCTTCAATGCTAACCACCAATTTAACACATCGCCTTCGAACCGGTAACATGCCAACCTCGCCTTGAACACAGGGTCAGAACCCATAGCATCGAAGATCTTCTCGATGTGAGCCAACCAGCTTTTAGCTTCACTGGGGCTATCTGTTCTCTCGAAAGCTCGAGGACGAAGCTTGTTGAATCTCTTCAGCCATATTGCCTATGTCACTAGAGGAGGTGGAGGAGGTGCTTGGTTTTGCTGCTGATTGTTGGCAGCCTCAACCTCAGCCCTGATGTCATTCCTCAGTTGAGGAAGCAAAGCTTGCATTGCAGCTTGGATTGCTGCATTGAGTTGTTCCTGCTCGCGTGTGAGAACCATCTGACAGTATAACATAAAACATATGATTAAACAGATCAAAACATAAAATATATATATACATGAAAAAAAATTTATACCAATAAATCAAGAGAAAAATGTTATGCAAGAAAATTTGTATATGAATGCATGATGCAGTTTTATGAAAACTTTTGTATGCTCGAGAGTGAACGCCTATGGTCAGTTCACCCAAAATAAAAGACATGGCGAGGCGACGCCTATGGGTCGGTCCCAAATTTAAAAGTTTCGATAAAACACATGCGACTAAATAGGGCCAGTCCTGTACCAATCGTTACTTAGTCATAAACCCGCGACAATGACATATATATGTATGCATGAAAATGATGAATGCATGAAAACCGACTGTCAGTTCTAGGAAGACCATAGTGACTACCCACTAATCACAGGTCATGTTTTGAGAGCCTACAGGTCGAAGCCTTGGCTCTGATACCATAATTGTAACACCCCATTTTGATAAATGGAATGTCACGCATAATTATGGCGTGTCATCAAAGCATACAAGGATAAATGTCTAAAACATTACATGACCATAAAAAGGAAATACCGAAATCAAACATCGGTAGTCCAAAAGTAAAGCTCATCATACACAAACATAAGTACTGTAAATGAAATGACTAAACAATGTCCATGGAAAGAGTATCAAAGTATAGATAATGCATAACGTAAAGAAAGGCTAGAAAGCTTCCAGTCCATATGCACGTACGCTTTAAGTCTACGAGCGTCCCTGAGTACCTACCGTTATTGGAACATGAAAAGGAAAACGGCTGAGCAATACGCTCAATGCACGGATGTACAATAAATCATGAATAATATAAGCATATAAGCATATAACAGCGGAAGAAACTAAGTCCCGAATAACTCGGTTAAGTCTTAATAAAACTGGTTTTATAGTTTGAAAAGCCTTATGTTTATCTTGTAAAAACTGTTTAACATATTTTACCATTAGCCAATATAGGTCATGAAAATCCACTGTGGATGAATACTAGGAGGGGTGACCTCATCATGCAAATTAGAGGGGCTGCCTCTAATTTAATATACTGATTTTGGGTAGGAGGGATCAGCTCCTTGTGAAGGATGCAAGGCACACACCTCATTCACACTGAGTAATCTGCTGAAAACATGTAACTAGGATGCACCCATATGCCCCACATGATAAATATAATAATATGGCCAAAAGCTGAAGGGACGCCACGAGCAATCACTCCGCCGTGGGGAAGTCATAACACCAGTGCCTCTAGTGTTATGTTTATGGTACCTCCATAACTAAGTGAAACTGGTCATGCATGTATATGGCTTTAGGTATTCTAATTAAACATAAGCAATCATACAAACTTATAATATGGGAAAACAGTTGGCTGCATACGGGTAAGGAAAGAATGTCCATACTGAAAGGACGGGAATCCGTACCTTATGTCTAGTGAACGAAGAAGACGAACAGAAGAGAGTCCTACTTCGGTATCACTAATGCTACATAAATACATACGTGTATAAGTATCTGATTACTGAATACGTAACTGGTTTTATGTCATGTCTTAGCTTATTTTATACGTTCATGTCATGTTTTACTGTTTTAAGCTTTATACTGTGTTTATCTTATATTCTGTCTATTCTGATTAAGTATTGCTTATATTTCATGTATTATTATACTTGCTGTGTAATAATAAGTAACTTTCTAAAAATAGCAGGTTTCCTAAAATAGAAAGTTTCAAAAAATAGAAAGTTACCAAAAATAGAAAGTTTCCAAAAATAGAAAGTTTCCAAAAATAGAAAGTTTCCAAAAATAGAAAGTTTCCAAAAATAGAATTACTGCTTAAAATAGATAATTTTCTAAAAATAGAAAGTTTCCATAAATAGATTAGCTGCCTTAATTAAATAAGTTTCTAAAAATATAAAGTTTCCATAAATAGATATAAGTTGGTTAAATAAGCTAATTATATAAGCTTAAGTGTTTTCTGATTATTATTCTAAGTCATATAGTTATAAAGTATAGTTTATTAATTATTACATGTAAATTAAATAAACTATAGGTTAAAAGTATTTTATTAAATATATCATGTTTTTATATAAATAAATGTAAAATACTTAGGTTAAAACATGCATTATTAATTATTAATAATATAACCTAAGTCATGTTAATTAATTAATTATAGTCATGGTTTTTTAATAATTAATTAATTATAAGGTCTAATAAAATATAAATACTTAGGTTAAAATTCATGATCTAATAATTAAATTTATAACCTAAGTCATGTTAATTAAATTAATCATGTCATGTTTTATTAATTTAATTTTAACACATAACTAGTAAAATCATAAACCTTAAAAATAATCTATGAATCAGACCCGTGACTAGAAACCATGAACCGGACCTGTAATCAACACCATAGACCAAGGTCGGGGTTTCGCCTTGTTTTGGCTGCTGCCGTGGGACCACCACCACCATACCGAGACCATATGGTCTCGGTGGTGGGTAATAAGCCAAGCCGAGACCCCTTAGGGGCTCGGTTAGGCGTCGGCTAGACCACAACACCCCTAAAAACCCTTGTTTGATTTACCCCATAATCCTTAACATGTTTAGAATAATTGTTTTTAATTAGTTTAATTAAAAACACCATGATTTTATGTGATTCAATAAATCAAAACATAAAGAAAAGGGTTAAAAAGTTATATCGAATACGCGGATCAATTAAGGATGAACACACACGAATGCTTGCACAATTTCCAAGATCAAAATCAAACCGAACACCCCTTTTGGTGTCCTTAAAACCGGCGGCCAAAGAGGATCAAGAAGAAAAGATTTAGGGTTTTGTTATTTTCTTGATTTTGTGAATAATGACACAAGTTTTACCCCTTAACCCCTTGTTAGTAAATTTTTCATGGGCTAAGCCCATGCTTCTATGTATGCCGCGGGTAGGAGGCCCCACATGGGGTAACCCGTACTTTTCGCGAGTCTAAATATTCTAGTGTGTGTTCGTGTTTTATCGTGTTCGTGTTTTATGTGTTCTAATTAATTATTGATCGTGACTTAATATATTTATTCGTGTTCGTAATAAATATATATACGTAACTAATATTATCTCGTGATTAAATTACGTTCATGATTTCATGATCGCATGTTCGTGATTATAATTATTATTTGAATAATTATCGTGTGTTGATGAGACTGTATTTATACATAGTCTCATAGTCCAAATCGGGCTTAAAACGCTTAAAATATCGTCAAAATACCCAAATATATGCTTGTGTTTGTTCATTGTGTATTTTAGGTACGGATATCGTGAAATCAACAAAAGATCAAAAGAATCAAGCAAAAACGAACACGGGAAACGAAGCCGCACAAGGAACCGGACCCGAATCATGAATTTCCATTCAAATCCTTGAAGTTTGAAGATTTGGCAAGAATGGTCCCTCAACTTTTGAAGACTTGTCATATTATACCCTTGCAAATCTCTATTATTGCATTTGGGTCCCTAATATTTCAAGAATATGCAGGAGCAACCCTTGAAGAATATCAAATCTACAATTATAGCCCTTGATTCCATGTTTGCAAAATTGGAGGGACCTATTGTGCAATTCTGTCATAGTCATTTACAAAGGAATGGGAGAAAAGATGTGACAAACTTGGTTTGAAGGTTATTTATTAATTGGGGGACCAAAAGTGGGCAGACAACACAATTAATCCCAACCAATCAATTCACCACATCACCCTCCACCACCAATCATACGACTCCACCTCACCCACACCACCACGTCACTCTCCACTATACCTTTTTTTTAACTAATCTGTTTTATATACTAAATTAGGAGGGAAACGTTTTATTTAAACCATCTTAACCCCTAATCCAAATCAAAACACCACCTGCTCTTTTCCCCTAACCCATAAACCCTAATTTCCTAAACCCTTTAAATCAAAAGGGTAATCACTCAGCAGCTCCAGAAACATGATTAACCTCCTCACAAACCAAACCCACCAACAAGATTCCCCAACCCGTGACTATAGTGGGCCCCCCAAAGTCCCCTGCTCCTTCAAAAATGGCAAGTAGCGAATCTTCAGTCCATCCAACGACTCTCCTTCATTTCTTGGTCCCAAAGGAGTCTACAAACGATCAAGATCAAGTGAACACAGCTGGCAACATCACATGACAGATTTTTGACCAAATCGTCCAAGGGCAATTTTGGGTTTCTTTGTATTAGGGTTTAGCTTTTGAATATTTTATTATGTATCCTAGAAGCTTCCTTGTACTAGTATATATATGGGTGTCCTGTGCCCATATACTTTGTTCCAGATTTATCATTGTAAATTTTTTTATTTAATGGAATATTTAGAGTAATTTTTAAAAAATATTGCAGTGATATTATGAGTTCCTCCTTTGTTACTGTTTTAGTATTATCAGTTTTCCTAGTTTACAAAGTAGTCTAAGTTTTAAAAGTGGATTGTTCAAAAGTTTTTATCAGCAAAACGTTTTTTTTCAGAAATTTCAAAAACTCAAACCTAAACTAATGGTGAAAGTGAAAATGGAAGCTATTAGTTTGGTTTGTTGATTGAGATTTGTTTATCTCAGTTTGTTAAGAAGGTTTTCAAGGTTTTGTTTTTTTTCTCAAAGATTTTTCAAGAAAATTTCATTTTCTTTAATCTTTCTGTTCAAATAAGTAGCCCTATAAGCTGCTTGACAAACAGCTTATTGGGGACTTATTGGACTTGTAGTTTGCTATTTGTTTTTGTGGTGTTGTGCAGGAACAAGTAACAAGAAGACTCCATCATTCATTCATTTCCATTTTTAATATTTTTTGAAGATATTTTGCCCTTGGGTCCCTTGTGGACTCCAAACAGCAGGGTTTCTCTACGGTTTTACAAGCCCACAAGCTCCTTAACCAACCCAGTGGAACGCATCAGCCAGGTTATAGGCTTGAACCCTATTGGTTTTCATTTTGGAACTTATTGTGATTTGTGTGAAACACTTTTTGAATCTGCTTGCAATCTGTTTTATGGTTAATTTTTATTGTTTGTTTTTGTTATTTCAGTAGTTTAATGCATGTTAGATCAGGTTCCATTAGTTTTGTAAGCTCTTGATTTGTTAAAATTAGTTTTCAGAAAATAAGGGGGTGTTTGGATTTTGGTTTTAACTGAAATTATTGACAGCTTTTGGTCTTGAATCATTCTAGATACACTCCTTTTGATAGTTATAGGTATTATTAGTCATAGGTTTTGATTTTGATAGGATTTTTAAGCAAGTTGCATGCTAAAAATTTGGTAGAATATAGCTTAAAGTCATTTAGCCATTTTTCTGTTTGATTTTGTGCAATTTGGACAGTTAAATCTTGCTTATTGATATAGGATTGTGTCATTTAAGGTTTAACTCTGTTCACTAGAGTTTTGGTAAGTATTTGTGAGAGTTATGGTGTTTTGAAACTCACCATATGACCAATTAGATCAGCAAACCCGTCTGCCTTACCTTTCTGATGAACAGTGACTATAACTGGGGATTTTTGTGATTTTCTTGCGTTAGAGGTGCTGTTTTTCTTGTTTGCATAGACTCCCTACACTCTACTGAGTGTAGGGGTGCCTTATTGTCCAGAAATAAGCCATCAAAAAGCTTTCCTAAGCTTAAATCCACCAGTCACATTTTTTTATAACTAGTAGTGGGAACCAATTTCCCACTGCCATTGTTAAAGTTCCCCCTTCTTGGCTACCAGACAAAACAGTCAACATGTCACTATCATATTTCTCACTTTTTTGTCTTTAGTGACCTTAAATAGGTTTTAGGCTTTGATTTTTGTTCCAGTATTTTTCTTATTTTATTTTTGATTTTTTAGTTTAATTAATTTTTATGTTACTGTTCATTTGGTATTTTTTAGATTAAATTGCTATTTTTAATTACTTTTTAATTTCTATTTTTGTCTTTTAGTGGTGAATTTCAATATTTTTCAGTTTTAAAATTTTTCTTAGATTTAGAAAAATAATTTAAGATTTTTAGTTTAAAAATATTTTACTGTTCACTGTTTTAATTAATTTTTAGAATTAAATTAGTTTAATTAGGGTTTAATTATTAATCAGTTTTGTCTTTTAGTGCAAAATTTTACATTTTTCAAACTTTTTCATTTTTCTATTGTTCTTTAGTATAACTTAGGATTTTTAAAATTGCCAAATTAATTTTGGCATTATTTTATTATTTTTTTATGATTATTTTAGTTTAAAAATAGTTTTAGTGATTTAAAAATAGAAAAATAGTTTTAAAAATTTAGGAAAAATACTTTTTAGTCTTTAAATATTATAAGTAATTTATTAGTTCAATAAAATAATATTTTGGACATTTTGTTAATTATATTTAATTTTAGGGCTTTAATTAGCATTTAAAATTGAATATTTAATTAATAAAAGGTTTTAAAATATATTTGTTGGATTTTTATTCTTATTTATATTATTTTAGACTTAGTTTAATCTTTTAATTAATTTTTAGGTTTAATTTTTAATTTTGTCGCGTTTTACGTCATTACGTCGTAGTTTAATCGTAGTCGTAGCTCGTCTTTAATTTTTCTCTTCTAAACCAAAAACGTCACTAATCCAAACTTGATTTTATATATTTGGCACACCTAATCCACACACCTCCTTCGAGAACGAACCCGCATTTATTCGGTTTCGCGTTTTTCCTAAAATGTGTAACTTAATACTTGCCGCTCATACGCGTTTTTCCTAAAACGTGTACGAAAAACCTACATCAAATTTTGGCGTCGCTGCCGGGGAGGTGTTTAGTGTGCCATTATTAGTATCGTGTTTGTGTGAGTAGTGCGTTTTAGCTTTTCATTTTTTTTGGAAAGCGTAAATACTCATTTTTGTTATTTTTCTCTATTATATTATAATATCCAAATAAATCGTGTTTAATTTTCCTAAATTAAACACAACAAAACAATCTTTACTATTTTGTAGATATATTGGTTTTCGTTTTTATTGTGAATATATTATTACTATATTGTATATACGTAAGAACAATAAATATACAAGTACTCCAAAAGCGTGAAAACGCAACCTTGATTCGGGATTTCATCACTCGATCATTGTATTCGAATCCAAAGCAAAAGTTTAAAGGCAAAATAGATAAATACTTTCGTGAGGCTTAATTTCAATTAACGCAAACAATAAGGTGGGTATAAGGCGGTTGTATTTCACGACCTAAGGTAAAAAGGCTCTTAAGTGCTTAGCGCCGCCTCGTTTCCCCCGCTTGCTTGTGCGTATTTTGAGAAAGAGGGCTAATCGAGGGTTTGCCGCCCAAGTATTATCTACGTATAATATATTTGCTTGTGTTTTCAAGATTAAACCCTCTTGAACGTTTTGGTGTTCCACCAACGTTCTAAAGTCATCGAAGGCGTTCACTCCACGTGATCGTTTTCATTCTTTGAGGCTCCTTTAATCGAGAAAGTCGATTCTAGGGGAGATTTGTAGATTTGTGTCTACGTAATACAACAAAAATCCAAAAAATTAAAAAACAATCAAAAACCAAAAAAAAATTGAAAAATCAAAAAACCGCAAAAAGAATTTTCTTTGCTACCACCCATTCTACGCTTAGTGCATGCGCACTCGATCGAAGGATTATTCCAATTCTAGCGAAGCTTCGAATTGACGCAATCGTAATCGAAGGAATCGACGACGTAGACGAGATTTAGAAACCGACGTTCCTAATATCGTTATTGAAGAAACCGTAGAGGAGATGGCCGACAATTGTTCGATGATGGAATTGCTCCAAGCACCCACCGAGGGTTATGGAGACGCGATCGTAATTCCCGCTATCGAAGCAGAGAATTTTGAGATTAAGAGCGGAATGCTTTCGTTGATTCAAGCTACGAAGTTTCGAGGTCGTGAAGCCGATAATCCTTACGACCATATTCGGAATTTTGATCGTCTTTTAGCCACGAGCAAGTTTAAGAACGTCGACACCGATGTCGTCAAGCTTATGCTTTTTCCGTACTCGCTCGATGGTGCCGCCAAGGATTGGTACGAGAAAGAGCCACCTAATTCGATAACTACGTGGAAGGATCTCGTCTCCAAGTTCGTTAATTATTTTTTCCCACCGTCTAAGACGACGTTTTTCAAGAATGAAATTACGAAATTTGAGCAAAAACTGAATGAATCTTTTAGATACGCGTGGGATCGTTTTAAGGAATTGCTTAGGCAATGTCCTCACCATGGTTTTTCCGAGTTGCACCAAATCGATACGTTTTACAACGGTCTTAATTTTCAAGAACAAGATTCGTTGAATTCCGCCGCCGGTGGCAACTTTTTGTGTAAAACTCCGAAAGATGCATTGATAATTATCGAAAACCGATCCAAGGTTTACTAACTCCGCAACGCACCGAGTGTTGCCAATGTCGCCAATGTTAGTAGTTCTAATCGCGACATTGAGAGAGTTGATGCAAAAGTCGACAAGTTGACGAATGTGTTTACGTCTTTTCTCGTCAAAAAGCAAAAGAAAGACGCTCCCGCTACGGTGAAAGCGGTTGAGCTTTCGTGTACGTTTTGTGGTGGACCTCATAATTATTACGAGTGTGCGGCTACGGATGGCCAAACGTCGAATGTGAGTGCGTTAAATGGAAACAACAATTTTCAAAATCAAAATAACGCGGGTCCATCACAACAAGGCAATTATAAGCAAGGCAACAATTTTCAAAACCGAAAAAATTTTCAAGGAAATAATCAACAAGGAAATTTTTCGAATCAAGGAGGTTATAATCAAGGTCGTAATATAAGTTGGCAAAATCGAGATAACAATCAAGGAAACAATTTTTCAAGTGGGAATCAAAACAATTTTCAAAGAAACAATCAAAACCAAGGGAACTTTAATTCTAATCAAAATAGTTCGTCAAACGATTTTCAAAATTACATGAAAACGAATGAGGCTAATATGAGACGATTAGAGGGAGAAATTGGTACTTTGAAAAACGACTTTAAAAATACTTTGAAATTGCAAAACACGAAGATTGAGCAAGGACAAATTGACATTAAAAAGATGTTTTCGGCCATAATGAACAAAGCCTTGGGTTCTTCATCGAGTTCGTTACCTAGTGACAACGTTGCAAATCCGAAGGAACAATGTAAAGCCGCCTCGTCTCGTGAGAAAGGTCGTTTGATTACCCCTAACCTTGAAGGATTTCGAGTTGTTCCTTCTTCTCAACCCTCGACTTCTAAGACGTCTTATTGTTCTAAAATCGATGGGGTGAACGTGGTGACCAAGGAAAAGAGTGCACACCCTCGTGTACCTCAAATTCCATCCACGGTTCAAAAAGAGAGCTTTGTCGACCTTACCAAAGTAACCCTTGAAGAAACTTGTGCATCGATCCTTCTTAAAAAACCCAAAAGGCGTATGCCGAGAAAGGAAAAGGATCCGGGCCAATTTCTACTACCTTGTGATTTTTCCGAGATTGAGGGATGTTTAGCCCTTGCCGATTTAGGTGCTAGCATCAATCTCATGCGTCATTCTCTTTGGAAATTGATGAGATTGCCTAGACTTACCCCCACGAACATGACAATCGAGCTAGCAAATTGTACAACATTAATACCAACTGGAATAGCCGAGGATGTCTATGTTAGGATTGGAAAGTTTGTTTTTCCCGCGGATTTCGTTATATCCGATTACGAGTGTGACCCTAAATGTCCCATTATTTTAGGCCGACCATTCTTATCGACGGCTAGAACCGTAATCGACGTTCACGAGGGGAGACTTACTATGAGATATGGGGATGAGAAAATGGACTTTTTCGCTAGAAAATCCCAAGGGTTTAATGATAATGAAAAACCGAGGTTTCAAAACCTAATGATTCAAATCCTAATGATTTCAAAATGTTCACTTTAGTGGAACAAATGAGGCTTAATGCATGTTTTGAAAGAATTAAGAAAAACGGTTTTAAAGATGATTATTTTAATGATAAAGAATACGTATACCTAATTCAAAAGGGTATGAGTAAATTTATGGATGAAAACTCACTTTGGGATGTTTTTAGCGAAACAAGTGAACAACCAATTCCGAAGGGCGACGTTAGTGCCATCACGACAATGACCAAAATGGGCTTGTCTTCACCACCTTCGAAGGACCACGTCTTTGAGGCTTCAACTTCTAACTCCATCGAAGTGCCTCCTTTCCCTAGCCCAACACCCGTTGAGGCTAAAGGGTTTATCGACATCGATCCTCTCATCTAAGAAAAGTCACCTAAGCATAGTCATTCGACTTGTAAGACCATGGTTGTGAGTGCTCACATCGACTCTTTCTTTGACGATGACGATGGCGATTTTGCCGAGATTGATCACGTACTTCAGAATCCACATGCAATTTTTGATTCTCCTAAAAAGAAACATGTGAAGTACGATGATTACGAGTTTGATCTCGAGATTGATGAAATCATTGAACGAGAGCTAGCTCTTATGCCTTCAATTCCACCTACAAGTGAGGTCGATCTTTCCAAAATCGAGGATGAACTAAATGAGTTGGAACGTCTTATTTTCGACGACGAACCAACTCATGTGACCACTAAACATCCAATTCTCGAGGAGTTACCTAATCAACACTCCTCAAATGAGAATTAGGTTTACCACATTCGTGAGGATTTAACTTATCAACAATCCCCACAAAAGAATGATGGTTTCGTGCTTGATAGTGATCTTTTCGAGAGAGTTTCTAAGATACTCAAGGAGGGGAATGACAAACCTTGGTTTGACAAGCCTATCTTTGATGAAGAAATCGATGAGATCGACGTTCATGAGGATGACGAGTATGTAGACCCCGAGGGGGCGGTGTTCTTTGTTGATCGACGTTTTGAGAATTTATACAATCCACCACCCCCTAACCGCGACTTAAATGTGAGGATTTTTAGCGCGACTAATTTTGAATTTGACACGCCAAATATTTTTGACATTATCAAATCGGGTTTTCATAAAGAGTTTTTGAACGATGAAAAAGGAAAAGATTTTAAAAATGTTTTAAAATATTTTTCTACATGTTTAACTCCGTCATCACATCGTTTTATTAGTGCTACCACCTTGTCTACTCCTTTTGACGATGGTTGGTGTGGATCTAGTGTGGGGGAAGCCCCTTATGTTCCCTTACATTTCTCCATCGAGGACGAGATTTACGATCCCGGAATTGCTTGTAAAGGGAAATCTCGGTCTTCCACCGATGCAATAAATGGAAATCATATTCGTTTGCTTGGTGTGAGTCTACCTCGAGTAGCTCATAAGTTTGACTTACCCATTGTCCCACCTTTCTACTTCTTATCTCTTTTCTTCTACCCCTTTGGGGTTCCACAATCGGTTGGAGTAGCGTTATTTCGTCTTTCATCCGAAAACGAAGACGCTATCTTTGACCCCGGTATACGTATATCGGGTTTTTAAAGTACTCCATGTACTTTTGGGCCTTGTTTATCATGTAAGCCCCACCAAAAATTACCATACCATGATTATCCCTAAATGATCACATTTATGGGGATCCGAGTCGAGCTTTTGAACATATTATCGCTTTCTTAGTTTAATGTAACGAGGGGACTTGTGCTCTTCCAACCTTTGTTTCGTGGTTGTTTGTGATTGTGATTAATTAGGTTCATCGTCATCATTGAAGCCTCTCGTGTTCGTTTTAAGGATCACTCGAGCTTCGATCGTTGCCTTTGGAGATTCCGATATCCGATGATATCCTTTTATGTTCTAACGTTTATCTTATTAGCATAATTCATAAACGGCTTTTAGGTTATTCGTTTTACCCTTTCCATGCTCGAGATTAAGCATTCGACTTCGTCTCTAGTATGGGGGTGTTTTCACCCCTAGACTCGAAACATTGAGGACAATGTTTAGTTTTAGTATGGGGGTGAGTAGATACTTCACCTTGCTTACGTTAACACGCAATCCAATATTCATCTTTTTGTTATCGTTTTATGCAAAATAAGGCTAAAAATGGCCAAATTTTAAAAAATTTTCTTATTTTTCGTAAGTGTTTAAGACACGAATGTAGGTTTTCCGATGGTGAGAATAAGAGTAATTTTTGACTCGACCGTGCGTGTTGAGCACTTAGCTTCGATTCCTTA
The DNA here is from genome assembly GCA_025667525.1 of Glebionis coronaria. NCBI lineage: Eukaryota > Viridiplantae > Streptophyta > Magnoliopsida > Asterales > Asteraceae > Glebionis > Glebionis coronaria. The sequence goes on from CM046882.1 coordinate 107,532,105, forward strand.
ACTTTTTAGGCTAAGTCTCTTAAATGAGGACGAGAAATGATAGAGTTATTTATAAGTCTCGTAATCGTCATGATCTTATGTGTAGTAGTTATTAGCTTATTCTCCCAACGCTTTTGCATAATAAATTATTAATAAATATTTATTTGGCGGTTTAGTCACTATTGTTGGTTTCTAATTTGTTTTAGTAGCTTCCATGTAATTAAATTGGGAAAACATTAAGGATTCGCCAGCGTCACGGTTTTGAAGTATTGGCACCCGAATAATCGAAAGCTTCACCTAATAATAAGATTTCAAGTGCTCACCTAAATTAAGCAAAAATTTGAAGCTCACAAGGCCGAAAAATCTATGCCCAAATTGAAAGTGAATCAAGCGTTAATCTTTGAAGCTTTAAAGATCCAAAATTCGCTTTAGCGTGAGGATATACATCTTTGGCTAATAAAACCACCGATGAGGCGGATAATAAAAGGAAAGGCAAGACCGAAGTCATAATAAAAGCTTCATGGCGAAGTTGAATAAAAGATGGAGGTAAACCAAAGATAATAAGGCCCTTCCGTTAGGGGGCGTATAAAAGTATTGGTAATAAGTCTCATGTTCAAAACCGTTATAAAACCGTGTTTATCGATCCTTCTTGTTGACTTAACTTTTTGACATCGTTGTCTATTGGGATGAATTATTGATTTAATGATTTTGGTTACACCGTTAAAACTCTATTTTTAGACTTAATCTCTATTCACGCATAAGTCAATAATGTATCCTCGTGATCATTAAGACAAAATAAAATATAAGAGATACCAAGTAGGAATAAGGGAGTTTAGGTTCGTAATTAACACTCATGAGATATGATCGTGTTGCTAACTTATAATAACAATGATCTCGTTACACGCTTAGCATGGAATTGGGTAAAAATCGAGGACGACGAAATTATTTCTAACGAAGCATTCATGTGTTCTTGTTCTATGATCCCTAAAGTCACTTAATCGTGATGAAAACAATACATTATGTCTAAAACACGTGTAGTAGTTTATTTAAATTCATGTCTTTAATAAATGTCATCATAAAATGAATTTTGGAAGTGCTATGATACTTAATTCTAGCATTGCGTGTGGACACGGCAATGGTTTACTATGGGGGAGTGATGAGACTGTATTTATACATAGTCTCATCGTCCAAATCGGGCTTAAAACGCTTAAAATATCGTCAAATACCCACATATATGCTTGTGTTTGTTCATTGTGTATTTTAGTTACGGATATCGTGAAATCAACAAAAGATCAAAAGAATCAAGCAAAAACGAACACGGGAAATGAAGCCGCACAAGGAACCGGACCCGAATCATGAATTTCCATTCAAGTCCTTGAAGTTTGAAGATTTGGCAAGAATGGTCCCTCAACTTTTTGTCATATTATACCCTTGCAAATCTCTATTATTGCATTTGGGTCACTAACATTTCAAGAATATGCAAGAGCAACCCTTGAAGAATATCAAATCTACAATTATAGCCCTTGATTCCATGTTTGCAAAATTGGAGGGACCTATTGTGCAATTCTGTCATAGTCATTTACAAAGGAATGGGAGAAAAGATGTGACAAACTTGGTTTGAAGGTTATTTATTAATTGGGGGACCAAAAGTGGGCAGACAACACAATTAATCCCAACCAATCAATTCACCACATCACCCTCCACCACCAATCATACGACTCCACCTCACCCACACCACCACGTCACTCTCCACTATACCTTTTTTTTAACTAATCTGTTTTATATACTAAATTAGGAGGGAAACGTTTTATTTAAACCATCTTAACCCCTAATCAAAATCAAAACACCACCTGCTCTTTTCCCCTAACCCATAAACCCTAATTTCCTAAACCCTTTAAATCAGAGGGGTAATCACTCAGCAGCTCCAGAAACATGATTAACCTCCTCACAAACCAAACCCACCAACAAGATTCCCCAACCCGTGACTATAGTGGGCCCCCCAAAGTCCCTGCTCCTTCAAAAATGGCAAATAGCGAATCTTCAGTCCATCCAACGACTCTCCTTCATTTCTTGGTCCCAAAGGAGTCTACAAACGATCAAGATCAAGTGAACACAGCTGGCAACATCACATGACAGATTTTTGACCAAATCGTCCAAGGGCAATTTTGGGTTTCTTTGTATTAGGGTTTAGCTTTTGAATATTTTATTATGTATCCTAGAAGCTTCCTTGTACTAGTATATATATGGGTGTCCTGTGCCCATATACTTTGTTCCAGATTTATCATTGTAAATTTTTTTATTTAATGGAATATTTAGAGTAATTTTTGAAAAATATTGCAGTGATATTCTGAGTTCCTCCTTTGTTACTATTTTAGTATTATCAGTTTTCCTAGTTTACAAAGTAGTCTAAGTTTTAAAAGTGGATTGTTCAAAAGTTTTTATCAGCAAAATGTTTTTTTTTCAGAAATTTCAAAAACTCAAACCTAAACTAATAGTGAAAGTGAAAATGGAAGCTATTAGTTTGGTTTGTTGATTGAGATTTGTTTATCTCAGTTTGTTAAGAAGGTTTTCAAGGTTTTGTTTTTTTTCTTAAAGATTTTTCAAGAAAATTTCATTTTCTATAATCTTACTGTTCATATAAGTAGCCCTATAAGCTGCTTGACAAACAGCTTATTGGGGACTTATTGGACTTGTAGTTTGCTATTTGTTTTTGTGGTGTTGTGCAGGAACATGTAACAAGAAGACTCCATCATTCATTCATTTCCATTTTTAATATTTTTTGAAGATATTTTGCCCTTGGGTCCCTTGTGGACTCCAAACGGCAGGGTTTCTCTACGGTTTCACAAGCCCACAAGCTCCTTAACCAACCGAGTGGAAGGCATCAGCCAGGTTATAGGATTGAACCCTATTGGTTTTCATTTTGGAACTTATTGTGATTTGTGTGAAACACTTTTTGAATCTGCTTGCAATCTGTTTTATGGTTAATTTTTATTGTTTGTTTTTGTTATTTCAGTGGTTTAATGCATGTTAGATCAGGTTCCATTAGTTTTGTAAGCTCTTGATTTGTTAAAATTAGTTTTTAGAAAATAAGGGGGTGTTTGGATTTTGGTTTTAACTGAAATTATTGACAACTTTTGGTCTTGAATCATTCTAGATACACTCCTTTTGATAGTTATAGGTATTATCAGTCATAGGTTTTGATTTTGATAGGATTTTTAAGCAAGTTGCATGCTAAAAATTTGGTAGAATATAGCTTAAAGTCATTTAGCCATTTTTCTGTTTGATTTTGTGTAATTTGGACAGTTAAATCTTGCTTATTGATATAGGATTGTGTCATTTAAGGTTTAACTCTGTTCACTAGAGTTTTGGTAAGGATTTGTGAGAGTTATGGTGTTTTGAAACTCACCATATGACCAATTAGATCAGCAAAGCCGTCTGCCTTACCTTTCTGATGAACAGTGACTATAACTGGGGATTTTTGTGATTTTATTGTGTTAGAGGTGCTGTTTTTCTTGTTTGCATAGACTCCCTACACTCCACTGAGTGTAGGGGTGCCTTATTGTCCAGAAATAAGCCATCAAAAAGCTTTCCTAAGCTTAAATCCACCAGTCACATTTTTTTATAACTACCAGTGGGAACCAATTTCCCACTGCCAGTGTTAAAGTTCCCCCTGCTTGGCTACCAGACAAAACAGTCAACATGTCACTATCATATTTCTTACTTTTTTGTCTTTAGTGACCTTAAATAGGTTTTAGGCTTTGATTTTTGTTCCAGTATTTTTCTTATTATATTTGTGATTTTTTAGTTTAATTAATTTTTATGTTACTGTTCATTTGGTATTTTTTTGATTAAATTGCAATTTTTAATTACTTTTTAATTTCTGTTTTTGTCTTTTAGTGGTGAATTTCAATATTTTTCAGTTTTAAAATTTTTCTTAGATTTAGAAAAATAATTTAAGATTTTTAGTTTAAAAATATTTTACTGTTCACTGTTTTAATTAATTTTTAGAATTAAATTAGTTTAATTAGGGTTTAATTATTAATCAGTTTTGTCTTTTAGTGAAAAATTTTATATTTTTCAAACTTTTTCATTTTTCTATTGTTCTTTAGTATAAATTAGGATTTTTAAAATTGTCAAATTAGTTTTGGCATTATTTTATTATTTTTTATGATTATTTTAGTTTAAAAATAGTTTTTAGTGATTTAAAAATAGAAAAATAGTTTTAAAAATTTAGGAAAAATACTTTTTGGTCTTTAAATAATATAAGTATTTTATTAGTTCAATAAAATAATATTTGGACATTTGTTAATTATATTTAATTTTAGGGCTTTAATTAGCATTTAAAATTGAATATTTAATTAATAAAAGGTTTTAAAATATATTTGTTGGATTTTTATTCTTATTTATATTATTTTAGACTTAGTTTAATCTTTAAATTAATTTTTAGGTTTAATTTATAATTTTGTCGCGTTTTACGTCATTACGTCGTAGTTTAATCGTAGTCGTAGCTCGTCTTTAATTTTTCTCTTCTAAACCAAAAACGTCACTAATCCAAACTTGATTTTATATATTTGGCACACCTAATCCACACACCTCCTTCGAGAACGAACCCGTATTTATTCGGTTTCGCGTTTTTCCTAAAACGTGTAACTTAATACTTGCCGCTCATACGCGTTTTTCCTAAAACGTGTACGAAAAACCTACATCATGTGTTCATACGTATTAAATACTTATCGTGTTCTAACATGTACGTAATACTTAAAATTCTTATACGTGAACGTAAACATGCTATAAAAGGAAAGTTCTAATCTTGTACGTACGGTCTAAAGGGTACTATTCTTGGTAAAAGCATGCGGGTTTTACATAGGGTTCCTACTTGCGATCAAATACTGCGATCCTGGTTGCGATCCTGGTTGCGATCCTGGTTGCGATCCGGGTTGCGATCCTTGTTGTGATACTGGTTGCGATCCTGGTTGGGATCCTGGTTGCGATCTTGGTTGCGATCCTGGTTGCGATCCTGGTTGCGATCCTGGTTGCGATCTTGGTTGCGATCCTGGTTGCGATCTTGGTTGCGATCCTGGTTGCGATCCTGGTTGCGATCTATTTTTATACCGTATTGTTTTCAAATTTATTTTCCCCGCCATTTTTCTTTTGGTTTATTTTGAAATTGCTTTGTTTTATTTTATCTTAATCTCAGATTTACTTTTAATTAAGTTTTTAACTACTTTAATTTCCTTTTTATTTCACTTAAACCTTTCATTTAAGCTTTAATCAGTTTATCGCTTTTGGTATTTTGTCATTTACTTTAAAGTTTGCATTTTTAATTTAAAATAGATACTCAACAACATTTTCATTTATTCACCAAGAACGACTAGTCATACTTTTAACCGAAGATCAATTCGATTAGACACCGAGAACAATGAACTTTTAACCTAGCAAAACCCCACTTTCAAATGGCGCCGCTGCCGGCTCTTTTCGTAAAGATTAACCGTTGTTTATGAGAGACACGTTGGATTTTGGGATCCGTTCACTTTTGAGCGTTACATTTAAAAAATCATAAAAAGCATTTCTTTTTCAAAAAGTTTTGCACCAAAAATATTCCTCTTAATCCTCTATTTTGTTTATTTCTTTTTCTCAACCCCTCTTATTTTTAATTCTTCATGGATTCGTATGTCTATTGCGTAGGGAGTGGGAGATCATTGTATGGTTTTCAAACATGTCAATGGTGTACATGTGAGTGATGCGGAAATGATATCGACAATACACAATTTGGATTTTGTCCCTCGTGCAATTCGATTAACTCATCCTTTACTTCTAATGCACTTACTCCTCCCTCTTGCATATATTGTGGAAGCGATTCTCATTGGCATTTTTCGTGTCCGATTCGATACCCGTCTCATGACGAGCAAGAACCGGGTTACAATTATGACAATGGTAATAGCTATCCACATGAGGCACCGGGTTTTTCTCAATACCCGTGTTGCAATAGTTGTGGGGGCCCTCACGATACTTCTTCTTGTCAACCGATGAATTATTATGAACCAACTCCGTGCTATTATTCCGGTTTTCATAATTTTGAACCCCCACAATACACCCTCCATCATCAACCTTCTTTTGGAATGAGTGAGGAACAACTCACTAGTTTGGCTGGAATTATAGAAAAATTAAATCAACTCCAAGCTAGCTTACATGACGAAAGCCGACAAGAGCAAGTATCTAATCTTAGTGCTTCTACTCCTCCTCTTGTGCGTTCTTACTATTATGATGATGATGACGATGAGAATACTATTTCTTGGAATGATCTTGTTGCTCAACATCCTAGTGCAATTGTAATTCCTTCTCTCGATATCCCAAATGAGTCTAAGGATTGTGATACATCGAGTGAGATTAGTGAATTTGGTCTCGACAACTTTTTTGAGGATGTTTGTGATGTACCGACTTTTGCGGAGCTTACGGACGAGGTCGCTCTTAATGATGATTTTTCTCCATGCTATGAGAATTTCACTTTTGAAATTTCTCAATCTCCTCCGGGAGATGAGGGCGATGTTGATTTATTCTCTCCGACTTACGAGAAGTTCACCACTGAACTTGGTCTTGTAGATGAGGTGGAAGACGTTATTCTTCGCGACAAATTATTAAAAGTTCATCTTCTTATTGCTAAAATGGAAGCGTTAAATTCTGCTCCTAATACCGAGTCTTTACCCCCGGCTCTTAATCCCGTTGAGAATAATGATACATTCATGGAAGAAATCGACATTCACTCAATACCTCCGGGTATTGATGATGATGACACGGAGGATGATATTCTTTTTGATACTTTAATGCCTGAAGATATTGACCCAAGTCCCCCTCCCGAGCACCTTTTATCTCATACCTTGGAGACCATTACTGAAGATGAGTGTTTTTACCCGGGAGGTGACATTGACTATTCTATGATTGATACCTTTACGGCTTTCCCGCTTAATGACCATCAAATGTCTTGGGAGGATGACATTTTGATTCCGTTACCCACCCCACCTTCCGTGGATCATGATTTCACATACTTTTCGTACGTTGAAAGGACTTTTCTACCCTTCAAGACTTATCCTCTTGCCTCTCATTTATTATGTTCCTCCGGGACCGAGGATAAGATCTTTGATCCCTATATTACATTCGAGGTTTCCCCATGGACCATTTAATTCGGGGACGAGTCAGGCTCGTGACTCGGTTAAAAAAACAAGCGCTTCTCGGCAGGCAACCCGATTATCTATCTTTTTTATCCGTTTTCATAATAAGTGTAGGGGGAGCCCCGTTGTTGTTTGTTGTTTTCTTTCTTATAATGTGCAGGGATTGGAGCTTTCAAAGATCCACTTTTTATGACTTTTGACGACCCGTGATTCCGTGTACCCGTCTTCCCGGTTCTATCCTAAACTCTTTTGATTCAATATTTTATATTCTTCAATATATAATAGGAATCATTTTAGTTGTTTCTTCCTTAGCGAGATTTAAACAAAGTGCACAATGTCCTAAGTGTAGGGGAGTTTACCCCCACATGCCTAAACATTGAGGACAATGTTTATCTTAAGTGTAGGGGCGACTTCTATCGAAGTTAAGTGGGCTTTTCCATGTATTTGTCCTCATTCTAACCGAAAAATTGATTTTTCGACATTTTTGATCTATTTGGCCTAATAGTATTTTTCCTTTGTTATTGTTATTTTCTTTCTTCGTAATAATTTTAATAAAATGGTTTTAATGAGTTTAGATATCTTTGACATATTAGGCCCGTCATGAATCTTTTGACTCAACCCGAGTTTACTTATTTGAGTTTACTCTAGCTAGTATCCTTAACGTGTTTAAATCGAGTTTTTGCTAGGCTTTTATATAGGGAACTTTAAAACGCGAAAGTCTTAACTCTTACGGGTTAAGAACAAGAACTTTTCGCAAGTTCCTATAATTGATCCTAGAAAGTCATTTATCAAGGGAACTTTAAAATGCGAATTCTAAACGCTAAGAAGTTGCAAGATCCTATAAATGACTTGAAGACCCAAAACTTTGATTTATTAGGCTAAGCATCCACGAGTCTCATTCCTTGAGATTTTAAATTGTGGAGAACGAGAGATGATAGAGTCAATTATAAGTTTGGCATTCTATCATGAATTTATGTGAGTTAATTATGAGCTTTTTCTCCCATTGCTTGTTAATAAATATAATTGCAATAAGTAAGGTTGTACGATTTGAGAAGTTACTTAGCTTCTAGCACAAGATCGTTTAAAAGTTGCTCGGTATTAATTAGTGTTCATAGCCAAGGCATAACTTATTGAAGCGGGATGCGAAGATTGGCGAGTCCGAAAACGCCCTAACAAGGCATGAGGGCTACATTTTGTTGCTAAAGATCCAAAGTGATGTGAAGAATCATTTATCAAAAATCAATATGAAGGATCGAGACACACGACGAAAAGCAAATACTCCCCTAAAGATCATGGAGAAGTCTATCCGAAAAGACCCTAGCAAGGTATGAGGACAAATAGATCCATGTCCTAAAAGGAGGCGGGTCGTTTTATATCAAAATCCAAAATAAAGATTGGAGAAAAATGAAGAAGTCATGGTCCAAGTTTGAAAAATCTCTCAAAAACTTCAAGTGAAGAAATTCCTATTATGAGGAGAAGACCATTATTTCAAGAACGTCTCTCAAGATTCGAAGTATGAAGTCAATGCCAAATATCGGTCCGAGAAAGGTCTCAAATCGTGAAGCGAGTTATGCCAAGATATGAACTTTATGAGGTCCCAAGAAGCAGTTTTAAAAGATTTTGTCCTTTAGCTAACTATTGATTAAATTGTCCTACTTTATTTTCAGCCTAAATAAACTATCGAAATAAGTCAACAATGCATCCTCGTGATCATTCAAGACAACAATAAAATATAAGAGTTACACCTAGGAATAAGGGAGTCTAAGTGAATAACCGAGCCATATGAGTTTGTGTTAGCTTGCTAACTTATAATAACAATGATCTCGTTTTTAATCTTGGTATGGGGAACGTGAAACTTGAGGTTGATAAACATTCATGACAACCAAAGCCCTAATGTAAGTCTTCGATCTCTTTACTTGTTCCTCCTTCTAGCATTTTGTAATTTTCTATCTTCTTAGTTTCCTTAAGTATCTAGTATCTAATAAAGGCCAATATGGGTTAATTATGATGAAGAATGTAAATGTGCTTTATAACTAATGCATTTCATGAGGACATTGCAATGGTCAAGTGTAGGGGATTTAATAAGTGTGAAAACACTTATCATTTCACCACTTAAAAACAAGTAAAAACGAGACCAAAACGTGTATTTTATGTCGTAAAAGTCGGAATTATGCGTGGTTTGTGTTTTTATTGTGTTTTAGGACGAAAAGATGAAAAGGGAAGAAAATACGGAGTTTCACGGGCTTTTATCGAAGAAAAAGACAAAAGACGAAGTCAAAATATCAAAAGTGAAAAAAGAACGGAAGTCAAAGGCCTATTCTGAAGATTTATCGAAGAAAAAAGTCTAAAGACAGAAGTTTAACGAATTCGAAGAACCAAGTCTAATAAATGAAGAAAATTAGAAGACGAGTTCATTTTATATCGACAAATCCCGAGACAACGTCGAGAAAGTCGAAGAAATTAAAAGACGAGAAGACAAAGTGAAAGAAGAAAGCATCAACACCTACCTTTCTTTCCTCCTATATATACCTCATAAGGCTTCATTTGAAGGAGTTAGTCATTTTTAGGAGTAGGAGTAGGAGTAGATTAGTTTTACTTTCTCTCTCTAAATTTTCTTTCAAGTTTTCTTAATCTTTAATCTTTAATCTTGTACTTTTGAATCTTTAATCTTTATCTTTATTTCAAGATTTTTATAATCATTCTCATTCTACATTTCTTGTTTTTAAATCACTTGTTTTGTTTGATTAATCATGTAGTTTGTTTCATCTTCATGCTTATTTGATTAAAGTGCTTATATTTTTGTTCTTATCATTTTCATGCGATTGATGTTCTTACCTTATTGTGCTTTTTGCTTATTTCGTGTTTAGCTTATTTTCATTCAAGTATCTCTTTAAAAGTTTACTCTTTTTAAAGTTGATTTTATAAATCTTGCTTATTTAGTGTTTTGAAAGTTTTTCATTCGTAATTATTTAGTTCTCTTTGATATTGATTTGGTTAAGTTTTTGGTAAATGCTTATTAGAAAAGTGCTTATTCGGTTTTTGCTTATTTTCCTTTTACATTCCATCGTAAAGTCTTAAGGTTTTTAAGGTTCCGATCGAGTATTGTGATCGCATAAGCCTTAGGGTTCCTACTTGCGATCAAATACTGCGATCAAATACTGCGATCCTGGTTGCGATCCTGGTTGCGATCCTGGTTGCGATCCTGGTTGCGATCCTGGTTGCGATCCTGGTTGCGATCTTGGTTGCGATCCTGGTAGCGATCTTGGTTGCGATCCTGGTTGCGATCCTGGTTGCGATCCTGGTTGCGATCCTGGTTGCGATCCTGGTTGTGATCCTGGTTACGATCTATTTTTATACCGTATTGTTTTCAAATTTATTTTTCCCGCCATTTTTCTTTAGGTTTATTTTCAAATTGCTTTGTTTTATTTTATTTTAATCTCATATTTAATTTTAATTAAGTTTTTAACTACTTTAATTTCCTTGTTATTTCGTTTAAACCTTTCATTTAAGCTTTAATCAGTTTATCGCTTTTGTTATTTTGTCATTTACTTTAAAGTTTGCATTTTTAATTTAAAATAGATGCTCAACAACATTTTCATTTATTCACCAAGAACGACTAGTTACACTTTTAATCGAAGATCAATTCGATTAGACACCGAGAACAATGAACTTTTAACCTAGCAAAAACCCACTTTCAACTACTTGTGTTCTATTTTTATCAAAAACTAGCATGTTATCTCCCTTGCGGGTTTACAAAACATTTCATAAAACATTTAAAAGAGTGCGAGGCTATGAACTCACGTTGATTAGGAAAGGCGGGTTATCGGCGATGGCGCGTGCTTCAATCACGAAAACCTATACAAATAATACTCGGTCTTAGACTTTCGTCGAATGACTTTATAAAAATAATGGTTATGTATATATGATGATGATATAAGTATGATGATGATCAAGTGGGATTTTATCTCTTCATTCAACATTATAGTTGTTATGTGTTAGTAAATTTTAGACTAGTTATACTAATTTTAACTTATTTACATATTAAGGCCCAATAAGCCCATTAAAAGTCCAATACATTATATTAGTCCATTTATACTTTTAATACCAGGCCTATACTCATATGTTGGGCTCAATTGGGTTAAGCCCATGAGTAAGTCCATTAGTGTTTTGCCAAACTAGTTGAGCTAATGGTCCAATAAGGTTACTTTGGCCCGTTAAGGTCCATAAGTTATAAAGCTCGGGTTTATCGGGTTTTACTTGTCAAATGTTCTTACATATCAGTATATGAGTTATAAAAATGTTACATTAGACGGGTCCGACCGTCTAAGTTTTATTTGGCGAAAACGTTAATCTTTCGGTTTTAGCCGAAAAGACGTAAAACTTGTATATAGTTTTATAACTTTAGAAAACATTTGAGTTTGTAATTTTTATAAAAGGCCATACTTATTATCATATTATACAACTTATTTTATAAATATTATCATTAGTTAGTGGGTTTTATATATGTATTTTATAATAATATTACTTGAGTGCTTATTTTATATTATATACTTTTATTTACAAATATGATTATCAAAGTCACTTTCACCATTTTTGCCATATCTTGAGTTCTACAAGGAGATAGAAGCTCAAATTTGGGCAGCACAAACTACATGATATGTGCTACAAATATCTCCATTAGAGCTACTACTCAATCATCCTCTAAGTATTCCTAATAATTCGTCCAAAACAGACTATACAGATTTGTACTTTAATAGTATTTTGATCATATCTTGCTCATTTTAATGATTCCATTAAGTGGTCAACTCACCACATATGTAAAAATCATATATCTAACTGTATATACAATAATCCAATCCATTTTACCAAGTAATCATATGGTTACTTACTGTTTTATACAGCCTATATATTTAATCAAGATTTTAATATTTTTACTTGTTGATTCTTGTCTTTTTAACCAAATCTATTAACACAAAATCCCCACATAATACTTTGATCATCATTTATCATCATATACATATAAATTTATAAAAAAAATACAAGATTACATTTACAAAATAACAAGATGATGGAAGAAATGATCTTGTTACCAACCAATATAGTGAAAGGTTAAGAACAAGACTTGGTTTTTGATAACCAATCTTATGAAATATCAAGACCACCTTCAAGATCACCAAGTATATGAAACACCTTGAGAAAATCAGCCCTATACTCCAAGGAAAACTTCTTTTTAGTTGTTAGGATCACCTCAAATCACCAAGTCTTCAAAGGGTTTTCATCTTATGCAAGTTTTACACAAGATTCATGGTAGAAATTTGATCAATGGTGGTGTTTGGTGATGGAGTATGGACGGCAAAGGGGAGGGAGTAGAGAGAGTTTTGTGTGGGTTTCATGTAAGAAATGAGAGTAAATGGTTTGAGTTAGTTGTTTTAAGTGTTTAGTAGTTTTGGTTAGAAACTAAGGACAAGTGTCCTTAGTTTTTATATAAACTTGACACATCTTTGATGTGTTGGTTAAGCTTTGGCCGCCCTTAGTGAGGGTGAGGCAAGTGTAAACTTGTTTCAACCCCACTAATTTACGGGTACTTCTCGATTCTAGTTTCCTCGATTTGCGTGCCCTCGGGTCGTTTTACGAAAAACGTTTTTATAAATTATGAATAAACGGCACAAAACGAATCTAATAAAAATTGTCTCATAAAAACGGAGTTCAAAAACGTAAATACGTAAACCTAAGGTTTCCGGCTTAGTCATAAAGGACGTTAAGTTATGCACGTAAGCCCTAATTTCAACCCGTAAATTATGAGTTCACAAACCAACATAAAAATAAGCTTGAAAATAATATTCGGAAAATAATTTACTACCTGAAAATGTCAGATTGTCACACGTTAGAGTATGGCAAAGTGGATTCGACTAACGTTTATTTTTGTCTTATAAATAAGACGTAATGGAGAGAGAATGACACACAACCTCTTTACTTAACACATAAAATACAAAATAAATATTTTCGCAACGAATCATGATCTGGCTAAATCATGTTCAAGTCGATTGTGTGAAAGTTGTTGAAGCTGATTCTGTACAAATATTCCTTAATGCATCTAAGGTTATCTTGGTTATCTTTGTTTAGAAACTTACATGTTACACCGAATACTTAATATTCCTTCTTTCCATTGTAAGAAAGTATATATTCTTTTCAATCTGGCCAATGTATCAACTCTTAAAGATTTGATGCATTAAATGCCATCAACGCTAAACACTTTTAATGACTTGGTATTCATCAACTCTTTCTTTGTAAAAAACTTCACCTAAAATCTTTTCAAGCAATGGTAAAAATCACTTATAAAGACTTTGTAAAATAGGAATAAGTCTTTAAAGACTTTTAGCATTTCATATGCTATTCTGTGCTTGCTTCAAGTTGTTATACTTCTTTGTTTTTTAAACTGATGGAGCTAGCCAATTTAAACTTTTCAACGATTTATTTCATGGTAATATTATTTAATTTAACACATCTTGCATATCACCGAAACTAATCCTGAATCCAACATAACTTGAGGAATGTGAATATTGGTTTTATGAAGTTGTGGACGACATGACAACTTTTATCTACGCATCCAAATAGGATGTCCTATCATGTCACTTACACAACTTGGATCTGTCAAAGGTTATGTAATGCTACAAGAATGATTTGTGAGGCTTTTCAACAAAACGATTATTTTCATTCTATAATGTAATAGTAGTTGTTAGTTTGCGAGAACAAGATCTAATAAAACTACGAAAATATATATATATAAATTTTTGTATTATATTAAGATCAATGATTAATTATTCGAGATCATTTTCCATTTGATATTGGATTTTCATCAGTTGCATACCTTTACCTTTTTGATTTTTTTATTCTTAAAATCAAACAAGGAGTGTTATTGCCGTATAATTTTTTGTTGTTGTTAAAAGCTTTTGACATTATGTGTTTACATGCAAGGCTACTTGTGGTTGTGTAGGGGGTTATGTTAATGGGGTTTATTTTTTTAATGTTTTGGATGTTAGTATTTAGCGAGGAAATATTGCTTGCTGCAACAAGCAGGCAACTAGCATGGCTTTGACCACCTTTTAAAAGCAGTCCAGTTTTAGCATAGTTGGAGCTTCATTTTATCCGCCGAATAAATTTAACGGGTCCTCTTTATTTATCTTTAGAGTTAATTTCATAAATCGTCCCTGTGGTTTGTCGAGTTTAACGGATTTCGTCCTTCCGAAGAAATTTAACGGGTCCTCTACATATGGTTATGCACCCGTATCGGGTTTGGTCTCTTGACCATAAAGTCCATATTGGTTATGGTCCCTTGACACTAGTTCTATACGGGATTTAGTCCCTGTTAGAACTAGTGGTCAAGGGACCAAACCCGTTACGGGTCAAAACCACAAGGAGAGGATCCGTTAAAGTTTCATCAGAGGGAAAAAATCCGTTAAACCTGATAAACCACAGCGACGATTAATGAATTATATATACTTACTAGTTCCTATATCAATACTTATTGTATTAATAAAAGATTAAAAGATATAACATACGAAATTTATGTAGTACTAGACGTATACCCGCGCATAGTTGCGGATAGTCTACGATATCCTAATTGACTTGGTCGCCGTACAAGACTTTCACAAATTACGAATATCATCTTGTAGGTTATAAGTTTATCATCTTGTAGACCATTTTGCTTTTATGGATAAGTTTATTAGAAAACAACTTCAAAACCTATTTTAATGGGTTCTCAAAGTGCTCTTACGAATTTTGAAGACCAATCTGCTTCTATATGTAGCAGAGATAACATATATCACAAAAAAGAATATTTCCTAGACATCCATTAGTTACGATACAGAAGAGAGGAGTTAATAATACAAGTACAAGATAAAAGCTAATGCTACAATTAACTAAAAGTATTTTTAACTACTACAACAACAAAAACTCCTAAGAGCATAATTCTTGGAAATATGTGGTAAAGTGCAAGGTAGGAAAGTCTTGTACGATTTAAACGTTGGAGAGTTTCGTAACTGGATACATGGTAGGGAGATATGATATGAATCGTTCAACGCTAAGTTAACTTCTGGAGACACCCCATCCAAACCTGGTGGAATAATTTTGTTACATGCAATGAGAATACCAAACAAAACTTATTATCAACACCCTTTTGATCAGCAGATACCGAGCTGAGGCTGTGATGTAGATTGGTGTGAGGTTCATCTTCGATTTACCTTTTTCTGTCAATCAAAAGAATTTAAACATTAGAAACACCAATTAAACTGGAATTATAATGCCTTGCAACACTAATTCAAAGAGACTGAAGGATATTGATAAACTGCTAAAAGGATTTCAGTCTTATAATAATGCCAAGGGGTCAGTGATATGTGGAGCAACAATGGGTGGTGGAAATGGCTTACTGATTGTGTAAAACCCGCTTAAAATCTATGAATGCATTAATTACATGAAATCATAGATTAATTAAAACTTTACATTTAATTATTACACGATACGTACCAAGAATAATTAATGTTCAAATCCAAGTATTACATATAATATTATTTAGTATTTACAAGTATTACGTATAATAAATAATACATGTCAGATTAAACAGGAACTCACGCTACGAGTAAAAAAACATGTGATTTATTAAAATCAAAAACTGAAAACATATATATGATGGGGGGTTTGGACGACAAGAAGAGAGAAAGAAACAGGGGCCTTGGCCCGGCCCATTAACCAAGTAATCATACACCAAGAAGGTTTCCAGGAAACCACTTTTACAAGTTTACAAAAATAACAAAAACCCTACCCTCCTTCTCTCTTCTTTGGTCGCGGCATCACAAGGACAAAACAAAGGAGACCACAAGTCTTTGATCTTTTAATTGTTTGGGTAATTGTTGTGTGCATCATTCCTAAACTGATACACGATTCGATATCCCTAACTTTTATTTTATTTTCTTTTCTTTTAATTATGATCATCTAATACGGATCCATGAACACATGATGCTAAACTAGTTAAAACATGTAACTGAATCAAGTTTGGTTCGGGTAACAAGGGAACCGAGACTTCCATAGGTCTTAGTGTAGGTTTATACAAGCCAGCTACACCCTACTATGGGGCGGTGGTTGTTTCCTCTTGTCGACCGCAACCCAAAAACGCCCAACAGGGTCTACGTGTTGGTTAACAGTAGGAACCGAGAGCCCATGGCTCTCGGTGGGACTGGGTGAGGCAGCAGTGGAAATCGGTGCAAGCTGGCGACTGCTGTGTGTTGTTGGTGGCAAGGACCACAGCCGAACGGCTGTGGTGATTTGGGGGCTCAGGCATGCCGGGACTCGGGTCTCGGTGTGGCTTGTTTCAAGGGTTCGGGTAAACATGAAAATACTACAAGGGTGTGTTTGATTTAGACTTTGCCAAATTATTTAATTAATTTAATTAAGTAAATTAAATTAATCATGTATTATTAATTTTATTAATTTAATTTATAATATTAAATTAATCATGTCATGTTAGTTTAATTAATTAAACTTAGGATATAATTAAATAACTAATTATTCATGAAAATAAACATGGTTTATTTAATATATAAACTTAGACTATAATAATTATTCTAAATAATTATTCATGACACGTGTTGGTTTAATTAAAATAAACTATACCTTATAATAGTTATACATATAATTATTCATGTTAAACTATATGTTATGTTTATATAATAAATAACTTAGCATAAGTATTTAATTACGTGTTGACCATAGTTTAATTAAATTAATATAATAATTTAATTTAATTATACAATATCAAGCTACAGTATTAATATAAGTCAAGTTACATTATCGATCCATCGATCCATCGATAGCTTCGATACATCGATAGATTACAATATCAAGCGATAAGTACACGTGCTTTCCCAAAGATTGATCATCGTTCAATCTTTGCTTGGGTTTTTATGTTAGAAATTCTTAATTGTTGATATGGACTATTTTACTCGACGGATTGAAGCCAAGGTAGTAGCCACAATCACCGGCAAACAGGTAAAAAAGTTTGTATGGGAGAATATTGTATGTCGCTTTGGCTTACCAGGGGAGATAATTTCTGACAGCATCAAGCAGTTTGCGGATAACCCATTTATAGATTGGTGCGAGGCGTTGAATATCACACATCATTTTGCATCTGTCAAGCATCCGCATACCAATGGTTTAGTGGAACGTGCCAATCGAACTTTGGGGGAAGGAATTACGGAACGCCTAGATGGCACATGAGCCAAGTGGGTTTATGAGTTAGCACATGTGTTGTGGTCGCATAGAATAATGATCAAAGTGCTAATGGGGACACTCCATTCGCACTAGCGTATGGCACTGAAGCAGTCATACCAGCCGAAAATTGGAATGCCAACAATCCGCACGGTGGAAGTGAATGTTGACACCAACGATGAGGAACTACGGGTTAACCTAGATATTTTGGAGGAAAAACGAGAATTAGCAGCAATCAATGAGGCAAGAGCTAAGACAAATATGAAAAAGTTATTACGACGCTAAGGTGAATGGTGTATCCTTCAAACCGAAGACTTTGTTTGTCGGGAAAATGCAGCAAGCCACGTCGAGAACACAGGGAAGCTTGGCCCAAAGTGGGAAGTACCGTATGAGGTCACGGATGCCTTGGGAAACAACGCGTATAGTTTGCGCGACATGGACGGCTGAGACTTAGGTCGAGCATGGAACATTAGGAATCTCATAAAATGCTATCCTTGAGGCTACAGCCTTCTGCATGGACGCTCAGCTGTAGTCAGCACCAATAACGTCCATGTAATTTTTATGATTATCTAGGAATCATTTGTCTTAGGATTTTTCATTACGTCTCAAAAAATCATAAACGTATTAATAAAATACCGTGGTGCCTAGCTAGCTCCACGGCTCGTTCTTGTTCAAATTTCTTTTGTCTCTATACTCAGTATCCTTTATTTCTGTTTGTTATTCATATGCATTCATCAGTCGTACATGTACTATTCGTTTCTATGATAAGCAAGAGGGTTGAGTGAACCTAATAATTCAACTTGCCGCATAAGAGGGATGCAACCCCAACGGTCGCAGATCATGAATCTTTACTAGACGCCTTATTTGAAAGACGTTGTAATAAGTTTGTAAGCATACCACATTCATACAAGGGTGGACATGTCAAAGACACGTTGTGCGCGTCTAGTAACTTGGATCACTTAGATATTTTTACTAAGTCATGGTGAAACCACGCATAACAAATATATACAATTATCTAAATACATGATATATAAAAAAGTGAAGTGTATACACAAACATTTGTCGTGGACATCCACAGCCGAATATTATACAATACATAAGTGTTTTATCAAATCCAAATGTTCATCAGTTAGGAAGAATGGACTCTCTGAGTTCCTTCCTTTGTTGGGTAAGTGATGCTAAATAAGATCCTCTAGGTACGACATCATCCTCCAATAACAGGGTTAGTCCAATTCAAGTCGGGGCTGTAACATGCACACCATCTGATCTAGGTAAGTGGGCGGAACCCGCAGTGGGAGTGCTACACAATACACGACTTCCCCTCTTTCCTCTGGCATGATCCATGTTGGCCTTCATTGCCTCCCCTAAACACCTTTCTCCTTTTAATGCTCATGGGTTATCAGGGGGAGGAGCGTCAACGTATAGAGGAATGGTAAGCTGGGCATCAAAGTCCGCTTCAATACACTACCGCTCCATGACCATATCGATGGGAGCATTCTTTAATGCTTCCAAATCCTTCAGCAATGGATACTTAATCTCAATTAGGGCCGTCATGGAAGCAGTCATGTTCTTTTCTTCATCCGGCTTGTGATAGGCGTAGTCCTTTGCAGCTCTTCCCTGTCCAACCCATTCTATCCCAGCTAGGAGCCCCTCATGTCTGCCGCGGTCAATACCACCAGAGACAACGTTAGCGAAAGGCTGGACCATTTTGGGCGACTCGGCAATATTTGTCGCTACTAGCCTTAAGCCGGCCCCAATCATCCACCTACGGCCAGCGATGGCCGTAAGCATGTGAGGGTATAACTCCTCATCAAAATCAATCGCCATGCAGTCCAGCCAATTGCCCATCTCCTCAAGGCGTCCTTCCACAACCTTCTCATGCTCCACCCTATAATCATCAAACGCTGCAGCTATCTGTTCTTCGCCCTTTACCAGCTGGCACAGGTTGTCACGGTCATTTGAAAGGTCGGTCACATCATTAGCCAAGGATTGAGCAGTGGCCTCAGCAGAAGTCACCTACGGATACCGCATCATGTGTTAGTCACATCCACAAGGTACTTATATATGAAAAAAAAAGAAGCAGCTTGGGGAAAGAGATACTACAACTAAAGGAAACATGTAATACCTTACCTTGTAGGGCTCGGACCTCAGCTTCCAACTCTGTGATACGGCCTTCACGCGCCCCGGTGTGGATTGCCTGCTCCTTGATAGTGGCTTCAGCGGTAGTTAGGTTGGCTTGGATGGACGTGATGGTTTGCTCGTGTTCTTCAACCAACCTCTCCCTGCGGAGGATCTTCCGGTTGGCACTCTGAATATGGTTCAGAGCTCCCTCGAAACGGTGACGCAAGGCCGCACCAATTGCCATTTGATGGGCGGTAGATACATTGTACTGTTCTATTAAGTCCACATGCGTCAACTCGTTTAGGTCTTGTATCAAGCTGGGAGGTGTTAGGTGGTCTATAAAATCCTTACATGCATTATGCGTTTCCAACCTGCTTGCTGCAGATAGATGCCATTCCGGGCGGAAAGGTTGGTATGACCCTTCGGGGAGCGGATCCTCTGCCGAGGGTTGGGGTGATGGTGGCGCGTCTTCAAAGAGGGGAGGGGTCTGTCAGCTGGCGTCCTTGGGTGGCTCTTCCCTGCACTTTCATGTTCATTTAGGAAAGATGCATCAAATACTAATCTGTACAAGTGAAGGTTGTAAGCTACTTACGTTTGGTCTTTTTCACGCTATGTGGTGGTAGGCGCTACAGTATTTACGAGGGTGGCTTTCCATACGGTACCATCTACTTAGGTGTCGACACAAGTAGTTAGGACCACCAGATTACCCTTGGGCGCGCTTGCACTACTGCCCTCTTGGTATTGGGGGTTATCTTCTCGTAGACGCTTCGGAGGCGCATTGAAGGCCCCTACCTCCGACTTACTTTCCTTCCTAGTCTTCCTCTTGGTGTTACGCCTCCTTGGGGCGGGCTTGGCTTGTGTTTGGTTGTCCGTTCCCACCGCCGACTCTTCCTTTTCTGACTCAAATAATTGCTCTATCTCCTTGTCAAGATGCTCTTGATTATCACCTTGCTCTTCTTGGTGGGTGGTGGTGGCATCCTTGGCCGTAGTGTGTTTCCCAGCAAGGGTTGATCCCCATCCTAATTATGGAAGTCCAGTGGAGACTTCTCAATATAGGTATCACCCATGTCGGAATGGGGATCTACGACCACGTCCAGTGGAATGGTGATGTTTTGGGTGGTCTCCAGCAGTGGTAATTCATCTTGGGCCAGGGCTCAAGTACCCTCAGGGATCTGGGAAGGATCTCCATGGCGTATCAGTCCAAATAGGTTCATAGGTGATGACACATGTGATCAAACAAAAGTATGTTAGTCATGTACGAGTATTCTATGCGTGTGATTTAATATGTAAGTATTCCCACCCTCTCTACGGTTGTTCAAGAATAAGGGATATCGATCCGCCCTGCCAAAGTAATTGCGGCTAATGCCTATCAAGCACACAAATTTTTCCGGCAACCCTTTGTGAAAATGTGTGCGGTGTGTATCTAGAACGCTGACGTCCCTTTCACTATATGTGTTAGAAGGGGGATAATATGTATGGACTGACCATTTTAACACAAAGGGGTGGGGAATACTTTGGCATCTACAAAAGTATCGATCATACCAGTTCTTCAGTGAATCTAGCACCTTGTTATAACACATTGGCGTGTTGCCCGAGCGCTTCTTAAACGACAAACAGTCGTTGACCATTTGGGGAACATAAAAAACCATAAATAAACTAACGGATGGACCTATGTTGTATGTATGGCAGGTTATTTCAAATTGATTTATTCTTCACGCCCCTATGCAGTGTAATTGAGTAATGTGGAAATCATAACATGTTAGAACATCTACGAGGAACCTAGAGAGGGGGATGCGGTAGTTAGCCGAGTAAAAAAGGGGGGTGTATACGCCTATCTTCCTGGCTGACAGTCGGTTATGGCTTCATCTTCACCAGGATAGGTGGGATGAACGCTCTCAGGTATATAGTATTCCGAACAAAATTCAACGAATTTGTCGTAAGGGAATACATTAAGCACAAACGTAATGGTGTGGTTGTCCTTAACCATGTTTTATGTAAATATGGAAAAGGCGCGTTGATCTAACCTAAGAGTAAAGATTTCCGTGCAAATAAGAGTATGGAAGGAAGGTAGGATTACAACAATGGAGGTCGAGATATTTTTAACTGTGTGTATACTGTTACAAACTGGGCTTTATATAGTATTGCCTCGACTTTCGAGGGCTGTTGGATGAAGGACGCGTGTAATGCACTACGACTATCTAACAGATGGGATTTGAGGTACAGTTGAAACGTCAGGGGGACCCACGGGTCACTTCCTTATCAGTTTTTTACGTGGCTCAAGATTGGGGCCCGCTTGGTGCACTTTTTCAGGCTGTCATACACACAGATGCTGCCACGGTCGTTTTTTTTACTATCATTAATGCGTTCATTAATGTTGTCCCGATCAACAGCTTGTGTTACGAGGTTGTTTCTTCAATACGGCTAAGGGGTACTGGTTAGTCTTGAAGTCACGCCTACAGCTGTAACAACTAGATTGGGAGGACATGATGACGTATAGTCCCCATCCGATTCATGGACCCAGTCCAAGGGTACTACCCATATCTGGCCCATCACGAATGGGTTAGAGTAATGTCATTTGGACCTATTGGTTTCAGATGAACAGTGGCCGCATGTGTCATGTGCGGCCCACGGCCCGGTACGTACGGTAAAGGGTTAGACATAATCACAACCTAATTAGGATTGTGATTCGCCCCAAACTAGAGATATACACTAACCATAATTAGAAGATAACAATCAACTAATTATAGTAGTTATCTTTTACTTGGGGCCAAAGCTTCGGTAAAGCTCATTGGTACTTTACCGCCTATATAAGGAACCCCAAGGGTTCCATAAAGGTACGATTACAATTAATTCTCACATCTCACCGATTATTATCCCTAAACCGATTACTTACTCTTACGCTGGAGTCTAATCGTGGGATACGTTCCCACGATAAGCCTAACAACTTGTTGTTTAGTGTGCAGGATCTCAACCATACATTCACTTGGTGCAAGAGCCAGAGTCTCCTACACTCGAATTAAGCCTAATTCGGGTCAAGCAAGGTCCATCCAACTTTTGTATCAACAATAATTATTAATAAACCATCTATTATAAAATTAATTAATAATTATCATGATAACCTAAAGTATGTATTAAATTAATAAACTTTACTATATAATAATTAATCATGACTTATAATTAAGCTTTAGCTTATATCACCATCTTATTAAACAATATTATTACTATTTATAGAAATATATTAATTATGGAAACATGCTATTTATGGAAACATGCTATTTATAGAAACATGTTATTTATGGAAATATACTATTTATGGAAACATGTTATTTATGGAAACATACTATTTATGGAAACTTTCTATTTTTGGAAACTTACTAATTATTGAAACCTTCTATTTTGGAAACTTACTATTCATGGAAACTTACTTTTTTTGGAAAGTTGCTATATATGGAAACCTGCTATTTTTAGAAAGTTACTATATATAGAAACCTGCTATTTTTAGAAAGTTACTCATTATGAAACATCAAGTATAATAACACATGAAACATGAATTACATTAGTCAAGAACGCATGAAAATACTAAGAAATGCATGATAATACATGAACCAGTAAAACAAGTCAAGAACATGTAAAACAGGTCAAGAACTAAAACAAGTCAACAACATGTAAAACAAGTCAAGGAAAAGTAATACAAGACAAGAGCAAGTAAACTATGTCACACCCTAAATTTATCAGAGTAAGGCAACACAATGGGGTGCGACGGTCATGACTATCACAAGACATATATACAAAGAACGACTATTTAAAAGCCGTTTTCATTTAATTAAACTCATAAAACTTGTTTGGAAGCCAATTACACAGGATCATAATAAAACATTATTTTAAAAGACTTTCACATTGATCCAAATATCCATACACTAGTCACGACCATTTTTATTAATAATCTCCCATGCACAACCACGTCACTCCTCCGTCTTGATACCTAAGAAAAACATTGCTAAAGCGTCAATACAAAGGTTGGTGAGTTCATAGGTTTAAGTTTAAATAGTGTGATGAACCATAAGATTTGAAAGGAAACCAACATATAATCTTATAACAAATACAAGATTATAATCAAAAGTATACGTTTCAACAACCTACGTCTAAGCTCATGACACCGAAGTGTTAACCAACCAACATGATATAATGAGAGCCCGAGCAAATGCCTATCCCAAAGCATTCGTAACGACTCAAATGTAAGTGTTTCTAATTTGGTGACACAACCAACATTAGATAGGGAGGTCAATCCCATTAGATCTATCCAAAACATTCGCTCTTACACAAAGTAATTAATGGTTCACGATAGTGGGCTAAAGCATCTAGGGATATTGCTACTTAGACATCATGTAGGCAAACGTATCAAGTTTTAGCACTTATGTTCATCCGTTTAAAACAAGCAATGTTCTCACCCTAAAATAGTTAAAACAATTAAAAGTGGGGCTATGAAACTCACCTCCATGAAGTAGGTAAATATGATCAACAAGGATAACACGGAATATCAAGACACGCAAAACAATGCGCAAATGATCTACTCGTAACCGAAGTAAAATATCCGTACTTAGGCTAAATACAAGAAACATTAATGAACAATGCACTTGGTTGATAGTTTATACTTGCTATAGATTTATAAAATATTTTTATACATTTTTAATGTTCAACCATTTTAGTCACGGGGTCGACTTTGGGCTTTAATAACTCGTTATTTATTTGTCCGAAAAATAATCGGGTTCTCGTTGTAAAAACTAGGCCGCGAGGTATCCGATATTTGATAAATATCACATTTTTATGTAGTTTCTAAGCATAGAAAATAATTAGGCAAAGTAGTCCACTCGCAAACGAAAACTAAACAAGTAAGGTTCAATTTCATACAAGTGATAAACAAGCAACTTTGGAATTTAATTGTGAGTTCGCTACTTATATTCAAGCCAAAAGGAAAGTTGTTATGAAAACTAGGCTGCGTTAAGTTTACTAAGGTCTTTTTTGATGGCCGGGTTATGGTAGTTTGATGGGTTAAAACACGATCCAAATTGGAGTACTCGGGCTGAAAAGAAAAGGGAGAAACGAAAGTCTTATGCTACTCAATATTATTTGGACTGTTGTCATATACGGTGGGGTTTCTTTCGTTGTTTTATAACAACTCGTTCAGTACTTATCCCCACATATATCCATTAAATTTCAGTTATGGTACTATGGTTTACACAGCTATACTCTTATTATTTAATGCATATGAGTACTTTATTTGTCTTGTCCTACTACCACTGTTTGGGGATTCTTGACTCACGCCCAGGCTCACTTGCAAGGACGTCATACCCATACTTTAATCATGCATACTATTTGATGCTTAAGGCTCAACATTGATTAGGGCAGTCATGTTTTTCATGTACACATATACACACATTACGTAATCATACAAGAAGCCATATTTCTAGTAACGTTACTAGAGCATCCTTTTATGCCAATTCAAGCTTGTACAAACTCACACCAGCCTAATTTCATTTCTCATACATGTTTTATTCATTCACATATATATGCCTACAAACATAAGGTTTCAATGTCTGCTGCTACATACACTTTCATATTTTTGTTTACTATACGCATGCTAGACAAGAAAGTAGGGGTCCTATTCGCTTTCACATACTCATCATACATTTGCATACATATCATAGCTACCACTCGACACATAACAACATTTTTTCATGATAAGTCAAAAGATGGAAAGTGTCCTACTATTGCTACTGTTCACGCAGGGTATCCCTTGAAAGGGGAAAGGTGGTCACACCTTGTACTTCTTTTATCTTTACAAACATGAGCATATATATTTCGAATTATCTTAGTATTTTATCATATCTCACACATACATGTATATATACATGCAAACTAGAGTAGCCTTCATGTAATGAAAATGCAAGTCTCGGATTTCTACTCTTCACATAGAGCCATGGATATCAAAGCATGCATACTTATTTATTTCTCAACATAAACACACAACACAAACACCACCCATGCATACTTCTCCATTTTAGGGGTTCTTGTTACTTGATTACACATTATGAAGTACTTAAAATATCATGCAATCACAACCTACTTCTTGTACTTCGATTCACGTAAACATACAAAAATCACACATGTTCCTCTACATAAAATCGTGATTGTTCTTCATATATTTGTTTCCTAGGTCTCGACTTACATACATACATGGTCGTAATAAGATTGATTTAGTTACTTTAGGTCCTCAAGTAAATGCTCACCACCACTCTTGCCTGTGACTTGGTATGTTTTAGTTAACAAAAATGTTTTTAGCAAGTATGATTATCAACCAATTATAAGATAAACAAGATAGAATAACTTACAAATGTCCTAAGCGTGATGAAGAAGATGGAATAGAACTAGAAACCTTAACCCGAATGAATACCCATGTCCAAACCACATTTAGATTCCTAGTTTACGTCTAAAATCAACCAAACCCCTGCTTACTTTACTTTTTCTGTCGTGACCTAATCTCTAAAGGGGCTCAATGTTTTTCCTTGTTGAGTTGTAGTTTTGAGTGTGAGTTTATGAGAGAAATTAATGAGTATTTATAGGTAAGGGGGTATTGTTTAAGGTTAAACAAACCTAGTTAGGACTTAGTTAGTAAATGGTTAGATTTTGTAGTTTAATTCTAACCAAGGGAACTAGCATGGGGGCTTGCACAAAGTTGGGGAAGAGAGAAAGTTATCTTTTCTTGCGTCTAGGGCAGAAACAAAGGTTGTACAAGTGTACTTGATTGACTATTCTTGGCTATGTTGGTGGTAACATTAAGGCTTAAAGAAAAATTCAAGGGAGGAAGGTATGTGTCCGTTGGTTTTTGGAGAGAAAGAAGGGGGAAAGGGACAAGAAGGACAAACAATAAATGGTTGAGTGTAGTACTAGGTTGGAGTTTGTGGGAGTTGAAAAATCAAAACGTGGGTTATAGGAGGGGGGCAGTTCTTTGTGTTGTAGCAAAAGAAGTGTTTGTGATTTTTCTTACATTGTATTATTCTTGTATCCTGAAATGTCTTATTTGAAAAATGTAGTAGGAAGGTTTAGGTGTAATATTTAGTTAGTAGTAGCTTAATAACTATGGTAAAAAGAAAAATGGAGAAATTTCTAAGTGTGTCGTAAATATTTTTGCTGAAATACTTAATCTTGTATCGGACTTAATTAATCTAAATCACGTCGACATAAATAAACATCGACTCCTAAGATAGAAATTCTTAGCATGTAGCGTAAACGAATAATTGTCATTCAAGTAATATTTGATGGTAACACAAGTCTAACCCGAACCATCACGTTTCACGTAAATTAAATAAATTCTAAATTCACGTTTGTGACATCCGACATCCCTTAAGTTTGAGCTTCGACCCCGAAGCTCATACTTCGATGAAACTTATCTAATTTTAATAGATGAGGGTATTTAAGCTTAAATTGATCTTCACGTTCCCATGTTAACTCGGGTCCTCTTTATGCATTCTGACGCACTTTCATGGACTTTGTCTAAGTCATTTCATTTTCACAATCTACAATTTCAACGGGTTCTTCAACCCGTTAAATTGAGTTTTACTCAAATGGTGTTTCGTTATTCTCATTATTATTTAAAATTTGGTTTAGATTTCTCCGACTCTTAATCTATTTGAGTTTTTTTGTCGTCAAAACAATTGCCGCTCTTAGTATTTTTCGTGTCATGCACGCTCTTGCTTGTAATAGTGGGTAAGGAAATAAGCATACTAGGTTTACTCGTATCGCGTACTCGACGTTCTTACTTAAGACGGTAGAAAAATATTTTACGTTCATAGCACATAATATTTTTTTTGACGAATAGGGCAACTTGAATATATTCTAATGATACTAATATAATTTTTTTCGATGACTACTATGAGCATGCTCGCGTTCGACCACGATCATACGTAGTTGATCAGGCTACGTACGTCTCAAGACCAACGGTTGCCTCCTCCTTTTCATCATAATTTAACTCTTTCAGGTTGTAATTTATATTGGTAGTCCATAGTTCATTTCGTTCGTTACCATTATTCATTTTCACAATCAACAAATTAATCCATAGTTCATTTTATTTGTTATTATTGCTCACTTTTAACAACCAACAAAATAATTTACATACTTATTTGTACTAGTTCTCGTCAAGTTTATTAATAATATACGTCTTCCAAATCAAGCTGTTCGTAAAAATAGATTTTTCTAAAACTTTACATGGTAGTTCTTACTAAAAATGTTTCAACATTAGTCGCGGTGTTTTATACATTAAGTTGGTCGTTAAGCCAGGTTTTTACAAAACTTTGCATGATAATCTATACCAAAATATTTCGTCATCAATCGTGGCGTTTTTATCAGTAATATCATTATTGATTTTACCAAAACATTTTATCAAAATTTCTGACATACTTACTAATAAAGTTCTCGGGGATAGTTCCTTCAAAGTAAATTTTTTTTATAATGCTTTCCAAAAATATTTTATAAAACTATTTCTAAAAAAATATTTGATAAATTCTTCTCCAACATATATAAAAATATTGTTGGATAAAAAAACAATTTCTTAATTAAAAGCTTCATAAGCTATAAAAGATAACTTTTAAAAATAACTGGAAACAATTAAATAAAATTTTTAAAGTGCGTTACATAACCCAATTGTTTTTTTGTTGGTGGTGACATCGACGGATGTCGAGTCACTTGATATTCATAAAAATAAATTATTTAATATCCACATCAGTCACTCAATTCTATCACAAAATTTTCTAGAGCTTTGATCATGCTTTATTACATCTCAGACACTTCGGTCAATTTGTTTTTATCTCAAAATTATTCAGTTTGTTTAATCCAATCAACAAGTCAATTTCTTCACAAAAATTGTTCATTTTAATTTTATCTGTTTGTTCATAATCATTCTGTAGCCTTTTATGTTCGACACGCGCTATTAGGATTTCTTAGAAGTGAACACAATTTACGTCTAGGGTTCTCAATATTTGTGACATGCGATAATCTCTTTAATTTAAAATATGGCATAATCCTCATATAACTGAGTTCTCCCTTTAATATTAGTTGTTATATTATAATTTGTAAATTTATTAGCAACTTAGTTTCAAACCGATGAACTAGAACTTTTAGGTCCGTCTTTGTACAATTTCTCCAATATGAATTTCTCCTTGACCTGCATTCGACTTACGTGTGGGCATATATCCTTATAATTTTTATATTTTTGTAATACTAATTTATGTGTGTTCTTTATGATATAGTACTTTGTGGAGTATTACAGGAGTAATACTTTATATTGAGTGTTTATCATCGTATGTTGTATAAAAATAGGGACGACGACTTTCATTATTTCAGTGCTCGCACACCATGCAAACTAATTGTACTAATGTTCCGTACTAGTCAAACATCAATGAGGTAATCACCTTGTCAGATCATGTAAGTCTTATCCATCCCCGAGGAAATTCACTAAAAATCTTAAGCTGCGTTACAACTGGCACTTAACTAAGCCTCGCAACCCAATCAAACAAGAACAGCCTTGACGTCCAGTCAAGTATTAGTCGTTAAACTTCTTAATATCTTTGGTGAATTTACTCGTCTTTAGATATTACTCACACAATTTAACATCGATTAATCCTACACAAAACTCATCAAATATGTTATAACTTAACGATCAACTAATCACACAACATGTAAATTCATGAGCTTTACCCATCCTCAAGAAAACTCATCAAAAACCCTAAGTTGTATAACGACTGGCACTTAACTTAGTCTCGCAACCCAATCAAACAAGAACAGCCTTGAGACCTTGCTAAGTATCGTTATACCTCTTAACGTTTTTGATGCTTTGTCTTGGCTTTAGTTTACTCACGACTTATCATCAACCATTAGTAAATCTCACCGCGCCCAAGTACTGTTTTGGCGTATATTTTTAATTCAGCGTATATCGATATAGGGTAACACAGAAACACACAAGTGTTTAAACAGTTCATAGTAGTCCAGTGGACTATTTTAACAAAATACGTAATAGCATAAGTATGTGTATGTTTTACTCCAAATAAACATGACACAAACCATCTTAATTCGATTTAAACATGGCACAAACGATCTTAGTTCGATTTAAACATGGAACAAACCATTTTAGTAGCACAACAATCCAAACAAGGATGCTAGGTATTTTACTTCAAAATATAAGAGAAATCGTCTTAGTACACATTCCTATAAGTACATCTTACATAAGGATCGTTCATACAAGGCAGGAAATACTTAATGCTAATAACACGTAGCAATCAAGTTTAAACTAACATGGCAAATCACATGGAATAATTCAAGTCACAATTTACTTTTATCAAAGACGCGAAGTGAAGTGGTTCTTGGAGATTTTTTTTGAGTTAGTTATAGTCTATAACTATTTTTCCCAAAATTAAAATTTTGACTCACGTTTATGAAAATCGTTTTATAAAATAACCTAGTTCTCTATAACTACAGCTCTGATACCAGTCTGTCACACCCACAATTTATCAGAGAAAGGCAACACAATGGGGTTCGACGGTCATGACTATCACAAGACATAGATACACAGAACGACTATTTAAAATCCGTTTTCATTTAATAAAAATCACAAAACTTGTTTGGAAGCGAACTACACAAGATCATAATAAAACATTGTTTTAAAAGACTTTCACATTGATCCAAATATCGATACACTAGTCACTACCATTTTTATTAAAAATCTCCCATGCACAACCACGTCACTCCTCCGTCTTGATACCTGAGAAAAACATTGTTAAAGCGTTAACACAAAGGTTGGTGAGTTCATAGGTTGAAGTTTAAATAGTGTGATGAACCATAATATTTTCAAGGCAACCAACATATAATCTTATAACAAATACAATATTATAATCAAAAGTATACGTTTCAACAACCTACGTCTAAGCTCATGACACCGAAGCGTTAACCAACCAACAAGATATAATGAGAGCCTGAGCAAATGCCTATCCCAAAGCATTCGTAACCACTCAAATGTAAGTGTATCTAATTTGGTAACACAACTAACATTAGATAGGGAGGTCAATCCCAATAGATCTATCCATAACATTCGCGCTTACACGAAGTAATTAACGGTTAACGATAGTGGGCTAAAGCATCTAGGGATATCGCTACTTAGACATCATGTAGGAAAACGTATCAAGATTTAACACTTATGTTCATCTATTTAAAACAAGCAATGTTCTCACCCCAAAATAGTTAAAACAATTAAAAGTGGGGCTATGAATCTCATCTCCATGAAGTAGGTAAACATGATCAACAAGGATAACACGGAATATCAAGGCACGCAAAACAATGCGCAAACGTTCTACTCGTAACCTAAGTAAAATATATACTTAGGCTAAATACAAGACATATTAATGAACAATGCACTTGGTTGATAGTTTATACTTGCTGTAGATTTATAAAATGTTTTTATACATTTTTCATGTTCAACCATTTTAGTCACGGGGTCGACTTTGGGCTTTAATAACTCGTTATTTATTAGTCAGAAAAATAATCGGGTTCTCGTTGTAAAAACTAGGCCACGAGGTATCCGATATTTGATAAATATCACATTTTAATGTAGTCTCAAAGCATAGAAAATAATTAGGCAAAGTAGTTCACTCGCAAACAAAAATTAAACAAGTAAGGTTGAATTTCATACAAGTGATATACAAGCATCTTTGGAATTTAATTGTGAGTTCGCTACTTAATTTCAAGCCAAAAGGAAAGTTGTTATGAAAACTAGGCTGCGTTAAGTTTACTAAGGTCTTTTTAGATGGCCGGGGCATGGTAGTTTGATGGGTCAAAACACGACCTGAAGCGGAGTACTCGGGCTGAAAAGAAAAGGGAGAAACGAAAGTCTTATGCCACTCAAAATTATTTGGACTGTTGTCATATATGGTGGGGTTTCTTTCGTTGTTTTATAACAACTCGTTCAGTACTTATCCCCACATGTATCCATTAAATTTCAGTTATGGTACTATGGTTTACACAACTATACTCTTATTATTTAATGCCTAGGAGTACTTTATTTGTCTTGTCATACTACCACTATTTGGGGATTCTTGACTCACGCACAATCTCACTTGCAAGGACGTCATACCCATACTTTTATCATGCATACTATTTGATGCTTAAGGCTCAACATTGATTAGGGCAGTCATGTTTTTCATGTACACACATACACACATTACGTAATCATACAAGAAGCCATATTTCTGGTATTGTTACTAGAGCATCCTTTCATGCCAATTGAAGCTTGTACACACTCACACCAGCCTAATTTCATTTCTCATACATGTTTTATTCATTCACATATATACGCCTACAAACATAAGGTTTCAATGTCTGCTGCTACATACACTTTCATATTTGTGTTTACTATACGCAGGCTAGACAAGAAAGTAGGGGTCCGATTCGCTTTCACATACTCATCATACATTTGTATACATATCATAGCTGTGACAATCCGTCAATTTATGGTCGATATTTTATTCACAAGTATTATTTAAAAACATTATTTTAATGTTATAATATGAACTCACTCATTTTTGGGAAGAAATTTGGATTTACGTCTTGAAGTAGCATCGACTACGTCTAAACCGAAGGACTCTACGTTACGTGCTTACGTTTATATACACCGTTTTTGGTGACAGTCCGACATTTCAGGAAAATAAATTTATTCGTGAATATTATTTTGGAATTTAAATTTGTCTTGGTTCATAAACTCACAAATTTACGAGAAGAGATTAGGACATACGTGCATAATTTAACGCCCTTTACGACTAAACCGGAAACCTTAGGATTACGTATTTACGTTTTTGAACTCCGTTTTTAATGAGACAATTTTTATTAGATTCGTTTTGTGCCGTTGATTCATAATTTATAAAAACGTTTTTCGTAAAACGACCCGAGGGCACGCAAATCGACGAAACTAGAATCGAGGAATACCCGTAAATAAATAGGGATGAGACAAGATAACTCTTGTCCCATCCCCACTAAATAAAATGGCAAGCTTAAGCTACACACCTTTGAGGTGTCAACTTTACATGACTAGTTAAGACACTTGTCTTAACTTTCTCTCAAACTAGCAACTACACAAAACCACCTACACTAAACCATTTCCTCACTTTGTTACATGCAAAACTCACACACTCTCTCTCTACTCCCTATGAACGTCCATCATTCATCAACAACACCACCATTAATAAAAAAATCAACCATAAATCATATGTATAGATTACATATGATGAAAACCCATTGAAAAGATGAAGATTGGAGGTGGTTATAACATGTGGAAAGGAGTTTCCATAGAGTTCCTAGGCTGGGTTTCATGAAGATATTCATCCATTTGAAGGACCCAAGAAGTTCATTTACCAAGTTGAAGGTTTGGTAACAAGGAACCAAGTCTTGTTCATCATCAATCCCATCTTTTCATCACTTTGGTGGTATAGAGATTATTTCTTCCTATCATCTTGTTATTTTGAATATGTAATCTTGTATTTTCTTCATTTATGTATATGTATATTATGATGAATTATGATTAAAAGTATTATGTGGGGATCTTGTGTTGATAGATTTGATTAAAAAGATTAAAATCTACTTGAAAGGATGTTAAAATCATGGCTAAATATGTAGGCTGTATAAAACAGTAAAAAGCTAGATGATAACTTGTTAAAATGACTTCGTAAAATTAATATACAGTAAGTTATGTGTCTTGTACATATGTGAGAGTTGGCCATACAATGGAATCCTTAAAATGAGTGAGATATGATCAAAACAATATTGGAGTACAAATCTGCATATACTGTTTTGGACGAATTTATTAAAATACTTAGAAGCTGATTCATCAGTAGCTATAAATGAGTTAAATCAAGCACATATCATGTAGTTTCTGCTATAAAATTTTGGGGTTCTATCCCCTTATAGAATTCTAGATATGGATGTTTTAGTGGACTGAATATTTAGGATCAGATTTGGTAAAATAAAAAGTATATAATATAAGCACTCAAATTATGTACTTATAAAATATACATATATAAAAACCCACTAGTTACTAATAGTAATTATAAATGAGAGTTATATATTATGATATTAAAATGAGACATTTTATATAATTTACAAGTAAAAATATCTTACAAGTTATAAAAACTATATACATAAGTTTTACGTCTTTTCGGCTAAAACCGAAATATTAACGTTTTTGTTAAATAAAACTTAGACGGTCGGACCCGTATAATGTAAACTTTTTATAAACTCACATACTGATGTATAAAATTATATAACAAGTAAAAACCGATAAGACCCGAGCTTTATAACATATGGACATTAAAGGGGCAAAATAGCCTTATTGGACTATTAACCCGACAAGTTTGGCTAAACACTAATGGACTTACTCATTGGGCTTAACCCACTTGGGCCCAACATATGAGTATACGCCTGATATTAAAAGTATAATTGGGCTAATATAAAGTATTGAACTCTTAATGGGCTATTAATGGGCTTATCGGGCGTCAATAGGAAATTGGATTGAAACTAGTGTAACTAGTCAAAATTTTTACTAACAAATAACACTATAATGTTGAATGAAGATATAAAAACCTACTTGGTCATCATCATACTTATAATATCATCATATATATACATAGCCATTGTTTTTATAAACTCATTGGAGAAGAGTCTAGGACGAGTATTATTTATATAGGTTTCCGTGATTGAAGCGCGTACCGTACATCCAAATCGCCGATAACCGCCTTTCCGAAACAACGTGAGTTCATAGCCTCACACTCTTTTAAATTTTTTATGAAATTTTTTATAAACCCGCGAGGGAGATAACATGTTAGTTTTAATTAAATAGGACACCAGTTGTCCCGATTATTTGTTTATTAATTTGGACCCGAATGATTAAATGACCCGATGAATGATTTTATGACCCGATGTATGAAATAAAATGGATTATTATAGTTAGGTTATGTCACTAAAAGTCCCATTAGCATGAATTGTGAACTACCGGGATTTGGTAGACGCTTATGCATATAATAGTACTATTTGGGGAAGATCACCCTAGTTCGCGCCTTGACGGTTGATCCCCGTCGTGCCACATTGATTGGTAAGCGAATTTATGTATGAGAAGAATTATATAAGCGTGATTATTGTGACGACACGCTGTTTTAGATGCGCAAATGAGTTTTGGGTTAGCTACCCGTTGTTTGTTATAGTAAGGTAGCAATGTCATGCTGCTTATGATAATTCAATAACGAAAATACTGTTATACGCATTGAATTACAATATATTGCCTGACTAGCAATACGGGGTCTTATTATTGATATTATGTTCGTGTATTGGTTTTACATAACCATATTCATATAACGGTTTTTTTTAACTCTATACAACGTTATAAAACGTATTGTATGATGTTTTTACGACATTGGTTCGTATAATGGTTTTGGAGGCAAAAGCCTATATTATGATTTTGACCAGGATTTGTATAAAATGTTTTTGGCCTATTTTATGGCCTATCACAAAGATTTGTACAAAATGATTTTCGGTAATAATTATATATCGATGATATATTAATGGTTTTTATTAAACTCTATGAATTCACTCGGCGTTTTTGCTGACCTTTTCTTTTAACATGTTTTATCTCAGGTACTTGAAGGTAATTCTCGGGAAGACGACAAGAATTTATGGCCCGTACTTAAATAACAATTTCCATTCAAATATTTTGTAAAATTGTATGAAATACTATGACTTGAGACCTATGTAAATTTGATATTCATGAATGGAAAATGCTTTATTATTAAATGACGTGGTTTTTATGCGTTTTCTATGATTTGAGTAATGTGCTATCCCGTAACACCAACGACTCTTCTACTGAACTAATGTATAAATATTTGAGGGTGTTACAATAGCTACACTCGACACATAACATACATTTTTCATGATAAGTTAAAAGATGGAAAGAGTCCTACTGTTGCTACTGTTCACGTAGGGTATCCCTAGAAAGGGGAAGGTGGTCGCACCTTGTACTTCTTTTAGCTTTACATACATGAGCATATATATTTCGAATTATCTTAGTATTTTCTCATATCTCACACATACATGTATATATACATGCAAACTATAGTAGCCTTCATGTAATGAAAATGCAAGTCTCGGATTTCTAGTCTTCACATAGAGCCATAGATATCAAAGCATGCATACTTATTTATTTCTCAACATAAACACACAACACAAACACCACGCACGCATACTTCTCCATTTTAGGGGTTCCTGTTACTTGATTACACATTCTGAAGTACTTACAATATCATGCAATCACAACTTACTTCTTGTACTTTGATTCACGTAAACATACAAAAATCACACATGTTCCTCTACATAAAATCGTGATTGTTCTTCATATATTTGTTTTCAAGGTCTCGACTTACATACATACATGGTCGTAATAAGATTGATTTAGTTACTTTAGGTCCTCAAGTAAATTCTCACCACCACTCTAGCCCGTGACTTGGTATGTTTTAGTTAACAAAAATGTTTTTAGCAAGTATGATTATCAACCAATTATAAGATAAACAAGATAGAATAACTTTCAAGTGTCCTAAGCGTGATGAAGAAGATGGAATAGAACTAGAAACCTTAACCCGAATGAATACTCATGTCCAAACCACATTT
This sequence comes from Glebionis coronaria, assembly GCA_025667525.1. NCBI lineage: Eukaryota > Viridiplantae > Streptophyta > Magnoliopsida > Asterales > Asteraceae > Glebionis > Glebionis coronaria. The sequence goes on from CM046882.1 coordinate 107,568,377, forward strand.
ATATTCCTAGCTTGCTTCTAAAATCAACCAAACCCCTGCTTACTTTACTTTTTCTGTCGTGACCTAATCTCCAAAGGGGCTCAATGTATTTCCGTGTTGAGTTGTAGTTTTGAGTGTGAGTTTATGTGAGAAATGAGTGAGTATTTATAGGCAAGGGGGTATTGTTTAGGGTTAAACAAACCTAGTTAGGACTTAGTTAGTAAATGGTTAGCTTTTGTAGTTTGATTCTAACCCAGGGAACTAGCATGGGAGCTTGCACACAGTTGGGGAAGAGAGAAAGTTCTCTTTTCTTGCGTCTAGGGCAGAAACAAAGGTTGTACAAGAGTACTTGGTTGACTATTCTTGGCTATGTTGGTGGTAACATTAAGGCTTATAGAAAAATTCAAGGGAGGAAGGTATGTGTCCGTTGGTTTTGGGAGAGAAAGAAGGGGGAAGGGGACAAGAAGGACAAACAATAAATGGTTGAGTGTAGTACTAGGTTGGAGTTTGTGGGAGTTGAAAAATAAAAACGTGGGTTATAGGAGGGGCCCGGTTCTTTGTGTTGTAGCAAAAGAAGTGTTTGTGATTTTTCTTACATTGTATTATTCTTGTATCTTGAAATGACTTATTTGGAAAATGTAGTAGGAAGGTTTAAGTGTAATATTTAGTTAGTAGTAGCTTAATAACTATGGTAAAAAGAAAAATTGAGAAATTTCTAAGTGTGTCGTAAATATTTTTGCTGAAATACTTAATCTTGTATCGGTCTTAATTAATCTAAATCACGTCGACATAAACAAACATCGACTCCTAAGATAGAAATTCTTAGCACGTAGGGTAAATGAATAATAGTCATTCAAGTAATATTTGATGGTAACTTCATTCATAAAAATTTAAATTTGTACAAAAATATGCGAAATCAATCGAGAATTTCAATAGACACACAAGTCTAACCTGAACCATCGTGTTTCACGTAAATTAAATAAATTCTAAATTCACGTTTGTGACAAACTAAATATATCAATCAGTTAAACATGAACACACGACTTATTCACGTCCTTTATTGTGTAGCACTCGTGAACTCGGAGTAGATTCCTTCCGCCTTTCATCTTCTTCGTTACTAGACATAAGGTACGGATATTTCGTCCTTAAGTCAGGACATTCCTTCTCTACGTATGATTAGGATTTCCCCGTCTGCAACCATCTGTTTTCCCTAGTAGTGTACATGTTATAAACTTTTGAGTAATTTCCATGCCATAAATTGCCTAAGCTATATACATGCATGCCATGTTTCACCTAGTTATGGAGGTACCATAACCATAACACTTGAGGCACCAGTGTTATGACTCTTCCGCGGTGAGAGTGATTGCTCGCGGCGTCCCTTCGAGTTTTGGCCAGTATTATTATTATTATCATGTGGGGCGAATGAGTGCATCCTAGGACATGTTTATCAGATTTACACGGTAACTGTGGTGTGTGCTCTACATCCGTTACATGGAGCTGATCCCTCCACTCAGACTAATATAATTAGAGGCAACCCCTCTAATTGTATGACGAGGTCACCCCTCTATGTATTCATGCATGTTGATACCTTTCATGACCTATATGGGCTTTTGGCATTTAAAACACGTTTTCATAATAAAACATAAGGCTTTTCATATATAACCAGTTATAAAACATGATTCCAGGTTTTCCAGGACTTACATTATTCCGCTGCACTTTCGTACTTTAATTATGTTTCAGTTGTTCATACCATGTCATATATTCGTTCACTAAGTGTATTGCTCAGCCGTATTTCTTTTCATGTTCCCATACGGCAGGTACTAAAGGACAGAACTAGGCAATCAAGAGTACGTGCATTGGATGGAGGCTTCCATTGAATTCATTTCCTTTATGCACACATATACTATGCTTTGCTTGGACATTGTTTGGTCCTTTCTTTACATTCTTTACTTATGCATGTGTGAGCTTATGTTTTGGGACCGATGTCTGATTCCGGTTTCCTTTATGGTCATTTAATGTTTTAAGACATTTACCTTGCATACTTTGATGACACGCCATAATTATCATGTAACGGTCCACTTGTCAAAGTGGGGTGTTACAGATTGTAGTTAAATAGAAATGAGAAAACTCGGAAAAAACTATCTTAACACATGTCAATCAAAGTGCTTTCATTCCAGGAAGACATATCCAAGATAAAATTCTAATTGCTCAAGAGATTTTTAAGAGGCTATAATAGACTTAATGGGCCTAAAAGATGTGCAATGTAGATTTATATTCATAAAGCATATGTTACAGTTAGCCTTATCATGGATAAGAATATTTCTAATTCAAGAGGATTTGGTTATCACTTTTGGTGTAAGGAGCTATAACGACACTTACTTGAACTTCTGTCATTACAAAACCCTTAGATGCTTATGAGGTTCGAGTGCGTTTCACCTTTTCCTGCTAATCGAAAAGGATTAAACATTTGAAACAACAATTAAAAAATGGAATTATACATTAAATACTAATATGACACTTACTTGATCTTCTAGAGTTACCAAAGCCTTATGTGAACGGAGCCCACGATGAGGCTTTGATGTAGATGCTTGTGAGGTTCGAGTGCGTTTCACCTTTTCCTGCTAATCGAAAAGAAATAAACATTTGAGATAAAAATTAAAAAATGAAATTATACATTCAATACTAATATGACATGTTGGGAATAAATTAAGGCCAGATCACTTGAACGCTGACAAGAACAACTCAAGCGTTGACAAGAGCAAAGTGAGCGCTGACAGCTTAAGCGTTGACAAGTTAAAGTCAAGCGTTGACAGATTGAAGACAAGCACTGATGGAAGATGTGAGCTACACGTTTATTATGTTCTAGAATACTTCTAATAAGGATAGAAACGACAATGTATTTTCTATGTTTATCTTTACCTAGAATAGTTGATACGTAGCTTATTGTACAAGGCTTCTTAGTCTATAAAAGAAGGCCTTTAGGTTAATGTTTAGTATCAAGTTTTCATTAAGTTTTTCATTCGTAAACATCTTTCATTGTAAGCAAGTTCGACATTGATAATCAAAGTGAAAGTATTGTTTACATCTTGTGTTCTTGTTTAAGTATTAAATTCCGCATAATACTTAGATTCACAAAGCATACAACAAAGGTTTCTCTACGTGTTATACTTGATCTAATCTCGTATACACAAAGCTAATCGATCTAAGTTTGGGATCAACAAGTGGTATCAGAGCTTGTTGAGGAACTTTTGATCTTTGAAGAACACCAGAACGATATACGAACACCAAAACCCTAATTTTCTCAAAACCCTAAAAACATCATGTCTGAAGCAAACATCATGTCCTCCTCTTCATCCTTACCAAACATCAAGATTCCCATGCTTGATGCAACCAACTTTGACTTATGGAGGTTCAACTTTGAACAATATCTGGGGATCTTTGACTACACACTCTGGGACATTATTGAATATGGAAACTCATTCAATAAAGCTCAAAAGATTCTGAATGCCATTGCAACAAGAACAGCTGTTGAAGGATGTCCTGATGAAGATAAGAAAGAAAAACCTGGAGATGGTAGAGCTGTAAGTGCTGAAGATATTGCAAAGAAAAGGGCTGACATGAAAGCCCTAAATATTCTGAAAGTGTCTCTGGGACAAGAAAATCAGCACAAATATAGAAGCTATGAATCTGCTAAGGATCTTTGGGAAGCAATTGAAGTTGCATATGGTGGTAATGCAGAAACTAAGGAAGAAAAGAAAAAGCAACTTCTGCATGATTATGCTGTCTTCAAAGCTCAGCCCAATGAGAAACTGAGCAGTGTGAGAAGCAGATTGCTTGACATCACAAGCAAATTGTCCTTCATGGGGACACAAGTTGGTGATATTGACATCAATGCTACTTTTCTGAAAAGTCTTGGTGAGACATGGAAGATTGAGGTAAGATCTATTCTTGCCAATAATACTCACAAGAACTCTTCGTTTGATGACATCTACAACAAACTAAGATTGTTGGAAGATGAAACTCTTTCAAGCAAAGCTAGCACCAGCAACATGGCCTTCTTTTCTCATAGTGAAGGTCAATTCAATCAGCAGGACTCTTTTGTGCATCCAGTTACTGGATCATCATTTGTCAGCGTTGGAAATAGTCCTGTCAACGTCTCCTTTTCAGACGCTGACACATTCATGAATGACTCACCAAGAGTTAACCTGCTGGTTTGGATTTGGATACTGTTTGTGCTTACATTGCTTCTTTGCCCAATGGCTCAGTGATTACATATGAGGACCTTGAGCAGATAAGTGATGAACACTTGGAAGAGATGGACATCAAGTGGAACATGGCTCTTGCTAGTATAAGAGCAAATAGGTGGAATAGGAGGTTCAAGAAGAAGATGACCTTCAATGCTAAAGACACTGCTGGATTTGATAAATCCAAAGTTGAGTGCTACAACTGTCATCGCATGGGGCACTTCATGAGGGAATGCAGATCTCCTAGAAGATCTGATGCTGGTAAACCCTCAAGTCAGGTTGTTAAAGCTCAAGACTCCAAAGCCATGGTTGCAGTTCAAGGAATTGATGGTACTGGATGGGATTGGAGCTATCTGGCCAAGGATGCTGAAGAGGACAAAGCTTTGATTGCTGACATTGAAGAAGAAGAGCATGTTGAATATGCTCTCATGGCACACTCCTCCTCTTCATCTGATAATGAGGTATATGATGATGCTTTTTGTAGCAAAGGTTGTAGGTTAAACACTGACAGACTTAACAAAGAAGTGTTAAAACTAAAAGAGGATATGAGCACTAAAAGGTGTAAATTATCCAATTACCAACTAGCTCTTACTGAAACTGAGAAAACCTTTTCTGAATACAAGAAAATGGAATTTGATTTAAAAGATAAGATAAATATCTTAAAACATGAGCTAGAGGGTAGTATGGATGTTAGAAATATCATGTCAAAAGTCAATAAAGACCTACAGGCTAAGTTAGATGAGGCCATTAAGAATAAAGATAATGTTGACCTCAAGATTCAAAGATTTGATAGAGCCACCCAAGCCCTAGGAGACTGTGTAGCTAAACAAAGAGATCCTAAGGATATGACTGGGTTTGGGATGAATGAGAATGATTACTCTCTGGTTCCACCACTAGCTGGTGACTTCTATGGTGTCCTTAGAAAGGATTTATCTTGGACTGGTATTCTAGAATGCCAAGAAGAGGAATTTATTCCTCCACCAAGAGTTGTCACCCCAGTAGAAGAGTATCAACAAAAACTGACTGACCTAAATGAGTGGAAGAAAGCTAACCCTACTTTATTTGTTAAGGGAGGTTTGCTGTGTGAAAGTCCCATTGAATCCCCACCCATTAAGGTTACTCACCCAGTTACTGGTAAAGCTGTTGACCTAGGCTCCAACACTGTTAGAAGACCTACCATTAAATATGTAGAGATGTATAGAAATAATAGGTCACCCAAGAGCCAAGTTAACAATCATGGAACAGGTTTCTTTGCTTCTAGACCTAAGAATGTGTCTAAGAAAGCCTGTTATACTTGTGGTAGCTTTTCACATTTGGCATACAAATGTGTCAACGCTCCCAAAGTCAGCGCTGATAGGAACAATTTCAGCGCTGATAGGAAGAAAGTCAACGTTGTTAGGAAGTCAAACGTTGTCAGACCCAGACCTGGTGTGCAGCAAAGTCCACAAGTGATTAGACCAGCCCCATTCTTTACTAGAAGGTCTAACACTCATGGACAAAGACCTTTTCAAAAGACAAATACCTGGTCAAATAGGCAATGGGTTCCTGTAGCAAACCCTAGGTTCAACGCTGATAAGGGTAAATTCAGCGTTGACAGGACAAAATCCAACGCTGACAGAAACGTGACCAGACCTAAGTATTTGCAGCCACAAGGTAAGGGGTCTAAAGCTTCTTCAAGCTTAACATGGAGACCCAAGAAAGATCAAAACCCTAATAATAATGGAATTTCAATAACTTGCAACAGGTTTAACTATATTTCAAAAGTCATTACAAAACCAATTAGGGTTAACTGGGTATTTCATCCTAAAAGGGATGAGAATGGGGTTGTTGTGAGAACTAAGTCTGTTCTTATTGAACAACCAGATGAATCCAAGTCTTCTGAGACTTGGGTTCCCAAAGAAAACTAATTTGTTTTCTTTATGTGCAGGGCATTCAAAAGCAGATCAATGACTATGGATATTGGGATAGTGGATGCTCAAGGCACATGACAGGAAAGGAAGACTATCTGACAAACTTCACTCCTATTCAAGATGGTGATAAGGTATACTTTGGAGGGGGCTACGGCACCATCACAGGCAAAGGAACCCTTCTCACCAATAATCTACGTTTTGAGAATGTCTTCCTGGTAAAAGAACTGGACTATAATCTATTTAGTGTATCACAAGTGTGTGATAACAAAAATAAGGTTCTTTTCACTGATACTGAGTGTTTGGTGTTAAGCAAGGATTTTAAGATCCCTGATGAGAAGTATATTGAGTATAGAACACCTAGGCATAAGGACATATACAATGTGAATTTAAATGGGATTAAAGTGAATGCTAATATGTCTTGTTTTTATGCTAAGGCCTCAGTAGATGAAAGTAATTTGTGGCACAGAAGACTAGGGCACATAAACTTTAAAAATATAAATAGACTTTTGAGGCTTGGTTTAGTTGATGGTTTGCCTGAGAAGGCCTTCCACAATGACCACTCTTGTGTTGCATGTCTTAAAGGCAAGCAGCACAAGGTCTCATTCAAGTCCAAGCAGGTGCATACTAGTTCCAGACCTCTTCATATGCTTCACATGGACCTCTTTGGTCCAACTAATATAGAAAGTTTGAATGGCAAGTCATATTGTTTTGTTGTCACTGATGACTTTTCTAGGTTTACTTGGACATTCTTTCTAGCTATGAAGAGTGACACAGCTGATGTTCTTATTGAATTTATCACTCAAATTGAGAAAAGGTCTGGCAGTGAGGTTAAGATGCTTAGGAGTGATAATGGTGGAGAATTTAGGAACAAGAAGCTAGATGATTTTTGTGCCAGGAAGGGAATTACTAGGCAGTTTAGTATTGCTAGAACCCCACAACAAAATGGGGTTGCTGAAAGGAAGAATAGAACCCTAATTGAAGCAGCCAGAACAATGTTGGCTGATGCTCACTTTCCCATAGCCTTTTGGGCTGAGGCTGTTAATACAGCATGTTATGTGCAAAATAGAGCATTGGTTAACAAAATTCAGAACAAGACACCTTATGAGTTACTTTGGAGAAGAAAACCTAATATTGGTTTTCTCAGACCTTTTGGATGTCATGTAGTAGTCTTAGACACTAGTGATGCCTTAGGGAAATTTAGTGCAAAAGGTGATGAAGGCTACTTCATGGGGTATTCAGTGCAGAGCAAGGGTTATAGGGTTTATCTTAAGGAGGACAAACGTATTGTTGAAAGAGTACATGTTAGGTTCTTAGAGAATAAACCTAGTGATCCTGAAAGTGGTCCTAATTGGTTGTTTGATTTGGAACCCTTATCTAGAACTTTAAATTATATGCCTGTCACTAATCCAGACATTATGAAGGTAACTTCAAATGTTGTGGAGGAACAAGTTGTTCATGTTTCAGGTACACAGGTTGATGAAAGGGTTGGATCACAAGCAGAAAAGGCATCTCCTACATTTGAATATGTCACAATTCCCATTTGGACTGATGCTTTTGCTGCTGCTGCTGCTGGACAAGATAATGGTGGTTTCCAAATACCACCAGATACAAACATGCAAATCAAGCACTGACAAGAGCAATTCAGACGTTGATGGCTCAGACGTTGACAACAACAGTTCAAGCGTTGTTAGCCCAAGCGCTGACAAACAAGGTTCAGACGTTGACAACACCTTTTCACATCTTTTCTCTTCCAATTTTGAACAAGGTGGACCTTCCAATGTCCATGCAGAGATCCCTGTTGATCAAAGAGAGTCTGATGAAGAAGATATTGGCAACATGGAGCGTGAAGTTGAGGACACCAGACTTTTTGAAGGAGGAGTTCTCACTTCCACAATGAAGAATCACCCCCCATCTCAGATCATTGGTGATGTTATGACTCCAGTTCAGACAAGAAGATCCCATCAAAGTCTTGGTGGATTTATTGCCAATATACACAAGAAGGTTGATACCCCTCTTGTACAAGCATGTTTGTTTGCATGTTTTCTGTCACAAGAAGAACCCAAGAAGATATTTGATGCTCTCAAAGAACCAAGTTGGATGGAAGCAATGCAGGATGAACTTCACCAATTTGCTATTCAGGATGTTTGGGAGCTGGTTGACTGTCCTAGATATGTCAGACCAATTGGGACAAGATGGGTTCTCAGGAACAAAAGAGATGAAAGAGGTATTGTGGTCAGAAACAAGGCAAGGTTAGTGGCTCAAGGTTATACACAAGAGGAGGGGATAGACTATGAAGAAGTCTTTGCACCAGTTGCAAGGATTGAAGCTATTAGGATTTTTCTAGCCTATGCATCTTGCATGGGCTTTACAGTCTATCAAATGGATGTAAAGAGTGCATTCTTGTATGGCACCATTGTTGAAGAAGTATATGTCATGCAACCTCCTGGTTTTGAGGATCCTGAACATCTAGACAAAGTGTATAAAGTCAAAAAGGCTATGTATGGCCTTCATCAATCCCCTAGAGCATGGTATGGTACTTTGTCTACCTATTTGGTGGACAATGGATTCAAGAGGGGCACCATAGATCAGACACTATTTACAAAGAAGAAAGGCAAAGATGTGTTGCTTGTGCAGGTCTATGTTGATGATATCATTTTTGGGTCTACTGATCCAAAGATGAGTGAGGATTTCTCCAAGCTCATGACAGACAAATTCAAGATGAGTGCTATGGGGGAGATGAACTTCTTTCTTGGCTTACAAGTTCAGCAAAAAGAAGAGGGTATCTTCATCTCCCAAGACAAATATGTTGCTGAAATCTTGAAGAAGTTTGGCTTTTCTCCACATGAAAAGAGGGCTTCTACTCCTATGGATAGAGAACACCCTTGGGGAAAGATTGGAGATGGGAAAGATGTTGATGTCAGGCATTATAGATCCATGATTGGATCCTTGATGTATCTTACTGCTTCCAGACCTGATATCATGTTTGCTGTGTGTGCATGTGCACGCCATCAAGTGACTCCCAAAGAATGTCACCTTTATGCTGTGAAAAGGATCTTTAGGTACCTAAGATGTTTTCCTACTCTTGGTTTGTGGTACCCAAAGGATTCACCATTGGAGCTGATTGCATATTCAGATAGTGATTATGGTGGTGACAAGTTTGATAGGAAATCCACAACTGGTGGATGTCAATTTCTTGGGAGCAGATTAATATCTTGGCAATGCAAGAAACAAACAGTGGTGGCTAACTCTACAACTGAAGCAGAATATGTGGCTGCAGCAGCATGTTGTGGTCAAGTGTTGTGGATTCAGAACCAGCTGTTGGATTATGGGTATAACTTCATGCATACTAAGATATTTGTGGACAATAATAGTACTTTATGCATCATTAAGAATCCTGTGCATCATTCTAAAACTAAACACATAGAAATTAGACACCATTTTATAAGAGATTGCTTTGAGAAAGGTTTAATACATCCAGATAGGGTTGACACTGAGGAAAATGTGTCAGATTTATTAACTAAACCTTTTGATACTGGAAGATTTCAGTACTTGGTAACAAGTATTGGAATGGTTAATCTCACTTAAGTATGTGTTTTGGATTCTTTTTGTAAAAGTATGTACAGGATGATGCATTATTATTATTGGTCTTATTGATAATTTAGATTTTCCACTATATTTTTCTAACACTGACAAAGGTTGTTTGAACACTGATAAGTGTTTTTGCAACGTTGTCAGCAATATAATTGTCTAACGCTGACAAAGCTTCCTTCAACGCTGTTATGTGTTATCGGGGCGTTGTCAGCAACAATGTTAGTTTTGTGGTTTTCAATCTAAATGTGCAGATGGTGTTAGCAGTATACCATTGGATACAGAGTTGCTTATGGATCAAAGGAGAAGCATTTGGACATGTTTTTGTTTATGGATGATGGTTGGAATGTTTCATTCCTATCTTGACATAAATTTTTTATGTTCATGCATATTTTTGGCAAACTCTTTGTATCTTTGTTTAAGGGGAGGTTTTAGGAACCTTTAGGATTTTTGGGTATCCATATGATACTCTTATCACAATTCTAGATTGTGTCCACAGGTGAGTATGGGTTAGTTTAACTAAACCATGAGGCACTGTAGCATGCATAGTATATCAACTTTGCATGCTGCCAAGACATTTTTGGCCTAGAATTGGTTGTGGTCTGTTGGGAGACTTGGGAATTACTTTGTTATGGGTTTTACCTGGGAGTAACAAGGATTTTATAAGGTAACTTGGTTGTTAAGAATTTTGGTTAGCAAGGGACACTAGAGGACTGTTATGTCTATCTTGCTTATGCAAGTGTGCATAACTGGACAGTGCTTGCCGCCCTATGATAATTATCAGCTTTTGGTTATCTTCTCTAGGATAAATTACTTGTTAAGGTCATTTTTCACTTTTTAAAACAATTTTATTTTTGGACGCTGACAAGATTTTTCCAAGCGTTGTTGTGACCAAATTGGACGCTGACATGGCTTTAGGCGAACGTTGAGTCCCAAATGTACTGCACACAATGAGATCAATAGATCCATTGCAACTGCTATTGTGTGTATTGCGACAGGGCAAAAATATAACTGGTCCAAAATGATTTTTGAAGGAATGTGTAAAAACAAGGGGACAAAAATGACTTTAGCTTATCCCCGTTTTCTGCAAATGATTTTTGATGATCAAAGATATTGTTCAAGGGATCACAATGATTTTTATAAAATCCCTGAACAAAAGAAAGCTATTTTTACCAAGATGAATTCACCACCTCATAGAGACCTACCTTTAACCCCAGCCATGCTTGCTGTTATTGCAGCAGCACAACCCCAACCAGACCCCCAACCTCATATTGACCCTCACCCACAACTTGAACCTATCCCTGAACCTTTACCCTCACCTGACCAAATGCAAATAGACTCAGAACCCTTTGACGCTGACACATCTAATGTGGACGTTGATGTGCCTGTTTCCAACGCTGACACCCAACCATCACAATCCCAAACACCCCTTAATCAACCCACATCTACCCCTTCTTCCACACCATCTTCCACACCACCTGAATATAGGTTGATTAAACGCCAAAGGACTGCTGGAGTGTTCTCCTCTGGTTGTCCTAGCCATGAAGCAGAGAGAACCACCACCACAAGTGTGGCTGGTGACCTGGATGAGGCTGGGACTATTGGTTCTGGCTTAGAAGCTGGCCAAGGCAGTCCCACCATCATTAAGTCCTCATCCATGCCCAATGAACCTGACTTGGGAGGTCAAATTCCCATTTTGGAAGAGGGCAGACTGGAACCAATGACTCTTTTGGAATTGACGGCTGTCTGCATTAGCTTGCAAAAGCAGAATGCAGACTTAGTACAAATTGTCAGCAACCAAGGCCTTGAACTCAAGGAATTGAGGGAAAGGATTATTGTTTTGGAGAGTGCTCATGCAAAGGGAGGTATGGAGGAGTCTTCCAAAGGGGAGGAAGATCAAAGAAATCTGAGTGATAAGAGCAGTCAAGATGGTCAATCATTGGATGTTGCTGAAGCTCTTACTACTTTGAAGGAACAAACAGGTTTTGATACGTCCTTGATCTCTCCAACCAATTTAAATTTATCATTTACAAATATGTTGAGAGAGGTTACACAAGGCGCTGAGGGAAAATATTTGAGCGTTGACAAGACAAGTTTGGACGCTGATAGAAGTATTTTGGGCGCTGATAGAGGAAATTTGGGCGTTGACAGATCTGCATATGGAGGTGATGTATTCCAGTCATCATCTATCATCAAGGATGTTCCTACTCAGGTATTATCATCTACCTTACCAACAAATGCACCATCAGATAAGGGTAAGGGTAAGTTGGTAGAAGAAATTGTTCCAAAGAATGCAGCTTAGGTTGAATTTGATAGAAGATTGGCTGAGCAAATGATGGAACAAGGTGAAAAGGAAAAGTCACCATTTGTTGTGACTTCTGAAGAAGAAAGTGATGGGGCTAGCTCAGATTCAAGTGTGATGATTATTGAACCAGAAAGACTTGAGTATGGTGATGAGCTTGCTAGGGAAAAGCTGAGAGATTTAAAGTTGCAGATTGATTTTGATATGCCAGAGGTGGTTCAGATGTACAATTCTTGGGAAGAAAGCTGTATGGATAATCCAGACTTGACCATTTCAGATCAGATATGGGGTTTGGAGATTCTTCTTAGAGTTCAGAAGGATTGTAAGGTGATTTTGAAGCACAAGGCAAGCAACATTCTTTCAGAGATGAAAAGGGATAGAAGGAAGCTCTACTTTATGTTGCTCAAATGTCATGGAGTTGGATGGACACATCAGAAGCTGAAGGCTTTGACATTTGATGAGTTGGAACATAGGGCTTATCCTATTTGGGTGAAAGTGCAGGAAGAAAACACTTTCAGACTTCTTTCAGATGAAAGAAAGGAGCAACTTGCAGAAGAGATGGCAATCAAGAAAGCTATGATAGTTCCCAGACCAGTAAAGAAGGGATTTACACTTGAGTTTCCAAAAGATATGAATCAACTATATCCAAGTGAAGCAGTTATTAGAAAGAGCCTCAAGCTCTCCCCATTAGAAGCTTCAGATATGGTGCATGTGTTACCACTAGATTCCAGGAATCCAATTGTGAGTTATGATGAAGATGAATGTGGATTCTGGAAGATTGGAAGATTTGGCAAGGAGGTACACACTTTTACCACTCTCATATCTTTATTTGCAAGTTGTGATATAGAAGACTTGGTGGACCTTTGGAGGTTGCTAGAGACCAAGTATGAGGTTGAAGCACCAACTTCAGCCAATGGAATAAAACTTTGGACCACATTCAAAAGAATGTGTAGGACAAATGAAGAAGATCCTGAAATATGGAAGGATCTTGAAGATGATCTCAGTGGTCTTCAATGGAGGTTATATTCAGCTGCTGGTGTATACCATTTGAGTTCTACAAAGTTTGCTGAGTATTTACTTGTAGATGCTCAGTATTTCATATCCAAGGATGTTTTGGAAAAGACGAAGGACACCCAGTTGGAGATAGATTACACAAGTGACGTGGCAAAGAATTTGATCAGATTTATTTATTACCAATATGATAAGGTTTGTCAGCCTCCTCCAAGTTCTTAATGTTTATTCAGAAACTTGATCATAAGAGTGGATATCAAGTTTAGGGGAGGATTGTTGGGAATAAATTAAGGCCAGATCACTTGAACGCTGACAAGAACAACTCAAGCGTTGACAAGAGCAAAGTGAGCGCTGACAGCTTAAGCGTTGACAAGTTAAAGTCAAGCGTTGACAGATTGAAGACAAGCACTGATGGAAGATGTGAGCTACACGTTTATTATGTTCTAGAATACTTCTAGTAAGGATAGAAACGACAATGTATTTTCTATGTTTATCTTTACCTAGAATAGTTGATACGTAGCTTATTGTACAAGGCTTCTTAGTCTATAAAAGAAGGCCTTTAGGTTAATGTTTAGTATCAAGTTTTCATTAAGTTTTTCATTCGTAAACATCTTTCATTGTAAGCAAGTTTGACATTGATAATCAAAGTGAAAGTATTGTTTACATCTTGTGTTCTTGTTTAAGTATTAAATTCCACATAATACTTAGATTCACAAAGCATACAACAAAGGTTTCTCTACGTGTTATACTTGATCTAATCTCGTATACACAAAGCTAATCGATCTAAGTTTGGGATCAACATGACACTTACTTGATCTTTTGGAGTTACCAAAGCCTTAGGTGAACGGAGCCCACGATGAGGCTTTGACGTAGATGCTTGTGAGGTTCGAGTGCGTTTCACCTTTTACTGCTAATCGATAAGAATTAAACATTTGAAATAACAAATAAAAATGATATTATACATTCAATACTAATATGACACTTACTTGATCTTCTGGAGTTACAAAGCCTTAGGTGAACGGATACAAAGTTGAGGTTTTGTTATAGATGGTTGAGATGCTCGTTTGCATTTTACCGTTTCCTGTCAAACACATCCAATTAAACACCAAAAACAACAACTAAAATGGAATTATACTTTGAATACTAATAAGAAACTTACTTTGGTTTTTGGTGTTACAGGCCTCAGAAATGATTGTCGAGTATATCCCTTTGTACTACAGTTACTACATGTTTTCCTCTTACGCTCCTCTTGTGACGGAATACAATATTTGTTTTTTGGACGTCCAGGTTGTCGCTTTTAAATCAACACTGGTAACACATATGGCAAGTCTTCTGGCATATGACATGACGGCTTCTCTCCTACAGGATACACCATCTATTGGTATGTAGCTTTAAGTTTAGTTTTAAAAAACCAGATCCTTTTTTATTATAAATGGCAGCAACAAAGTACTACTCTCTCCTTTTTTTTCTTTCTATTAGATATTGTAAATCTATGTATATTTTAGAGAGAGAAAGAGATGGAAAGATGGTAGATTTCACACACACTATAGAGAGAGAAAGTAAAGAACTATGTGTAATATTGAATGAAACCACACCCTCTCCATCAAGGAGAGGGCTTTTATACTATGTCCATAAAGTGGACTTTGAGGTACATATTGGGTCGCTAACCCATACAACACATGGGCTCGGTTTGGGCTTTGTTTAATACATGTAAATAAACTAAACTACGAGCTTCTACCATATCTATTGTTGGAGTCACCGAACCTTTCTAATACGTAAAATGTATTTCCAACAATCTCCCCTAAGGGAGGTCACTCCAAAGTACAAGGGGATTACCCGAGTTAAAACAATAATAATAAACCTAGCATACTATGCTTGTCTTGAGCTCGTAGTCTTCGTCTTTCTTTACTTTTTCTTTTCTGGTAAATATGTTGATGTGATCTTTGATATCAATCTTGAGCATGGATCTTTTTCCTCTAATCTTGTGCATCACTTGTGATCTCTGACTCTTCGTAAATTCATTTCCCACATACTTATACCATTGTAATTCTTGAAAGCTTCAGAGTTTGATAAAGCGGAAGACTTAACTTTTAGAATTTCTTGAATTTGTTGTAGTAGAAAATATAAGCATGTGGGGACGACTTCTTCTCGGACACCGCAACGCCACCGTCTTCAAATGCAGCAACATAAGTAGACACGAATGAAATGGCTTTGAACATTTCATTCTAATTCGGTAGCATTTTACCTCCGGTCGTTGAAGACCGTTGGACGACATAAAATATCATACTTGTGGCAGGTAGAGTGAATCATTTGGATAAAATTATCCACATGATTGAAGCCGTCAATTGCGATTCCTGGAACAAGTTTGATTCATTAAAGAATCGCACCATCGTTGCTTTCCAGTTCTCACGAGCTTGATTCATATAGAATCTTGCAAGTTACCTACCAAGTGTTGTTTGAGGTTAACACTTGAAGGATTTCCACTCATCATTGTGAACACTAAGGTATCACTCTGAGTGTTTTGGCAAGATCAATGAGATGTTGCGTAGAGGCCTGGAACGTGTTTAAATTCAATTAAGAATTAAACCACTGCTGCTTTCAAGTTATCACAAGTTTGATTCATAAAGAATCGCACAAGTCACCTACCATGACCTTTTTGATATTCTCTCAAGAAGGATTATGTGACAATCCGTCAATTTATGGTTGATATTTTTATTCTCAAGTATTATTTAAAAATATTATTTTAATGTTATATTATGAACTCACTTATTTATGGGAAGAAATTTGGGTTTACGTCTTGAAGTAGCATCGACTACGTCTAAACCGGAGGATTCTACGTTACGTGCTTACGTTTACATACACCGTTTTGGTGACAATCCGATATTTCAGAAAATAAATTTATCCGTGAATATTATTTTGGGATTTTAAATTTGTGTTGGTTCATAAACTCACAAATTTACGAGAAGAGATTAGGACTTACGAGCATAATTTAACGTCCTTTACGACTAAACCGGAAACCTTAGGATTACGTATTTACGTTTTTAAACTCCGTTTTTGATGAGACAATTTTTATTAGATTCGTTTTGTGCCGTTGATTCATAATTTATAAAATCATTTTCCGTAAAACGACCCGAGGGCACGCAAATCGAGGAAACTAGAATCGAGGAATACCCGTAAATTAGTGGGATGAGACAAAACAAGTTTTTCCCCACCCCACTCATATGGGACAGCCAACTATTGCCACCACACTCCATGATGTGTCAAAATTTCAACTAACAAGTTAACACTTGTTAACTTGAAGCTTACAAAGTAAGCTACCAACAACAAAAACCACTAACTAGCTAAACACATACCACTAGCTTCATTTCCTCCATGCAAATCTCACACAACTCTCCTACCTCTCTCTCTAAAATTCGTCCCACCACCACCACAAAACACCCATCTTTGATCTATTTTAGCCACAAAATGTAACACCCCCAAATTTTATACAACTTAGTACAGCGGAAGACTAGTTGGTGTTACGGGATAGCACATTACTCACATCATAGACAACGCATAAAAATCGCGTCGTTTATTAATAAATCATTTCCATTCATAATTATCAAAGTTACATAGGTCCCAAGTCTTTATATTTCATACAAAGTTTTACAAAGTATTTGAATGGAAAATATAGTTTAGGTGCGGGCCATGAATTCTTGTCGTCTTCCCGAGAATTACCTTCAAGTACCTGAGATAAAACATGTTAAAAGAAAAGGTCAGCGATAATGCCGAGTGAATTCATAGAGTTTAATAAATTCCATCAATATAATATCAGTATAAAAGTATTACTGAAAATCATTTTGTACAAATCGTTTTGATAGGCCATAAAATAGCCGAAATCATTTTATACAAATCCTTAGCGAAAATCATAATATAGGCATTTGCCTTAAAAATCATTATACGAGCCAATGTCGTAAAAATATCATACAATACGTCTTATGACGTTGTATAAAGTCAAACAAAAACCGTTATATGAATATGGTTATGAAAACCAAAATACAAACATAATATCAATAGTATGACCCAGTATTGTTAGTCAGGCAATACATCGTAATTCGAAGCGTCTAATAGTATTTCGTTAGTTTTTGGATTATTATAAGCCGCATGACATTGTTACCTTACTAAACCAAAACGGGTAGCTAACCCGATACAAATTTTGCCCATCTAAAGTAGCGTGTCGTCATAAAGGTCACGCTATTGAAATCTTCTCATACATAAATTCGCTTACCAATCAATGTGGCACGACGGGGATCAACCGTCAAGGCGCGAACTGGGGTGATCGTCCCCAAATAGTACTATTAAATGCATAAGCGTCTACCAAATCCCGGTAGTTCACAATTCATGCTAATGGGACTTTTAGTGACATAACCTAACTTTAATAATCCATTTAATTTCATCTATCGGGTCCTTTAATCATTTATCGGGTCATACAATCGGGTCATTCAATCATTCGGGTCCAAAATCAATAAACAAACAATCGGGACAAATGGTGTCCTATTTAATAAAAACTAACATGTTATCTCCCTCGCGGGTTTATAAAACATTTATAAAAACATTTAAAAGAGTGCGAGGCTATGAACTCACGTTGATATGGGAAGGCGGGTGATCGGCAATTCGGACGTACGGTACGTGCTTCAATCACGAAAACCTAGACAAATAATAATCGGTCTTAGACTCATGTCCAATGACTTTATAAAAATAACAAGTATGTATACATATGATGATTATATATATATATGATGATCAAGTGGGTTTACATATTCTCATTTACTCATTTTTGTGTTATGTGTCGATAACTTTTATATTAGTTTACTAGTTTTACCCATTTACGTGTTTTAGGTCCAATAAGCCTATTTTAAGTTATTTAACTTATTTTAATCTATTTTGTACTTATATTATCAGTACTTAAACTTCACAAGTCGGGCCCAAATGAGTTAAGCCCAATAATAAGTTTATAAGTGTTTTTATCTTATTTAGTCCAATTATTAGTCCAATATGCTTAATTAGCTCGTAAATGTCCGTATTTCTTATAGTTCGGGTTTTATCGGTTTTTACTTGTTATACATGTCTATATATCAGTATATAAGTTTTATAAGGTTTTCATTAGACGGGTCCAACCATCTAAGTTTTATTTAATAAAAACGTTAATTTTACGGCAATAGCCGAAAAAGTAGTAAAAATCATGTTTATAGTTTTATAACTTATAAAACTTAACAAGTTTTCATTTTCATCATTTATACACTTATTACACCTTTTATATATTTATATAAATAAGTTTTATAAGTTAGTGGGTTTTTATTTACATTTTATATATTAAAATGTGAGTGCTTATATAATAGTATTATTCTTTAATTTCCAAAAATCTGATTTTTAACTTTATCTTCACCAAAAATGTCATATCCTGAGTTCTACAAGAAGATAGAAGCTCAAATTTTTATCACATAAACTACATGATATGTGCTACATTTAACTCTTCTATAGCTACTGTTGAATCATCCTTTAAGTATTTTCTAAAAATCGTCCAAAACAGTAACTTCAGATTTATACCCTAAACTTGTTTTGATCATATCTCACTCATTATTTTGATTCCATTGCATGGCCAACTCTCACATGTGTACAAGACCCATAGCTTACCGTAAATCCATTTTACATCATCATTTTATCAGTTCACCACTTGGTCCTTTACTGTTTTATACAGCCATGCAAATTAATCAAGATTTTAACCTTGTTTCTTATAGTTTTTCACCTTTTTATCCATGATTATCAACAACAAATCCCCACATAACTTTTTTTATCATCATATAATCATCATAAATATATACAATATGAAATAAAATACAAGTTTACATAATCAAAATAATAAGAAGATGAGGATGACAATCTTTATACCACCAACTTGATGTAGGTTATGATTTTGACATGGTTTTTGATGAAGAAACTTGTAGACAACCATGACCATCTTCAAAACCACCATGCTCCATGAACTCCTTGTGGAAATCAGCCTCAAAACAATATGAAAACTCCTCCATGGATGTTAAAACTTGCATCAATCTTCTTCTTTTTGAATGGAGATTAACATATGTTGATTATAACATATGTTCATGGTTAAAATTTGTATGAAATGTGTGTTTGAAGTGAAAAATGGGACGGCATCACCAAGAGAGAAAGAGAGGATATTGTGTGGTTTGCATGTTTGTAAATGAGAGAAGTGGTAATGGTTTTGATGGTTTTGTGTGTAGTGGAAGGAAGTTAGCTTCAAGTGTAAGCACAAGCTTACACTTGTGTAAACAAGTTGTGACTTGATGCCACCTAAGTGTGGTGTGTCATTTTTGCCGTCCACTTTAGCTAGTGGAATGGGGCAAAGTGTTTTGTCCTATCTCACTAGTTTACGGGTATTTCTCGATTCTAGTTTCCTCGATTTGCGTGCCCTCGGGTCGTTTTACGAAAAACGTTTTTATAAATTATGAATCAACGTCACGAAACGAATCCAATAAAAATTGTTTCATCAAAAACGGAGTTCGAAAACGTAAATACGAAATCCTAAGGTTTCCGGTTTAGTCGTAAAGGACGTTAAAATAAAATCGTAAGCCCTAATCTCTTCTCGTAAATTTGTGAGTTTATGAACCAACACAAATTTAAAACTCCAAAATAATATTTACGGACAAATTTATTTTCTGAAATGTCGGACTGTCACCAAGGACGGTGTATGTAAACGTAAGCACGTAACGTTGAATCCTCCGGTTTAGACGTAGTCGATGCTACTCCAAGACGTAAATCCAAATTTCTTCCCAAAATTATATGAGTTCATATTGTAAATTGTTTTCAAATGATATTGAGAATAAAATATCAACCATAAATTGACGGATTGTCACAGCATTTACCCCTAAACAGGATCTTTGTCCTCAAAGATCATCTTACCTTACTACTCGCTTCTTATAGAGTTAAAGCCATGTGGGTATTCCCTCCACATTCGGTCTTTTCTCACATGTGTATTCATTATAATACGCGAGTTTCATCAAACATAACTACGGGAATAAGATCAGGCTAAATGTTGACTTACTTTCTCTATCCATGATGTTCACGGGTTTCTGATGAATGCAACTTTTCGCCGATCTAAGCTCTACTAAGAATAATCAGATTTTCACTTGATAGATATTCCATCAAGTTCGATTCACGAATCGTAATTCACGCAGTCTTTGAAGTCCTAGGGTAGATCCAGCTTATATGCCTTTCAATCCCAACTTTTACATCATCTCAATGGTCCCAAACAACGGGGACTTTCAAATAACCTCTTGCCCACTATCGGCAGTTAATAATCAAATCCTAATTTCAACAATCATTTCAGATCTCGCGGGTCGGGTATTTTGCAAGGATAGGTTCGCCATCATAGGAAACCTTAAACCTAAGAGACATGTCCAACTCACAATGGGTGTATGTCGGATGTCTTCATCTCAACTCTTGCTTACAGATGCTCTAAGATTTAGATCCTAACAAGATTCGATCTTAATCCTAACACGATAGTTATCAATGATAATCTCTCCAAAGGAAAACGATTATACGGTCTATTACCAAAGGTCAATCATTCAAACATAAAAAAAAACACTTATATTACTCTGTATCGTTACTTTACCTCGTCCCTTCGATTTGGGATGGTACGTAGTACTCTCATCAAGGTTCGTTCTCAATGACTTCTGAGCAAATCTCTAGAAATTCAATGCGAAGCGAGGATCTTGATAAAGATGTTCGATACAGGCATACTATGTTTACATAATTCTTTTGCATTTATCATTAACGGGAATGATATTAGCAGATTTGGTCAGTCTGTCGACGATGACCCAAATCGAATCAAATTTAGATGATGACCTTTGCAATAGCTAAATGTTTACTAATGTATGAGGCGATGTCTGCCTTCATAATTCGTCATCAGTACAGCTTCTTCAGACAAAGATACTTTTAGTCATAAAATGACATACATATAATACTTATACTTACAAATTCCAACATAACTATATCTCACAATCCTCCATATTTAGACAATCACACGTGGTCTTTAAAATATTTAACGCCATTGGCTTCTCAAATCTGTTGGTTCACATTAGCCGTGAAATCCTTTTTATTATTTATACTATCTTTTTTTTTTTCTTTTTATCATCGGCTATATTTTAAATTGTTTGGCAATTTATTTTGCACCTTCATTATTAAGGAACATATCCTAACTGGTTCTTTATCTTTTCTACATAATGCGTCGGTATCTATATTCACTTCTCATGATGATATAATTATCATGTCCACAATTTACTCAGATATTCTTTCTATATTAAGCGTCAGTAATTACGTTCACTTTCCTCATGAAATAAATATCATAACCGTATTTATTCAAAATTCTTTCTTCATATCTTGTATGTTTTAGTTTAATTTCAGCTATCATTTTTATCCGTTTTTCTCAATCCATCGTCTATAGCGTCGATAATTATTATAAATAATTAAATATTAAATATTCAATTTTTATGAAATGTAAACGTAAAAGTTTTTTTTTTTTTTTTTTTTTTTTTTTAAATTTCTTAGTTCGACCAATTATATAAAATGTTCAAAAATAATTTGAATTTAATTAACAAGATTTTTGTTGATTTATCGAAAATATTTAATAAGATTCGCAAATGTTTGAAAAATCTTTGTTTATACTTTGGTCAAAGTTTTCTTAGTTGAAAAGCAAAAATTATCGTTTCAGATTTTTAAGTCATGGTTTAAATGATTTCCTCAATCCTTCTTAGGTTATCTTGAGGTATACACAAACATTTACCCCTAAACAGAAGTTTAGTTAAATGGTTTGTGTATAAGGGAATAATCCCTTAAAATCCTTTGTTAAAACATTTGTCAAAACATATTTCCATTTCTTTTTGGTAAAATCCAAAGTCTTAAAAGGGCTCTTAATTTTTGAAGAGTCTATATGCATATATCTTATCGTCATTAATCCAATAGTCATTTTATGTAAAGGATTAAGTTTTTAATCCCTAAGCGTTAATGGTTATAATCTTTGAAAAGTCAATATAGCTTCCAGTATCTATTAATCACACGGTTAAATCATGTAAAGAATTAAGTCTTAAATCACATGTTAATTATTCAAGGTACAGGTTTTTATCGTTCGGCCAATTCAGGGCAATCTATAAATAATTATTAACTCATTATTATTCTTATATACAAACATATAGTCCTTAATGATCACGAGCATGGATTTATCAAATTACAGCCTACACACGTGATTCCTTAAATTTATGAATACTACATGTGTATTAGTCAATCCAAACGACATCGCGTGAAACTCATAATGTTCATTACAAGTACCGGATGTAGTGATTGGAATAGATAATCTTCTTCGCAGATGCGAAGTTGATAATAACCATGGCGTGGGTCAAATCTTTAAAACATACGCTAAAACCTTGTAAATGATCGAACAAATCTTCCATTTCGAGTTATGGATATCGTTTTCGATTGTCAATTTACTCAGTTCATAGTAATCTATAAATATAAGGAAAGATATCACCATAGCTCTTCAGGATGACAGGCTTGGTATAATAAAATCTTTCTCCGACAACTTTCTCAGTTGTACGGTAATTCCTTAAAGTCAGATGGTGCTGACGTACAGTGCACAAGCCACAAGTGCAGCACCGGGAATATAATCAATACCAATTTCAACTTGCCTTAATGGCGAAAGTCTAGGTAATTCATCAACAAATACTTACTAAAGTTTCAGATAACAAAAACATCTTTTAATACATTCATATTAACTTCTTTTTAGGTTATAATATCTATTACTAATTCACAATCATTCACAATATAATCTCAAGTCTAAATGCAGGATATCATCATCCACCAAGAATTATTTAGATCACTTTTGATAATCTACATCTTATCTTTTTAGGGGAATTCTACTCGAGTTCCCATCAATTAAGACAATGTCGTCATGTCATAATCAATCAATCCATTCTACTGGCACTACCAACTTTCCAGTTTTATTGCCGTCGATAAGATGTGAACTTCTCAAAAGACTAATAATAACTCATAATCCTTCACAAATTCAAGGATATATGGAGACATAACTAACCTTAAAAGAGTAAGGTCAACACATAATCTATGCGAGAGAATTTCAAATCAGATATAGACGAAAACATTTAACGAATATGAATATATCCCATGTTTTCATAATTTGAGTACGCATTCGAAAGCTCCTCGGATCGTTACCCAGGTCGTTTAAATGAAATCAAATCATAAGAAATGATAGGAACGTCAATACATCCAGTCGGGTATCAACACTCGATAATCAGATACTTTTCCTAAGAATCTCACTACGGGAGAATTGGACAAGAAAGAATTGTCAATTGTCAAATAAGATAATTTCCACAGATGAGTAAATTCAACTCAGAAGAATAGGTGCTACAGGCACATGTGTAGGTGTCCCTAACACTATGTCCTTATTTTACACTTCTTGCAGATCTCATGAAATTTTAATCTTTCACAATCTTCAAAGAAAATGTAGTGTTTATTCATTAGTTTTATGATGACTACTAATCAGTCTTGCATAGTCCATTCCAAATTGTATGTAGGCGCGCAACTATATACAATTTCAAGATTAACGATGCAATACTCAGTTCGTCAAAATTTTATCATCATGTTTAAGATAAAAACATTTTCATGCTTAATTCTTAAATAAGAATCAAGAATAAATTTACAAAGATTTTCTTTGTTATGAAAACAAATAAGTTTTCCAAAGCGTCTCATAAACAACTTCATTTTGATATCAATCACTTATAAATCTCAGTTTGAATGATCCTTATTGTGATGAAAATTAAATTTTCTCAAAGGATACCGTTTTAACTTTATAAAAACAATTAGTGATCTGCAAAAGAGTGATGAAGAGTTGTTCACCAAGAACTAACTTCAATATGATAGGAAATGAGCTTAGCTAGATAATCATGAGGTTCATGACCTCGATGGCACTCACGAAGAATGATTCACAACGTAACTCAAATCAAGATGAGTACTTGTTCAATGGTTGCATCACTAATGCGAACATTAGGATGAAGCAATAAAAGATAGATAACATCGATACATGTAGAATTTAGCAATCAAAGGTAGTCTTTTCATCAATCACAAACAAGTCAAATTTTACCGTAACACATTACGTGTCACTATGTCATACAATTCCCAGAACTCATCCTACCAACTGATATCTCAATTAAGTTAGGGATTCTTAAAAGATACCACAATGAATACTAATCTACAAGAGTCATTAGGTGTTCCACATGTCCCAGAAGATCCATCGGTCTCATTTCAGAAGAAGATTTCTTCAATTAATTTCTTGGACACTGGGCATCCTCATTAGTGGACAATGGCCTAGGAACAACCCTTAACACAAACCTACAATCAATTAAAACCTTATAATTCATTCACAAAACTTAACGACTTCCTCTTAACAAACTCATATTCCATATAAGTTAAATTTTACTTTATTCAAGTTTCAATCAATTTTATACTCAATTCGATATCCTACCTCATATTCCAATACTTACAACCTTATTCTTCGGCCTTGTAAAGGCAATACAATCTCAATATGAATCAACACTTAATTTCTAATCCTATTAGCTCTTACAACAACAATTATCAAATGAGTCACTAGTATGAGATGACTTGATCATTCAACTAGACTTCTCGGAAAGGTATTAGTGGCATGAGGCTTTTGGGTACTGGTTCCAATGACAGCCTTAAGTGCAACATTCACCCTTTGGATTTCAATTTAAGAATCGGATGACAACGAATCATATGATTTCTTTCCAGGTGGTAACGTTTTGTCGAACTCCACTCTATAAGGAAAGATCTCCATGACATCGATATCAGATTTAATCTCGCCAATTCTTTTTCAATTTCACAATCAACTAATATCTACATTTCAACGAATATCAACCATTTGTTGGGATCATAAATATCCACAACTTGGTTTAGATCTAGGATAGCTAGAATTCCTACGAGAATAGCTTCGATTAATTTACTAGGGGAATTAGGGTTACTTGTGACAATCTGCGTCATATAAATACCTCGTATAAAAATCAAATTAATCATCAAACAATCATGTAATAAAATTACATCATATATATATAATCCAGGTTATATATATATTTATTAAAATAACACTTCTCAGTCTGGTCTTGTCGGTAACTCGGGAATTCTTCGGCACCGTTATAGTCAAAAGAATTTTAGACATTTTTAGAAAAAAATGTTTTTAGTTAAAAGATTTTGAAATGTTTTATTCAAAACCTTAGTTTTAAAAATCTTTCGTTCTCTATAACGAGAGCTCTGATACCAAACTGTAACACCCCCAAATTTTATACAACTTAGTACAGCGGAAGACTAGTTGGTGTTACGGGATAGCACATTACTCACATCATAGACAACGCATAAAAATCGCGTCGTTTATTAATAAATCATTTCCATTCATAATTATCAAAGTTACATAGGTCCCAAGTCTTTATATTTCATACAAAGTTTTACAAAGTATTTGAATGGAAAATATAGTTTAGGTGCGGGCCATGAATTCTTGTCGTCTTCCCGAGAATTACCTTCAAGTACCTGAGATAAAACATGTTAAAAGAAAAGGTCAGCGATAACGCCGAGTGAATTCATAGAGTTTAATAAATTCCATCAATATAATATCAGTATAAAAGTATTACTGAAAATCATTTTGTACAAATCGTTTTGATAGGCCATAAAATAGCCGAAATCATTTTATACAAATCCTTAGCGAAAATCATAATATAGGCATTTGCCTTAAAAATCATTATACGAGGCAATGTCGTAAAAATATCATACAATACGTCTTATGACGTTGTATAAAGTCAAATAAAAACCGTTATATGAATATGGTTATGAAAACCAAAATACAAACATAATATCAATAGTATGACCCAGTATTGCTAGTCAGGCAATACATCGTAATTCGAAGCGTCTAATAGTATTTCGTTAGTTTTTGAATTATTATAAGCCGCATGACATTGTTACCTTACTAAACCAAAACGGGTAGCTAACCCGATACAAATTTTGCCCATCTAAAGTAGCGTGTCGTCACAAAGGTCACGCTATTGAAATCTTCTCATACATAAATTCGCATACCAATGAATGTGGCACGACGGGGATCAACCGTCAAGGCGCGAACTGGGGTGATCGTCCCCAAATAGTACTATTAAATGCATAAGCGTCTACCAAATCCCGGTAGTTCACAATTCATGCTAATGGGACTTTTAGTGACATAACCTAACTTTAATAATCCATTTAATTTCATCTATCGGGTCCTTTAATCATTTATCGGGTCATACAATCGGGTCATTCAATCATTCGGGTCCAAAATCAATAAACAAACAATCGGGACAAATGATGTCCTATTTAATAAAAACTAACATGTTATCTCCCTCGCGGGTTTATAAAACATTTATAAAAACATTTAAAAGAGTGCGAGGCTATGAACTCACGTTGATATGGGAAGGCGGGTGATCGGCAATTCGGACGTACGGTACGTGCTTCAATCACGGAAACCTAGACAAATAATAATCGGTCTTAGACTCATGTCCAATGACTTTATAAAAATAACAAGTATGTATACATATGATGATTATATATATATGATGATCAAGTGGGTTTACATATTCTCATTTACTCATTTTTGTGTTATGTGTCGATAACTTTTATATTAGTTTACTAGTTTTACCCATTTACGTGTTTTAGGTCCAATAAGCCTATTTTAAGTTATTTAAATTATTTTAATCTATTTTGTACTTATATTATCAGTACTTAAACTTCACAAGTCGGGCCCAAATGGGTTAAGCCCAATAATAAGTTTATAAGTGTTTTTATCTTATTTAGTCCAATTATTAGTCCAATATGCTTAATTAGCTCGTAAATGTCCGTATTTCTTATAGTTCGGGTTTTATCGGTTTTTACTTGTTATACATGTCTATATATCAGTATATAAGTTTTATAAGGTTTTCATTAGACGGGTCCAACCATCTAAGTTTTATTTAATAAAAACGTTAATTTTACGGCAATAGCCGAAAAAGTAGTAAAAATCATGTTTATAGTTTTATAACTTATAAAACTTAACAAGTTTCCATTTTCATCATTTATACACTTATTACACCTTTTATATATTTATATAAATAAGTTTTATAAGTTAGTGGGTTTTTATTTACATTTTATATATTAAAATGTGAGTGCTTATATAATAGTATTATTCTTTAATTTCCAAAAATCTGATTTTTAACTTTATCTTCACCAAAAATGTCATATCTTGAGTTCTACATGGAGATAGAAGCTCAAATTTTTATCACATAAACTACATGATATGTGCTACATTTAACTCTTCTATAGCTACTGTTGAATCATCCTTTAAGTATTTTCTAAAAATCGTCCAAAACAGTAACTTCAGATTTATACCCTAAACTTGTTTTGATCATATCTCACTCATTATTTTGATTCCATTGCATGGCCAACTCTCACATGTGTACAAGACCCATAGCTTACTGTAAATCCATTTTACATCATCATTTTATCAGTTCACCACTTGGTCCTTTACTGTTTTATACAGCCATGCAAATTAATTAAGATTTTAACCTTGTTTCTTATAGTTTTTCACCTTTTTATCCATGATTATCAACAACAAATCCCCACATAACTTTTTTTATCATCATATAATCATCATAAATATATACAATAGGAAATAAAATACAAGTTTACATAATCAAAATAATAAGAAGATGAGGAGGACAATCTTTATACCACCAACTTGATGTAGGTTATGATTTTGACATGGTTTTTGATGAAGAAACTTGTAGACAACCATGACCATCTTCAAAACCACCATGCTCCATGAACTCCTTGTGGAAATCAGCCTCAAAACAATATGAAAACTCCTCCATGGATGTTAAAACTTGCATCAATCTTCTTCTTTTTGAATGGAGATTAACATATGTTGATTATAACATATGTTCATGGTTAAAATTTGTATGAAATGTGTGTTTGAAGTGAAAAATGGGACGGCATCACCAAGAGAGAAAGAGAGGATATTGTGTGGTTTGCATGTTTGTAAATGAGAGAAGTGGTAATGGTTTTGATGGTTTTGTGTGTAGTGGAAGGAAGTTAGCTTCAAGTGTAAGCACAAGCTTACACTTGTGTAAACAAGTTGTGACTTGATGCCACCTAAGTGTGGTGTGTCATTTTTGCCGTCCACTTTAGCTAGTGGGATGGGGCAAAGTGTTTTGTCCTATCTCACTAGTTTATGGGTATTTCTCGATTCTAGTTTCCTCGATTTGCGTGCCCTCGGGTCGTTTTACGAAAAACGTTTTTATAAATTATGAATCAACGTCACAAAACGAATCCAATAAAAATTGTTTCATCAAAAACGGAGTTCGAAAACGTAAATACGAAATCCTAAGGTTTCCGGTTTAGTCGTAAAGGACGTTAAAATAAAATCGTAAGCCCTAATCTCTTCTCGTAAATTTGTGAGTTTATGAACCAACACAAATTTAAAACTCCAAAATAATATTTACGGACAAATTTATTTTCTGAAATGTCGGACTGTCACCAAGGACGGGGTATGTAAACGTAAGCACGTAACGTTGAATCCTCCGGTTTAGACGTAGTCGATGCTACTCCAAGACGTAAATCCAAATTTCTTCCCAAAATTATATGAGTTCATATTGTAAATTGTTTTCAAATGATATTGAGAATAAAATATCAACCATAAATTGACGGATTGTCACACAAAATCATGTGTTATTCATACACATGATGATGCTCCTTTGAAGCCTTGAAGATTGGAGGTGATTCTAACATCCAAGATGGTGATTTGGTGATGTCCAAGGGCTGATTTCTACAAGGAGTTTACAAATATTGGTGGTCTTGAAGATTGGTGTTGATCTATCACAAGTTTTTTCATCAAAAATCCAAGCCTTGATCATAACCTACACAACCTTGGTGGTATAAAGATTGTTCTTCCCATCCTCTTGTTATTTTGATTATGTAATCTTGTAATTTCTTTATTTATGTATATGTATATGATGATGACTGATGATTAAAAATATTATGTGGGGATTTGGTGTTGATAGATTTGATAAATATGGTTAAAAAGATGGAAAACCATAGGTAACAAGGTTAAAATCTTGCTAAATATGATGGCTGTATAAAAACAGTAAGTAACCAAATGTTAAACTGATAAAATGGTAAAGTGGAATCAATATACAGTAAGTATTAGGTGTTATACACATGTGAGAGTTGGCCATGCAATGAAATCATCAAAATGAGTGAGATATGATCAAAACAAGTTTAGAGTGCAAATCTGCCTACACTGTTTTGGACGAATTTAAAATATTTAGAGGTTGATTCAGTAGCTATAAAGGAATAAAATGAAGCACATATCATTTAGTTTCTGTGATAAAAATTTGAGGTCCTATCTCCATATAGAACTCTAGATATGGATATTTTAGTGGATTGAAAATTTAGGACAGATTTGATAAAATAAATAGTATATAATATAAGCACTCAAAATTTTGTATTTATAAAATATACATATATAAAACCCACTACTTGCTAATAATAATTATAAATAAAGTGTTATATATATTGATATTAAAATGGGACATGATATATAAATTACAAGTATAAATGTTTTTCCAAGTTATAAAACTATATACCTAAGTTCTACGTATTTTCGGCTAAAACCGAAAGATTAACATTTTTGTCAAATAAACCTTAGACGGTCGGACCCGTCTAATGTAAACTTTTATAAACTCACATACGGATATATAAACTTATATAACAAATAAAAACCGACAAAACCCGAGCTTTACGACATGTAAACATTAACTGGCCAAAGTAGCCTTATTGGACGATAAACCAGACTAGTTTGGTAAAACACTTATGAACTTACTTATTGGGCTTAACCCACTTGGGCCTAACATGTAAGTATAATACTGATACTAAAAGAGTAAAAATGGACTAATATAAGGTAATGGGCTTATAATGAGCTTAATGGGTCTTGATAAGTAAATAAGATGAACTAGTGAACTAATATAAAAGTTATCAACACATAACACTAAAATAAGTAAATGAGAATGTATGCACCCACTTGATCATCATCATATTTATAAAATCATCATATATATACATAGTTATTATTTTTATATAGTCATTGGACAAAAGTCTAAGACGAGTATTATTTGTCTAGGTTTCCGTGATTGAAGCACGTACCGTACATCCGAATCGCCGATAAACCGCTTTCCCACATCAACGTGAGTTCATAGCCTCGCACTCTTTTAAATGTTTTTATGAAATGTTTTATAAACCCGCGAGGGAGATAACATGTTAGTTTTGATAAAATAGGACACCATTTGTCCCGACTATTTGTTTATTGATTTGGACCCGAATGATTGTATGACCCGATGAATGATTATATGACCCGATGTATGGAATAAAATGGATTATTAAAGTTAGGTTATGTCACTAAAAGTCCCATTAGCATGAATTGTGAACTACCGGGATTTGGTAGACGCTTATGCATATAATAGTACTATTTGGGTACGATCACCCCAGTTCGCGCATTGACGGTTGATCCCCGTCGTGCCACATTGATTGGTAAGCGAATTTATATATGAGAAGATTTACACAAGCGTGATTATTGCGATGATACGCTAATTTAGATGGGCAAATGAGTTTCGGGTTTGCTACCCATTGTTTGTTGTAGTAAGGTAACAATGTCATGCGGCTTATAATAATCCAAAAATAACGAAATACTGTTATACGCACCGAATTACGATATATTGCCTGACTAGCAATACGGGGTCTTATTATTGATATTATGTTTGTGTTTTGGTTTTATATAACCATATTCATATAACGGTTTTTATTTAACTCTATACAACGTTATAAAACGTACTGTATAATGTTTTTACGACAATGGTTCGTATAATGATTTTTAAGGCAAAAGCCTATATGATGATTTTTGACAAGGATTTGTATAAAATGACTTTGGCTATTTTATGTCCTATTACAAAGATTTGTACAAAATGATTTTCGGTAATAATTTTATACCGATGTTATATTGATGGATTTCATTAAACTCTATGAATTCACTCGGCGTTTTCGCTGACCTTTTCTTTTAACATATTTTGTCTCAGGTACTTGAAGGTAATTCTCGGGAACTTGGTTTAAAAATGCGTTTTGCGATCCATTGCGCTAAAGGTCTCAAAAGCTATTGCGTGATGCGTGATGCGATTGCGAGCGCAATTTAGACGCGATACGTTTAGTATAAAAAAAGTGCAAAATTTATATAAGTATAAAATAAATGCAATAAAGTTACAAAATAAGTTACTAGCATATTTAAATTAGGCTTATAATCCCTTGTAAAACAAATAAATTGAAAGTAAAGCTTGACAATAAAAACTTAGCAAAATACAAAATACTATATTTTTGTTATTGTGTTTCTTTAGATGTTTGTCTAACATTTGTTATCTTTAAAAAGCTATTAAAATATATAGGTCACTTTTAAAAGGTTAAAATTGGACAAAAATGACCTGAGTACTAGATTGCGACAATTGCTACCGTTGCTAGCATTACACAAATGCGACAAATTGCGGTTTAATGCGAACGCATTTTGGGATGGCATTGCATTAGGCACCTTGATGCGAAATTTTGAATGCAACGCATTGATGCGTGCAATTTGCGCAATGATGCGCGCATTTTTAAACCAAGCTCGGGAAGACAACAAGAATTCATGGCCCGCACTTAAATATTAATTTCCATTCAAATACTTGTAAAACTTGTATAAAATACTATGATTTGGGACCTATGTAAATTTGATATTTATGAATAGAAATGCTTTATTATTAAACGACGCGATTTTTAAGCGTTGTCTATGATGTGAGTAATGTGCTATCCCGTAACACCAACGAGTCTTCCGCTGTATTGAATTGTGTAAATTTGGGGGTGTTACAGTTTGGTACCAGAGCTCTCGTTATAGAGAACGAAAGATTTTTAAAACGAAGGTTTTGAATAAAACATTGCAAAATATTTTAACTATAAATATTTTTCTAAAAATGTCTAAAAATCTTTTGACTATAACGGTGCCGAAGAATTCCCGAGTTACTAACAAGGCCAGACTGAGAAGTGTTATTTTAGTATATATATAACTCGGATTATATATATATATATATATATATATATATATATATATATATATATATATATATATATATATATATATATATATATATATATATATATATATATATATATATATATATATATATATATATATATATATATATATATATATATATATATATATATATATATATATATATGATGTAATTTGATTACATGATTGTTTGATGATTATTTTAATATTTATACGAGGTATTTATACGACGTAGATAGTCACAAGGAACCCTAACTCCCCTAGTAATTTAATCGAAGCTATTCCCGTAGGAATTCTAGCTATTATAGATCTAAACCAAGTTGTGGATATTTATGATCCCACAAAATGGTTGATATTCGTAGAAATATAGATATTAGCTGACTGTGACATTGAAGAAGAATTGGCGAGATTAAAACTGATATCGATGTCATGACAATCTTTCCTTATAGAGTGGAGTTTGACAAAACGTTACCACCTGGAAAGGTGTCATCTGATTCGGTGACACCCAATTCTTAAATTGAAATCGAAAGGGTGAATGTTGCACTTGAGGCTGTCATTGGAACCATTACCCAAAAGCCTCATGCCACTAGTACCTTTCCGAGAAGTCTAATTGAATGATCGAGTCATTTCATACTAGTGACTAATTTGATAACTATTGTTGTAAGAGCTATAGGATTGGAAATTAAGTGTTGTTCATATCGAGCTTTTATTGCCCTTTTAAGGTCTAAGAAATAAAGATTGAAAGTATTGGAGAATGAAGTAGGATATCGCATTGAGTATAAGTTGGTTAAAACTTGAATAAAGTAAAATTTAACACGTATGGAATATGAGATTATTAAGAGGAAGTCATTAAGTCCTGTGATTGAATTATAAGGTTTTAAATGATTGTTAGTTTGTGTTAAGGGTTGTTCCTAAACCATTGTCCAGTAACGAGGATGCCTAGTGTCCAATAAATAATTTGAAGAAATCTTCTTCTGAATTGGGACCGATGGATCTTTCGGGACATGTGGAACACCTAATGACTCTTGTAGATTAGTATTCATTGTGGTATCTTTTAAAAATAATCTCTAACTTAACTGAGACATCAATTGGTAGGATGAGTTCTTGGAATTGTATGACATAGTGACACATAATGTGTTACGGTACAATTTTAACTTGTTGTGATTAATGAAAAGACTATCTTTGATTGCTAAATCCTACATGTATCGATTTTATCTATCTTTTATTGCTTCATCCTAATGTTCGCATTAGTGATGCAACCATTGAACAAGTACTCATCTCGATTTGAGTTACGTTGTGAATTATTCTTTTTGAGTGCCATCGAGGTCACGAACCTCATGATTATTTGGCTAAAGCTCATTTCTTATTATATTGTAGTTAGTTCTTGGTGAACAACTTTTCATCACTCTTTTGCAGATCATTCATTGTTTTTATAAGATAAAACAGTATTCCTTGAGAAAAATTGAATTTTCATCACATTAAGGATTATTTAAAGTGAAATTTATAAGTGATCGTTATCGAAATGAAGTTGTTTATAAAACACCTTGGAAAGCTTAATTGTTTTCATAACAAAGAAAATCTTTGTAAATTTATTTTTGATTCTTATTTAAGAATTAAGCATGAAAATGTTTTTATTATAAACATGATGATAAAATTTTGACGAACTGAGTATTGCATCGTTAATCTTGAAATTGTATATAGTTGCGCGCCTACATACAATTTGGAAGGGACCATGCAAGGCTAATTAGTAGTCACCATGAAATTATTAATAAACACTGAATTTTCATTGAAGATTATGAAAGATTAAATTTTATGACATCTGCAAGAAGTGAAAAATAGGGACATATTGTTAGGGACACCTACGAATGTGCCCGTACTCATCCTTGGATATTGTCTTATTTGACAATTGATATCCCCTCTTTGTCCAATTCTCCCGTGGTGAGATTCTTTGGAAAAGTATATGATTTCCGAGTGTTGATACCCGACTGGATGTATCGACGTTCCTATCATTTCTTTTGATTTGATTTCATTTGAATGACCTGGGAACGATCCGAGGAGCTTTCGAATGCGTACTCAATCATGAAAACATGGGATGTATTCATATTCGTTAATGTTTTTGTCTGTATCTGATTTGAAATACTCTGGCGTAGATTATGCGTTAACCTTACTCTTTTAAGGTTAGTTATGTCTCCTGATATCCTTGAATTTGTGAAGGATTATGAGTTATTATTAGTCTTTTGAGAAGTTCACATCTTATCGACGGTAATGAAACTAGAAAGTTGATAGTGCCAGTAGAATGGATTGATTGATTATGACATGACGACATTGTCTTAATTGATGGGAACTCGAGTAGAAATCCCCTAAAAGATAAGATGTTGATTATCAAAAGGGATCTAAAGAATTCTTGATGGCGGATCATATCCTACATTTAGACTTGAATTTTATATCGTGAATGGTTATAAACGGATCATAGATCTTGTAATCTAGAAGGAACTTAAAAGTGAATTTATTAAAAGATGTACCTGCTATTCGAAACTTTAGGAGGTATTTGTTGATGAATTATCTAGACTTTCTCCATTAAGGCAAGTTGAATATGGTATTGATTATATTCCTGGTGCTGCATCTGTGGCATGTGCAATGTACGTCAGCACCATCTGAATTAAAAGAATTACCGTACAACTGAGAGAGTTGTCGGAGAAAGCTTTTATTTTACCGAGCTCGTCATTATGAAGAGCTATGGTGTTATCATTCCTTATGTTTATTGATTACCGTGAACTAAGTAAATTGAAGATTAAAATCTATATCCACTACCCAAGATGATAGATTGTTCGATCATTTACAAGGTTCTAGCGTACGTTCTAAAGATTTGATCCTCGGCATGGTTATCATCAACTTCGCGTCCGTGAAAAAGATTATCCATTAAAATCACTACATCCAGAACTTGTAATAAACATTATGAGTTTCATGTGATGTCATTTGGATTGACCAATGCACATGTAGCATCCATAAATTTGATGAATCACGTGTGTAGGCTGTAATTTGATAAATTCATGCTCGTGATCATTAAGAACCATCTGTTTGTTTATAAGAATAAGAATGAGTTAATAATTATTTATAGACTGCCCTAAATTGGCCGAACAACAAAAACCTGTACCTTGAATATATAACGTGTAATTTAAGGCTTGACCCTTTTCATAAAATGACAGTGTGATTAAAAGATAATAGAATCTATATTGACTCTTCAGAAATTAGAACCATTTAAGACTTTGAGTTATACTAAAAAGAAAGTGCAAATATGTTTTGACAAATGTTTTATCAAAAGTATTTTTTTAAGGAATCATTCCCTTAAACCCAGAATATTTAACTAAACTCCTGTTTAGGGGTAAATGTTTGTGTGTACTTCTAGACAACTTAAGAAGATTTGAGGAAACTATATAACTTATGACTTGAAATTTGAAACGACAATTTTTGCTTTTAAACTAAGAAAATTTTGACCAAAGTATAAACAAAGATTTTTCAAAACATTTTCGATAAATCAACAAAAACCGTGTTAATTAAATTCAAATTCATTTTGAACAATTCTCTAAAACTGCGCGAACTAAGAAATTTAAAATTTTTTACATTGACGTTTCATAAAAATTAAATATTTATTTTTTAATTACTTGTAATAATCATCGATGCTTTAAACGTCGGATTGAGCAAAACTAATAAAATGATAGTTCAGACGAAACTAAAACTTAGAAAATATGAAGAAAGAAATTCTGAATGAATACGGTCATGATAATTGTTTCATCAGGGAAGGTGAATGTAGATACTGACACATAATATAGAAAGGATAAAGAACAATTAGGATGTGTTCCTTAGTAATGATGGTACAAAATAAATTGTCGAACAATTTAAAATAGCTGATGCTTGTAAAAAGGATAATATAGATAATAAAAGGAGTTCGCGGCTAATGTGAACCATTAGAATTGAGAAACCGATGGCGTTGAATGTATAAAAGGCCGCTAGTGGTTGCCTAAATATGGAGGATTTCGAGATTTAGTCATGTTGGAATCTTGTAAGTAGAAGTATTCTATTTCCTGTCATTTCTGATTAAATGTATCTTTGTCTGAAGAGGTTGTACTAATGACAAACTATGAAGGCAGACATCGCCTCACACATTAGTAAACGTCTAACTATTGCAAAGGTCATCATCTGAATTTGATTCGATTTGGGTCATCGTTGACAGACTGACCAAATCTGCTAGTATCATTCCTGTTAATGATAGATTCTTGATGAAGAAATTGACTCTTTTGTATTTAAAGGAGTTGTGTAAACATAGTGTGCCTGTATCGATCATCTCTATCAAGATCCTCGCTTCGCATCGAATTTCTAGAGATTTGCTCAGAAGTCATTGAGAACGAATCTTGATGAGAGTACTGTGTACCACCCCAATCGAATGGACGAGGTAAAGTAACGATACAAAATACTATAAGTGTTGTTTTATGTTTGAATGATTGAACTTTGGTAATAAACTGTAAAAATCGTTTTCCTTTGGAGAGATTATCATTGATAATTATCGTATTAGGATCGAGATTGAATCTTGTTAGAATCTATATAAGAGAGCATCTGTAAGCAGGAGTTGGGATGAAGACACCCGACATACACCCACTGTGAGTTGGACATGTCTTTTAGGTTTAAGGTTGCCTATGATGCCAAACCTAACCTTACAAAATACCCGACCCGCGAGACCTGAAATGATTGTTGAAATTAGGATTTGATTATTGACTGCCGGTAGTGGGCAGGAGGTTATGTGAATATGAAATGTAGATCTTGAAGTGCAGGATGGGTAACGAAGTTATGCCAAAAATTTTCACCTTGAAAAGTGAATTGATGATCTGAAAGATCATGGGAAATAAGTCCCCGTAGTATGGGACCATAAAGATGATGTAAAAGTTGGTTTGAAAGGCATATAAGCTGGATCTACCCTAGGACTTCAAGGGATGCGAGAATTATGTTTCGTATATCGAACTTGATAAAATGTCTATCAAGTGACAATCTGATTGTTTCTTAGTAAAGTTTAGATCGGCGAAAAGTTGCATTCATCAAAAACCCGTGAACATCATGGATAGAGAAAGTAAGTCAACATTAAGCCTGATCTTATTCCCGTAGTTATGTTTGATGAAACTCGCATATTGTAATGGATTACACTTGTGAGAAAAGACCGACTGTGGAGGAAATACCCACATGGCTTTAACTCTATAAGAAGCGAGTAGTAATATAAAATGATCTTTGAGGACAAAGATCCTGTTTAAGGGTAAATGCTGTGACAATCCATCAATTTATGGTTGATATTTTTATTCTCAGGTATTATTTAAAAATATTATTTTAATGTTATATTATGAACTCACTTATTTATGGGAAGAAATTTGGGTTTACGTCTTGAAGTAGCATCGACTACGTCTAAACCGGAGGATTCTACGTTACGTGCTTACGTTTACATACACCGTTTTGGTGACAGCCCGACATTTCAGAAAATAAATTTATCCGTGAATATTATTTTGGGATTTTAAATTTGTGTTGGTTCATAAACTCAAAAATTTACGAGAAGAGATTAGGACTTACGAGCATAATTTAACGTCCTTTACGACTAAACAGGAAACCTTAGGATTACGTATTTACGTTTTTAAACTCCATTTTTGATGAGACAATTTTTATTAGATTCGTTTTGTGCCGTTGATTCATAATTTATAAAAACGTTTTTCGTAAAACGACCCGAGGGCACGCAAATCGAAGAAACTAGAATCGAGGAATACCCGTAAATTAGTGGGATGAGACAAAACAAGTTTTGCCCCACCCCACTCATATGGGACGGCCAACTATTGCCACCACACTCCATGATGTGTCAAAATTTCAACTAACAAGTTAACAC
Source organism: Glebionis coronaria (assembly GCA_025667525.1). Taxonomy (NCBI): domain Eukaryota; kingdom Viridiplantae; phylum Streptophyta; class Magnoliopsida; order Asterales; family Asteraceae; genus Glebionis; species Glebionis coronaria. The sequence continues at coordinate 107,606,598 of CM046882.1, forward strand.
TTGTTAACTTGAAGCTTACAAAGTAAGCTACCAACAACAAAAACCACTAACTAGCTAAACACATACCACTAGCTTCATTTCCTCCATGCAAATCTCACACAACTATCCTCCCTCTCTCTCTAAAATTCGTCCCACCACCACTACAAAACACCCATCTTTGATCTATTTTAGCCACAAAATCATGTGTTATTCATACACATGATGATGCTCCTTTGATGCCTTGAAGATTGGAGGTGATTCTAACATCCAAGATGGTGATTTGGTGATGTCCAAGGGCTTATTTCTACAAGGAGTTTACAAATATTGGTGGTCTTGAAGATTGGTGTTGATCTATCACAAGTTTTTCCATCAAAAATCCAAGCCTTGATCATAACCTACACAACCTTGGTGGTATAAAGATTGTTCTTCCCATCCTCTTGTTATTTTGATTGTGTAATCTTGTAATTTCTTTATTTATGTATATGTATATGATGATGAATTATGATTAAAAATATTATGTGGGGATTTGGTGTTGATAGATTTGATAAATATGGTTAAAAAGATGGAAAACCATAGGTAACAAGGTTAAAATCTTGCTAAATATGATGGCTGTATAAAAACAGTAAGTAACCAAATGTTAAACTGATAAAATGGTAAAGTGGAATCAATATACATTAATTATTAGTTGTTATACACATGTGAGAGTTGGCCATGCAATGGAATCATCAAAATGACTGAGATATGATCAAAACAAGTTTAGAGTGCAAATCTGCCTACACTGTTTTGGACGAATTTATTAAAATATTTAGAGGTTGATTCATCAGTATCTATAAGGTATAAAATGAAGCACATATCATGTAGGTTCAGTGATAAAAATTTGAGGTCCTATCTCCATATAGAACTCTAGATATGGACATTTTAGTGGATTGAAAATTTAGTACAGATTTGATAAAATAAATAGTATATAATATAAACACTCAAAATTTTGTATTTATAAAATATACATATATAAAACCCACTAGTTGCTAATAATAATTATAAATAAAGAGTTATATATATTGATATTAAAAATGAGACATGATATATAAATTACAAGTATAAGCGTTTTTCCAAGTTATAAAACTATATACCTAAGTTCTACGTATTTTCGGCTAAAACCGAAAGATTAACGTTTTTGTCAAATAAAACTTAGACGGTCGGACCCGTCTAATGTAAACTTTTATAAACTCACATACTGATATATAAACTTATATAACAAATAAAAACCGATAGAACCCGAGCTTTACGACATGTAAACATTAACGGGCCAAAGTAGCCTTATTGGACGACAAACCCGACTAGTTTGGTAAAACAGTTATGAACTTACTTATTGGGCTTAACCCACTTGGGCCTAACATTTAAGTATAATACTGATACTAAAAGAGTAAAAATCGACTAATATAAGGTAATGGGCTTATAATGAGCTTAATGGGTCTTGATAAGTAAATAAGATGAACTAGTGAACTAATATAAAAGTTACCAACACATAACACTAAAATAAGTAAATGAGAATGTATGAACCCACTTGATCATCATCATATTTATAAAATCATCATATATATACATACTTATTATTTTTATAAAGTCATTGGACAAAATTCTAAGACGAGTATTATTTGTCTAGGTTTCCGTGATTGAAACACGTACCGTACATCCGAATCGCCGATAAACCGCTTTCCCACATCAGCGTGAGTTCATAGCCTCGCACTCTTTTAAATGTTTTTATGAAATGTTTTATAAACCCGCGAGGGAGATAACATGTTAGTTTTGATAAAATACGACACCATTTGTCCCGATTATTTGTTTATTGATTTGGACCCGAATGATTGTATGACCCAAATGAATGATTATATGACCCGATGTATGGAATAAAATGGATTATTAAAGTTAGGTTATGTCACTAAAAGTCTCATTAGCATGAATTGTGAACTACCGGAATTTGGTAGACGCTTATGCATATAATAGTACTATTTGGGGACGATCACCCTAGTTCGCGCATTGACGGTTGATCCCCGTCGTGTCACATTGATTGGTAAGCGAAATTATGTATGAGAAGATTTACATAAGCGTGATTATTGTGACGACACGCTAATTTAGATGGGCAAATGAGTTTCGGGTTAGCTACCCGTTGTTTGTTGTACTAAGGTAACAATGTCATGCGGTTTATAATAATCCAAAAATAACGAAATACTGCTATACGCACCGAATTATGATAAATTGCCTGACTAGCAATACGGGGTCTTATTATTGATATTATGTTCGTGTTTTGGTTTTATATAACCATATTCATATAACGGTTTTTATTTAACTCTATACAATGTTATAAACGTATTGTATGATGTTTTTACGACAATGGTTCGTATAATGATTTTTAAGGCAAAAGCCTATATGATGATTTTTGATAAGGATTTGTATAAAATGGCTTTGGCTATTTTATGGCCTATTACAAAGATTTGTACCAAATAATTTTCGGTAATAATTTTATATCGATGTTATATTGATGGATTTCATTAAACTCTATGAATTCACTCGGCGTTTTACCTGACCTTTTCTTTTAACATGTTTTGTCTCAGGTACTTGAAGGTAATTCTCGGGAAGACAACAAGAATTCATGGCCCGCACTTAAATAATAATTTCCATTCAAATACTTGTAAAACTTGTATAAAATACTATGATTTGGGACCTATGTAAATCTGATATTTATGAATGGAAATGCTTTATTATTAAACGACGCGATTTTTAAGCGTTGTCTATGATGTGAGTAATGTGCTATCCCGTAACACCAACGAGTCTTCCGCTGTATTGAATTGTGTAAATTTGGGGGTGTTACAGATTTACATCTTCATTGTAAATACTTGCGTATTACTCGGATGTTCAGGCAATATCATGAAGATTTTGCGTAGGACTCTCAATATCTTTCTTACTTTTCACAGAGTGTGAAGAAGCAAGGAAATATGGAAGTGTGTCCTAATGAGATATTTGATGATCTCAAATGGCTCTAGACTCAATCGTGCATTTTAGATTTTAGTGATAGGAGGCTGGAGAGGAGTACCACCTTTTCAACATCAATATATTCGGAGTGAATAAATTTATAGATAATGCATTGTCTCCGTGTGAATAAAACAAATACCTTTTGAGAGATATATGAGTTAGCTGGGATGGGTTGTGCATTGCATCACTAAGACCATGATGTCTTTCTTCAATATCAAGAATCATTAAAATGATCTCAATAGCATATGTATTGACCCGGTTTCTGCCTAAATTGTAAGGAGGGCTTTTCTTTCTTTACACCCTTTATCTTTACAATTCTTTTTCATTCTTCAACCCCTTCAATGCTTACCAATACGTCATAACTAGCACCTTGTTGTGATTGTTCCAATGCTAACTTATGTACTTGGTCGGCATTCAGCTACATTCACAATCTTCCCCACCTTTCCTAAGGACTTCTATTTCTAGCTATGGGAAGTCCTTGGGAAGATTCCTCTAGTTTTGGAAGAATCATTGGACTTAACCTATCCTACCATCGTTATGTCACCATAATTTTCATTGTCGTTAAATAAATGGTTTAGGGTAAGTATATGTCACCATGAAATCCATTTTGGTATAGCAAATCCATTTTGCTCCCCCTTAACATATGCCACGATATTCGAAAACATTTCGCACATGTCGGGAAGAGCTTATCATGTTTAGTCAAACCATTTTAGATTAATCATTTCCCATATTAAATCACATTTTCTCCCCCATATTAAAAATATTAAGCCAATCGATGTTTTTAATATCAATTGATTTAATGATGTTTTAAAAAAGTTTGGGGAAGAAAAATGCAAGTCCGTTTTATCTTCATGATACCAAATGTTGAGATATGATACCGATTAGTAAAATGATCACAAATTCACCATATTAGAATAAGTTGACAAGGTTGGACCTGATTGATGAGAACAACATATGATAAGATAAATGGTTCTTGTCGGCAAATGTTGGTCGCCTCGTCACGTCTGAAGTCATCTCTTGACACCACATATACGATTGGTATTGTTGTCTTGACACCAATTAGTGAACTTGGCACTGTCGGCATCGAAGATTCTGAATGCTTGACAATTGCTCCCCCTCAATTGTTGACCCGTGTTCTATCGAAAGAGTTGTAGTCGTCGGTGGAGTAGTCGCAACGTCGAGTCTATAGATACCAATTGTTGATTGCTATGGTTGTAGAGATGATAGCTTCATAAAAACAAGATTTCTCTTGTTTTAACAAATAAATGCACTGAAGCGTACATTTGTCCGTGTTAGATTGTGTTGTAATGTAAACAAAACCCCTTACATGGTTATAAAGTAAACCATGCCTGAGAAAATTAATTCCCGTTGTTGAGCCAAAGCTTTCATAAGAAATACTTGACTTTAATATGAAAAACGGGTTGTAGTCTGAAATAACTACAAGCCATATAGGCATGTTTTATGAAATATTTACAACTTTTGTACGAACTCTATTTATGGAGCCATGTCAATATTAATCAACATTTCTTAGACCGTAAATATTATCCTACCAAAAGATATGCCTTTGAAAAATAAAGTAAAAATAGTTTTGGATTTTTATGAAAATTTTCAATTTTAAGGGTTTTTATATGTTTTTATATTTTTGTATTTTGCTTTTGTGGATAAAAATATAAATAATATATACAGATGATCACCAAGGATACAGAGAATAGTTTACGACCACTATTCTTTCGCTTCATCTGCCAGTTCCTTAAGAGTCTGGGGCGAGAAAGGTCTTAGTCCTAGCTTGTCGGCCAAAAATTCATATCTAGCACGATCTAAAGCCTTCGTGAAAATATCCGCCAGTTGATACTTAGATCGGACAAAGTAAAGCTCGATCACTCCATTTTCCTCTTGCTCCTTGATAAAGTGGTAGCGAATGTCAATATGCTTCGACCGGGAGAATTGAACATTGTTGCAGCATAAGGTAATTGCACTCTTTTTGTCGCAGTACATCGGAATTTTGTTGAAACCTAGACATAGTCGGTTAATTGCGATCTCATCCAAAGATATTGAACACAGCAACCGGACACAGCTATGCATTCTGCTTCCGTACTTGAAATTGCAGCGCTTTTCTGCCTTTTCGATGCCCAACTGATTAGTCGATCTCCAAGTAGTTGCAAAGTTCCACTTGTGATACGTCTTGTATCTTGACAACCCGCGTAATCCGCATCTATATATGCCATGAGTGCAACCAAAGAGTCCTTCTAGTACCAAAGTCCCCGATTAATGGTTCCTTTAAGATATCGAAAGATTCGTTTAACTATAGCTAAGTGTAACTCAGTAGGCCTAGTTTGATACCGAGCACACATACATATAGCAAATTGAAGATCAGGTCGACTAGCTGTGATGTACAGAAGGGTACCGATCATTCCACGATAAAGTGTCGGATCAACGGCAAACCCATGTGGATCTGCATCTAGCTTACTTCGTTCCACCATTAGAGTATCCACGGGGTCGTAAGATTCCATCTTATATTTCTTAAGCGATTCAAGGGCATACTGGGATTGATTGATAAAGATGCCTCTAGGACTCTGAAATATCTGAAGACCTAAGAAGAATGATACCTTGCCCATCATTGACATCTTAAACTTGGAAGACATGAGTGTCCCAAAATCATCGGATAAAATTTGGGTCGAGGAAACAAATATAATATCATCAACATATATTTGTACCATAATCATATCTTTACCTCGTTTTTGAATGAACAGTATGTGATCCACATTGCCTTTGTGATAATAGATCATACCACGCGCGTGGAGCTTGCTTCAACCCATAAAGAGCCTTCTTAAGCTTGTACACGTGATTAGGATATTTAGAATTCATAAAAACATCCGACTGTTGAACATAGACCTCTTCCTTGATTTCACCATTAAGAAATTTTGTCTTCACATCCATCTGATTGACGATCATATTCATGTGGGCTGCATAAGCAAGGAATAGTCTAATAGCTTCCAAACGGGAAACCGGTGCAAAGGATTCCATAAATTTGATGCCCAATAATTGCTTGTATCCACGAGCTACTAGTAGAGCTTTGTTCTTTAATATTCCACCTGACTCGTTGAGTTTCATCTTGTAAACCCATTTCAAAGTGAGTAACTGCACTTGATCCGGGCATGGGATGAGTTCCCATACATCAAGACGTATAAATTCATTAAGTTCTCCTTGCATAGCTTCTATCCAACAAGATTGGGTAAATGCTTGTTGCCACGTCTTAGGTTCAACTTCACTGAGAAAAGCATCAAAATGACAAAACATTGCGCTTTCTTGTAGCTGACTTCGTGTGGATACCGGACGATTAGGGTCACCAATAATAGAATCTATAGGATGATCCTTTGTCCACTTGCTATCATGTTCACGAATCCATGGATTGGAGTAAACCGTAGTAGGAGCTTCGTCTGAGGTGGAAGACCCGGCTTGATTATGTTCGGGAATTGGTACACCAAATAATGGAAGTTCACGCATTTGAGCAAATTCCAAGTCGTGATCATCATCATCATCCTCTTCGTCATCAACAGGCATGACATGGGTAGTTGATTCGGATGTTGGTTGAGAATTACTTGATGAAGGTATATCTTGACCAATAGTAGGTACAGACGTATCTGATTGTGCTTCGGTTGGTGGAGCTACAACTTCGGTAACCGGAGCTATGACCTCAAGTTCTAGAGAAACAATACTTGGAGGAGTAAAGAATTCATCAAAGACGGTTGAAACAGCGTATCCCATTCATTACTAGAAGGTGATGTAAATGATGATGAAGAAGGGTTATTTGGGACAAGACCAGAGCTAATGTTACTGGGTCCCATTTCATGAAGTGCGGGTTCATAGCTGCTTTGCTCAGAAGCCATTACTGTCAGCTCATCAAAATCAACATGCATAGTTTCGAGGATCTTACGAGAAATACGATTGTAGATTCGGTATGCTTTCTTTGCGGGTGCATAACCAATGAAATACCAATATCAACCTTTGGTTGAAGTTTTCCCTAATTGTTACCATCATTATTTGGATAGCAAAGAGAACCAAATACATGAAGATATGATAAATCTGGTACTTTACCATGTAGAAGCTCATACGGTGTTTTACCATGGCGTTTTTGAATTAGTGACCGGTTTTGGGTGTAAACTGCTGTAGATAATGCTTCTGCCCATAAAAATGATGGAGCCTTTGCGTAAATTAACATTGTTCGAGCTGCTTCCATAAGTGTGCGATTTTGCCTTTCAACGACACCGTTTTGTTGTGGAGTGCGAGCAACGGATGTTTCATGAGATATGCCAACTTCTTCATAATACTTACGCAAGGTTTGATTCACAAATTCGGTTCCATTATCTGTACGAAGGTGTTAAACAGTATTGTTGAGACGCACTTGAATCATCTTGAGAAAGTCGTTGATGACTTTAGGTGCCTCATCTTTTGTTGCAAGAAATTTCACCCATGTAAACCGAGAGTAATCATCCACCATGACGAGGATGTACTTTTTACCACCAAGACTTTCAACACGCATTGGCCCACAAAGATCCATATGGAATAAATAAAGTTTCTCTTTATTAGTGTCTTCAGTCTTGGGTTTGTATGATTTCTTAGTGCTTTTCCCCATTGTACACGCAGAACACAAATCATCCTTGTGGAATGTAAGTTTAGGAAGACCACGAACAAGTTCGTTTTTCGCCAAATGATTAACAGCGTCAAAGTTAAGATGAGATAACCGTCGATGCCATAACCATGACTTAATCTTCGATGCTTTGGAGAAAAGACATACGTGAGAAGCGGACATCATATCTTGTAGAGACAAAGTGTACAAATTATTCCCTCGAGAACCTTTCAATAGATCTACCCCTTTCAAATTACGAATGAAGCAGGTATGCTCGCGAAAAGCAACTTCTAGGTTTGAAATCACAAAATTGTCTGACATAAAATAAGTTGTGACCGAGTCCTTCCACATAATACACTCTTGAAATAATAACATTCCCAATATGATATGCACCATAACCCATTATCTTTGCAATATGATCATTACCAAATCGAACCGTACCAAGAAACTTGTTGACGAAATTTCTGAGCTGAGTGCGATCTCCGGTCATATGCTTGGACCAACCAGAGTCCAAATACCAGAGAACAATTTGGACCACCTGTTTTCATCAACAACAGTAGACAATGCATTGGAAACTATTGGTTCTGAAGTGTTAGCAGATACATATACATAATTATCAGAATTGCTAACATTTGAGTTATCCTTTGGTTTCCAGCTTTTTCTAATGTGAGTTTTACCAATAACAGGTTTTATTTTTCCAACTTTCTGAGGTTTTGGATTATTAGTGGGCACTACAGTGGGAGTAGACCTATTTAAAGGGCACTTGATTCCTACAGTAGTGTCGGTGTTCCTAGTTAAAGGACACTTGTGTTTTGGTAGCCTTGGTACTCCTAGTTAAAGGGCACGCTTTCTTCGCTGTAGTGGGAGTGATCCTAGTTAAAGGGGACACATTTCCTACTATAGTGAAAGTTCTACCAGTGGGACGCGACATCCAGCCAACTTGGGTTAACACTTTCCCAGTCGGTTTCCATTCTAAGCCATTTTTACGGGCATTCATCTCATTCACATGGTCAATAAGGAAAGAATCATGACGAGTAGAAAACATACATTCATTACAATTCCAACATTTCAAAATAGAATTTACAATAGGCTTAGAACACTACACAACTGTAGAGCCTTTAGGTTTAGCTACATGATTCTTTTTATTTAAAACAGAAATAACATTCCTAGGGTGGGCTTCTACTTTCTTCTTCACTTGACTACTAGATGATGGCAAGATCCTATCATTCTTCATGTTTCTTGTAAGCTTAGATCTTTGAGCCTTAGTAGTGGTGTTTACTCCTGTAGAAGGCAACACGGGAATATTAGAAGCTGTTTTTGATTTTGCCTTATCGTTAGTGATCAATGTTTGAGATGGTTTAGTCCTAGGGCCCTTGTACAATGGTGTGACGGCGATGAGGTTCCTTTTGATCGCACTAGAGGACAATGCTGAGATGGTGGCTGCGTTATCCAAAACATTCTTATCTTTTAGGGTACGAAGTGTTTCCTTTAACTCAGCCAAAGCCAAATATTTATCACAAATTTGTTCCCTCAAATCAGATATTTCCACCGACTTTCGATTCAATCATTCAATCAAATATTGATTCTGTGTAGTGGTATTAGCACATGCGGGCTTTACTGAATCGAAGAGTCGTGTATTTTTCAGTTTTAAGTCATCAACTTTGGACAAAATCTTGGAAACTCGATTATCTAGATCAAGTTTAAAAATCTCAGCGGCCTCAAGTACATGCTCACAATTATGCTCCTTAGATTTCTCAATGTCTATAGGCAATAATTTAGCAACCTTGTCACTTGGCTGACACTGTTTTGATTGTAAAGTCAATCGAAAATCCTTTTGAAAATTTGGATCATTTATGTTAACACCTTCAAATGACGTTTCAAAAATTTCTTGAATAAATTGTTGCTTGCATTCAAGCGAATTTTTTTTTAATTTCATCAAAACGTTTAGAAAGCGAAGTATAAGAATCTTGAAGCTTTAAAAATTCAGCATCAGATTTGTGACAAGTACTATCTACCACATTATCCACAGATTCAATATTACACAATAGAATCATTATCAACATATTATTCACACAGACGGAAACAATATCATGCGACATCACTTGCTTTTTAAGCTGATCATATTGACGTGAAATTCGTTGTATGTCAATTAAACCATTTTCATAAGCAGCATCCATTTCATTGAAAACACGTTTAACTTCATTTATTTACAAAACCAAATCTTGATCAATATTACTAAAACCAGATTTAATATTGTTTACAAACGGAACAATTTCGTCTCGAAACGCAGCTCTAGTGTGCTCAAAATTCCATTCACCTTCCGTTATGGCCGAAGCCGTCGTGCGTTCCTTTATGACCTTGTCAAAATCGACAAAGTGTTGGTACAACGCATTTAAGCTGTCTGACACCTTACTTGTCGGTGGAATTAACTTAGTTAAATCCTTTTTGACAAGTGTAGGAGACGTACTAGGAAGGTTTTCATTTGACAAAATTTGGGGCACAACAGCTGATAATTGAGCTAATTGCTTTTGTAAACGAATATGTGTCTTTTTGTTAAATTGATCTTTATTATGCTGAACATAATCAAGTTTATGGAATGTGGAAAGCATTTTAGATCGAGTTTCTTCCGTAAGTTGCATAGTCTCCTCAATACTATGAACATAAGGTGCTTCTTTCGATTTGCCAATTAGGGTCACATCATAATGACAAGGAATATATTCTTGAGCTTGTTTTGCATAACCGGGATTAGGTGGTAAATCTTGAAGATGCTTAAGTTTGAGTTCTTTAAACGATTTAGTTAAAAGATGAACCTTTTCTGTGGAAGCGTATTGTTTTAAAAGCTGTTGTTCCTTGAATTTAAGAAGTTTGGTAGCATTATTTTATGATTCAAACTTTTTAGACTCGAGAGTTTCGAAATCCATTTTAAGTTTCTGAAAATCATTTACAACCGACTCTTTTTCTTTTAATTCATTGGAAAGATTAGCTTTTAATGATTCTATTTGTTTTAAGTGTTCAATCTTTTAAAAACGAAATTGGTCAAATTCAGAATAAGTTATTTTCTCTGCTTGAGGGACCATTTCAAAATTTTGACCTTTTCCCTATACAGCGCAAGCTCAGCGGTTAGATTGGCATTTAAATCTACGGTTTATAGGACGACCACATTCATGTCATCAATAATATGTTTAGGCACCATAACCAAATCAAGTTGATCATAAGATTTCATACCCATCATAGCATTTGGTTGAGGTTCAATCATATGTGTTGGTTTGGATACCAAATCATTTGAGTTACTAGTTCCCGAATGCTGTTCGAGGTTGTCATTCTCATGCTCAACTTGATGTGGATAATCATGAACAATATTAGATGTACTAGATGTGGTTGGTACCTCACTGACGACATCAGAACCGTAGTGAGAGATATTAGCAACGAGAGCAACTTAGGCTGTATGAATGTCATCACAATTCGTATCATATGCATCAAGATCATTTGCTTGATATGTTGCATTAGAAGTAGAAACGACTACAATGCCTTCATTATCTGTTGCCCCTGGGTCTGCAAGAAATGCTAACTCCCCTGTATCCAAAATCTTTCCCTTAGACTGAGCATCGACCAAATACATCTTCTCACAAAACCACGTTGCATCCCTTCTCCTTTTCGGCTGAGTGCATTGCCTAGACATATGACCTTGTCCTCGACAATTGTAGCAAGTCACAACCTTTTGAGGACCAACAGTGCTTCCATTTCCACTAGCTTGAGAATTCACAGTTTGAGCGTTCACGGTCCTTGTAGTGGGTCCATATGAATTTTACCTTCCGTGAATGGATTGGACCGTCACTTGACCATCTTGAATAGTGGCTTGTTGGCGAGGATTTGAAGAAGTGCAGAGCTAATTGTTCGTTGCAGGAAATCCTCTAGTTGCAACAAGTTTTGACAAGTAGGTAGTGAGATGGTTTAATACATCATTAGGTGTACATTGGAGTAGAAGGCTTGTGCTTGTGGTGCTTCAATTGGAAAATATCCTTGGTGAGGAGTATAGCCCATTGGAGAAGTGATAGCTTGTGATGGTGATGCATGATGTATTAGTTGTTGTGGATAAGGCTGTTGAAGAAGACTTTGCTGAAATGTTTGTTGTGGCATCATTAGTGGTTGATAAGATGGTTGTTGTGGTTGCTGATAGGTATGTTGTGGTTGCTGTTGCAAGTATAATAGTTGTTGACAGATGTAAGCCATGTTTTGGGGGGTCATTTGTTGAGAAGCATACATGGCAAGTGGATCACGAACTTGTGGGGTTGACAACCGAGCTTCAATCAATTGACTTTTGTGTTGTTGAAGAAAAGATTGAAGTTGATCCTCGTTTTTTGATGCAAGTCCTTAGACAATTTAATAGTCTTCACATATTTTCTCCATTCAGAAGGAAGAGTATTCAAATACTTGGTGTTTAACTGAAATGTCGGAATCGCCATGCCATAAATGTTAAGCTCATTCAAAAACAAAGTGAATCTCAAGTAGTAGTCATTGAGAGTCTCCCGGGGAACATAGACAAACTTATCAAACGTATCATATAGCTTACACTCTCGTTCTTGTTTAGTTAACGAGGTGCCTTGCATTAAAACACGAATTCTATCCCATAACTCTTTGGCAACTTTAAGTTTACTAACGAGTTTGTAGACATCTGGAGGAAGGGGTTGGAGAATGATGTTTGTAGCTTGTTTATCACACTTATCTTGAATCTTTGATACAAGCTTTTGCAACGGGTTCTAGATTTATTCTCGGTATCTCCTTGAATTGATCACGGTTCTAAGTGGAATGATTTGTTCTTGGTTAATAAAAAGGTGTTGGTTTGTTTGTCTATTTTAAACTAATAACAAGTAAGTAAGTATCGAAGAGTAAAATTAAAGCTTTAAAAGATTAAACTAAAAAGACGCGTTTAAAAATAAATGCTTGAAAACTTAAATGCAAATTTAGAAAAATGCTTGAACACTAAATAAAACTAACACTTGGAAACTTTTGCAAAAACTAGAAATTTAACAATTGGAAAATAGTCAAATCGGAATATCTAAAGTGCATTGATTGGAATATAGCAAAACAACTCAAATCGGAATAATCTAAAAAGGTGCAATCGGAATATATATTCCGATCTGATGATCGGAATGTTGAAGAGTATGACTGATCGGAATAACACAAAGGATGTAATCGGAATAATGACAATTGGTTCCAATCGGAATGTTCAAAAAGAAGTGCAATCGGAATGTTTATTAAAAGGCCCAGATCGGAATAACCAACAAGATTCAAATCGGAATAAATTCAAATGAGCCACAATCGGAATTTTTGAAAATAGGCAGCAATCAGAATACGCTAAACCCTTTTCCGATCGGGTGATCGAAATAAGGGGTGGGGTCTGCTCGTCGGAATAACAAATCTGAAAAGGGTTTTACCTTTTTCGATATCCCTTTGATCCGAAGTATAAGCAAGGTGAATAAGCTATTTCAATAAGATACTACCCAAACTAGCACGAATCCAATAAGAAACAGATCAAATAAGCACAAATACAACTTATCTAAACTTCAAATAATCAATCTTATAAATCAAATAGTAAAAAGATAAACTTTTTATAAAAACTTTAAAAAGTAAATAAGCTAAACTCACAAATAAGCCAATAAGTACAAAGATCTAAGAGCTTATTCGTGTAGAACCTCAAGGAAACATAAAAAATTGACTTCTTAAGCACGAAAACATAGATGAACAACACGGATCATAAGTTATTCGTACCAAAAGTGAACCAAATCAAAGAAAAGTAGAATGAGATTAAAGATTAAAAGCTTGAAATTAAACTTGATTAATGAAAAACAATACAAAAGTTTGATCTTGAAGGAAAGAAAGATGAAAACTAGTGAGAGAAAGTTTAGAACTTTCTCTCTCTTAAACTAGAGAGAATAAAAAACTAAAAACTACTAAAGACTAACTCGCTCCCAAATTTGTGAAGTAAAGTCTTATTTATAGGCGTGTGATGGTGGGCTTGTGAATGGGCTTCGGTCATTTGGGCTTCTTTTCTTCTTTAGTCTTCACGGTTCTTTAAATAAACGTTTCCGACTTTGGATTTTTGAGAAGTGTCGGTGAATAATTCCAACTCGTCTTATAATCATTTGTTTAATAGTCTCGAGTTCTTAGACATATATGAATCTTCCATCTTTGGCTCTATTCTATGATAAATCTTCAAATAGGCACAATGACTTCAAATCTTTTGCATCTTTTGGACAATAGACTTCGTCTTGAGTCTTTTTCTTTGATAAAACCCGTGCAATCCCATGTTTTCTTCAATATTCTCCCGGTTGACTCTGAAAATACAATAAACACAAAAACCACGCGTAATTAAATACGTGTTTTGGTCTTGTTTTAGCCAGAAATAAGTGGTAAAAGGATGGGTGTTTTCACACCTATCAAATCCCCTATACTTAACCATTGCCATACCCTCATGCAATGCTTAGTGGTAAAGCAAATTTACACTTTTCTCATAATCAATCAACCTTGGCCTTATTAACATACTACTAAACAAATATTGAAGTACTAAGAGAAATTAACTTTAAAGTAAACAAAAGGATAGAGAATAGCTACGTGGAAATAACTTGCAAAGTGATCTAAGACTTACATTAGGGCTTCGGTGCTGCGACGATTTATCACCCTCAAGTTTCACGTTCCCCAAACCAAGCTTAAAAACGAAATCATTGTTATTATAAGTTAGCAAATCAAACACTTACACACATGGCTTAATTAAATGCTTAAACTCCCTTATTCCTAGCTGTATCTCTTATATTTTATTTTTGTCTTAGAATGATCATGAAGATGCATTTTTGGACTTATTTCGATAGTTTATTTAGGCTGAAAGCAAAGTAGGACGATTTGATCAATAGTTAGCTAAAGGACAAAATCTCTTAAAACTGCTTCTCGGGATATCAAAAAGTTCATATCTTGGCATAACTTGGTTCACGATTTGAGACCTTTCTCGGGCCGATATTTGGCATGTACTTCATACTTCATATCTTGAGAGACGTTCTTGAGATAATGGTCTTCTCTTCGTTATAGAGTTTCTTCACTTGGAGACTTTTGAGGGGTACTCCAACTTTGTTAACCACGACTTCATGATTATTTCTTCAATCTCTAATTGGGATTTTGAGATACAACGATCCGCCTCCTTTTCGGACTTGGATCTATTTATCCTCATACCTTGTTAGGGTCTTTTCGGATAGACTTCTCCATGATCTTTATGGGAGTTGATTGCTTTTCGTCGTGAGTCTTGATCCTTCATATTGATTTTGGGAATAATGCTTTTCACATCACTTTGGATCTTCGGCAATAGAATTGAATCATCATGCCTTGTTAGGGCCTTTTCGGACTCGCCAATCTTCGCGCCCCGCTTCATAAGTTATGCCTTGTCTATGAACTCTTATCATTACCGAGCAACTTTTAAACGATCTTGGGCTAGAAGCTAAGTAACTTTTCGAATCGTACGACCTTACTTATTGCAGATAAATTATTAGCAAGTGATGGGAGAATAGGCAAATAATTACACCAAGTGAGCTTGTGCAAGAATACCGACTTATAATTGACTCTATCATTTCTCGTTCTCCACAATTTAAAATCTCAAGTAATGAGACTCGTGGATGCTTAGCCTAATAAACTAATTAAGGTCTACATGGTTAAGGATACTAGCTAGAATAAACTTAGATAAGTCTATTCGGGTTGAGTCAAAATAATCGCAACGGGCCTAATATGTCAAAGATTTCAACACTAGCTACACCACTTTATTAATATTTTTGACTTTATTGCGGGATATATACATATGAAAGCAACGATAAAAATTTAAAAATTACGACTACATGGCCGAAGTTAATAAAAAATTTGAAAAATGTTGAAAAAGATGATTTCCCGGTTAAATGAAAGCATTTTCATGGAAAAGTCCACTTAAAACTTCGATAGAAGTCCCCCCTACACTTAAGATAAACATTGTACTCAATGTTTAAGCATGTGGGAAAAGTATCCCCTACACTTATGACATAGTGCACGTTGGTTAACTCAAGTTAAGGAAGAGACGCCTAAAGTGATCAATTTCAAATGTGAGTATAAGGAAAATTGAATCACGATAGTTGAGAGATAGAACCGGATTTCAGATAACATGGGAGCACGGTTCTTCAAAGGTTCCAAAAGTTCATTCATCCCTGTAATCACATCACCACACAAAGACAAACACCTATATAGGTCCTCCTACACTTAGGAGGTTAAAACAGAAAAGGATAGATACTCGGGTTGCCTCCCGAGGAGCGCTTGTTTTTTATAACCAAGTCACGAGCCTGGCCCGACCCAAAATTAGTTAATGGGGAACGTGGTGAGGGATCGAATCATCTCATGAGAGATGTCCTCACCAAAGTACAACTTCACTCGTTGGCCATTCACCTTAAAATTCGGTCCATTAGGTTGAGCGAGCTCGAGAGTACCATATGGAAAAATTTGGGCAATGGTGAATGGGCCGGACCAACGAGATTTCAGCTTGCCCGAAAAGATTTTCAACCGAGAGTTAGAGTAAAACTTTGTCTCCAACTTGGAACTCTAGGTTTTTAATCTTGGAGTCGTGAATGAGCTTAGTCTTTTCCTTATAGATCAAAGAATTTTCATAAGCCTCATTCCGGAGTTCATTCAGCTCATTGAGTTGGATCTTCCGTAGGTCACCGGCTTTGTTGATATCAAAATTAGCCCACTTCAAGGCCCAGTAAGCCTTGTGCTCCAACTCAATGGGGAGGTGGCATGCTTTCCCGTACACGAGACGATATGGTGTACAACCAATCGGAGTCTTGTAAGCGGTACAAAAAGCCCACAAAGCATCATCAAGTTTATCAGCCCATGAGGCACGATGCTCTCTAACGGTTCTTTCGAGAATTTGCTTTAATCCTCGGTTGGATATTTCAGCCTGGCCATTAGTTTGTGGGTGGTAAGCGGTGGAAAGACGATGATTTACACCATACTTAGCCATGACTCTAGCAAATTTGTCGTTGCCGAAATGAGTCCCGCGATCACTAATAATAGCACGAGGCACACCGAATCTAGCGAAAAGCGATTTCAAAAAGTTACAAACCACCCTTGCGTCATTAGTGGGTAAAGCTTTGGCTTCAACCCATTTGGAGACGTAGTCAACGGCTACAAGGATGTATTTGTTTCCTTTAGATGAAGGGAATGGCCCCATAAAGTCGATACCCCAAACATCAAAGATTTCACATTCTTGAATGAAATTCTAAGGCATCTCGTCTTTATGTGTGATCTTGCCTTGTTTTTGGCAAGCATCACAATGTTTAACCATCTCGTGAGCGTCACGATAGATGGTGGGCCAATAAAATCCCGAGTCAAACACTTTTTTGGCGGTGTAGTTGGGACCAAAGTGACCATCGGTGGGTCCTTTGTGGCAAGCGTCGAGGATTTCTAAAGCTGCCGGTCCATCAACACATCAGCGAATAATCAAATCAGCACATTGTTTGAATAGATACGGGTCATCCCAAAAGTAAGTATTAATGTCGTTAAAGAACTTCTTCTTTTTCTGGGATGTTAACCCGTCAACGAGAATTCCACCCGCCAAGTAGTTTGCAATGTCCGCAAACCACGGGGTTTCATCAGCAGTCGAGTTGATAGACATTAAGGTCTCCAGGGGAAAATAATCATTGATTTCTTTGTTCGGATGTTCCCCTTGGTAAGGATCCTCAAGTCTACTTAGATGATACGAGGCTAGGTTTTCAGCTCCTTTCTTATCGCGAATTTCGATTTTAAATTCTTGGAGTAGCAAAACCCAGCGAAGAAGTCTTCGTTTAGAATCTTGTTTAGTCAACAAGTACTTCAACGCAGAATGATCGGTATAAACGATTGTGGTGGAAAGGACAAGATAGGGGTGGAACTTTTCAAAGGCATAGACAACAGCTAAAAGCTCTTTTTCGGTTGTCGTGTAATGCAATTGAGCCCCAGTCATTGTCTTGCTAGCGTAATGGATTGGTTGGAAGTGTTTGTTCACTCCTTGACCCAGAACCGCTCCAATAGCAAAGTCACTAGCATCGCACATCAACTCGAAAGGCAGCTCTCAATTAGGGGTAACCAAGACGGGTGCCTTAGTTAGCTTATCCTTAAGCGAGTTGAAGGCTTCAATACACTCTTTGGAAAAGATAAAAGGAGTATCCTTTTCCAAGAGGTGGGTCATCGGGCGAGCGATTTGAGAAAAATCTTTGATGAATCGACGGTAGAAGCCCGCATGACCGAGAAAACTTCTCACACCCTTCACGGTTGAAGGTGGAGGCAACTTAGAAATAACATCGACTTTAGCACGGTCTACTTCAAGACCGGCTTTAGAGATCTTATGTCCTAGCACGATGCCCTCTTTTACCATGAAATGACATTTTTCCTAATTAAGAACAAGGCGAGTGTCTTCACATCGCTTAAGCATACGTTCTAAATTGGCAAGGCAAGCAGAGAAAGAATCGCCATAAACCGAGAAATCATCCATGAATACTTCCATAGTGTCTTCCACCATGTCATGGAAGATAGCCATCATACACCTTTGGAACGTCCCAAGAGCATTACATAAACCAAAAGGCATGCGTTTGTAAGCAAATGTTCCATAGGGACAAGTGAATGTGGTCTTTTCTTGGTGCTTGGGATCGATAGGAATTTGAAAATACCCGGAGAAACCATCTAATAAGCAGCAATAATTATTACCCGCAAGACACTCGAGCATTTGATCCATGAAAGGAAGAGGAAAGTGATCTTTTCTCGTGGCATCATTGAGCTTGCGATAATCAATACAAACTCTCCACCCAGTAACGAGACGAGTGGGAATCAACTCGTTGTGTTCATTGGAAACAACGGTTATTCCGCCCTTCTTGGGCACACAATGGACGTGATTTACCCATGGCGAATCCGAAATAGGGTAAATCAAGCCTGCATCTAGAAGTTTGATAACCTCTTGTTTGATGACGTCATGAATGCGAGGATTAACCCTTCTTTGGCTCTGGATTCCGGGTTTAAAGTCATCTTCCATGAGAATCTTGTGAGTACAAAAGTTCGGATCAATTCCACGGATATCGGAAATTTTCCAAGCAATTGCCTTCTTATGATCTTTAAGCACGGCGATGAGGCGAGATTTTTATTCTTCTTTCAAGTCCTTAGCAATGATGACAGGCGACTTCTTATTTTCTTCCAGGAACACGTACTCGAGATGGGGCGGCAACTCCTTAAGTTCTAAATCCGGAGGATTTTAGATGGGAGGCGTTTTCAAAGTCGGAGCATCGATAGCAATAACCGTGGGAGATGGTGGAGAAATACTGTCTTCTTTAAGAAGGTTCTCAATGAGGCGGAGATCTTCATCCCAATTGGTGGTAGAATCGTCATTAGCTAAGTTCACATCTCCCACGGTGGCTTCCAAATCTTTCCAAAGGAAATCACTTTCTCCAAATAGAGATAGTGATGAATCGATAGAGGAAATGGTCTCAACATTGGGAAGAGAGGTAGGAATACTTTTGCAAGCATCTTTGAAGTGTTCTTTACAAGCCTCATCAAGAACGTCAATACAATTAACACTCTCGTTAGAATAAGGCTGTTTAGACAACTTTTCCATGTTGAAAACGATTTTATCGTCACCCACTCTCATGATAAGCTCACCGGCTTCAACATCGATGAGAGTGCGACCGGGCCTCAGGAATGGACGACCAACAATTAATGGCACACGAGGGTCCATCTCGTAGTCGACGACGACGAAATCGGCAGGAAAAGTGAATTTGTCGACTCCTACAAAGATGTCTTCGGCTATCCCCACTGGATAAGCAACCGTACGGTTGGCTAATTCCAAAGTCATTTTGGTGGGGACTAGCTCAGGGAGAGATAATTGCTTCCAAACGCTTAGAGGCATTAGATTAATACTGGCACCTAGATCGGCTAGGGCCATGCAATTCTCTACTCCCGGGAAATTACAAGGGATTAAGAAATGACCCGGATCACCAAGCTTGGTTGGCAATTTCCTTAAGAGCACTGCAGAGCAATTCTCATTAAGTTGGGTGTTAGCAATATCAAGAAGCTTCTCCTTGTCACTAAGAAGATCTTTGAACATTTTTTCGTACTTAGGCATGTGAGCGAGAGCCTCAGCGAAGGAGATGTTAAAATTCAATTGTTTAAACATTTTTAGAAAGTTCGAAACTTGAATATCATCCTTGCTTTTGAGCTTCTCTTTCCTCAACCTTGAGGGATAAGGTATATCAGAAGAAGAGGAAGGCTTTGGAATCGAAGGATCACTCACATCCTTGGGTGGAGGAGGGGTAGAAGTAAGAGGCGGAGAAATTGGGGAAGTAGAAGGAGAAGGAATAGGAGCAGGGGACTCGTTCTCCTTAGTCACAAGCACCGGTGGAGGTATAGGAAGCTCGGGTTCCTGGGTACCTTTGCCACTTCGAGTGGTGATTGCTTTCATCTCCCCTCTTGGATTCGCAACGGTGTTACTCGGAAGAGTACCCGAAGAAGAGGGTTGATTACCTTGGAAGAAACTAGCCATCATGTTCTTTAAGTCATTCGTTTGACTATCCAAAGTGTTTCTCATATCAGCTCTCAAATCGTTCCCTTGTTTCACCAGGTCTGCTTTCAAGTTGCGCACTTCCTGTTGGAGATTGTCCATGATCACATCGTTAGTCCTCATGTAGGTTCCAATGTCTTGGTGTAATGCGGTGGGTTGGTTGGGAGGAGCATTGTATGCGGGTGGTTGATAAGCAGGTTGCTGGTAAACTTGGTTGTTTCGTTGAGGTGGATGTGGTTGTTTGTGAGGTGGTATGTATGGTCCACGAGGTTATTGTTGTTGAGGAGGGCAGTTGAGGTTTTTTTGTTGGTTTGGGTTGTTAGGGGTAAAACCGGGTCGTGAGAGATAGTTGTTTGAGCGGTAGCTAAGCAAGTTGCGGTCACCTTGAGGGCGAGCTTGATAAGCGGCCGGAGAATAGGTACCGTATGCTGCATTAACATTCTCAGAAGGGTAGTCTTGGGTGGCAGTACAAGTGGTGTAAGAGTGAGGACCCCCGCATATCTCACATGGTTGGCTAACAGCATTGACATGAGCGTCGTGAGCGTTTTTAGCGTTGATGCTGTTGGTGTTGCTGGCGGTTTGGGTAGCAAGCGATTCAAGAAGCGCAGTGATTTTGTCAAGTCGCTTATCGCTGTCACTAGTACTAGCACTAGCGACATTAGTCCGAACACTCTTGGTTTGCACACGAGACTTATTCTCAATGATATCCCAAGCGGCATTAGAAGTCTTAGCCAAAATATTACCCCCCGAGGCACTATTCAGTGAATCTTGGTCATTCATGCTTAAACCATTATAAAAAGTATTAATTTGGTGCACTTTGGTAAAACCATGTTGTGGGCACTTTCTTAAAAGATCTTTGAAACGGTCCCAAGATTCACTAAAAGACTCATCGTACTTTTGTTCAAAATTGATAATTTCATTCCGTAAAGCGGTAGTACGAGAGGTGGGAAAAAGTAGTTGATAAACTTGGTCTCCAAATCCGTCCACGTAAGAATACTTTGTGGCGGTTCTTTTGCAAGCCAATGTCGGGCTTGTCCCTCTAAAGAAAAGGGAAAAAGTTGTAAACGGATTACCTCTTGTGGAACACCATTGAATTGGACCGTGTTCGTGAGTTGTAGGAATCTTTTGATGTGGTCATGTGGATCATCAATGGTACTCCCCAAGAATGGTTGAGCAGAGACCATCTGGATAAAGCCGGATTTAAGCTCAAAGTTGTTGGCTGCTGTAAAACCCGTAAAAATAAGGTCATAATTTAATTCTACTTACAATTATTTTGAAGTATTTTATAACGTTAAATATTATTATGTTTAACGGTTTAAGTTGAAACCGATATTAAATATTATATTTTAATATTTTGACGAGTTACGAGGACTACTAGTGATCGCGATACCGACGGATGCCAAAAATTTTATATTTTATTATCGATCGTTTCGATATTTAATATTTTCGACGATGTCGTTTTAATTACGTATCGAGTCGTTATATTATTATTTTTCGTGTGCGTTTAAACTTTTAAAAAGTATTTTTACGAAACCCGAGTCTCGTAAATACTTAAAAATTTGCAATTTACATTTTTACCCTTTTAAACTATTTTATTACATTTTGGACCAAAACTATCACAAATTGGCAAAAACTACCATAACCTTACACTATATATATGTTTTCCACTAACACAATTCATTTAAAAAAATTCATTAAAACAAAAACACCATCTTTCTTCTTTCTTTTCCATTTTGTCCTACACCACCACCATCCATTCCATCAATTTTTTTTGATGATCAACTTTGATCCATCCAAAAACAAAACAAGTCCCATTCCTATTTTTGAAAGGTGATTCTAATGATACCATTTTTACTTACATGCATTGAGTTTTGAATTTTGATAAAAAAACTAGGCTTGTTAGGTGGTGATTTTGATCATGCATGTGTTAGAGATGATGATCAAATGATGTTTATGTAATGTTTTGGTTAAAAAGTTGAATTTTAATTTTTGGGTTTTTGATTTTGATGATGATACAAGTGTTAGGATTGGTTTATGGTGATGTTAGGATGTTAGAATGATGATTAAAGTTGTTGGTTTTGATCAAAAACTTGATTTTGTAAGAGATTTTTATAGTCAATTTTAGGCAGTAGGTTTGAGGCTATTTTCGAGGGTCTTAAGTCTGAATATAGGATGATATGATGGGATTATGTTGTAGAGAATTTCTTTAGCTTCGATTTGATATAAAGTAGGCCTTCCAACTCCAAACGAGGTGGAAGTTACACTAGTTTGATTTTCGTGTACCGGGAGACGAGTGTTGACACAATCCGAAAATTGTTGTCGATATTTGGATCGAATCTCGGGGACTATAAAATGAGTTCCAAAATGATTCAAGGGCTGTTCTCAGGCTCCAAGTTTATCATTTTGAGTCTATTTTTAGAATCAAGTGGCGGTTTTACAAACGGAGTTGTTTAGAATGGTCAAAATGGTTTCGTAAGTCAAGGTCGCTAAACTGTCCGGATTTTGTGATTCAAAGATGAGTCGGGCAGGGAACTTTAGAAGTAAAATCTTTTAATGGGCTCTTGGGAGGACTTTCTACATATAGTAAGTGAGTTCTCTGAGTAGTATCATAAAAAGTTGATATGTCTAAGTATGGGAAAACGGCTTGGACATTCGGTATGTTCCGGAAGATTTTTATTAAAGGCGTGGAATAATAAAATGAATATATAGGAGAGTGTAATAGTATCACTTGTATCGTTTTCTCTCGATTTTGTCGTGATTTTATGAGTCGAGTTTTATATTCTTATGTATGCGTTATTTTTCGAGTCTATTATTAATGAACGCACCTCATTTGATAGGTTGCGGTTCTCGTGTTTGAAAGGCATCATCTATCGTCGGCGATCGTCTCATTACCACTATTGGCTAAGGTGAGTCTATAGCCTCGCTTTATACTAGTTATTAAATGATTTTAAACCCGCGAGGGGGAATACATGTTTTATAAACTTAGAACACAAGATTTCTATGGTATGCTTTGTCCCTCTATGAATGGACCCGTGGTTGCCTTTAAATTGCATTAAGTGATTGCCTTTGTTAAAACCTCAATTATGGACCGTTAATTAACCTATGATGGGTTAACCGCTAGTACAATTAATAGATCTATGGGGGAAGCCGCCCCGGTTCAGTTTTTGTGGACTTGTCATAGAAGCTTAGGCCCGACCTCCACACTGTTTGAACATATTGTATTGAGAAGTCAGGTATACGGCAATGTACCAATAATCTGGAGGTAACCGACAATTAATAAATCTCTCGTCTTATTAGACTGATATGGGAGTGTCTAAGGGCTCGGTTCCATGAGCTTATTGTAATTTATGCTATATACAATTATCATTGTTGATGCAAATTATTATTTGATGCTTATAAGCATGCCACAAACTTATAATCTTTGCTTGTGTTCAAATTGATTTCATAAACCTATAGATTCACTCGGCATTTTTGCGGATTGTTTTACTCACATGTATTTCAGGTAATCAAGAAGTGGAAGCTTGGAGGTCACGGGGAATGAAGTTGTGCACTGCTTTTGTTGTTCAAACTCTTTGATTTATTTATCGTTCCATTTTCAAAACAAACCAATATGTTGTTTTAACTTATCTTTTGGTAACGATTACTTGGGACTACGCTACTCTGACAAATGTTTTAGGAACGATAAATCTAAAACGTCTCTTTTCGAGTCTGTGACATTCGTCAAATTTCCATCTTAATTTATTCATATAGTACGAGTATTTTAACTGTTTACCGACGAGTTGTCGACATGAACGTGTTAATTATTTTGCTTTGCGGACAAAGCCCTTTTTAGGGAGAGCATATGTAACATCTCGAGTATTCGCGAGTATTAAGTTGAATGCAATACACAAGGTTGTGAGCGTTTTATATTTGCCGTACACTTATTTGATATGTTTACTAGATCACGTGAAGTCTCGCACAATTGTTTTGTTTTGGGATCGTATGTCAAACGGTTTTAGTGTCGTGATTATTCAGTCGCGTCTAAACTTAACCATTGTGAACCGAGTCGAGTTGTATAAGCTGTCACAGCAGGTACAATAACTGAGTATAAACCTTCATTCATTTATATTACCAAGCTTGCCTTACAAGGGTCTCAAAAATCAGTCACATGTCTAAACTACATATAAACTTCATAGTTTATTGCCTCACTAAAGGACAGCACACATGCCTAGTTTACCCCTTTTGGGTATATCACAAGTGAACATTTTCAGCTTGACACTAACCCTAGACTAACAATACAAGTTTATATACAAACCCAAAGTATTATCCAATGTCCAAATACAAGTTTATCTCAGTCCAAATTACAAAACACAAAAATCTGCACAAGTCTTTCAAAATACAACTCCTGGGTAGAAGATTTGGTCCAGCCAACCCACACGTCCCGTCCGAACCTGCACAACCAAGAGTCTTCATCCCGCCCGAACCTGCAAAACCGAACATAGCATCCCCATTGTGAGTCTTTCGTCTTTTCGTCTTTCCTTATGAAGTCCTAGATGTGCTTGTTTTGTACGAACCTGCGAATAAACGAAACAATGGTTAGTCATTGTAATGGTCTTATACTTTTAACTAAAAACTGAAATTTGTTAAATTTTATAACTAATACAAACATGTATATGATATTACTTTGCTGTCAACCAAACCGAGACCCAATTTAGACCAAACCGAGACCCGATTGAGACCAAACCGAGACCCGACTTAGAACCAAACCGAGACCCATGTCCAACCAAATCAAGACCTCAATCAAGAACCAAACCGAGACCCATGTCCAACCAAACCGAGACCCAATCAAGAACCAAACCGAGAATCGAATCAAACCAACCAAGTTCTTACTTACTGCCAAAATTATCAACAATTATTACCAACCAAATCCAAATGTCTTAACCAAGTTTTATTTTACAGAAACATCCTAAAAACCATTAATCATGCCGCGGGTATAAAACCCCCAATTCAAATCGAAACCCTAATTATTTAAACACCTTTTTAAACATTAAATTAGTACTTTTCATCTTTCAAAACATCACATAAACATGAGAATCAGTCGAATATATAAAAACCCCCAATTTTATGAAAACCCTAGATCGAACTTTATTAATTAAAAACGTTAATTAAACCTAATTTAAACCCAAACCCCATATTTAATTTAATTGAAAATGAGTTATACAAAAACCCCCAATTAACCGAAACCCTAATTTTTATAAACTGATTTTATATTGAAATTAGTTTGATTTTATAATAGAAAACATCAATTAATTATGTTTAAACCCGAGTTTGATGAAAACCCCCAAATATTTCAAAAACCCTAAATTCATTGATTTTAAATCCGAGAATCATATGATTCACAACAAGTTATACGAATCAAATAAACCCACTGATATTTATTAAACCGAAAATCAAATAAACTTTTAAAAGAAATAAAGGAAAAACAAACTTATCTTTGGTTCTTGGCTATTGATTCGCGTAACCACAAGGAGAACACATCAGAAAACTCAATCAGTTTGATGTGGGGATTAAACCCCACATCTCACGCGATCTAAATACTCAGACCACCCTTATATGATTGTTGTACCTCAAACTGATTAGCTATTAGCCATGGAAAAAGGATTGAACCGATCTAGATTCAAGAGAGAGAGAGAGTTGGGGCGGTGGAGATAATATCGAGGGAGGAGAGAGAGTTAACTCTCTGTTATGGGAGTTGTGTGTGTTTACACGCATATCTACTCCTTCCGTCCTTGTTTATTCCGCCAGTGGACCGGGCCGGGTCTAATGACCTTGGGCTGGTTGGTGTGTAAAGGTTTTGGACCCCTTTTGGGCCTTGTATGTTTGTTTAGTTTGGTTATAAGCCCAAAACGAATTTTTGTAAATTTAAGTTATAATTTAACCCGTGAAACCCGACCATTTAATAAACCGATTTTATTTATCGTACTTTTCCGTAAATCGTACTTTTCATAAACGTATGGTTTCGTCAAGCACAACTAGGGTGTCGAGTCATTTAATAATATAATTATTCGTATCGTAACTCGATTCTCATAATTAATTAGGTCGCGGCTAGCGTAACCGTACTCTCGAGCTATTTTATCTTCGTTCTCTTTGCTGAATTTACGAGGTGAGTTTATAGCCCCATACTTTACTATTTTCACTGCTTTTTGGGGTGAGACATTGCTTGATTTTAACGTGTGAACACAAGTGCATTTACTGATTTATATAGTAGTCTAAGTCCCACTAAAAACCCAGTTGCTTTGGCCCGTGAATCGTGAACCGTTAATTACTTTGTGTAAGCGCGAATGTAATGGATAGATCTATCGGGATTGACGTCCCTGCCTGTCTTGTCCAACAAGGGGACAAGCGGGCACAGTTTCATTTGAGTCAGAGATAGGATGTCGTGGGTTTAGGCATCTAGTTTGGGCTACATTTATATGATTATACTGCCGGTGTTGTTAACGCTTCGGTGTCACGAGCTTAGACTGTAATAAATACTTTTGGGATGACTTTGTATCTGTTATATTGTCATCACATTTGGGAAAATCTTGTGGTTCATTAAACATTTCCACTTAACTAAACCTATGAACTCACCAACTTTATGTTGACACTTTAGCAATGTTTTTCTCAGGTATTAAGAAGGAAGATGCTAAATGAGGTCTCATGCATTGCCGTCATTTCTTTGAAATAACGATCATTTGTACCATTTGAGAAAACTATGTTTTGTAACCGTATTCAGTTTATGCTTCCGCACTTTGTTAAAACTATTTATTTTATTAATTACAAGTGATCTATTTTCCGAACGTCTCATTTAGAGGTCGTTCTTTGTGACTATGTGCGTATGATAATCATGACGTCACCACTCCCTTGTCGCCATTATACTCTAATATTTTGGGAGTGTGACAGATTGGTATCAGAGCACTAGTTATAGAGAACTAGGTTGCATTTAGTAACTCTAGACTATAACTGCTCTATGTTTAATCGATTATCATACAGATTGTAAGTATTAAGTATATGTAGATACATAAGTAATAAATGGGATACATGTGAATTAACAATTACGAGGTATATTTACATGGGGTACATGTGCAACAACGAAATCTGAATTATGTTATATGGGATACATGTGGATTCAACAATGATTGCTATGTTATGTTAATGTCCTTTTTACGGACTAATTTTATAAGATATTTACACACATTTATTTTGTTTATGATACAGCGATGTCTTTATCCGATGATTCCACGTCTACAGGAGCGTACTACAACCGTAGTTCACAGTCGACCATCAGTTCATCAGTAGGACTACCTAGAGGATCGCCGTCAGGATATCCGTGGTACCGGATAGTTTCAGATGACGATATAGAGAGAGAGGCTGAGGAGGTTCGTCATTCACCGATTCGTATTCCTGATGCATCAGCTGACGATGTGCTTAGCCTAGAAGGCGGAGGAGAGGATGACTTAGACACTGACGTGGTGCAGTCACCAGGTCAGACATCAGTGACTGGAGATGAGACGGTAGAGGAGACAGAGGATGATGAGATGGAGTTTACAGATGGGGAAGGAGAGCCTATGGAGGTCACAGACACTGAGGACCCTCCTACTGCATATGCCGCTACTCCTGAGGTTTCCCTGGCACACATCTCCTCATCTTCATCTGAAGACGAAGGAGAAAGGACTGTTATTCCTGCTCCAGCACCTGGTACTCTACCTTTCTACTATGTGAGACGACGTCTTCGGGGGAGAGCTGCTCGACCACCACTTTCACCTTACCGACCCCTCATACCTTTCACTGCCACTGACAGGCATGCAGCCCGCACACCTGCCAGTTCTGTCCCAGAGACACCATTACTACTACCACCACCAGAGACGGTACCTGCAGTATACCAGGAGATGCTTACTGACGCTGGTATCTCTACAGGACCGAGAGCTACGACTCCTCTTCCTAGGAGAGCTACGTCGACGGTGGTGATGCTTGGGGCGGCAGATGGATGTGTGACGACACGGTTGAACAGGTTGGAGGATGCTGTAGAGGCTTTAGGTGAAGAGTATAATGAAGTGCAGGATAAGTTGGAGGCACTGGCGAAGAAGAGTCCAGTTAGGGATGAGACAGTGTTGACAGTATGTGTGACCCGTCTACGAGGACAGCTTCTTACTGTTCTTGATCAGATGGAATCCATGCCAAACGCTCGTCTTGAGGAGATTGAGAGCCTGA
The DNA here is from genome assembly GCA_025667525.1 of Glebionis coronaria. NCBI lineage: Eukaryota > Viridiplantae > Streptophyta > Magnoliopsida > Asterales > Asteraceae > Glebionis > Glebionis coronaria. The sequence continues at coordinate 107,635,046 of CM046882.1, forward strand.
TGACCCGTTGGGGAGTAGAGCCATTGGTGGAGACAGGCGGACTAGAGGCACCAGTGGATGACCCTGTTGCAGACTTGGATAAGAGGTTTAGAGCCGCTTGTCATGACACCGATGTTAGATTGAGAGATTCCCAGGCTCGTGAGCTCGTGGTTGAGAGGAGATTAGCAGAGTTGGAGAAGGAGCTTCATCAGCGCCGTGAGGGCACTAGTTAGATTTATCTTGTACCATCGACCTATCCCTGTATGACCACTAAGCTTTGAAGTTTGTCTTAGCTAGTTGGTATTTTATTTTCTTTTATTATGTTATGACAAACTATGATGTATTATCAAACGATTCCATGAATGATATTATGAGTTGCAAAAATTGTGAGATCATTATATATTGTGTATTATATCTTGGAGCATTTCATAATTGTGTTGTGTGTGCCATGCATGTTATGTCTGGCAAAAACTCATTATCCTATTACCTTGTTAGATTATGGCGCCAGTTAGAAGATCCGAAACGCAGAATCCGCCAGCCGCTACCGGTGGAATTGACACCGCCCTGTTAAGCCAAATGATAGCCGAACGAGTGGCCGAGGCACTCGTGACCGCTGAAGCAAATCGTACAGCTAGCACACAGGAGGAGACCAACCAAGGAGCTACTAACGCTATTGCACGGACTTGTACCTACAAGGAATTTCGTGCAGTTACGCAAGTAAGTTTCCGCGGTACTGAAGGAGCAGTAGGATTAACCAGATGGTTTGAGAAGCTAGAATCCCAATTTGGGATTAGCAATGTCGCTGAAGCCGACAAGGTGAATTTTGCGTCAAGCACGTTAGTGGATGGTGCTTTGACTTGGTGGAACGTCTATGCTCGTGCAGTGACCATTGACGTTGCCCAAGCGACGCCCTGGAGTGAATTTAAAGCTATGTTTGTGAGGAAATACTGCCCACGAAATGAAGTCAAGCAGATGGAAGTAGAGCTGTGGAACCTGAAGGTCAAGGGTACTGCTCTTACTGCTTACAATCAGCGCTTTCAAGAGCTGATCTTGTTATGTCCTGAAATGGTGCCCAACGATGACCGATTGTTGGAGCGATACATTGAAGGACTACCTTTGAGCATCAAAGGGAATGTGACTTCATCCAAGCCGACTGATTTGCACGAGGCAATCGACATGGCTCAGAGTCTGATGTACCAAGTGGTACAGGAGTTGGGAGAAAATACTGGGGATAAAAGAAAGTGGTCTGGCAACCACTACAACAACAATACCAACAACAGCAACAATCCAAACAACTACAACCAGAACAAGCGACAAGAAGTAGCAAGAGTGTTCACTGCTGGACAAGGAAATACTGGGAACTACGCTGGAAGACTACCTTTCTGCGGAAAATGTGGCCGACACCACGAAGGAGCATGTCCCCCTACGTGCTACAATTGTGGGAAGGCGGGACATAAGGCAAAGGAATGCCGAGCACCACCTCGTTCTACTAATCAAAGAGGACCTGGAACGCAAGGTGGCCAAGGAGCAAATGTCACTTGCTTTGGATGTGGAGAGAAAGGTCACTACAAGAACAAGTGTCCAAGCGGTGGGAACCAAGGTCGTAGTAACCAGATTCGAGGGAATCAAAATCAGAACCAAGGGAACCAGAAGCAGAATCAAGGGAACCGAGGAGGGAATAACCGAGCCACAACTAGTACTCCTGGAGGATTCACGGCACCTAGCAAAGTGTATCATCTTTGTGCTGAAGCTGCTGTGCAAGACAACAATGTTGTGACTGGTACGTTTCTAGTCAATAACAACTATGCTTCAGTACTATTTGATTCTGGTGCGGATAGGAGTTTTGTGTCGTCTATATTTAGTGAACGCCTAAATGTTACCCCTACTGCGTTAGACGTTAAGTATAATGTAGAATTAGCCGATGGGAAGTCAGTAACCACCGACGTTATTCTGAAAGGATGTAGTGTAAGGCTACAAGGCCGTTCGTTTAGTATCGACCTACTCCCTATAGAATTGGGAAGTTTTGACGTCATCATTGGAATGGATTGGATGTCGAAGCATCACGCGGAGATTGTATGTCATGAGAAGTGTGTCCGTGTTCCTTATGGAAACGACGTACTCATCATACAAGGCGAAAGAAGTGGAGTGAAGAATGGATCAAGATTGGAAGTCATCTCATGTATCAGGACTCAAAGATACATTGAGAAGGGATGTCCGGTATTCTTGGTTCAAGTAACACAAAAGGAGGGAGAAGAAGATCGCGAGAAGAAGGTAGAAGATGTACCGATCGTTAGAGACTTTCCGGACGTATTCCCAGAGGATTTACCCGGACTACCACCAGCACGGCAAGTGGAGTTTCACATCGAGCTTACACCAGGAGCCGCGCCTGTTGCTAGAGCCCCATACCGTCTAGCACCGGCCGAGATGACAGAGTTAGCTGAACAGATAAAGGAACTTTCTGACAAAGGTTTCATTAGACCAAGTTCCTCACCTTGGGGAGCGCCGGTCTTATTTGTCAAAAAGAAAGATGGATCCTTTAGAATGTGTATCGATTACCGAGAATTGAATAAGCTGACGATAAAGAACCGCTACCCATTGCCGAGGATTGACGATCTTTTCGACCAATTGCAAGGATCTAGCATATACTCAAAGATCGATTTAAGGTCAGGATATCATCAACTAAGGGTTAGAGAGGAAGACGTTCATAAAACGGCTTTTAGAACCCGGTACGGACACTACGAGTTCCAAGTTATGCCTTTTGGTTTGACAAACGCACCTGCGGTATTCATGGATCTCATGAACCGAGTTTGCAAACCATACTTGGACAAGTTTGTGATTGTATTTATCGATGACATTCTCATCTATTCTCGTAACGAAGAAGAGCACAAGGAACATTTGAAGACCATATTAGAACTGCTAAGGAAGGAGAAGTTATATGCAAAGTTTTCCAAATGTGAGTTTTGGATAAACACAGTGCAATTCCTTGGGCATGTGATCGACAGCAGTGGTATTCACGTTGATCCTGCTAAGATCGAGGCCGTAAAGGATTGGGCGACTCCAACAACACCCACGGAGATTCGTCAATTTTTAGGTCTTGCTGGTTACTATAGGAGATTCATTGAAGGTTTCTCCAAGATAGCTAAACCAATGACGGAATTGACTCAAAAGGATAAGAAGTTTGAGTGGAAGGAAGATCAAGATTTGGCATTCCAGACGTTGAAGCAGATGTTGTGTGAAGCACCTATACTAGCCCTACCCGAGGGTAATGAAGACTTTGTGGTGTATTGTGATGCATCCATAAAAGGGTTAGGTGCAGTACTGATGCAAAGGACTAAGGTCATAGCTTACGCATCAAGACAACTAAAAGTGCACGAGAAGAACTACACAACTCATGACCTGGAGTTGGGAGCAGTGGTGTTTGCCATGAAGATTTGGAGACACTACCTTTATGGTACTAAGTGTGTTGTATTCACTGATCATAAGAGTCTACAACATATTTTGAACCAAAAGGAACTCAACATGAGACAACGAAGTTGGCTAGAGTTGCTCAGTGATTACGATTGCGAGATCCGTTATCACCCAGGCAAGGAAAATGTCGTGGCCGACGCTTTGAGTCGAAAGGAGAGAGTTCTTAGGGTGAAGGCTTTAATGATGACCATTGACTTAGACCTTCCATCCTTAATTCTCAAGGCTCAGAAAGAAGCAGTCGAGGAAGAAATTCTCAAGACTGAAGATGTTGGAGGAATGATAAAGAAGTTGGAAGCACGTTCGGATGGAACGTTATGCCTTGATAATAGGAGTTGGTTACCATGCCATGGTGACCTACGATCCTTGATTATGCATGAGTCGCATAAGTCAAAGTACTCCATACATCCGGGATCTGATAAAATGTATCATGATCTGAAGATGTTGTATTGGTGGCCGAACATGAAGGCGGATATTGCTACATACGTTAGCAAGTGTTTGACTTGTGCCAAAGTCAAAGCCGAACATATGAAACCATCAGGATTATTGGTCCAACCCGAACTGCCAGAATGGAAGTGGGAAAGGATCACTATGGATTTCATTACCAAGCTACCAAAGACCGCAGCCGGATTCGATACGATTTGGGTAATCGTCGACCGACTCACTAAATCGGCTCATTTCCTACCCATCAAGGAGACTGATGGAATGGATAAGTTAGCAAGGACGTACTTGGAGGAAGTAGTCACGAAGCACGGTGTGCCTGTGTCTATAATCTCTGACCGAGACAGCCGGTTTACTTCGCAGTTTTGGAAGTCACTGCAGAAGGCATTGGGGACGTAGTTGGATATGAGCACTGCGTATCATCCCCAGACTGACGTTCAAAGTGAACGGACCATTCAAACCCTAGAAGATATGCTGAGAGCTTGTGTGATTGACTTTGGAAATAGATGGGATAGACACCTACCTCTGGTGGAGTTCTCATACAACAATAGTTATCACACTAGCATTAAGGCAGCACCGTTCGAAGCACTGTATGGTAGGAAGTGTCGTTCACCCGTGTGTTGGGCAGAGGTCGGTGAAGCACAACTCACTGGACCCGAGATCATACACGAGACTACTGAGAAGATCTTTAAGATAAAGAGCCGTATGCAAGCCGCAAGGGATCGACAGAAGAGTTATGCTGATATGAGACGCAAACCTCTTGAGTTTGAGGTTGGTGACAAAGTCATGTTAAAGGTCTCACCTTGGAAAGGTGTGATTCGCTTTGGAAAGCGTGGGAAGTTAAATCCTCGCTACATTGGACCCTTCAAGATTATAGAGAGGATTGGTCCCGTAGCCTATCGTTTGGAATTACCCCAAGAACTTAGCCGAGTGCATAATGTGTTCCACATTTGCAATCTGAAGAAATGCTTAGCTGACGAAGCACTCGTTATCCCTTTGGAGGAGATTCAACTCGACGACAAACTCAACTTTGTAGAAGAACCCGTAGAAGTTATGGACCGTCAAGTTAAACAACTCAAGCAAAGCCGTATACCTATTGTGAAGATCCGATGGAACGCGCGTAGAGGTCCAGAATACACGTGGGAACGTGAAGACCAATTCAAGAGCAAGTATCCTCATCTTTTCACTAACCAACCTACTACAACAACGTCTTGATTTCGTGACGAAATCTCTAAAACATGGGAATACTGTGACATTCGTCAAATTTCCATCTTAATTTATTCATATAGTACGAGTATTTTAACTGTTTACCGACGAGTTGTCGACATGAACGTGTTAATTATTTTGCTTTGCGGACAAAACCCTTTTTAGGGAGAGCATATTTAACATCTCGAGTATTCGCGAGTATTAAGTTGAATGCAATACACAAGGTTGTGAGCGTTTTATATTTGCCGTACACTTATTTGATATGTTTACTAGATCACGTGAAGTCTCGCACAATTGTTTTGTTTTGGGATCGTATGTCAAACGGTTTTAGTGTCGTGATTATTCAGTCGCGTCTAAACTTAACCATTGTGAACCGAGTCGAGTTGTATAAGCTGTCACAGCAGGTACAATAACTGAGTATAAACCTTCATTCATTTATATTACCAAGCTTGCCTTACAAGGGTCTCAAAAATCAGTCACATGTCTAAACTACATATAAACTTCATAGTTTATTGCCTCACTAAAGGACAACACACATGCCTAGTTTACCCCTTTTGGGTATATCACAAGTGAACATTTTCAGCTTGACACTAACCCTAGACTAACAATACAAGTTTATATACAAACCCAAAGTATTATCCAATGTCCAAATACAATTTTATCTCAGTCCAAATTACAAAACACAAAAATCTGCACAAGTCTTTCAAAATACAACTCCTGGGTAGAAGATTTGGTCCAGCCAACCCACACGTCCCGTCCGAACCTGCACAACCAAGAGTCTTCATCCCGCCCGAACCTGCAAAACCGAACATAGCATCCCCATTGTGAGTCTTTCGTCTTTTCGTCTTTCCTTATGAAGTCCTAGATGTGCTTGTTTTGTACGAACCTGCGAATAAACGAAACAATGGTTAGTCATTGTAATGGTCTTATACTTTTAACTAAAAACTGAAATTTGTTAAATTTTATAACTAATACAAACATGTATATGATATTACTTTGCTGTCAACCAAACCGAGACCCAATTTAGACCAAACCGAGACCCGATTGAGACCAAACCGAGACCCGACTTAGAACCAAACCGAGACCCATGTCCAACCAAATCAAGACCTCAATCAAGAACCAAACCGAGACCCATGTCCAACCAAACCGAGACCCAATCAAGAACCAAACCGAGAATCGAATCAAACCAACCAAGTTCTTACTTACTGCCAAAATTATCAACAATTATTACCAACCAAATCCAAATGTCTTAACCAAGTTTTATTTTACAGAAACATCCTAAAAACCATTAATCATGCCGCGGGTATAAAACCCCCAATTCAAATCGAAACCCTAATTATTTAAACACCTTTTTAAACATTAAATTAGTACTTTTCATCTTTCAAAACATCACATAAACATGAGAATCAGTCGAATATATAAAAACCCCCAATTTTATGAAAACCCTAGATCGAACTTTATTAATTAAAAACGTTAATTAAACCTAATTTAAACCCAAACCCCATATTTAATTTAATTGAAAATGAGTTATACAAAAACCCCCAATTAACCGAAACCCTAATTTTTATAAACTGATTTTATATTGAAATTAGTTTGATTTTATAATAGAAAACATCAATTAATTATGTTTAAACCCGAGTTTGATGAAAACCCCCAAATATTTCAAAAACCCTAAGTTCATTGATTTTAAATCCGAGAATCATATGATTCACAACAAGTTATACAAATCAAATAAACCCACTGATATTTATTAAACCGAAAATCAAATAAACTTTTAAAAGAAATAAAGGAAAAACAAACTTATCTTTGGTTCTTGGCTATTGATTCGCGTAACCACAAGGAGAACAAATCAGAAAACTCAATCAGTTTGATGTGGGGATTAAACCCCACATCTCACGCGATCTAAATACTCAGACCACCCTTATATGATTGTTGTACCTCAAACTGATTAGCTATTAGCCATGGAAAAAGGATTGAACCGATCTAATTCAAGAGAGAGAGAGAGTTGGGGCGGTGGAGATAATATCGAGGAAGGAGAGAGAGTTAACTCTCTGTTATGGGAGTTGTGTGTGTTTACACGCATATCTACTCCTTCCGTCCTTGTTTATTCCGCCAGTGGACCGGGCCGGGTCTAATGACCTTGGGCCGGTTGGTGTGTAAAGGTTTTGGACCCCTTTTGGGCCTTGTATGTTTGTTTAGTTTGGTTATAAGCCCAAAACGAATTTTTGTAAATTTAAGTTATAATTTAACCCGTGAAACCCGACCATTTAATAAACCGATTTTATTTATCGTACTTTTCCGTAAATCGTACTTTTCATAAACGTATGGTTTCGTCAAGCACAACTAGGGTGTCGAGTCATTTAATAATATAATTATTCGTATCGTAACTCGATTCTCATAATTAATTAGGTCGCGGCTAGCGTAACCGTACTCTCGAGCTATTTTATCTTCGTTCTCTTTGCTGAATTTACGAGGTGAGTTTATAGCCCCATACTTTACTATTTTCACTGCTTTTTGGGGTGAGACATTGCTTGATTTTAACGTGTGAACACAAGTGCATTTACTGATTTATATATTAGTCTAAGTACCACTAAAAACCCAGTTGCTTTGGCCCGTGAATCGTGAACCGTTAATTACTTTGTGTAAGCGCGAATGTAATGGATAGATCTATCGGGATTGACGTCCCTGCCTGTCTTGTCCAACAAGGGGACAAGCGGGCACAGTTTCATTTGAGTCAGAGATAGGATGTCGTGGGTTTAGGCATCTAGTTTGGGCTACATTTATATGATTATACTGCCGGTGTTGTTAACGCTTCGGTGTCACGAGCTTAGACTGTAATAAATACTTTTGGGATGACTTTGTATCTGTTATATTGTCATCACATTTGGGAAAATCTTGTGGTTCATTAAACATTTCCACTTAACTAAACCTATGAACTCACCAACTTTATGTTGACACTTTAGCAATGTTTTTCTCAGGTATTAAGAAGGAAGATGCTAAATGAGGTCTCATGCATTGCCGTCATTTCTTTGAAACAACGATCATTTGTACCATTTGAGAAAACTATGTTTTGTAACCGTATTCAGTTTATGCTTCCGCACTTTGTTAAAACTATTTATTTTATTAATTACAAGTGATCTATTTTCCGAACGTCTAATTTAGAGGTCGTTCTTTGTGACTATGTGCGTATGATAATCATGACGTCACCACTCCCTTGTCGCCATTATACTCTGATATTTTGGGAGTGTGACAGAGTCGTTCTTTATAAATTATGTGTTGTTGTATCATTGTTTAGCACCCAAAGATGTATTCCGCTGCGTGTAAATTTGGGGGTGTTAAAGATTGGTACCAGAGCCATGAGTTATAAAGAACTAGGTCTTTTTCTAAAAACCTAAACTATAACTGTCGGTTTTATTTTTTTCAAAGAGTCGGTGCACATGATTTCGCGTGACTTCAGGTTCAAGCTACTTCTGGGATTACAACTTTAGTATACATTATTATGTATGCCTTATTGCTAAGTATTTCTAAATAAATACTATAATCCTTTATCCATATATATTTATGTCGTTAAACTTTTCGATAAAAGTTTATCATTTATTAATGATTAACTTAAATAAATACAATGAATTTTTAAGATCTTTCTGTATTTATTTTTGAAGTATTTAAATTGCTTTTATTGCAAAAATTTTATATTATGACCTTACATACCTTCATCTGCGCGCGTTACTTTCATTATTTAACCCTTTGAGATATCTACGTAGATATCCAACTCGTCTTCCGGCTATTTGTGCCTGGTCGTCTTTTAACGTAATCTCCAGACCATTGTGTAGCTCAATGTGTCCTTGGATTAGACTAACCGCTATCGTGTGAGTCACACATTTTGAAACATTTCCTATAATCGTGTTGAATAATATCATGGTTTTTCATAATATTTTGTTGATTTTTATTATCGTTTTACACGGCATGCGAAGATTTAACTTATTGAAATTTATATGTATCAACTCCGAAGTGTATTGTTCACTTATATATCGGTAACGTCATCGTTATTTTATAAATCATCGTCTAGATTATGGCACTAGAATTGGAATACGATTTTACTTATATAAAATTGTATCATTTGTTTTTCATTAACCTTCTCGCTCCCGGAGTGTAGCATGTTAATGTTCCATTCTTTTCTTGTTATGTTTTGTGTTTTGACAATCGTGGCACCAAGGAGATTTGCCTACATTGCATTTTGGAATCTAAATTACGAACGTCTTTCACCGTCTTGCTTGCTAAATTTCGTGTTGAATACCTTGAAGCATTTTCTGTCATTCATCATGCTATATTTTATTTGATGCTCATTACGAGATTTATTTTTCGTTGTTATAAAAAAATCCACAAGACATGTGTGTATATATGTATATATTTTGAGCAGTTAAGAAGTGTCGAAAATACACTTTATGCAGAAACTGTAGGGGCAGTATAAACAGGTCAAAACTTAAAAGTAAAACCTGCGTTTTTAAAATAAAATAGTCAAACCTGCACAGAACTTGCAGGGGTATTTTGGTCATTTTACATTGGTTTTCAGGTCTTGGGTAAAACTAGAAAGTCGTCTGAAACGTCGTTTTGCATCAAAATGCTTTAAACTCTGAGTCTTGGAGATGTCGTTTATCGGGTCAATTAATCGGCTCATGTTTAAAAGTTAAATCTGATAGAAAATTCAGAACATGAGTTTTAAATGTTTCTAAGCTGTTTTGATTTCATTTGAGATCGTAAAATTTTAACAAATATTAGTTTACAACTAACGAATACTAGTTGCATGTGAAAATATTTAAAAATAGAAACAGTACAGGATTAGCAATTACCGGATTAATGGTGTAATTTAAAAACGAATAACATACTTTCTTAAAAGCATGTTGTGTCGAGTATCTTACAAAGAATACACATGTGGATTGTTTTATTCTTTTCATATATATGACTCATTTGTCATTCGATGTTATTTTATTTTCGTTTTCTTCTAACCTTCCACTGATTTGAGTTGAGTTTTGAAGTTTTGCCTTCACATTCTTCGTTGACATTCTTATCGCGTATCTCATGACGTTTTCGTCTAAACCTTATAACCCTTTTGAAAACTTAACAACTTGTAACCATTTCAATGGTTGTTTTATGAGCTACTATTTGCCACTTTTTGCGAAATTTTGACTACTTTATACGTTGTCATAATGTCATATTATAAATAAATCTGATATTGTTTTACGATTATTTTCACCAATTATTTTTACTTTGGTCTTATAAAATACTTTTCGTAAGATTAAAAGTTGCTTATTAAGTATCTCACAAATTACTTGTATCCTATAAATTTATAAACTATTTTTAAATTCCATTTTACAAACGGCATGGTTTATATATAAACATAAGAAACGTAATACTTTTCGACGAAACTGAGCACTGCATTGCTATTCCTAAATTATACATGGCCTGATCACCTATGTCTAATTTAGAAGGAGCCATGCTAGGCTGAATAGTAGTCACCTTAAAAATCTTGATAATAAAGAACTCTTTACTTGTAATTATGACAAAGATAAATAAAATGAAATAAATTGAAAAGAAGTTTTGAAAACCTTTATATTTTATGCAAGTAGCACAAATTCTATGCGTCCGCATATGTTTTCTTATCTTTTGTTAAACGAATTACGTGATTATAAGTACGTTTTTACTCGACGATCGTTTTTTTTTTCTACTTGTTACTTCATTTTGTCTTATAACTGATTTCTTTTGACCGTTATTCTAATTACTGACTATTGATAAATGACTTGAAAGTCTTGATGTTTTATCCTTCCTTCTCGTCCAATCTTCTTTATGCGACTGGGTAGATCTTTGGAATGTCTCCGCACGTGAATAATGAATTATCACTAGAGTGATTTCCGTATATCCGGGATGAAGTCCGTCACTCTCGTTTGTCTCGAAATCCACTCTTGTGAACCGTGCTTTGACTTCTCTCTTTAAAGACCAACATCGTTCATTTGATTTGTTTTAATTACAAGTGATTATTAGGAATTTTCTTTGATTAAATTTTTGTATGGATCTTATTTCCGATCATGTATCGACCACCGCTAAGTTAACAAACTGATATTGGTGAACCATCGACCACACTAACAAAATTGACAACTTGTTTAATCTATCATTTCTTATCGTCTTACCATCAACGCCTTTATCTTATTATTCTCTTTAAGAATTCATACGACATTTGCTTCGTCCCCTTGTGTACCGTTTATTTCGTACTGATTGTTGACTATTATTTCAATTCGTATTCGTTTATTATCTTGTCACATTTTAAAACCCGAATATATCCCATGTTTATTTTGAAATAATAAACACCTTTATGTATTTCTACAAAGTATTATAAAATTTTTATGGAACTTGTCTACATTTTCTAATGATTTTCAATTATCGAAATAACCATCACAAGTAAAAGTTCAAATTTATACACCATATTTTGTATAACTAAAACTAATGTTTAAAATAAAATTATGTTCTACCTTTTGAACTAATTGACTTATCATACTTTACTTTTAATGTAATGAAATTACCGGTTTAATTTATATTCCTAATAATGATTTAATTTGGAAATTATATCTTCTAATTGTAACCAACAATATGAGTTTAATTTATAAAATTCATGTCATTCTTTCAAAGTTTCTTAAGACAACCAAAATAAATTATGAAGCTATTTAACTTCTATTTTTAATATATCATCTTTATCAAGAAAGTATCTCAAATGAGTCTTAAGGTAATACCAAATCCGGGACGGATAATTGTGACAAACGTTATTTTAATGTTAATATTTAATTCATTCTTCGCTCTCATTTTTCTAGTGTGAATAATTATGTTTTACGGTTACGTGAGTCAAGATCCCTCGTCGATCGTTAATCTTAAATCATTTTACCACATCTTGTTCGTTTATGCGTTTATTGATGTCATTTTTATCTCGTTCTGTTCCTCGTATTGAAGATCACTATTTTAGTCTGAGTTTAAAATGAATCTCGGGAAGCAGTGTATAAGAAGAAACGATAAGTGTCACCAGGATTTATGCGTGTACTTGTGGAATGATGGAGGACCGAATCTCTTAATGAATGGAGTTAATAAATTCGTTACAACCTCGAGGAGTATGTTGAAGCCGACACCGCAAGTGGAAAGACTCTGGAGATCAAGTGGTTATTATCAAGGGTTCGTTCAAGGTTTTCTCGATGATTAACGATGGAAATCTATACTTGATGTTATTGTTCGACCTTTTATTTTTATGTACTTATGTGGTATGTGATCTAGTCAAATGATCGTAAGTTGTGAGAACTTGAGACGGCATCATCCGATGACGTCCGATCATGTAGAACAGGTATTATGTAATATCTTTTTGACTTTCAACGACGATGTTTATTGAGACTATAATGCGCGTTGGCGAAAGTAAGATGGTGTCTTTGTATTATCTTTTGAGTAGGGACCCGCGTGTGAGCACCCTTCGATGACGAAAATGTCTTTCTTGTTAGTTCTTTTGATGTGTGTCCATGGCTATCCGGCCGATGGATATCCTTTAGTTTGCAACCTTCCTTTTAACTGGACTTACCCGAAAATTATGTCATTTATTCGTGTCGTCTAATGAGCTTCGTGTGATTCATAAAATTTTCATGTGTCGAGATTGACGGGTGACTTGTGGATAAGGATTTATTTATTCCTTTATGGTGAGATACAACTTGACGACAAGTTGCGTTTTGTAAAAGAACCAGTGGAGATCGTGGATCAAGATTCACGTAGGAACGTGAAGACTTCTTTATATGGAATGCCCTCCTCTTTCCGGGTAGTGAACAACTCGTGTATGAGGCGAGTTGAGCGCCGGGACGTCGCTCCCTTAAGGTGGTGAGGATGTAAAACCCGTAAAAATAAGGTCATAATTTAATTCTACTTACAATTATTTTGAAGTATTTTATAACGTTAAATATTATTATGTTTAACGGTTTAAGTTGAAACCGATATTAAATATTATATTTTAATATTTTGACGAGTAACGAGGACTACTAGTGATCGCGATACCGACGGATGCCAAAAATTTTATATTTTATTATCGATCGTTTCGATATTTAATATTTTCGACGATGTCGTTTTAATTACGTATCGAGTCGTTATATTATTATTTTTCGTGTGCGTTTAAACTTTTAAAAAGTATTTTTACGAAACCTGAGTCTCGTAAATATTTAAAAATTTGCAATTTACATTTTTACCCTTTTAAACTATTTTATTACATTTTGGACCAAAACTATCACAAATTGGCAAAAACTACCATAACCTTACACTATATATATGTTTTCCACTAACACAATTCATTTAAAAAAATTCATTAAAACAAAAACACCATCTTTCTTCTTTCTTTTCCATTTTGGCCTACACCACCACCATCCATCCCATCAATTTTTTTTGATGATCAACTTTGATCCATCCAAAAACAAAACAAGTCCCATTCCAATTTTTGAAAGGTGATTCTAATGATACCATTTTTACTTACATGCATAGAGTTTTGAATTTTGATAAAAAACTAGGCTTGTTAGGTGGTGATTTTGATCATACATGTGTTAGAGATGATGATCAAATGATGTTTATGTAATGTTTTGGTTAAAAAGTTGAATTTTAATTTTTGGGTTTTTGATTTTGATGATGATACAAGTGTTAGGATTGGTTTATGGTGATGTTAGGATGTTAGAATGATGATTAAAGTTGTTGGTTTTGATCAAAAACTTGATTTTGTAAGAGATTTTTATAGTCAATTTTAGGCAGTAGGTTTGAGGCCATTTTCGAGGGTCTTAAGTCTGAATATAGGATGATATGATGGCATTATGTTGTAGAGAATTTCTTTAGCTTCGATTTGATATAAAGTAGGCCTTCCAACTCCAAACGAGGTGGAAGTTACACTAGTTTGATTTTCGTGTACCGGGAGACGAGTGTTGACACAATCCGAAAATTGTTGTCGATATTTGGATCGAATCTCGGGGACTATAAAATGAGTTCCAAAATGATTCAAGGGCTGTTCTCAGGCTCCAAGTTTAGTCTATTTTTAGAATCAAGTGGCGGTTTTACAAACGGAGTTGTTTAGAATGGTCAAAATGGTTTCGTAAGTCAAGGTCGCTAAACTGTCCGGATTTTGTGATTCAAAGATGAGTCGGGCAGGGAACTTTAGAAGTAAAATCTTTTAATGGGCTCTTGGGAGGACTTTCTACATATAGTAAGTGAGTTCTCTGAGTAGTATCATAAAAAGTTGATATGTCTAAGTATGGGAAAACGGCTTGGACATTCGGTATGTTCTGGAAGATTTTTATTAAAGGCGTGGAATAATAAAATGAATATATAGGAGAGTGTAATAGTATCACTTGTATCTTTTTCTCTCGATTTTGTCGTGATTTTATGAGTCGAGTTTTATATTCTTATGTATGGGTTATTTTTCGAGTCTATTATTAATGAACGCACCTCATTTGATAGGTTGCGGTTCTCGTGTTTGAAAGGCATCATCTATCGTCGGCGATCGTCTCATTACCACTATTGGCTAAGGTGAGTCTATAGCCTCGCTTTATACTAGTTATTAAATGATTTTAAACCCGCGAGGGGGAATACATGTTTTATAAACTTAGAACACAAGATTTCTATGGTATGCTTTGTCCCTCTATGAATGGACCCGTGGTTGCCTTTAAATTGCATTAAGTGATTGCCTTTGTTAAAACCTCAATTATGGACCGTTAATTAACCTATGATGGGTTAACCGCTAGTACAATTAATAGATCTATGGGGGAAGCCGCCCCGGTTTATTTTTGTGGACTTGTCATAGAAGCTTAGGCCCGACCTCCACACTGTTTGAACATATTGTATTGAGAAGTCAGGTATACGGCAATGTACCAATAATCTGGAGGTAACCGACAATTAATAAATCTCTCGTCTTATTAGACTGATATGGGAGTGTCTAAGGGCTCGGTTCCATGAGCTTATTGCAATTTATGCTATATACAATTATCATTGTTGATGCAAATTATTATTTGATGCTTATAAGCATGCCACAAACTTATAATCTTTGCTTGTGTTCAAATTGATTTCATAAACCTATAGATTCACTCGGCATTTTTGCTGATTGTTTTACTCACATGTATTTCAGGTAATCAAGAAGTGGAAGCTTGGAGGTCACGGGGAATGAAGTTGTGCACTGCTTTTGTTGTTCAAACTCTTTGATTTATTTATCGTTCCATTTTCAAAACAAACCAATATGTTGTTTTAACTTATCTTTTGGTAACGATTACTTGGGACTACGCTACTCTGACAAATGTTTTAGGAACGATAAATCTAAAACGTCTCTTTTCGAGTCATTCTTTATAAATTATGTGTTGTTGTATCATTGTTTAGCACCCAAAGATGTATTCCGCTGCGTGTAAAATTGGGGGTGTTAAAGCTGCAATCGCGGGTATGACAATTGGATCATCGTTACCATCTACATGTGCTTGCAGAAGTTCAATCATCGGGCGATTATCCGGTAGAGGCTCATTGTGGTTAAGAGGAGGATTGTTATTGTTGTTGTTTTGTACACCGGCCATGTCTAAGTCTTCGAGAGGCTCGGGCTCTTGATAAGACGTTGATCGTGTACGCATGCACCTGCACAAGAACTAACAAGGCAAAAACAAAGAAAAAATATTTTTGGTTTGTATGTTTTTAATTTTTAGGATTTTTGAAAATTTTATATTTTTTGTGTTTTTGAAATTTTTTATGAAAAAGTAACGTTCACGGGGAACGGATCCCAGAATCCAAGTTCTCACAAAAAACTGTTGATCTTAACGAGAAGGGCCGGCAGCGGCGCCATTTGATACAAGCTTTTGCAACGGGTTCTAGATTTATTCTCGGTATCTCCTCGAATTGATCACGGTTCTAAGTGGAATGATTTGTTCTTGGTTTAAAAAGGTGTTGGTTTGTTTGTCTATTTTAAACTAATAACAAGTAAGTAAGTATCAAAGAGTAAAATTAAAGCTTTAAAAGATTAAACTAAAAAGACGTGTTTAAAATAAATGCTTGAAAACTTAAATGCAAATTTAGAAAAATGCTTGAACACTAAATAAAACTAACACTTGGAAACTTTTGCAAAAACTAGAAATTTAACAATTGGAAAATAGTCAAATCGGAATATCTAAAGTGCATTGATTGGAATATAGCAAAACAACTCAAATCGGAATAATCTAAAAAGGTGCAATCGGAATATATATTCCGATCTGATGATCGGAATGTTGAAGAGTATGACTGATCGGAATAACACAAAGGATGTAATCGGAATAATGACAATTGGTTCCAATCGGAATTTTCAAAAAGAAGTGCAATCGGAATGTTTATTAAAAGGCCCAGATCGGAATAACCAACAAGATTCAAATCGGAATAAATTCAAATGAGCCACAATCGGAATGTTTGAAAATAGGCAGCAATCGGAATACGCTGAACCCTTTTCCGATCGGGTGATCGGAATAAGGGGTGGGGTCTGCTCGTCGGAATAACAAATCTGAAAAGGGTTTTACCCTTTCCGATATCCCTTTGATCCGAAGTATAAGCAAAGTGAATAAGCTATTTCAATAAGATACTACCCAAACTAGCACGAATCCAATAAGAAATAGATCAAATAAGCACAAATACAACTTATCTAAACTTCAAATAATCAATCTTATAAATCAAATAGTAAAAAGATGAACTTTTTATAAAAACTTTAAAAAGTAAATAAGCTAAACTCACAAATAAGCCAATAAGTACAAAGATCTAAGAGCTTATTCGTGTAGAACCTCAAGGAAACATAAAAAATTGACTTCTTAAGCACGAAAACATAGATGAACAACACGGATCATAAGTTATTCGTACCAAAAGTGAATCAAAATCAAAGAAAAGTAGAATGAGATTAAAGATTAAAAGCTTGAAATTAAACTTGATTAATGAAAAACAATACAAAAGTTTGATCTTGAAGGAAAGAAAGATGAAAACTAGTGAGAGAAAGTTTAGAACTTTCTCTCTCTAAAACTAGAGAGAATAAAAAACTAAAAACTACTAAAGACTAACTCGCTCCCAATTTTGTGAAGTAAAGTCCTATTTATAGGCGTGTGATGGTGGGCTTGTGAATGGGCTTCAGTCATTTGGGCTTCTTTTCTTCTTTAGTCTTCACGTTTCTTTAAATAAACGTTTCCGACTTTGGATTTTTGAGAAGTGTCGGTGAATAATTCCAACTCGTCTTATAATCATTTGTTTAATAGACTCGAGTTCTTCGACATATATGAATCTTCCATCTTTGGCTCTATTCTTTGATAAATCTTCAAATAGGCACAATGACTTCAAATCTTTTGCATCTTTTGGACAATAGACTTCGTCTTGAGTCTTTTTCTTCGATAAAACCCGTGCAATCCCATGTTTTCTTCAATATTCTCCCGGTTGACTCTGAAAATACAATAAACACAAAAACCACGCGTAATTCCAAACAAATGATATTAAATACGTGTTTTGGTCTTGTTTTAGCCAGAAATAAGTGGTAAAAGGATGGGTGTTTTCACACCTATCAATCTTATCATCTCCATTTAATTCACCCATTGTGCGAGGACGAGTAACAGAACCTTCCGTCACATTACCATAAACTAATGGTCCATTGAGCACCGATGCCCAAATGAGATGTCTATGATCTTTGTTCAACATATAAAGTTCCATTTGGGAAGCCCAATCCTCGTACATAGTCTTCACCAACATTGGTGGACGATTGTCCGTACCCGAGAGGATGGACTTATCCGTAAGAGATGTGTACTCCATTTCGATAATAGAAGATTTACAACTTTGGATCGGACAATGAGAGAAAGTAAATGTGTTTGATTTCGTGTGTTGAAGTCGAGAAACAATGTTAAAATCCCCTAAGATATCTTCATGATAAACCAAAAATTCCAAAGCAAACTCAAAAACTCACGATTCGAAATTTTTCTGGATGAAAAATTTAGGATATTCGGAATAAGTGGGAAATTCGGAATAAGGTTTTCGGATAAGTTGCAAGCTTTTCGGATAAAGTGCCCTAATTCCGATAAAGTACAAGTCTTCGGATAAATACACTAATTCGGATAAATCCAAGAATTCGGATAAAGGCACTAATTCGGATAAACTGCTGATTTTTGGATAAAGGACCTTTTTCGGATAATGGCAAGATTTTCGGAATAATGCAAAGTTTTCGGATAAAACAAGGTTTTCGGAATAATGCAGGATTTCGGATAAAGTGACAATGTTCGGAATAAATGGTATTTTCTGAATAATACCATTTTCGGATAAAACTACTTTTTCGGATAAAAAGTGCTTTTTCGGATAATCACCACCTTCGGAAAAACCCACTTTTTCGGAAAAGCTTCACTCTTCGGATAAAACCTAGTTTTTCAGAAAAATTTCTTCGGAATACAAAACCCTTTTCCGAAAAACACTTTTTCGGAATAAATCAAAAACCCTTTTCCGAAACTTACTTTTTCGGAATAACAAAACCCTTATCCAAAACTTAACTGCTTTGGCCGACTTCTTCTCTTGTTTCTCGGATCTCAAACCACGAACGAATTTTTATGCTAAAAATTGATCCAAACACCCAAAAATATTGTGATTTTAACCAAAATAACAACACCGAATCTCTACCACAACTATGTAGAAGATTTGTATCAAGATTAAACAATAAAAAGACAAAAAAATTGGATCAATTGATTTTGGATCAAAATAGACAAAAAAAATCAAGAACACAAACACATAAACAATACAATCATCCCATGGCTCTTGATACCATTTGTTAGATATTGTAAATCTATGTATATTTTAGAGAGAGAAAGAGATGGAAAGATGGTAGATTTCACACACACTATAGAGAGAAAGTAAAGAACTATGTGTAATATTGAATGAAACCACACCCTCTCCATCAAAGGAGAGGGCTTTTATACCAAGTCCACAAAGTGGACTTGGTATACATATTGGGACGCCGACCCATACAACACATGGGCTAGGTTTGGGCTTTGTTTAATACATGCAAATAAACTAAACTACGAGCTTCTACCATATCTATTGCTGGAGTGACCGAACCTTTCTAATACGTAAAACACATTTCCGACACTTTCTTTCTTTTTCCAATTAATCAAGGCATTAGCAAGTAAATAAGAACTGTCACCATTTTTTTATTTAGAACAATATAAAGACTGAACACGAACAAATTTCAAACACAATAATCAGATTATCTTGGAATTAAAAAAAAGCATTCAAATACATTAGATTGATGAAACTGAAAATTAATTCTTAAAGATCTAAAATGACAATAATTTCAGCCCATTGGTTACAATTTATCAATCCGAGTTTTCTTCATACAACAATAACATGACCACACGTTAAGCCAAACAACTGCCATTTCCGACAGGTACATTCACGCTTATCCAAATCCACCTGATGGTTGTTACGATGGTCATTCACCTGGTACCGTTTGCACGCACTGATACCTCTTACAACCCAATTTGAGCTCTTAATCATCCGGTTGCGTTCATCCACGGGTGCATCTAACAGAATTATAAAAATAAGTGTGTTACTTTTAACATTATCTGAAAATGAAAGGATAAATAAATTGAACACATTATGTTACCTTCATATTTTTCGCGATGCTCACATAACCACCTTTGTAACGTCTCTCTATAATAATCGATAAGCTTTGTTATTGGCACTCTCCGAACAACCCTTGTTAAAGAATTAAAGATTTCTACAGATTTGGATGTCAGGTAATTGTAGCAGTTTCCAAGGCAATGTGCCCTAGACCATTTAACAAAACCAACATCAACAAGTTGTTTGAAACCTTTAATATGGTCAAGAACAGAATATAACTTGCTAAA
Organism: Glebionis coronaria; assembly: GCA_025667525.1. Classification (NCBI taxonomy): domain Eukaryota; kingdom Viridiplantae; phylum Streptophyta; class Magnoliopsida; order Asterales; family Asteraceae; genus Glebionis; species Glebionis coronaria. Next base: position 107,655,043 of record CM046882.1, read on the forward strand.
TTCCGAGATTGTGTACGCTTTGTAGGCCTTCCAATATGTAGCCCTAAACCCGGAGGTTTTGTTTCCACAGTTCATCATCAAATGTCGACAACAATACCTATGAAATGCATTTGTAAAGATAGTTTTACATGCACTTAAAATCGTATGGTGTCAGTCGGAAATGATTGTTAGATTTGGAACTTGATCAATGGAGTCTTTCAGATTTCCTAATACCATGACCATGATTTCGTAGTTTCAGCCTGACACACATTAGTAGCAATAGGAATAACTTGATTGTTTCCATCCATCCCAACGAAAGTCAAATTTGTTCCAAGATACTCTCCCTTAAGATGGCTAGCATCAATTATTAGTACCGGCCTCATTCATTTTAAGAAAGCCCGAATCTGAAAGTTGACGAACAACTTTACTTAATATCATAACTGTCAAAATACTAATATAATAAAATAAATTTAAGGTAGATACTTACCGTTAAACCAAATGCTATATATAGCATCTTAAATCGTCCTTCACTGTCGGTATCAATACATGTTACCGTGCCTTCGTTTGTTCTTTTTAGGTTACAACAATAATAAGGTAAATCTTCAAACGATTGAACTAGGCATCCCAACGCAAATCTAACAGCTCTATCTCTCCCATACCAAGCCTACTTGTAAGAAATATCTGTCCTAAAATCAATTTTAAAAACATTTTGAATGTCCTTCAGCGTATACATTTGGGTAGAGTCAGTAAGCCTGGGTGCAAGTAGACGACTTACTAATTTTACATTGGCATTACGATGATTAGTGTTGATTTGTGTTTTGGAACAAGTGTGAATATCATTAACTATGGTGATTACAAATCTATCATCTGCCACCTTAAATGAGTATCCGCATCCGGCTTGAGCACATATTACTTCATACCTTATTTTACAAGACTTTCTTGTTTTAAATTCAAAACCTTTAGAAAGAGCCTTTTTACCATTCTCAAAAAGTCAATCATCTTTGTTAAAAAAATCATCACCTACTTTAAGTCTACGCATACATTCACGACCCGAGTATTTTCTCTTGTGAGGGTTAATAACTGAAAATGGGGAATTTGGGGTAGGAACATGCTTAACTGGAGTAGTTCTTATCCTTTCCTAGTTAAAACCTCGGGTAACACACTCTTGCTCTAACTTTGGGTGTACGAAGTTAATGTTTTCATCATCTCTAGACAGAAATACAAGAATATTAAGATCAATATCTAAAGGCTTTGAAGATGAACGACTTACCTCTACCTCATCACAAGCCTTCTTTGGGCTTCGGGAACCTTTCTTTTTTGTAATGACCAACTTATTAGCTTTGTTGTTTTTGACATGATATGAAAAGTAGTGCACTCCATCATCATCACATACTTCGAACTCTTTCCTACCTAACTTAAAAGATAAACGTGTAACATAATCATCTTCAATCTTGAATCTTTTCTTCACGTATTCAACTAGCTCACTGTAATTAATATCTTTGGAAAGCAAAAATTCATGATTACGAGAATCATAAAACATGCCAACATCCTTTTTTTACTCGGAAATGCTCACAACTAATTATGTTGATAGAAAAGGCTTCCACAATGTACCATAATAACTAAGAATAGCGTTTTGCTATTTCAACAAAGTCTTTGGAAAGTGTTTTTATACATAGGGAAGACTTTCAAAACAGTGAATACTTTAATGGGATATGCATTGAATCTATTTAATGCAAACAGTCATTGAAATTTTCTTGCATTGTGTATATAAGATCAAATCGACATAAAAGTTAATCTGACATTATTATATCAAGAATGTTTACAAAAATGACAAAAATTAAAATTCTCGACGGCTCATAAAATGTGCAAGTTACGGCTTCTGTCAGAGTTTTTGATAGACTGTACTTTTTGATAGGCTCATAAAATGTATTCACACCTCCAACAAATCGATCTGTCATATTACTGTACAATTTGTCATCAATAAAAATGTTTGTATAAAAAAGTGTGTGAATTTTTAAATTTTTTTTTTAACTAGAAAGTTTAAAATTAATTATAGAGTAAATTGCATGAATCATCCCTAAAGTTTAGCCAAATTGCTTATATCGTCCTAGATGTTATAAAAGTGCAAGGATCGCCCCTATTTGGAAAGTTTAATGCAAGGTTCGTCTCTGTGGGATATCTTTTTTGACAAAACTTACAAAATGGCTAAAACATTTGGGACCAAACCTACAAAATAGCCAAACGTTTGGAATGAAAATTTGCAAAACCATTGGATTTTGGGACGCACTTTCAAAATTTCTCGAAAGAAATCTACAAAATGACCAAACTTTAAGGACGATTTATTCAATTCTCTAATACACAGTAATAGTTTGAAAACATTTTTCTATTGAATATTTTCTGGTGGCTAGGTTAGATTGGGTGTATTAGTGCTCAGACCATTAACACCCCGTAAACACACTTTTTATGGACTTATTGATATGTACTAGTTTATATAAAAATATTGTAAGCACCATTTTTGTTATTTTATTAAGGGAAATTTTCAAAAAGAGACCACCAGGGAGGATAGTCTAAGGATGGTCCAAAATAAAGTTTTTTTTTTGCAAAAGGGTCTAGGCAACTGGGCAACTTTGGAAAAGTAGGTGCAGTGATTGCCATGTGTCCGTATTTAAGTACAAATGTTGGTAGAAAGTACGTAAGTGTAAGGTATGTGTCAAGTATGTGTAAGGTATATGTTGGGTGGGCAACGTGTACTTTTTGGCAACCTATATTTGGGCAAGCTAGTATTTTTGTTAATTAACAACTTCGACCTTATTAAATTATTATATTAGTTAATGACTAACTTGTACCTTTCTAGCAACCTGTAAGTGGGCAACCGAACTTAAACTCGTTTTTAATAAGAACTTAAACTGTTATTATCAGTGAAACATCCCATTCTTTTTTATCTTTCCACCATCAAAAATTCATCATTATTTAGCCAGGATAAAAAAACTTAAAACCATTCATTTAAAAGTCTATAAATAAGAACAATAAACCCTTTTTTCACACACAGTAACATGGGGAGATAATCACGATGATGGTTTTAAGAAATTAAAAAGGTTTTTGAAGATCCATTATAGAAAAATCTCATTATGTGTTTGTCATTTGCCACTGAAGCTTAAATTTTGTTGCTTTATCGTTACTCTATTGTATCATAAGCTATCAAAAGCTTATGTGAAAAATAAGCATTTGGTCAACTTGTGGTACATTGTTTCTTGTTTGTGGGTGTTCTATTTATACTATCACTCCATTCTTATAAGCTCTAGTGCGAATCATATTCATCTAATGATGACGAAGAGCCTACTCATGTCGAGGTAGATTCTAAAGGTAACTATGGTCGAAGTTGAAGTTTATGGATGAATCTAAACCAGTTTGAATATATAATTTGTTCAAGTTTATGCTATGTCAGTTGCAAAATCAAAGTCGACTAGCCAACTAATCTGTGGTTTAATTTTGATGTAAACATAAAAATCACACAGTTTAAACACGTCAAATGATGATAATTCTTGGAAGTAGACATATTAATTACATGCATGAATATGCATTAAATGTAGCAATGTAGGCAGACTCTTTGTATTCTATCATTATTGTATATAAACTAGGTTGACCTAATGCAATAATAATCAAAATCTGATAACCAAACATCCAAAACATAGACAGACTATTTTCATAATATCAAATATGGCTTCATCATCCAAGAGGAGTTCTTCTACCGCGGGTTTTGAACAAAGAAATTCCGTTGAAAACGAGTAAGGAATTGTAGCTCACCTTTTTTTAATTTAGTTTGTTTCTTAATAATTAGTACTAATACTTGCTCTACATTCTTTCAGGAAGCATTGTGCAGAGTTTAAAAAACTGAAAGCAAATGAAGATGGAACGTTCCCTGATGTCTGTCCTTATGTTGATCCTTACGACGAATACAAATACTATGTAGAGGAAGCTAGAAATAATGGAAGATTGAAGATGAACAAAAGTCCCGTCTGGAAGAACAACGCCAGAGGGAGGAAGCTGCTTCCATAAGAAGGAGGCAACAAGAGGAACAACAACGTCATAGGGAGGAAGAGGTTAATTTAAGGAGGCAAGAGGAAGAAGAACAACAAAGGTTTTTTGAGGATGATTATTTTCTCGACTCTGAGCCAGAATTTGAAGAAGAAGATGATGAGTATAGAGAGACTTATGGTTACGATGAACTTCATATCGCGTTTGATCGTCAGAAATCTCCCAAGTGGGATTAATTTCTTCTAAATCCTGAATGAAAATTTGTTTTTTTCAAAAGTGTAATCCTTTATTTTATTGAATGGAACTTGCAATTGCTAACTTTTCATCTTGTGTTTAATTATACTTCGGTTGTTTCAATGTTTTAATTTACAGTTTGATTAATAAGCAAAATGTTTGACCTAGAATAAGCAAAAACCATATTTGAGTGTGTCGGCCGAACAAGCCCCCACCAAAACCCATTCTTTTATGTTTTTATGATTTATCTAAAAAATTTCTTACTTGTTTATAAGATTTGTATAACATGTGTTCTTGATTCCAATTAAAAGAATAAAAAGAAAAGGATTAAGAGGTTACCGAATGCGTGATTGGATGAGAACTAATAACACGAACACGAATACCCGAATTCAATAACAAAAAATCAACCAACACCCTTGGTGGTGTTCTTTGTAGCCGGTGGCAATAGAGGAAGAAGGAGGCAAGCTAGGGTTTTTAGTTTTTGCTAAAAATTATGTATAATGAATGCCTATGTTTTACTTTTTGTTAAGTCAACCAAAAACAATGGGTTGTGCCCCCTCCTTGCTCTTGTGTCCGCGGCCAACATAAGCCCAAAGGGAAAAATCGGGCTTTGTTCTGTTTAATAATTTATGTATTCACTTACTAATGTGTTCGTGTTAGTTCGTGGTTAATTATTCGTGTTATAATTAATACTTGTATGTAATCAATATTTATCATAATGATAATAAATATATACATAGTTCACATGTTCGTGTTTTAATGTTCATGCTTTAATGCTCGGGATTATAATTATTATAATTAAAAATTATCGTGTATTAATACGTACTTAAATAATTATCGTGCACTAACACGTATGTAATTTCTGAATTTAATATTCGTGACACGTTTTCACGCTATAAAAGGAAAGTTTAAATTGGTTTGCATGATTACAGAATGTACTGTTCATGGCGTTTAGATGCGGATTTTACAAACACCAAGCACATAGTTGTCCGATTCCATTTCATAAATGAGCACGTAGAAAGAGGAACGGTCGAACTGTATTTTGTCAAGACGGACTACCAACTGGCCGACATCTTCACCAAAGCTCTTCATCAAGACATATTTGAATTCTTGGTTCGTCGACTTGGTATGGCGTAGTTTCACTCTCGATGAGCTTGAACGTCTTGCACATTTGCAGTAACCTTGTATATATCTATCTGAAAATCAAAATACAAAAATATAAAACCTATAAAAAAAATAAAAAATGAGAAAATATTTCAAAATACCAAAAATATTCTTCTTCAACATGTCTCTCAGCATCGATAATACAGACATACTTAGAATTGTCGCTCAATAATGACAGGGGTATGTACATAAAGTTCGAATGGGAGTTTCAAATGTTTTCAAAACATGTATTTTCTATTTTTTCTCACCATGTCTCACAGTCATATTTCATACTATGACCCAGACTTCAAATAAAGGAAAGTTATTCTCGGATGATAAGTTATCCTCAACAACGAGAAATTAATTTTTCTCGGTCATGATCTTTTATAAAATATTAAAAATTTAAAAGCTCATGAACCATGGCTTATAGTCATGTGTCAGACTATAACCCGGTCCCCAAAGAAACGAAAGTCTATGCCTTATCCTCAACAACGGGAAATTCATTTTTCTCAGTCATGGGCTTATATCAAACATTCAAAGTTTTAAGCTCATGAACACAAGGAAAATGTTCATTTATGTACATTATTCCTCAACAACGGGAAATTAAGTTTTCTCGGTTTATGAGCAAAATTTTTTAAGATATTTTCAAATGATATATTCAAATTCTTTCAATATTTGTGCTCATATACTCTCCTATTTTTCAACAGAATTTTTATCCGAGGGAGAGTATAAAAATATCATAACATATAGTTCCAAATTTTTATGAAACATTATTCTCTCCATGTTACATCACTAGTATATCAAATATTCACAAACACATACAATTTTTGAGGGGGAGAATAGTGATTAAAATATAATCAAAATGTTTCATTTTTGGATCAGATCTTTGATATTAAGTGCTTTCTCGTCCTAATATGTGCAAATAACTTTCATTTTACGATGCACATATGTAGGGGGAGCGTTTTGGGTGATATAGAAAACTATCAAGGTGTAAACATCGATTTCATTAACACCTTAATTGATTTTTCAATCGGTTTCTCTAGTTACGATATCTATACCCTTCAACACACTTATTCACGACGGTATTGGTGTCAAAAGGTGTTTAGGTATTTTTCCTATGATCCAACCAGAACCGAAGAGATCTTACCAGGGACAATCCATTAGAATTTAGAAGTCCTTAGGAAAGATGGAGTAGTTGAGTGTACGGGAATAATGCCAACTAATGACTTAAGCTAGCACTGGAACAATCACAACAAGGTTCTAGTAATGACGTCTTGGTAAACATTAAAGGTGTTAAAGAATGAAAAATAAGTGTAAGGATAAAGGGTGTAAAAAAAGCAGCCCTCCATACAACTAAGACAAAAACCAGGTCAATACATCTACTATCATAATCACTTAGATGATTTCTGGTATTGAAGACAAAGCATCATGGACCCAGTGATGCAATGCAAAACCCTTTCCAGCCTACTCAAGCTTCTCTCAAAAGAAGTTTGTTTTATTGTCACGGAGTTCAACTCATTTCTATCAACTTTCTCACTTCAAGATAGTAGATATTGAAAAGGTGGCAATTTGATCCAACCTTCGATCACCAAATAAATGTGAACTTATAGAGTCTAGAGCCAGCAAGATTCATCAAAAAATCTCATTAGGACACTAATTCCATATATCAATTGTTATTCATCATTAGACACCAAATATTAATTTAAAGAGTCCTACGCTCTATCCTTGTGATATTGCCAGAACATTCAGAGTGACACTCTCTAGTATTCACAATGATGAATGGAAATCCTTCCAGTGTTAACATCAAACAACACTACGTAGGTCATGTGTAAGAGTCACTTTGAATCGAACATATGTTAACTGGAAAGCAACAGTAGTTTGATTCTTAATTGATTCAAACTCGTTTTAGATCAACACATGTATAAGATATTATCACTTCATTTAGGAATCTATGATAACAAATAACTGGCAATATCTTTATGATCTTGTCAGAACATTCAAGTAATACTCTTTAGTCTTTAAAGTGACGAATGGAAATCCTTCCAGTGTCATCATCAAATAGCACTACGGTAGGTAACTTGTGAGATTTTATACGAATCAAACTTGTGTCAACTTGAAAGAAACAATGGTTTTATTCTTAATTGATTCAAATTTGTTTGAGGAAATGAATTGACGACTTAATCAGCAGAATGGAACTACATGATTCACTCTTTACTATCAATTATCTTAAGAGGTGTTCAAGTATTGAGAACGGCTACCACAGCCGAAAACCCTGTCAAGGAAGTTCTTTGAACTTACCTAATCACATGTACAATATTCGTACTATATAACGGGAAACTAGTGGATTGCAAACGGTGGCGTAACCTCAAGAGTCGTAATTCAAGACCACATACTCAAGGAAATGAAGAAAGCTCAAGAACATCTAAAGATAAAGACTTCCGCTACTTTGATTACCAAGGGAGATTGTTAGCCAGCTTTCAACACGATGCAAAGTATGAGTATGTGGGGAAAGTGTTAGAAGTATTTAAAGTGATGGTCATATAATATACCATTGCGAAGCTCGTGAAAAATTCTATTTAATGGTGTCGAGAGTTCTTAGTTATTATTGATTATGTAACGGGAATTAGTCCCGAAGATACAAATGAGAAAGACCTCCTACCCATAAGAGGCATAGTATAAATAGGAAAATCCTTCTCATTTGTGTGTGTGTTTTCCATTCTTCTTGTTTTAGAGAGAAAAAGATGTTTAGCTTCTCTCACTAGGAAATCACCATACTCTTTGTATTTTTCTTTTATTCTTCATCTTAATCTAATCTTTCCTTTTTTGTTTAATCTATCATGTTATTCGTGTTTGGTTAGTCGTGTGATATAATCCTACAAGTGGTATCAGTATCCAAGGGATTCGTAGTTAGCGGTTTGGTGTTGTTCTTGTCGCTATATTTGCGTTTTTGTGGCTTAAATTTGTAGCCAAATCGACTACATAGCTGTGGTAGTAATTTGGGTTACTTGGTGTGGTTAAATCGTAAACTTATTGGTAATTTGGAGCGATCTCGGATAGCAGTGGGTTGTAACAGGTCTGTTGGCAACGGTTCTTCATTATTTCCGAATTTCAAGAAGATTCACATTATTCTGAAATCCTACACCCAAAAACTTTATGAGTTCTATCTACCTTCTACATTCTGAAATCTTCAAAACTGTCTTATTCCGAATTCTTGTAACCTTCAGCTTCCGAATTTGTACAAGATACGAATTCCGAAATTTGTGCATTATACTTATTCCGAACTTTGTTCTTAACATTTATTCCGTTGTATAAGATACGGATTCCACAATTTGTGCATTATACTTATTCAGAATTTTGTTCTTACCATTTACTTTGAATTTGTACAAGATACGGATTTCGAATTTTTCAAACTTTCACATTCCGAATTCTTGTAAGTAGGATTCCGTATTTACAACATTATCATTCTCATTCCTGATTCCGAAATATTATTTCCTTAAGATTCCGACATCTTCACACACTTTGGATTCCAAATTTACTCAGCTCGTTTTCCGACATCTTGCTAGTATATTCCAAAATTTTGTGTTATAACATTTTCAAAAACGTGATTTTTAAAATTTTTACCTCGTTAGTTTTTTTGGCCTTGGAATTTTTGGTTTCCTAAGAAGTCATAATTAGGGGATTTCAACCATATTTCTCGTCATCAACACACGTTCTTAATTCCGCTTTCTACGAATTGTGATCCTTCATTTTCACACGATTTCTACAATGACGTCTCAACAAGACATTTATGCTGCGGGCAATGAGAATCGTCCTCCCATGCTTACTAAGGAGAATTATACTACATGGATAGTCGTCTCCTTCGCTATAAAAAATGTAAACCTTTGGGAAAGTTATTGTTAACTCGATTAAAAAAGGTCCGTACGTTAGAAGAACAATTCTTGTGTCTGGGGATCCCACGAGTGCTAAACCAGTGGCTTACTCTAGACATGAGCAAACGGATGAAGAATTATCTGAAGCTGAATCTAAACAACTCGACGCTGATGATCAAGAAATTCAAGTCATTCTTATGGGACTTCCTGAAGATGTTTATGCTGCTGTTGATAGTTGTGAAACCGCACACGAGATGTGGCTCAGGATTCAGAAAATGATGAAGGGGAGTGAAATTGGTCTACAAGAGAAAGAGACTAAGTTGCTTCGTGAATGGGAGAAATTTACGTCAACTAAAGGAGAACATATTGAACCTTACTATCATCGTTTTTCAACCCTCGTGAACCATTGATAGGTGTGTAAACACCCATCCTTTTACCACTTAATTCTGGCTAAAACAAGACCAAAACACGTAATTAATATCATTTGTTTGGAATTATGCGTGGTTTTTGTGTTTATTGTGATTTCAGAGCTAACCGGATGAATATTAAAGAAAACATGGGATTGCACGGGTTTTATCAAGGAAAAAGACTCAAGATAAAGTCTATTGTCCAAGATGTGCAAAAGATTTGAAGTCACTAGGCCTATTCGAAGATTTATTGAAGAAAAGGACTAAAGACGGAAGATTTTCATAAGTCGAAGAAACTCGAGTCTATTTAACGACGAAATTAAAAGACGAGTTGGATTTAATCGACAACAAATCCCGAATCAGAATCGAAAACGTCATCTTTTCTGAAAAGACGAGAAGACAAGAAGAAGAGGAGAAAGCCCACTCACCAACCAACCATTAGGACTATAAATAGATCACTCCCTTCACATTGAAGGGAGTTAGTTTTTCATTTTTTTCTTTTCCAGTTCTCTTGTTCGTCCCATCACCAACTCCATTAAGGAGTTTGGTGATTTTCATCTTTTTCTTTTCATCTTGTAATCTTCAATCATTAACCTTGTTACTTTTATATTAATCAATCCATTCCATCTTTCTATTCATCTTGTTCTTTATCATTTTTGTTGCAAGTTCTTAAGCTTTTATTTGATTTTAGTTTGATCTTAAAAAGTTGTTGATTTAGTGTTTTTATTAGTGGGATTTGTTACTTATGGTATTTAAATGATTTGTGTTAAATTTGGTAAAACCTTTTTGAGTATTTAAGTCGATTTGGATTAAATTTCGTGTCTATCTTCTTTCTTCTGCTGCTGTTACTGCCCAGACTTGATCTTTCCGAATAGCCATATTTTTGTTCCCTTATTCGGAATTTTTGATATTCCGAATAAGGGTGTTAATTTCCTTCTATTCGGAACTTTCCATACATTCCGAATAGGATTGTTCGTGTTTGCTTATTCGGAACATTTTCCGAATAGTCCCATTTTCCGAATAGAGTTTTATTCCGAATAGGGGTTTCCACGTTTCCCTATTCGGAACTTTTTAAATTTTCCGAATTGCAAATTTTTGTTTCCTTACTCGGAATATTTATTCCGAATAGCTCTGTTTTTCCGAATAGCCTTGGTTTCCGTATAGGGTCTTTATTCCGAATAGGGTTTTCCATATTTCCCTATTCGGAACATTCCGCATAAGCACTTTTTCCGAATGGTCAAGCTTTCCGAATAGGGTATTTTTCCAGTATCAATTCAAGTTTTGGTTATTATTGGTTGCTTGTTTTAAGTTTACTCCATTACCATTTTATTCACTTATCTGTTTAGTAGATTAGAAAACCAAATACACTTTTTGTCACCAAAAACAATTCATTCCACTTTTAACTGAGATCAATTCGAGAGGATATCGAGAAATCTGAACCTAGCTAAAACGCTTGTATCAAATGGCGCCGCTGCCGGCTCCTCTCGTTAAGATCAAAAGTTTTTTGTAGAATTTGGATTTTGGGATCCGTTCCCCGTGAACGTTCATTTTTCAAAAACAACTAAAAAAATATAAAATTTTCAAAAATCCTAAAAAGTAAAAAAACAATAAAAACCAAAAATATTTTTGCTTTGTTCTTCTTTGTTTGTTCTTTTGCAGGTGTATGCGCACTCGATCCACGTCTTATCAAGAGCCCGAGCCTCTCGATAACTTAGACATGGCTGGTGTACAAAACAACAATAACATACCACCTCCGAACAACAATAACAACCCACCTTTCAACAACATGAATAACAACAACAATGAGCCCCTTCCGGATAATCGCCCAATGATTGAACTGCTGCAAGCTCATGTTGATGGCAACACGGATCCAATTGTCATTCCTCCAATTGCCGCCAACAATTTCGAGCTCAAGTCAGGCTTTATCCAGATGGTCTCCGCTCAGCCATTCTTGGGACGAACCATTGATGACCCACACGACCACATCAAGAGATTTCTACAACTCACCAACACGGTCAAATTCAATGGAGTTTCGCAAGAAGTGATAAGGTTACAACTGTTTCCCTTTTCTTTAGAGGGACAAGCCCGGCATTGGCTTGCTAAGGAACCGCCACAGAGTATTCTCTCGTGGACGGATTTGGAAACAAAGTTTATCAACTACTTTTTTCCACCCTCTCGTACTACCGCTTTGCGGAATGAGATTATAAACTTTGAACAAAAGTACGATGAGTCTTTCAGTGAATCTTGGGATCGCTTCAAAGATCTTTTAAGAAAATGCCCACAACATGGTTTTACCAAAGTACATCAAATTAATACTTTTTACAATGGTTTAAGCATGAATGATCAAGATTCACTGAATAGTGCCTCAGGGGGTAATTTATTCGCTAAGACTTCCAATGCTGCTTGGGACATCATTGAGAACAAATCTCGTGTGCAAACCAAGAGTGTTAGGACCAATGTTGCTAGTGCTAGCACTAATGACAGCGACAAGCGACTTGACAAAATTACTACGCTTCTTGAATCGCTTGTCACCCACACCGTCAGCAACAACAGCAACAACGCCAAAAACGCTCAAGTGAACGCTGTCAGCCAACCTTGTGAGATATGCGGTGGTCCCCATTCTTACACAACTTGTACTGCCACCCAAGATTACCCTGCTGAGAATGTGAATGCGGCATATGGCACCTACCAACAACCCGCCTATCAAGCAAAACCCCAAGGTGACCGTAACTTGCTTAGCTACCGCAGCAACAACTATCTTTCCCCACCTGGCTTTCCTCCAACCAACCCAAACCAACAACAAAACCTTAATCGCCCTCCTCAACAACAACAACAACCTCGACAACCATACATCCCACCTCACAAGCAACAACAACCACCTCAAAGAAACAATCAAGTCTACCAACAACCTGCTTACCAACCACCTGCATACAATGCTCCTCCCAACCAACCCACCGCTCTTCACCAAGAAGTGGAAACTTATATGAGGACTAACGATGCGATAGTGGGAAATCTTCAGAGAGAAGTGCTCAACCTGAAAGCCGATTTGGTAAAGCAAGGAAATGATTTGAGGGCCGATATGCAAAACACGTTGGATAGTCAGACGAATGACTTGAGGAACATGATGGCTAGTTTCTTCCAAAGTAGTCAACCCTCTTCTTCGGGTACTCTTCCGAGTAACACCGTTGCAAACCCAAGAGGGGAGATGAAAGCAATCACTACTAGAAGTGGTAAAGGTACCAAGGAACCCGAGCTTCCTATACCCCCACCGGTGGTTGTGACTAAGGAGAACGAGTCGCCTGCTCCTATTCCTCCTCCTTCTCCTTCCCCAATCTCTCCACCTCTTCATTCTACCCCTCCTCCACCCGTGGTTGTGAGTGACCCTATTCCTCTAAAGCCTTCCTCTTCTTCCAATATACCTTATCCTTCTAGGTTAAGGAAAGAGAAGCAAAAGAGCAAGGATGATATTCAGGTTTCTAACTTTCTGAAAATGTTTAAACAACTGAATTTCAATATCTCCTTCGCTGAGGCTCTCGCTCACATGCCCAAGTATGCTAAAATGTTTAAAGACCTTCTGAGCGACAAGGAAAAGCTCCTCGACATTGCCAACACCCAACTTAATGAGAACTGCTCCGCCGTGCTCTTAAGGAAATTACCAACCAAGCTTGGTGATCCGGGTCGTTTTCTTATCCCTTGCAATTTCCCGGGAGTAGAGAATTGCATGGCCCTAGCCGATCTAGGTGCCAGTATTAATCTCATGCCTCTAAGTGTGTGGAAGCAATTATCTCTCCCAGAGCTAGTCCCCACCAAGATGACTTTGGAATTGGCGAACCGTACGGTTGCTTATCCAGTGGGGATAGCCGAAGATGTTATCGTAGGAGTCGACAAATTCACCTTCCCTGCTGATTTTGTTGTCGTCGACTACGAGATGGACCCTCGTGTACCACTTATTGTTGGTCGTCCATTCCTTAGGACCGGTCGCACTCTCATTGATGTTGAAGCAGGAGAGCTTATCATGAGAGTGGGTGACGACAAAGTAGTCTTCAACATGGGTAAGTTGTCTAAACAGCCTTATTCATATGAGAGCGTTAATTGTATTGACGTTCTTGATGAGGCTTGTGAAGAACACTTTAATGATGCTTGCAAAAGTATTCCTACCTCTCTTCCCACTGTTGAGACCGTGTCCTCTCTTGATTCATCGTTGTCTCTATTTGGAGATAGTGATTTATTCTGGAACAATCTTGAAGCTACCATGGGAGATGCGAATTTAGCCACTAATGATTCTCCCACCGAGGGGGATGAAGACATGAGTTTCTTTGACAATCTTCTCACTGAAGACAATCCTTCGCCTCCATCTCCCACGGTTATTGCTATCGATGCCACGACCTTGAAAACGCCTCCCGTCGAAAATCCTCCGGATTTGGAACTTAAGGAGTTGCCGCCTCATCTCGAGTACGTGTTCCTTGACGACAACAAGAAGTCGCCCGTCATTATTGCAAAGGATTTGAAAGATGAAGAGAAGACTCGTCTAGTTGCTGTGTTGAAGGAGCATAAGAAGGCTATTGCTTGGAAAATCTCGGATATTCGTGGAATTGATCCTCACTTCTGCACACACAAAATTCTCATGGAGGACGACTTCAAGCCCACTATTCAAAGCCAACGAAGGGTGAATCCAAAAATCCACGAAGTCATCAAAACAGAGGTTATCAAACTTCTTGATGCGGGTATGATTTACCCTATTTCGGATTCACCGTGGGTTAGTCCAATCCATTGTGTGCCCAAGAAGGGCGGAATAACCGTTGTTCCCAATGAACACAACGAGTTAATTCCCACTCGTCTCGTTACTGGGTGGAGAGTTTGTATAGACTACCGCAAACTCAATGATGCCACGAGAAAGGATCATTTCCCTCTACCTTTCATGGACCAAATGCTTGAACGATTAGCCGGTAATGAATATTACTGCTTTTTGGATGGTTTCTCGGGTTATTTTCAAATACCCATCGATCCCCAAGATCAAGAGAAGACTACATTCACCTGTCCCTATGGCACTTTCGCTTACAAACGCATGCCTTTCGGCTTATGTAATGCGCCAGGGACTTTCCAAAGGTGTATGTTAGCTATCTTCCATGACATGGTTGAACAAACCATGGAAGTCTTCATGGATGATTTCTCGGTCTTCGGGGATTCCTTCTCTACTTGCCTTGCCAATTTAGAACGTATGCTAAAGCGGTGCGAAGACACTCGCCTTGTTCTAAATTGGGAAAAATGCCATTTCATGGTAAAAGAAGGCGTCGTGCTTGGACATAAGATTTCGATAGCCGGTCTTGAAGTAGACCGTGCTAAAGTTGATGTTATAGCAAAGTTGCCTCCACCTTCCACTGTGAAGGGTGTGAGAAGTTTCTTGGGTCATGCGGGCTTCTACCGCCGATTCATCAAAGACTTTTCTCAAATCGCTCGCCCGATGACCCACCTCTTGGAAAAAGATACTCCTTTTATCTTTTCCAACGAGTGCCTTGAAGCCTTTAACTCACTTAAGGATAAGCTAACTAAGGCACCCGTCTTGGTTACCCCTAATTGGGAGCTGCCTTTTGAGTTGATGTGCGATGCTAGTGATTTTGCTATTGGAGCGGTTCTTGGACAAAGAGTGCACAAACACTTCCAACCGATCCATTACGCTAGCAAGACAATGACAGGGGCACAATTGCATTATACGACAACCGAAAAAGAGCTTTTAGCTGTTGTCTATGCTTTTGAAAAATTCCGCCCCTATCTTGTCCTTTCTACCACCATCGTGTATACCGATCATTCCGCGCTGAAGTACTTGTTGACAAAGCAAGATTCCAAACCAAGACTTCTTCGCTGGGTTTTGCTGCTCCAGGAATTTAAAATCGACATCCGCGATAAAAAAGGAGCAGAAAACCTAGCCGCGGACCATCTTAGTAGACTTGAGGATCCATACCAAGGGGATCATCCGACTAAAGAAATCAATGATTCTTTTCCCTTGGAGACCTTAATGTCTATAAACTCGAAGCCGAATGAAACCCCGTGGTTTGCAGACTTTGCAAACTACTTGGCGGGTGGAATTCTCAAGGAAGGGTTGACGTCCCAGCAAAAGAAGAAGTTCTTTACCGATATCAAGACTTACTTTTGGGACGACCCTTACCTATTCAAACAATGTGCCGACCTGATAATTCGCCGATGTGTTGATGGACCGGCAGCGTCTGAAATCCTTGATGCTTGCCACAAAGGACCCACCGGTGGTCACTTTGGTCCCAACTACACCGCAAAGAAAGTGTTTGATTCGGGATTTTATTGGCCCTCCATATATCGTGATGCTCACAATATGGTTAAGCGATGTGATGTTTGCCAAAAGCAAGGCAAAATCACACATAAAGACGAGATGCCTCAGAATTTCATTCAAGAGTGTGAAATTTTTGATGTTTGGGGTATCGACTTTATGGGGCCATTCCCTTCCTCTAAAGGAAACAAATACATCCTTGTAGCCGTTGACTACGTTTCCAAGTGGGTTGAAGCCAAAGCTTTGCCTACTAATGACGCAAGGGTGGTTTGTCACTTTTTGAAAGCTCTATTCGCTCGCTTCGGTGTGCCTCGTGCCATTATTAGTGATCGTGGGACTCATTTCTGCAATGACCAATTTGCTCGAGTCATGGCTAAGTACGGTGTAAACCATCGTCTTTCCACAGCCTACCACCCACAAACTAATGGCCAGGCCGAAATATCCAACCGAGGACTGAAGCGAATTTTGGAAAGAACCGTGGGAGAGCATCGTGCCGCATGGGCTGATAAACTCGATGATGCTTTGTGGGCTTTCCGTACTGCTTACAAGACCCCGATCGGCTGTACGCCTTATCGTCTTGTGTACGGGAAAGCGTGCCACCTCCCCATTGAGTTGGAGCACAAGGCTTATTGGGCCTTGAAGTGGGCTAATTTTGATATAAACAAAGCCGGTGACCTACGCAAGATCCAACTCAATGAGCTGAATGAACTCCGGAATGAGGCTTATGAAAATTCTTTGATCTATAAGGAAAGAACTAAGCTCATTCACGACTCCAAGATCAAAAACCGAGAGTTCCATGTTGGAGACAAAGTCTTACTTTTTAACTCTCGGTTGAAAATCTTTTCGGGCAAGCTCAAATCTCGTTGGTCCGGCCCATTCACCATCGCCCAAATTTTTCCATATGGTACTCTCGAGCTCGCTCAACCTAATGGACCAAATTTTAAGGTGAATGGCCAACGAGTGAAGTTGTACTTTGGTGAGGACACCTCTCAGGAGGTGATTCCATCCCTCACCACGTTCCCCATGAACTAAATTTGGGTCGAGTCAGGCTCGTGACTCGGTTATCAAAAACAAGCGCTCCTCGGGAGGCAGCCCGAGTATCTATCCCTTTAACCCCCTAAGTGTAGGGGAGGACCTATTTTGGTCATTTGTGTTTGTGTGGTGATGTGCTTACAGGGATAACTGCAATCTTGGAAATCTTTGAAGAACCGTGCTCCCGTGTTATCCGCAATCCGGTTCTATCTCTCAACTATCGTGATTCAATTTTCTTCATACTCACATTTGAAATTGATCACTTTAGTCGTCTCTTCCTTAACTTGAGTTAACCAACGTGCACAATGTCATAAGTGTAGGGGAGACTCTTCCCACATGCTTAAACATTGAGGACAATGTTTATCTTAAGTGTAGGGGAGACTTCTATCGAAGTTTTAAGTGGACTTTTCCATGAAAATGCCTTCAATTAACCGGAAAATCCTATTTTTCAAACATTTTTCAAATTTTTTTTTAACTTTGGCCATTTAGTCGTAATTTTTAAATTTTTATCATTGCTTTCATATGTATATATCCCGCAATTAAGTCAAAAATATTAATAAAGTGGTGTAGCTAGTTTAGAAGTCTTTGACATATTAGGCCCGTTGCGTTTATTTTGACTCAACCCGAATAGACTTATCCAAGTTTATTCTAGCTAGTATCCTTAACCATGTAGACCTTAATTGGTTTATTAGGCTAAGTGTCCACGAGTCTCATTATTTGAGATTTTAAATTGTGGAGGACGAGAAATGATAGAGTCAATTATAAGTCGGTAATCTTGCGCAAGCTCACTTGGTGTAATTATTTGCCCATTCTCCCATCACTTGCTAATAATCTATCTGCAATAAGTAAGGTCTTACGATTTGAAAAGTTACTTAGCTTCTAGCCCAAGATCGTTTAAAAGTTGCTCGGTAATGATAAGAGTTCATAGCCAAGGCATAACTTATGAAGCGGGGCGCGAAGATTGGCGAGTCCGAAAAGGCCCTAACAAGGCATGAGGATTCAATTTTATTGCTGAAGATCCAAAGTGATGTGAAAAGCATTATTCCTAAAGTCAATATGAAGGATCAAGACTCACGACGAAAAGCAATCAACTCCCATAAAGATCATGGAGAAATCTATCCGAAAAGACCCTAACAAGGTATGAGGATAAATAGATCCAAGTCCGAAAAGGAGGCGGATCGTTGTATCTCAAAATCCCAAATAGAGATTGAAGAAATAATCATGAAGTCGTGGTCAACAAAGTTGGAGTACCCCTCAAAAGTCTCCAAGTGAAGAAACTCTATTATGATGAGAAGGCCATTATCTCAAGATCGTCTCTCGAAGATATGAAGTATGAAGTACATGCCAAATATCGGCCCGAGAAAGGTCTCAAATCGTGAACCAAGTTATGCCAAGATATGAACTTTTTGATATCCCGAGAAGCAGTTTTAAGAGATTTTGTCCTTTAGCTAACTATTGATCAAATCGTCCTACTTTGCTTTCAGCCTTAATAAACTATCGAAATAAGTCCAAAAATGCATCTTCATGATCATTCTAAGACAAAAATAAAATATAAGAGAAACAATTAGGAATAAGGGAGTTTAAGCATTTAATTAAGCCATGTGTGTAAGTGTTTGATTTACTAACTTATAATAACAATGATCTCGTTTTTAAGCTTAGTTTGGGGAACGTGAAACTTGAGGGTGATGAATCTTCGCAACACCAAAGCCCTAATGTAAGTCTTTGATTTCTTTACAAGTTATTTCATTTCTTTTTGTTTATCTTAAAGTTTTTATTTCTCCTAGTTATTTGATTCTTAATTAGTAGTATTTGAATAAGGCCGAGGTTGATTAATTATGAGAAAAATGTAAAATTGCTTTATCACTAAGCATTGCATGAGGGCATGGCAATGGTTAAGTGTAGGGGATTTGATAGGTGTGTAAACACCCATCCTTTTACCACTTAATTCTGGCTAAAACAAGACCAAAACACGTAATTAATATCATTTGTTTGGAATTATGCGTGGTTTTTGTGTTTATTGTGATTTCAGAGCTAACCGGATGAATATTAAAGAAAACATGGGATTGCACGGGTTTTATCAAGGAAAAAGACTCAAGATAAAGTCTATTGTCCAAGATGTGCAAAAGATTTGAAGTCACTAGGCCTATTCGAAGATTTATTGAAGAAAAGGACTAAAGACGGAAGATTTTCATAAGTCGAAGAAACTCGAGTCTATTTAACGACGAAATTAAAAGACGAGTTGGATTTAATCGACAACAAATCCCGAATCAGAATCGAAAACGTCATCTTTTCTGAAAAGACGAGAAGACAAGAAGAAAAGGAGAAAGCCCACTCACCAACCAACCATTAGGACTATAAATAGATCACTCCCTTCACATTGAAGGGAGTTAGTTTTTCATTTTTTTCTTTTCCAGTTCTCTTGTTCGTCCCATCACCAACTCCATTAGGGAGTTTGGTGATTTTCATCTTTTTCTTTTCATCTTGTAATCTTCAATCATTAACCTTGTTACTTTTATATTAATCAATCCATTCCATCTTTCTATTCATCTTGTTCTTTATCATTTTTGTTGCAAGTTCTTAAGCTTTTATTTGATTTTAGTTTGATCTTAAAAAGTTGTTGATTTAGTGTTTTTATTAGTGGGATTTGTTACTTATGGTATTTAAATGATTTGTGTTAAATTTGGTAAAACCTTTTTGAGTATTTAAGTCGATTTGGATTAAATTTCGTGTCTATCTTCTTTCTTCTGCTGCTGTTACTGCCCAGACTTGATCTTTCCGAATAGCCATATTTTTGTTCCCTTATTCGGAATTTTTGATATTCCGAATAAGGGTGTTAATTTCCTTCTATTCGGAACTTTCCATACATTCCGAATAGGATTGTTCGTGTTTGCTTATTCGGAACATTTTCCGAATAGTCCCATTTTCCGAATAGAGTTTTATTCCGAATAGGGGTTTCCACGTTTCCCTATTCGGAACTTTTTAAATTTTCCGAATTGCAAATTTTTGTTTCCTTACTCGGAATATTTATTCCGAATAGCTCTGTTTTTCCGAATAGCCTTGGTTTCCGTATAGGGTCTTTATTCCGAATAGGGTTTTCCATATTTCCCTATTCGGAACATTCCGCATAAGCACTTTTTCCGAATGGTCAAGCTTTCCGAATAGGGTATTTTTCTAGTATCAATTCAAGTTTTGGTTATTATTGGTTGCTTGTTTTAAGTTTACTCCATTACCATTTTATTCACTTATCTGTTTAGTAGATTAGAAAACCAAATACACTTTTTGTCACCAAAAACAATTCATTCCACTTTTAACTGAGATCAATTCGAGAGGATATCGAGAAATCTGAACCTAGCTAAAACGCTTGTATCAAACATCTTAGAAAAAACAAACTTAAACATGCACAAATTGCTGCCAACATCAAATTTCTTGATAATCTTCCATCTGAATGGTCACGATATGTCACTCTCGTCAATCAAACCAATGATCTTCATGTCGTGGACTACACTCAAGTATATGATTATTTGAAGATGAAGCTAACGAAGTTAGGGCTGAAAGACGTGCTAAAACACAAGATCCATTAGCTTTTATGGCAAACTCTCCGTCATCTATGTCATATCCTATGGTACCTTATCATCAACCCTCCTAAAGCAACTTCAAGCCACAACAACAACTCACCTCTTATGGATATCAACTTCCTACTGTTTTGAACTACTTGCAACAACCCATTGATTGCTTGGATGACATCACGTATCCTACTCATGCGATTAATACTGGTCTTGCACTTCTTGCAAAGGCATTCAAATTCACCATTAACCCCACCAACAACAATAAGAGAATCTCCTCGAACACTAGAAATAGGCAGATTGCTCAACCTTTCATGAATGCGAATCAAGATCGCCAATTGGTAGTTGGAGGGAGTGCAGGGAATTAGTTTCAACAATATGGTGTTTAGAATATGGGAAATCAGTATGGTTAGAACGCAGGACTCATAGTTGGGAATGCAGGCAATCAGTATGGACAAAACCGTGGTCAGAATACGGGTATTCAGAATGTGGGTAATCAGAATGGGTTAATTTTTTTGCTAGCGGTTGGTAATCAGATGGGAAATATTGTGGCTGCAAGGGCTGAAAATACTGCTACGGGAATTGGAAACAACAATCGTCAAGTTCAGTGCTATAACTACATGGGATTTGGTCATTATGCTCGAGATTGCACTGCCAAAAAGAAGAGGGATGCTGCTTATCTTCAGACTCAGCTTCTCATAGCACAAAAGGAAGAGGCAGGGATTCCACTTCAAGTAGAGGAATTTGATCTTATGGCTTTTGCAGCAGAATATGACAACGAAGAAGATGTGAATGCCAACTACATCTTGATGGCAAACTTACAGCAAGCATCCACCTCGGGAATTCATGATGACAAAGCTCCCATATATGATTCAGACGGTCCCTCTAAGGTACACCCACGTTTCGATGATAATGATATATATTGTATGTCTAATCAAGAGGAAGAGTATACTGAGATACTTGAGCCCTATACTGAGACACACAGGGACCAAACGAATAATAATAATATTATTTCGAATGAGCCCAGTGTGGACCTTAGTGTAGATCAAGTTGCCCAGTAATAACTGAAAAATTATTAAGTTCGTTTTTCTCTCGACTCGATTCGAATTGAATCAGATTTTAAAGTGTGACTCAATTGTTTTTGGTGAATAAAAAGAAAATGTCGTTGATTATCTATTTTAAACTAAAAATGAAAACTTTAAAAGTATAAAACAAATGACAAAATTTAAGGAAAGTAAACAAATTTAAAACTTGATTGAAAGTAAAAATTAAAATAAAATAAAACAAGACACTTTAAAATAAAGCTTAAGAAAAATGGCGGGAAAATAAAGATTTGAAAACAAGTCGGAATCAAAAATACAATTTAATTCGGAAAACAAATAACATGTAAACAATTCGGGGAAAATCTTTAAAGGTATAATTAGGAAAGTGTAATAGTGACCTAATTCGGAATCTAGAAACAAAAACTAATTCGGAATAATCCTTAATATGTAATTTGGAAAAACCTAAATCCACAACTAATTCGGAATGTCACATATATTGCTAATCCGGAATACTCATATTCCGGATAGTAATCCGGAATGTGAGATTAAATGGCAATTCGGAAAAAAAATGTGAACTAATTCGGGAAAGGCAACTATGACCTAATTCGGAATAACATATAGCATGCAATTCGGAATTCATACATTTCGGATAGTAATCTGGAAAGTGAGATAAGCTAGCAATTCGGAATGTGAGGAAGAAATGTAATTCGGAAAAAAGCTATAGATATAATTCGGAAAAAAACTAAAAGGTTTACTATTCGGAATAAGGGTTTACTAGTTCGGATAAAAAGGGTTTTAAAATTCTGGATTACATAAAAATAAGCTAAAACCAAATAAGCACTTAACCAAAAATCAAACCAAACTAATTTTAAGAAAAACTAAATAAGCCACAAATTAAAAACTATAAAAACACCAAATAAGCAAAATATTTAAAATCATGTTTTAAATGATTAATCAACCAAATTAACTTAATAAAAATAAGACAAACACAAATCAATCAATAAGCACAATAAGCAATAACAATCAAACACATGAAAAATAATAAGAACAATGAAATAAACACATCAATCAAACAAGCATAAAGATCAAATAAACTACATGATTTAACCAAATCAAACATGAGATTAAAAACAAGAAAGAAAGAATGAGATTAATGTAAAAAGCTTGAATTAAAGATTAAGATCCAACAAGACAAGATTAAAGATGAAAAGCTTAAAAACTTTGAAAGGAAGCTAGAGAGAGAAAGTAAATTACACCTACTCCTACTCCTACTCTAATCTATGTAACTAACTAACTATTACAAATGATGGAAAATGAACTATTTATAGTGGAGGAGTAATGTGGTGTTGCTGCTTCCTTCTTTCTCTTTGTCTTCTCGTCTTTTTAATTAAATTGTCTTTCTCGACTTTGTCTCGGGATTTGTCGAATGATAAAATAAACTCGTCTTCTAATTTTCTTCTTTTATTAGACTTGGTTCTTCGACTTTGTTAAACTTCCGTCTTTGGTCTTTTTTTCGATAAATCTTTAGAATAGGACTTTGACTTCCGTTCTTTTTTCACTCTTGATCTTTTGACTTCGTCTTTTGTCTTTTTCTTTGATAAAAGCCCATGAAAGCCCGTGTTTTCTTCCTTTTTCATATTTTGGTCCTAAAACACAATAAAAACACAAACCACGCATAGTTCCGACTTTTACGTCATTAAATACACGTTTTGGCTTGGTTTTTATTTGTATTAAGTGGTAAAATGATAAGTGTTTTCACACTTATTAAATCCCCTACACTTGACCATTGCAAAGCCCTCATGCAATGCATTAGTTACCAAGCAACATTTACATTCTCCATCATAATTAACCCACCTTGGCCTTTATTAAATACTAAGACATTATGGAAACTAAAAAGAAAGAAAGTTTTAAAATGTTTGAATGAAGAAACTTGTAAAGAAATCTACGACTTACCTTAAGGCTTTTGGTGTCATGAATATTAATCACCTTCAAGTTTCACGTTCCCATACCAAGCTTAAAAACGAGATCTTTGTTATTATAAGTTAGTAAAGCTAACACTTACTCATGTGGCTCAATTATTCACTTTGACTCCCTTATTCCTAGGTGTATCTCTTATATTTTATTTTTGTGTCTTGAATGATCATGAGGATGCATTTTTGACTTATTTCGATAATTTATTAAGGCTGAAAATAAAGTAGGACGATTTAATCAATAGTTTTCTAAAGGACAAAATCTTTTAAAACTGCTTCTCGAAACCTCATAAAGGTCATATCTTGGCATAACTCGTTTCACGATTTGAGACCTTTCTCGGACCGATATTTGGCATTGACTTCATACTTCGAATCTTGAGAGACGTTCTTAAAATAATGGTCTTCTCTTCATAATAGGAATTTCTTCACTTGAAGTTTTTGAGAGATTCTTCAAACTTAGACCACGAATTCTTCATTTTTCTCCAATCTTTATTTGGGATTTTGATATACAACGACCCACCTCCTTTTCGGACTTGGATCTATTTATCCTCATACCTTGTTAGGGTATTTACGGATAGACTTCTCCATGATCTTTATGGGAGTAATTGCTTCTTGTCGTTTGTATCGATCCTTCATATTGATTTTTGAATAATTATTCTTCACATCACTTTGGATCTTTAGCAACAAAATGTAGCCCTCATGCCTTGTTAGGGCCTTTTTGGACTCGCCAATCTTCGCATCCCGCTTCAATAAGTTATGCCTTGGCTATGAACTCATTAATCTCGAGCGACTTTTAAACGATCTTGGGCTAGAAGCTAAGTAACTTTTCAAATCGTACGACCTTACTTATTGTGATTATATATTAACAAGCGATGGGAGAAAAAGCTCATAATTAACTCACATAAGTTCATGAAAGAAAACAAAACTTATAATTGACTTTATCATATCTCGTTCTCCATAATTTAAAATCTCAAGGAATGAGACTCGTGGATGCTTAGCCTAATAAACCAATTAAGGTCCATATGGTTAAGGATACTAGCTAGAGTAAACATGGATAAGTAAACTCGGGTTGAGTCAAAATATTCATGACAGGCCTAATATATCAAAGACATATAAACTTATTAAAACCATTTTATTAAATAGTTACGAAGAAAGAAAAGAACAATAACAAAGGAAAATACTACTAGGCCAAAATAGATCAAAAAATTTGAAAAATGTCGAAAAATCAATTTTCCGGTTAAAATGAGGATAAATTCATGGAAAAACCCACTTAACTTCGATAGAAGTCCCCCTACACTTAATATAAACATTGCCCTCAATGTTTAAGCATGTGGAATTAAACTCCCCTACACTTAGGACATTGTGCACGTTGTATAAATCTTACTAAGGAAGAGACAACTAAAGTGATTCCTATTTCAACATATATATGATAAAATATTGAATCAAAAGAGTTTAGGATAGAACTGGGAAGACGGTTATACGAAATCACGGGTCGTCAAAAGTCATCAAAAGTGGATCTTTGAAAGCTCTAATCCCTGCACATCATAAGAAAGAAAACAACAAACACATACTAGGGTCTCCCCCCTACACTTATTATAAAAAATGGATAAAGAAGGATAGATTAACGGGTTGTCTCCCGAGAAGCGCTTGTTTTTGTTAACCGAGTCACGAGCCTGACTCGACCCCGAATTAAGCATTCGAAAGGAAGCCTCTAATATTAATACCGGGATCAAAAATCTTGTCCTCGTTCCCGGAGGAAAATAATAAATGAGAGGCCGGGGGATAGGTCATGAAAGATAAAAAGGTCCTCTCAACATACGAGAAGTATGTGAAGTTTTCATCCACGCGAGGTGGGGTGGGTAAAGGAATCAAAATGTCATCCCCAACAGACATATGATGGTCACTAAGTGTCTAAGCCGTAAAGGTATCAATCATAGAATAATCAATGTCACCTCCTGGGTCAAAACATTCATCCTTAGTAATAGTCTCTAAAGTATGGGATGAAAGGTGCTCGGGAGGGGAACTTGGGACAATATCTTCATGCATCAAAGTATCAAAAAGAATATTCCCCTCCGTGCCATCATCATCAATACCCGGAGGTATTGAGAGAATGTCATTTGCTTCCATAAATGTGTCATTATTCTCAACAGGAGTAATAGACGGGGGTAAAGACTCGGTAATAGGATTAGAATTCAACGCTTCAATTTTAGCAATAAGAAGATGAACTTTCAATAATTTGTCGCGAAGAATAACGTCTTCCACCTCATCTAAAAAACCAATTTCATTGGTGAACTTCTCGTAAGTCGAAGAGAATAAATCAACATCGCCCTCATCTACCGGAGGAAATGGGGAAAATTGAGAAATTTCAAAAGTGATATTTCATAGCATGGAGAAAAATCATCATTAAGAGCGACCTCGTCCATAAGCTCCGCAAAAGTCGGTATATCACAAACCTCATTAAACAATTTTTCGAGACCAGAATCACTAATTTCACTCGATATATCATTATCCTTAGACGCATTTAGGATATCAAGAGTAGGAGTAGTAATCTCATTAGATGGGTTAAGATCAAAGATATCATCCTCGTCATCATAATAACAAAAGGTACGCACAAGAGGCGGAGAGGTATAAGCACTAAGACTAGATACTTGCTCTTGTCGATGCCGTTGTCGCTCCTCCCATGTTTCGCTCAGTCGAATTAAGTCGTAACGAAGTTCCAAAAGAAGGGCTTGTGTTACGTCGTTCGGATTCAAAGAAGGTTGATGATCGAGGGTGTATTGTGGGGGACCGGAATTATAGCACGGATTTGGCTCATAATAATTCATCGGTTGACATGAAAAAGTGTCGTGAGGGCCCCCACAATTGTTACAACACGGGTATTGAGAAAAACCCGGTGCATTTTGCGGATACGGATCCACATATATGGAAGAGGGTGAAATAGTGTCATTATAGGTGAAGGATGAATTAATTGAATTGTACGATAGAAAACGTCCAAATTCGTAATTGGGGAGATCTCTTCCGCACCGTTCGCATGAACACCATTGACAGGATTGACTACCAGACGATGGTCTCCCACACCCTACACAATCGACATACGAATCCATTAAGAATTAAAAATAAGAATGGGTGAGAAAAAGAATTAAACACAATAGAGGATTAAGAGGAATATGTTTTGGTGTAACACTTAGGAAAGCGTCACTTTTGTGATTTTTTTTTTCTTTTTATTTTTTTTGTTGCAAAACTTTTGGAAAGAAATGCTTTTTATGATTTTTTTTTAAAATGTTTTTGGATTTTTGAAATTTTTAATTTTTTTAAAATTTTTGAAATTTTAGCAAGAAAAATAACGTTCACGAGTGAACGGATCCCAAAATCCAACGCGTCTCTCACAAAAAACCGTTAATCTTCACGAAAAGAGCCGGCAGCGGCGCCATTTTAATAACTGAAAAATTATTAATTTCGTTTTTCTCTCGACTCGATTCGAATTGAAATCGGATATTAAAGTGTGACTCAATTGTTTTTGGTGAATAAAAAGAAAAATGTTGTTGATTATCTATTTTAAACTAAAATGAAAACTTTAAAAGTATAAAACAAATGACAAAATTTAAGGAAAGTAAAGAAATTTAAAACTTGATTGAAAGTAAAAATTAAAATAAAATAAAACAAGACACTTTAAAATAAAGCTTAAGAAAAATGGCTGGAAACTAAAGATTTGAAAACAAGTCGGAATCAAAAACACAATTTAATTCGGAAAACAAATAACATGTAAACAATTCGGGAAAAATCTTTAAAGGTATATTCAGAAAGTGTAATAGTGACCTAATTCAGAATCTAGAAACAAAAACTAATTCGGAATAATCCATAATATGTAATTCGGAAAAACCTAAATCCACACCTAATTCGGAATGTCACATATATTGCTAATCCGGAATACTCATATTCCGGATAGTAATCCGGGATGTGAGATTAAATGGCAATTCAAAAAAAATGTAATTCGGGAAAGGCAACTATGACCTAATTCGGAATAACATATAGCATGCAATTCGGAATTCATACATTCCGGATAGTAATCCAGAATTTGAGATAAGCTAGCAATTCGGAATGTGAGGAATAAATGTAATTCGGAAAAAAGATATAGATATAAATCGGGAAAAACTAAAAGGATTACTATTCGGAATAAGGGTTTACTAGTTCGGATAAAAAGGGTTTTAAAATTCCGGATTACATAAAAATAAGCTAAAATCAAATAAGCACTTAACCAAAAATCAAACCAGACTAATTTTACGAAAAACTAAATAAGCCACAAATTAAAAACTATAAAAACACCAAATAAGCAAAATATTTAAAATCAACTTTTAAAAGACTAATCTACCAAATTAACTTAATAAAAATAAGACAAACACAAATCAATCAATAAGCACAATAAGCAATAACAATCAAACACATGAAAAACAATAAGAACAATGAAATAAACACATCAATCAAACAAGCATAAAGATCAAATAAACTACATGATTTAACCAAATCAAACATGATATTAAAAACAAGAAAGGAAGAATGAGATTAATGTAAAAAGCTTGAATTAAAGATAAGATCCAACAAGACAAGATTAAAGATGAAATGCTTAAAAAATTTGAAAGAAAGCTAGAGAGAGAAAGTAAATTACACCTACTCCTACTCCTACTCTAATATATCTAATTAACTAACTATTACAAATGATGGAAAATGAACTATTTATAGTGGAGGAGTAATGTGGTGTTGCTGGTTCCTTCTTTCTCTTTGTCTTCTCGTCTTTTTAAGTAATTTATCTTTCTCGACTTTGTCTCGGGATTTGTCGAATGATAAAATGAACTCGTCTTCTAATTTTATTCTTTTATTAGACTTGGTTCTTCGACTTTGTTAAACTTCCGTCTTTGGTATTTTTCTTCGATAAATCTTTAGAATAGGACTTTGACTTCCGTTCTTTTTGCACTCTTGATCTTTTGACTTCGTCTTTTCTGTTTTTCTTCGATAAAAGCCCGTGAAAGCCGTGTTTTTTTCCTTTTTCATATTTTGGTCCTAAAACAAAATAAAAACACAAACCACGAATAATTCCGACTTTTACGACATTAAATACACGTTTTGGCTTGGTTTTTATTTGTATTAAGTGGTAAAAGGATAAGTGTTTTTACACTTATTACCCACATACAACCCTTCCTGACGAGACGCATGGGTATTATAAATCCTTATTCGATAAGCTTTCTAAGGATATTGATCTTGTCAAGGTGGCCAATAATAAGTTTAGAGAAACTAATGCCAAATTGACCACTGAGCTTGCGGGATATAAGGAAAGGGACAAAAGTTTTGAAATTCATCATGCTAAAATTAAAGAACTTGAACAAGCTCATGCAACATCAGTTTATCAAGAAAAATTCACCACTAAGAAACTAAATGCCTTACATTTAAGTAGTGCTAAGAAGATCAGCGATTTGAATGATGAAACCACCTCTCTTAATAAACTGCTTTTACATGAACAATCTATAATTTCTGATCTTTAAGAAGAAAGGAAAAAGCTGAAACATGATTTCACAATCCGAGAAGATGGGCTTCTTGAGGATATTTTCAATGCTCAGGATAGGATTAGGGAATTAGACAACCTGTTAATAAAACATGGTCAATCTATGCAAACTATTAACATGCTCGCCCCCAAAGTGAATGAGATGTATCACACCCGTTACAAATTGGCTTTAGGTTGTCCTCTTCCTCCCAATCCTTAATGTCTTAAGCAAACTCAGGCCACCCAACCAAGTTTATATAATGGTAATGTGTTGCTAGATAAGCATGATCCTCCTGTTGTGTGTGATTAGGAAGAAACCGTTGAACTTGCCGAAGAGAGTCGCTTACGATTGCAAAATCTTAATAGAGAAATCACACCGGTTTATTATCTGAAAATTAATCCTCCAACAATTTTTGTTCGGTCTAAAACTAGTACTGAAATTTCTTTGATACAAAGTGAGGAATTGCCGGATGACCCTCCTAAACCGAGTGTTGCACAACGATTTCTAAACGAAATAAAAGATAACTTTGTAATTCTTAAACATGTTGTTAATTCCAAAATTATTGGAGGAAATTTTAAATCACCCGTTCAGATTGAGGTTCAGAAAATTCTTCAAAATGATATTAATCTGATTATTAATCAAGTTGATGCTAGGATAAGCAATTTTGAAAACGCTTTTCTAAAAGAAGAAACTAACTTTGTTGAATACTTTAAATCTTTTGCGAAGGAGGCTGATGAATCTCTTGATAAAATTAAAGTTTTGGAAAACGATCTTGAACGTCTCTCTAAAGCAAATGATAGTGGTGATAGTAGCCCCGTGCGTTAGATACCTCTGTGTCTAATAACGAAAACCCTCCAAACTGAGCTTGAACATACGAAAGAGAAAATGGAATCTTATGTCATTAAAAAAGATAAAGAATTTACCGATGTTTAAAATAAATTTGTCAAAAAATATGATGAATGCAAATATGACAAAATTTCGTACGATAAAGCTCTCAATGAAATGCAACAAACAATTGAACGGTTACAGGCTCAGTTAGGAGGGGTTAAGGGAAAAAATTAGATTCCTTGGGGCTAAAAAATGCTAGTGATGGGAATATTCAGAAACTTAAGGCTAAGATTGTAGATTTAGAATCTGAAGTTGTTTCGTATAAGCGGGTTGTAGAACACGTTAAGTCTGTCTATCATAAACTAATCGATAAAATCTGTGAAAACTGTATGTTAAAGTCCTTGTTAAAAGATAAGACTTCTGAGCCTAGCACGATTGTGGATACTATGATTAAGAAACCAACAACCTCGGGAACTACTCGCATTGCTGTAACACCATTTACCAAGGTTGCTGGAATGAAAGTTGTTGTGAGTGCCCCAGGAATGTTTCGCGTTAGTCCTTCCTCTCAACCTAGGGTAGATATGTATGTTCCTAGCAAACAACGTAAAGCAAGCATTAGGACTAAACCGACCACTATATCTCAGTCACAAGTCATCGATTTAAAAAGTGGTAATTCTAACAGTCGTGTGTCTTCTTCTACATGAATAAACAACTACTCTAAGAGTAGAAGGCCACAGCCTACGAGCAATACAAGGATTGATAGGGTCCCTTTTTCCTCTAGAAGTAGTCGCCCCAAGATCAATTATGTGGAAGTAGAAGAACACCGTAGGAATTTACCGCTTTTTAATCATAATCAGAAACTTAATTCATCTTAATGTAATGACTTTAAACTTGCTATTCGGAATGAAAAATATGAAGTTATTTGTGCTAAATGTAATAAATGTTTCTTTTTCTTTCAGTCATGATGATTGTGGTTTGACTATGAATGGTTTGAATTATGATGGATACACCCGAATTGAAAAGCTTTCCATGAGTGAAAAAGATAACACTCCTAAGGCTAAGGTGTATGTTCCAAAAAGTACGCACGTAGGGTCCACAGAAAGTCTTGCTAAGCCTAGTAGCCCTAGTGTCACCTCTAAATGCTTGCCTACTGGTAGAAATTTTGACTGTAGTGGCAAAGTTATCGACACTAGTAGATCTCATACTGACAGTGAAATGTCAGTATGTGATAAGGCTTAATTCTCATATAACCCTATAGGAACCTATTTCATCGGTTGCCAAAAATTTTCTTCTCTTATCATTGGCAGACTGTTGAAATTTGTCTCTGGTGCGTGGAATCGGGTTGTTCAAAACATATGACTGGGAATCGAAGCCTTCTCAAGAACTTAGTCTGGCGATTCATGGGAACTGTTCGCTTTGGAAATGATCATGTTTCTACAATTCTAGGCTATGGTGATCTTCATTGGGGAAATATAATCATCACCAGAGTCTCTTTTGTTGATGGCTTGGGACACAATTTGTTCTCAGTTAGGAAATTTTGTGGCTCAGACCTAGAGGTATCCTTCAGAAGTCATACATGTTTCGTTAGAGACCTTGAAGGGATTGATTTGTTGAAAGGAAATCGTACTACCAATCTTTACACCATTGATCTATTCAAAATGTCGGTTGCTTCTCCAATTTGCCTCATGGCCCGAGCAACTTCAACAAAGTCTTGGTTATGGAATCAAAGGTTATCTCATCTCAATTTTGATGCCATCACCCAACTCGGAAAAGATGATCTCGTTACCGGTCTTCCAAAGTTCAAATATACAAAAGACCATCTTTGTCCATCATGTGAGCAAGGTAAAAGCAAGAAGAAGCCTCACAAACCTAAACCTGTTCCAAATTCAACGAATAGGTTACATCTCCTACATATGCATTTGTGTGGCCTAATGAGAATTAAAAGCATTAATGGAAAGCGGTATGTCCTAGTGATTATGGATTATTATTCTCGTTACACATGGGTTCATTTTCTTGCTTCAAAAGACGAAGCTCCTGGTGTAATTATTAATTTCTTAAAGAAAACATCAGTGCTACTGCAAGCCCTTGTCATCATTTGTAAGAACGATAACGGCACATAATTCACCAATCAGCAACTGAAAGCTTACTTTGACGAAGTTGGGATTTCTCATCAAACATCAGCTGTAAGAACTCCAGAGTAGAATAGAGTTATGGAACGGAGGAATCGTATACTGGTTGAAGCTACTCGGACTATGCTTCTCTCCTCTAGTGCACCGTTATTTCTTTGGGCTGATGTCATTGCGACTGCATGTTATACTCAAAACCACTCCATTATCCACACCCGATTCAACAAAACACCTTATGAGATCATTAATGTAAGAAAACTGGATATATCGTTTTTACATGTCTTCGGTGCATTATGTTATCCGAAGAATGATCGTGAAGATATTGGTAAACTCGAACCTAAAGGTGATACTGGATTTTTCATTGGTTATTCTTCAACTACTTATGCTTACAGGGTTTATAATCGAAGGACAAGAAAGGTAATGGAGACTATGAATGTTAACTTCGATGAACTCTCGGGTATGGCTTCTCAACATATAATTTTCACATCCCGAGCTTCAAGGGCAGACTTCTGGACACGTAAGTTCAGGACTCGCGCTTCAATTTGTACCTTCAGCAATATCATCGCTACAACCCTCAGAACGTGATTTGGAAATCTTATTTGGGCCAATTTATGATGAATATATGGAAGGTCCTTAGTCATTTGGTGTTACTCAAAATGCCTCGACTGCACCTGCTAGTGTAGTTCAATGTGACAATCCTCAAATTTCACATATGTATTATGTGCTATAATTGTCTCAATATGAAAATTTGGCTAGAAATTTTTGCTTTTTGTACCTTACATGGTAAGATGAACTGCTTCTCACAACCTGAACTACAATTACAACATATTCCTATATGTTGTCAATACAATGTATATATCAATTCTACTATCTAAAAGTGATCGAATAAGTTCAATATTGATAAGAACATCTCACATGTAACTATGATGCCCTAAATTACCTTAGAAACCCTAGAATCCTTATAAATGAGTTGTAAACTCAAGAATGGTTAACTATGAATGAAGAATACATATGAATAAGTCATTATGGATTATAAATAAGTTGTAAACTTGACAGTTTATCGTAATCCTTGGAATATCTAACTATGGAGATGATTACTAGAGAGAGAGATAGATGAAGATGTGGAGAGAGAAAGTAGAGAGGTTGGAGAGAAAAATAGAAAATATTAGATTAAGTGTTCAACCCCCCTAACATGCTAGGAAGGGGTATATATAGCCCACCCTACATGTGGGCTATATGGGCTATATCTTAATGTATTGGATCACGAGCCCAATACTTGAATATACCGTTGGAGTGACCGATCCTTTCTAAATACATAAAAACGTATTTCCAACAATCTCCCCCTAAGGGAGGTCACTCCAAGTTACAATGTCCTAAATAGTCTATAGCTCGTGATCTATGTTATTAATGATGTGACCGAGACTTCCTTTGGAAAAACGTATTTCCAACAATCTCCCCCTAAGGGAGGTCACACCATTTTACAAAATCTTAAACCTAGCATACTATGCTTGAGTCTTCGATCTTGTTCTTATGAATATGCAGATGAGATCTTTGACTTTAGTCTTGATCATGTATTCTTGCCTTGACTTTGTGCATTCATCACTTGTGAAATTTGCCTCCTCGTGACTTCATGTTCCACATACTTATACCTTTATAAATTCTAGAAAGCTTCAGAGTTTGATATAGCGGAAGACTTGACTATTTGGCTTTTTTGAATTTGTTGAAGTATTTAGTGCATAAAGCATAAGCATGTGTTTACGACTTCTTCTGGATTGTACACCGCAATGCCACCTTCTTGTTACGCTGCATAAGACAGTTAGCAACAAAACATATACATGGATGAAATGGCCTTGAACATTTCATTCTAATTCGGTAGCATTTTACCTCCGGTCGGTGAAGACCGTTGGACGATATTAAATATCGTACTTGTGGCAGGTAGTTTCAATTAAGAACCTCCTGGACAAGCTTTCGCGGGTAAACCCGTTCTCTTTATTCGATCGTCCAAAGTTGACTGCGAACATAAAGAGTGAATCATTTTGATAATAATATCCGCATGATTTGAAGCCGTCAATTCATGTTCCTAGAACAAGTTAAATTCAATTAAGAACCTCACCATCATTGCTTTCCAGTTGTCACGAGCTTGATTCGTATAGAATCTTGCAAGTTACCTAACAAGTGTTGTTTTAGGTTAACACTAGAAGGATTTCCACTCATCACTGTGAACACTATAGAGTGTCACTCTGAGTGTTCTGGCAAGATCACTAAGATATTACGTAGAGGCCTGGAACGTGTTTAAATTCAGTAAAGAATTAAACCACTGTTGCTTTCCAGTTATCACAAGTTTGATTCATAAAGAATCGCACATGTCACCTACCATGAGCTTTTTGATGTTCGCTCAAGAAGGATTTCCATCTTCATTGTAAATACTTTCGTATTACTCGGATGTTCAGGCAAGATCATGAAGATTTTGTGTAGGACTCTTAAGATCTTTCTTACTTTTCACAGTGCGTGAAGAAGCAAGGAATTATGAAAGTGTGTCCTAATGAAATATTTGATGATCTCAAATGGCTCTAGACTCGATCGTGCATTTTGGATTATAGTGATCGGAGGCTGGAGAGGAGTGCCACCATTTAAATACCAATTTATTCGGAGTGAATAAATTAATAGATAATGCGTTGTCTCCGTGTGATTAAAACAAATATCTTTTGAGAGATATCTGAGTTAGCTGGGATGGGTTGTGCATTGCATCACTGGGTCCAAGATGTCATATGTTCAATAACAAGCATCATTTAAAAATGATCTCAATAGCATATGTATTGACCCGGTTTCTGCCTAAGGTTGTAAGGAGGGCTTCTTTCTTTACACCCTTTATCATTACAATTCTTTTTCATTCTTTAACCCCTTCAATGCTTACCAATACGTCATAACTAGCACCTTGTTGTGATTGTTCCAGTTCTAACTTAAGTACTTGGTCGGCATTCATCTATGTTCACAATCTTTCCTCATCTTTCCTAAGGACTACTATTTCTAGCTATGGAATGTCCTTGGGAAGATTCCTCTGGTTTTAGAAGAATCATAGGACTTGACCTATCCTACCATCCTTATGTCACCACGATCTTCATCGTCATGAAAAGAGATGTTTTAGGTAAGTGTATGTCACCATGAAATCCATTTTGATATCCAAATCCATTTTGCTCCCCCTTAACATATGCCACGATATTCGAAAACATTTCGCACATGTCGGGATGAGCCAGCACATTAAGTCAAACCATTATTGATCTCAATATTAAATCACATTTTCTCCCCCATATTAAAATATTAACCCAATCGATATTTTAATATCAATTGATTTAATAGCAGTTTAAAAAAATTTGGGAAGAAAAATGCAAATCCAATTATCTTCATGATTTTCACAAGCTCCCCCTCAAATTAATGAGGGTGTACTTGAAACGTACATTAAATACCATTTAAACACAAGTGTATGGTATTTATCACGTGCAAAGATCATATATGATAATGTATTCACAAGATTAGCAATTTACGAGGTTGGAAAACATCATATGATAGAGTCACATGGTTCTTGTTCACGATGTTGGTCGCCTCGTCACGTATGAAGTTATCTCTTGACTCCATGAGTACAATTGATATCGTTGTCTTGACACCAATATGGGAACTTGGCACTTTCAGCGTCAAAGATTCTAAATGCTGGACAATTTCTCCCCCTCAATAGTTGACCCATGTTCTATTGAAAGAGTTGTAGTCGCCGTTTAAGTAGTCGCATCGTCGAGTATGTAGATATCAATTGTAAATTACTATGATTGGTGGAGATGATAACTTCAAAAAAACAAGATTTCTCTTGTTTTAACAGATAAATGCACTGAAGCGTACATATATTCGTGGTAGATTGTGTTATTATGTAAACACAATCCCTTACACGGTTATAAAGTAAACCATGCCTGAGAAAATTAATTCCCGTTGTTGAGTCAAAGCTTTCCGGTGAATTGCTTGACTTGAATATGAAAAGCGGGTTACTATCTGAAATAATAGCAAGCCATTTTGAGCATGTTTTAAAACATTTGAACTTCTGCTCGAACTTTATTTACAACCCCGTGTCATTATTGAATGACATTTCTAGTATCGTAAATATTATCGATTCCAGAAGACATGCTCTTTTTATCAAAACATTTTTGAACACACAATTTTGAAAGATTTAGAAACAACCTTTTGAGAAATTCTTGAAAAATTGTGTTCAAAGTTTTGAAAACCAATTGCTTGAGCTTAAGATGTTGAATATCTTACAAAATGAGCTCAAGTCTGAGAAGTTGTAAACTTCCCGTTGTGAGGATAAGTTTATCATCGGCGATAAACTTTCCTTTTAACTAAAGAACGAGTCCTAAGTTGACATATACTTAGAAATAGTTTCATGATCTTGAAAAACTTTTGAATGTTTTAACATAAAGCTCATGACCGAGAAAGATAAATTTCTCGTTATGAGGAAAAGTTCTCTTATTTAAAAGATACACTTTCCTTTCTGAGCTTAAAACTTGGAATGTCTTAATACAAGCTCATGACCGAGAAAATTTAATTTCTCGTTACGAGGATAAGTTATCATTAAAGATAATCTTTCCTAAAATTGAAGTCCGAGTTACAGTCTGATATTTAACTGTAAGTCATAGTGCATGAGCTTAAAAAACTTCGAATGTTTTTAATATAAGCTCATGCCCGAGAAAAATCAATTTCTCGTTATAAGGATAAGTTTATCATCAGTGATAAAACTTTCCTTTCTTTGAGGTCCGGGGCATAATCTAAAATATAATTATACGCCATATTGTTAGCTTAATCGTAAATCCCTTGAAACACTTGATTCGTAGATAGCAGCTTCTTCAGCAACCAAACGCTAAGAGTGTCCTTAGTTGAATGGTATACAGAGATTTGACCGGTTTGTTGTTGTTGATGCTTGACTTTTGTACCTGTACTGGAATCTACAATTTGCATACTTCCACATGGGTTAGCGATATCTATTTTAGAACCATGCAGGGGTTCACAACCAACTTTGGTAGTGCTAGAGGGAAACATCCTTCCTGTAGGAACCCATTGAAGATTAACTGATTTGATAATCCTACCCGTGGGTTGCCACCTAAGGTTGGATCTATGCGACATGGTTTTCTTACGCACAATGGAATACTTAGTGGTAGAAGACCTATTTCCTTTAGGAATCCCTCTTTTAGCACTTGAGTTTAGCTCCTTCAAGACTTTAGTTACACAAGCCGCATGATTTGTCGTGAAGACAGTTTTCATGCATACAAAACAAACACCGTATTTGTAATCCGAATGAGATCTAGAAATCCTAGTTCTTGCTTGTGTCATTTTCTTAGATGCATCTACATAGTGATTATTAGGCATGTTATTCGACCTATGTTGTGGCATATTCTTAGAACTATACCTAGAAGCACTAGTAGCAGTCTTGTTTGTAGGTTTTGCATAGGCTGATTTGATCACAGTAGGCCTAGCTAGTGGAGTGACTGGTCTAGAAATATGCACCATATCAACTTGGGAGGCAAACCGCGGTCTCGAGGATTTTGGTCGCTCGGATCTAAATGCAGTCGGTTGTCGAACAGACTGAATTTTAGGCGGTTTCCCAAAATTGATGGTTTTTCAAGCTTAGTGTCCACACTAGTGCCCTTAATTTTCCTTAGCTCTTTTTTCAGAGCAGCTATAGCAAAAACCATTTTCTAAACCTGAGCCTTTAAATCAGCATTTTCAGTGGTTAACAAGGTCGTTGACTCTAGAGTTTCAGACCTCATCTCTATGATAGAATGATTTAACTCATTATAATGTTGTTTTAAGGTCTCGTTTTCCTTTTGTAAGAGGTCTTGGGATGCCAATTTAGATTCTAGCAAAGTAATTTGTTTCACAAAATTATCTTTTTCGGCTTTAGAATCTTGAATTTTTTGATTTAATTTTCGTTCAAGAACAACGTTTAAATTTTCAAGTTTTTCAAAATACTTTTCAAATTTATCCGTTTTCTTCGAAAATTCAATTTTGGTATCCTCAAGCTCTTTTGATTGTTGAGCTATGATCGTTTCAAGCTCTTCAATCCTAGAAGCAGACTAGGTTAACAAAGTAGTCATAAGGCATATATCAGGATCGTGAACATTTTGATCATTCTCTCCCTCATTATGACTCACATCGGATGAATCAGAAGTGGAATCACATTTTTCCATCCCATGTTTGTCATAGGTGGGTTCTAAGTTCTCAACATGCTGTAGATCATTGTGAGTTTCAGTATTCAATTGTACCTCAACTATTGGCTCTTCGTCATGCATGCTTGAGTCGCGTTGTCGTGATGAATTGACGTTGCTATCATTGTTAACCAAAGCGGTCTCATTTGAGTCATCTGTAAGACCATTTGTTTCCTCTGGCATCTGCATCGGATTTTCTTGCTTCCAATTATCATAAGCAACTTGAAGTCGTGATCGTTCTTGAAACAAATGTGTAAGAGAGGTCACGCATTTGGACAAAGTACCACGGAAGTCTTGAATCTCGGTATGCATGTCTTCAAGGAATGACTGACAGAGCACTGAATTTTCTTTCTTGGCAACATCGAATTGAAGAAAGTTCGAAAATTGTTGCAAAAGAACTTGAAGTGCAGATACGGATTTAATGTGATTAAAGTCTTCTTTGTCAAGTTGCTGTTGAAGAATATCCAAGTTTATCATCATAGCCTCCATGTAGAAAGGAGCATTTTGATCAAAGACTGCCACAAAGGATGGTCCGTAGTCTAGCTTGGTTAGCTCGTAGAGATGACATTTAAATTGTCTAAATGAGACCTGACATTTTTGTCTTCTTCTTGCATCTTCTGCAATTCTCCCTCTCGAGATGTCGAATTCAACGAATTCATTGAAAATCAATGATAAATGAAAGTAAGGATTACTTGTCGATCGATCAATGAAAGAAAGTAATTGTATTTGTTGTTGTGTGTTAAAGACGAGAAATAATGTTGAAATCCCCTAAGTTATGTTCTCGATAAACCAAAAATTCCAAGTCAAAATGTTGGATTGCAACACTTGATCGCAGTGGGGCTCGTACTCAGATCGTACTCACTATGATCGTACTTAGATCGTACTAGTGATCATACTCAGATCGTACTAGTGATCGTACTCGGATCGCACTTGTTGATCGTACCCTATGATCGTACTCGGATCGCACTAGTTTGATCATACCCAATAATCGTACTCGGACCGCACTCGTTTGATCGTACCCTTTGATCGCACTCGGATCGCACTCGTTTGATCGTACCCTTTGATCGTACTCGGATCGCACTCGTTGATCGTAGTCCTGATCGCAACGAGTGATCGTGGCCTATGATCGCAACGAGTGATCGTGGCCAGTGATCACAACGAGTGATCGTGGCCTGTGATCGTGATATTGGATCACAAGTAGAAACCCCAGGTTTATGCGATCACAATAAACAAATCGTACTATGGTTACCACTTTTCTCGGACAGTACAAAACACAACTAATTCGAGATTCTAAGGCTAAAAATGAATCAAACACCCAAAAAATTTGTGTTTTTAACCAAAATAACAATACAAAATCACTACAACAATTAAGTAGATGAAGTATATCAAGATTAAACCATAAAAACACAAAAAAAAATTGGTACGAATGATTTTGGATCAAAATAGGCGTGA
This sequence comes from Glebionis coronaria, assembly GCA_025667525.1. Taxonomy (NCBI): domain Eukaryota; kingdom Viridiplantae; phylum Streptophyta; class Magnoliopsida; order Asterales; family Asteraceae; genus Glebionis; species Glebionis coronaria. The sequence continues at coordinate 107,694,798 of CM046882.1, forward strand.
GAATCAAGAACACAAACACAAAAACAAAGCAAATCATCCCATGACTCTTGATACCAATTGACAGTATATCGTAATCCTTGGAATATCTAACTATGGAGATGATTACTAGAGAGAGAGATAGATGAAGATGTAGAGAGAGAAAGTAGAGAGAGGTTGGAGAGAAAAATAGAAATATTAGATTAAGTGTTCAACCCCTCCTAACATGCTAGGAGGGGATATACATAGCCCACCCTACATGTGGGCTATATGGGCTATATCTTAACGTATTGGATCACGAGCCCAATACTTGAATATACCGTTGGAGTGACCGATCCTTTCTAAATACGTAAAAACGTATTTCCAACAAAACTATACTTTGAAGACATAATAATGTTTAGTCTTAGGATCTAGACTCATCTGGGATATCAGAATCATGATTCTAATAAGCACAGCGGAATAACAAAGAACACAATCATAATCATGGACAAGGTTTTCACTACTAAATCATACTATTAATAAAGATACTAACTAGTACTCCTGGTGCCTTATAGGCATGACGCCAGGAGGAACGCACACACACCTGTAGTTTACATTGTTTGTGAATGAGTGAATAAACTTGTGTGTCTAACCCTCTTTATATAATAGAGGTACTAGGGTTACATCACAACCCTAGCTTACTATAGAAGCTACTAATTTACTATTAGGTCCTTCATCTTGTTTTGTCATATCAACTCAAGATATATAATTCCCATCAATCTTCCCCTAGTTGATTGGACAAAACCAGTAGGCACAAGATTCCCCTGAAGCTAATACTGATGAAGGCTAAGCTTCCCCTTGATCCATGCATTCTTCCCCTTTTTATCACATCAACTCAAAAGGGATCATCTTCCCCTTAAGAAGTGCATGTCGAATCTAGTAGGCTCCATGGAGTGATCACTGATGAAGAAAATCAAGTATAACGAATTTGATGAAGAAGTGGAATCTCCCAAACTTGTGTCTTATGTCTTGCACTAACCACGTGACGTCGATCTCGAACAAAAATCCTCAAATAAATGAGACACTAAGAAGAATAACGTAACCCCTTCAAGTGATAGCAAATGTACGCATAGAGCAAGTTATCTTAAAAAGGCTCCTACTCCTTTTAAGATAAGAAAATAGATCGTACCCCTTCGCTAGATATGTCAAGTCTTCGTCACCATACAAACTGTAAAGCCGCATGCTTTTACCATGAATAGTACCCTTAGTAAACATACGTACATATTAAAACTTTCTTTTTATAGCATGAACACGTGTCACGATTAGTAATTACAGAAGTTATGCACGTAATATTATTACAACAAGCATTAAGTATGTGTTATTACACGATAATTATTATCAATAATAATTATAATCACGAACATGAAATCATGAACGTAAGAATCACGAACGTATAATTTTGTATTTATGTATATTATTAATACTATTAATATCGTTACGTATATGTATTTATAATAACACGAATAATTAATAATAAACGTAACACGTAAACACAAACACACGAACACGAAATAATTAGACACGAGAAAGGCTTCGGGTTTCCCTTGGTGAGCCCTACAAGCCGCGACACAAGAAGAAGAGAGGGTTCCAGCCCATGATTTGGTTTTATAAAAAATAATAAAAAGGGAAACTAAACATTTACAGAGTTTTCACAAAATTGCAAAAACTCTAAATCTCTTTGTCTCTCTCTTTGGCCGGTGGCAGCATAACAAAAACAGGGGCAACCGGCTCGCCGGTTTGAGACTGTTTTTGGGGTGTTTGGTTCGGACCGGTTCACGGGTTTTCACGGGTCCGGTTCACGACATGTTTAATTAGATAACACACGGGTTTGTTTCATGATTATTTTTACAAGTCTAATTAATTTTACAAGTATATTATTTTTACAAGATAATTAAATTAATTAATACATGACATATAATTAATTTAATTAAACATGAAACTTAGGTTATTATTATTTTTAAATAATACATGTTTTAACCTAAGTATTTATTTATTTAGTTTACACTATAGTATTAATTAATTATTAAACATGACATATAAATAATTAATAATCATGACTTAGGTTATATTAATATAGTATTAATACATGTTTTAACCTAAGTATTTTTTTATACACTTTAATTTAATTAAATCATGCTTATATTTAATTAAATTGTATAACCTATAGTTTATTTAATTAACATAATATTATTAATAAACAACACTATAACTACATGACTTATGATATTAATTCAGCTTAATTCTAAATATAGAAACTTTCTAATTCAGGAAACTTACTATTTTTAGAAACTAATCTATTTTAAGCAGTTAATATGTTGTTAGAAACTTTCTATTTTTGGAAACTTTCTATTTTAGGAAACCTGCTATTTTTAGAAAGTTACTTATTATTACACAACAAGTATAATAATACAAGGAATACAAGTAATACTTAATCCGAATATGCAGAATACATGATAACGACAGCGTAATGTTAAAATCAGTAAAACAAGACATGAACATATAAAACAAGCTAAGACATGATATAAAATCAGTTACGTACTCAGTAATCAGAATACTTATACACGTATACTATTTATGTAGCATTAGTGAGATCGAAGTAGGACTCTCTTCCGTTCGTCTTCTTCGTTCACTGGACATAAGGTACGGATTTCCCGTCCTTTTAATATGGACATTCTTTCCTTATTAGGATTCCCCGTCTGCAGCCAACTGTTTTCCCAATATTTGTTTTATATGTTTGATACTTATGTTAGATTAAGAGCCTAAGCCATATACATGCATGACCAGTGTCACCTATTTATGGAGGTACCATAACCATAACACTAGATGCACTAGTGTTATGACTTCCCCACAGTGAAGTGTTTGTTCGTGGCGTCCCTTTTTAGTTTTGGCCATTATTTTATATTATCACGTGGGGCGTATGGGTGCATCCTAGTTACATGTTAGCAGTATTATCAGAGTGAATGCGATGTGTGCCTTGTATCCTTCACTAGGAGTTGATCCCTTACCCAGACTATTTAATAAGAGTCAACCCCTCTAATTGCATGACGAGGTCTCCCCTCCAAGTATTCATGCACGGTGGAACCTCATGGCCTATATGGGCTATTTGGCTAAATAAAACATATTTTCATAGGAACATAAGTCTTTTCAAACTATAAAACCAGTTTTATGAACACGAATCCAGATTACTTAGAACTTATGATATGTCGCTGCTATTAGTCTTATGTGCTTACGTTACTCCATGTCATACTTGTATATCCATGTACTGAGCGTTATGCTCAGCCGTTTTCCTTTCATGTTCCCAAACGGCAGGTACTCAAGGTCGCTCGTAGACTTAAAGTGTACGTGCATATGGATTGGAAGCTTTCTAGCCTTCTCTACTTTATGCATTTCATCATACATTTTGCTACTTATTTCTATGGACATTGTTTAGTCCTTTCCTTTATAGTACTTATGTTTGTGTGTGATGAGCTTATACTTTGGGGTACCAATGTTTGTTTCTGGTATTTCCTTTTATGGTCATGAAATGTTTTAAGACATTTTCCTTGTATGCTTTGATGACACGCCATAATCACGTGTGACATTCCATTTACCAAAATGGGGTGTTACAGTTATGGTATCAGAGCCAAGGCTTCGACCTGTAGGCTCTCAAAACACGACCTGTGATTAGTGGATAGTCACTATGGTCTTCCTAGAACTGACAGTTGGTTTTCAAGCATTCATTGTTTTCATGCATTCATGTATATGTCATTGTCGCAGGTTTATGACTAAGTAATGGTTGGTACATGACTGGCTCTATTTAGTCGCATGTGCTTTTATCGAAACTTTTAACTTTAGGACCGACCCATTGGCGTCCCCTCGCCATGTCTTTTGTTTTGAGTGAACTGACCATAGGCGTTCACTCTCGCGCATATAAAAGTTTTCATAAAACGGCATCATGCATTCATGTACTATTTTTCCTGCATAAAAGTTTTCTCATGATTTATTGGTATAAAATTTTTTTTCATGTATATATTTTATGTTTGATTAGTTTAATCATGTATTTTTGTTTTATACTGTCAGATGGTTCACACACGCGAGCAGGAACAACTCAATGCAGCAGTCCAAGCTACGATGCAAGCTCTGCTTCCTTAGCTGAGAAACAAAATCAGGGCTGAGGTGCAGGCTGCCAACAATCAACAACAGCGCCCAGTACCTCCTCCTCCTCCAGAAACATTGGTTACATGGATGGAGAGATTTAACAAGCAACGTCATCGATCCTTCGAGAGAACTGATAGCCCCAATGAAGCTAAAAGCTGGTTGGCTCATATCAAGAAGATATTCGATGCAATGGTGTAGAAGTGTGATAATCTTTGTATTTCAAGAGGGTTGATGTTTTTCTAGAGAGAAACTTAGAGAGAGAAGTGAAAGAAACTATGTGTATTACTTTGAGAAATGAAACAACCAATACCTCTTTCCATGGTGGAAAGAGGTTTATATACCCAAGTCCTTAATGGACTTGGGCCTCCAGCCCATGAACATGCTCATGGGTCGGACTATTCAATAAATGTTACTTAAACACTACTACGAGCCTATAACTATATTGTTGGAGTGACCGAGAATTTCTTTATACAAAAAACGTATTTCCAACAATGTCCCTCAAAGGAAGGTCACTCCAAATTTACAAAGTCCTAATCTAGCATGTTAGATCTTGTTCTTGAGCTCGTAGTCCACTTTTTCTTTCTTTCTTTAACTTTTCTTCTTTTTGTGAATATGTGTTGAATAATATCATCCTTTTGCTTGGAACACGTTCTTTTGGCCTTTCACGTGCAATCTTTATCTTCTTGTGATGTTGGCCACTTCGTGACTTCATGTCCCACACACTTATCCTTTGTTGAATTCTTGAAAGTTTCAGAGTCGATAAAGCGGAATACTTTTAGGTCATACTTTCTTGAATTTGCAGGAATATTTGTTGCAGAAGGAATAAGTATGTGAGGACGACTTCAACAGGTACACCGCAACGCCACCGTCTTCGAAAGCAGCAACATAATAAGATACGAATAAAATGGCTTTGACATTTTATTCTAATTCGGTAGCATTTTACCTCCGGTCGATGAAGACCGTTGGACGATATTAGATATCGTACCTATGACAGATAGTTTCAATTAAGTAACTTCCTAATAAGATTTCGTGAGTAAACCCGTTCTCTTTATTCGACCGTCCAAAGCTGACTGCGAACATAAAAAGTGAATCATTTGGATTAAAAATCCTTATGATTGAAGCCGTCAATTCATGAAACCTGGAACAAGTGAATTTCAATTAAGATTTTCACCATCGTTGCTTTCCAGTTGTCACAAGATTGATTCAAATAGAATCTTGCTTGTCACCTAGCAAGTGCTGTTTGATGTTAACAGTAGAAGGATTTCCACTCGTCACTGTGAACACTAAAGAGTGTCACTCTGAGTGTTCCGGCAAGATCATACGATAATGCGTAGAGGCCTGGAACGAGTTTAAGATCAATTAAGAATTAAACTACTATTTCTTTCCAATTTTCACAAGATTGGTTCTTAAAGAACCGCACGTGTCACCTACCATGAGCTTGTTTGATGTTGGCTCAAGAAGGATTTCCATCTTCATTGTAATACTTACGTATCACTCGGGTGTTCTGGCAATATTACAAGAATACTGCGTAGGACTCATAAAGATCTCTTACTTTTCATAGTGTGTGAAGAAGCAAGGAATAAATGAAAAGTGTCCTAATGAGACTTCTGATGATCTCGTGGCTCGAGAATCGATAGTGCATTCTGATTTAGTGAGCGATGGCTGGAGAGGATTGCCACCTGTTCAATATCAGTCTATTCGGAGTGAATAAACCAATAGATAACGTTTTGATCTCCGTGTGATTAAAACAAATATCTTTTGAGAGATATTTAAGTTAGCTGGGAAGGGTTGTGCATTGCATCACTGGGTCCATGATGTCTATCTTCAATATCGAGAATCATTAAAAAAATGATCTTAATAGCATATGTATTGACCCGGTTTCTGCCTAAGGTTGTAAGGAGGGCTTCTTTCTTTACACCCTTTATCTTTACAATTCTTTTTCATTCTTCAACCCCTTCAATGCTTACCAATACGTCGTAACCAGGACCTTGTTGTGATTGTTCCAGTGCTAACTTAAGTACTTGGTCGGCATTCAGCTCCGTTCACAATCTTTCTCCTTCTTTCCTAAGGACTACTAATTCTATCTAGGGAATTATCCTTGGGAAGATTCCATCGATTCTGATGAATCATTGGACTAATACCTAAACCTACCACCCTTTTGTCACCACATCCGTCATGAATTAAGTGTGTTTTGGGCAAGTATTGTCACCATGAAAAATCCTTGAAAAATCACTTAAAGCACTTGTGGTATTATAATCAAACTTTTAGTGCCTTAAGTGTTTTGTTCATCAAAAACGCTCCCCCTTAACATGTGCATTACACATATTAAGTTGGTTTATCTTTTAAGCCTTTTTCATTGTTTAGCCAAGTATCATTAAGTCTCCTTAATCCCATTTTCTCCTCTTTCCAAAATGTTAACCATCAATATTTTGGATATTAATGGATTAACCGGTCTTTGGGTAATAAAATGAAATTAGATGCTGGCCAAAGAACATATTAATGATCCCCCTCAAATTAATGAGGGTTAGTTGTAGTGATCGAGTATGATATGATTGAAAGATTTAGAATCTTGAGAGAAATTCTTGAAAAATATCATACTTTTACACTACAACATGCCACAAAAGCTGATTATACAAAAATTAACATATTCACAATAATAGATATATGGAGTTGACTTGTTATAAGATGATCCATAATTAAATGGATCGTTCCGTGATTCTATGGTGAGCTCCATATGGCCGTCCACCTACAAATCGTTCCACACTTCGTAGCAACCGGCGCTTCCTTAAAAGTTCTTCGATCTTTTTGATCGCGTACTTAGCTCCTCTTTTGCATTGGCTTGTCCAGGGGTACTTGACTGCTGGAAGCGGTAGGTCGGCATTGAGAAAATTCAGATCATCTCGAACATGCTTGAGCGTACCAACGCTGAATTTGTGCAGTTCGGAGAATCGCATACACTACATGACGCCGGTCTCATTCGGATAAAATATCCCTGCTTCCGGTGTCGTGGTTCCCATGTATAGCTTCTTGTTCTTGTGGAAATTACTGAGTGGAGTTGTATGGGGACATTGCAAGTTCAACTGCTTTTGATAGCTTTCCACTCCAAGTTGAAAATCTTCCACCCGGTGTTGGATGACGATTTTTCTAGCATATTGACGAAAGTTGGAGCTCAATGCAATGACTATCTCAGGTGGTAAATGGCCGAATTTTTCCTAAGCCAATAACAACATAAGATCTTCAATGTCTTCAAGGCGAAGGTACTAGAGATCACTTTCGTCAATTCTGTATTCCTTTTCATCAGTACGTTTGAACACGATAACATTCAAGTAATCATAACCGGATACCGTCTGAGTAGTTGCTCCTTGTATGCTTTTAATTCTATGATCTGAAACAATAAAGAACCTCTCTTTGGAAGATGGAAGTGATTGTAAGCTAACCTTTTCTTTGGAGTCCAGTGAGAGATGCCAAGTGATGCATAAGTGTCATAAAACTTAAGCAATTCCCTTCTCCATAACGCATCAGGTAGTTTATCTTCTATCCACGGTACGTTCTCCAGATTGATAGCCTTGATCATAGTAAGTGATGTGGCATACTTTTTCGCGCCTTTTTCAAGGTACTCGAGATCATGAGATACAAAGTGTTCTATTGGAATCGTTACAGAACTGGCGATGACTGTGGGTGTAAGAGGTCGTAACACTGGAGTCTGGATTCCCGTAGTCGTCGCTCTCATTACCTTTGTAAGCTCATTGAAATGATATTCTGCCTCATTGTGGCTGATCTTCAAGGTATCAAAGAAGTCCACATCTGCGGCTGCCATTTTGATAAGATCCGGAGTCATTGTCGGTTTCCCATGAGAATACCTTAGAAAGACCGAGAAATCGATAGGATTGTTTAGGAATTGAGTCAGCTCCATCTCAGTTGTTGTGGCGAAAGGATGTTGTGGTGCTGTATTTGTGAGCCATAGTTGCTCCTGTACCGTGTCATCGATGATAAGAGATTCAGCAAACGTGAGTTCTGGCACATTTAAGTCTTCTACTTCAATATCTGAAATGTGCTGATCTTCAGATGGTGTTGAAGGTCGTTCTTGTGTCATCGGTATATCATCATTGGGCATAGAGACTGGAATTTCGTCTTCTTGCATGGGTTCTACAAATTCGTTGTGAGAAACATTAGTAGAATCTGGTTCAGTAGATATACTTGTGTCAGTGTGCTGAGATTCTGGTACAGTAGCGTCCACCATCTTTTCTGCAGTTTCAGCAACGCTTTCTTCAGCTTCGTCAATACCTTTCTCAATTTCCTTCTCGCCTTCACCCTTATTTGACTCGTCGCCATTCATACCCGTTTTGTCATTTGTATCACCCTTTTTGGTTCCATTCCCATCATCATTATCATCACCATCATCCTCATCCCCATCTGAACCTCGTCCTCGTCTTCTCTGTTATCCTCATCCTCTTCTTCCTCATCCTCGTCTTCCTCATCCCCTTCCTCATTTTGATCATCATCACCATCATCCTCATCACCTTCCTCATTTTGATCATCATCACCATCATCCTCATCATCTTCCTCCTATGACTCAGAGTCTTCAGTATCGGCTGGTGTATCTTCAATAATTGCTTTGTTAAGATATTGCAGAACTTTGCGTTTATATTTCGATTTACCAGTCGTCATATCTCTCAGTCGTGTTTCTCGTCGAATGATGCTGGTCATCTTCTCATTAATTGACTCAAGAAAGGCAGCATTCTCTTTGTCACGAGTTTTCTTCTCTCCAAGAAAGGATTTATGTTGTTCTTTAAGTTTAGACACTCTGTCGGATATTTTCTTAAGGGTAGGCTCATTAGGATGTGGTTCCTTAAGAGTTTGTGTGTCAGGAGTGGTGAATCTTTCAGTCAGTGCGGCTATTTCTTTAGCTTGAGCCTCCAGTTGTTGTTGAAGAGTCTGAATGAGTGGATCACTGACTGTGAGGAATGGGTTGGAGGTGGATGATACTTGTTGTGCTGATGGTGGAGGTGTAACCATGACTGTTAGAGTGGTGGTGGATGATACGGGTTGTTCAAGGATAGGTTATGGTGCAGGTTCAGTCATTGAGGTGGTAGTTGATACAGGTTTTTCAACAATAGGTGATGGTGCAGGTTCAGTCATTGTGGCGGTAGTTGATACTGGTTGCTCAACGATTGATGATGGTGTAGATTCAGTCATTAGGGCGGTAGTTGATACAGGTTGTTCAACAGGTACTGGTGTGATAGCCGGTGTTATGACATTAGTGATAGCCAGGTTGGTTAGTAGTGGAATGGTAGTTGATATAACAGAAGTTATAGGAACATCCACATATCTTCATTTGTCGAAGGATCAGTATTTGTTACCTCGACACCCTCCCCTTCCAAATTAAGATATTTAATAACATCATCAGAGCCGGAAGTAGACTTACTTTGAAGTGGAGTTCCTTGAATGAGAGTTGCGTGAGCATCTTCGTTAATCACATTGTTAGTTGGTTCCGGTAAAGATGTGGTGATATTGACATCATGATACAGCAAATTTGTATCTGTGTTTTCACTGCTAACACCCTCTTCACTCTGCTCACGAATTTCAAAATGGAAGTTATCAGCATCTTCATAAGCATCTTCATCGTTAGGATCTTCATAAAAGGCAATATCGGCATCAGGTTCACCAAATTCCTCTAAGTCATCAAACACTGTTGATCCTGATCCTTTGTATGTTGCAAAAGCCTCCACTCTACTTTGCTGAAAAGTAATACGTAGTTGTTTGGCTTCAGAAATGGTTTGCTTAGCTGGTTCAGATGAAGCAACCAGTGCTTCTTTACCTTTGGTTTGCTTTGCTTTCTTTGGCCTTCTTAGTGGTATTTCTTCGTTTTCATCCTCAGTGTGGGTCATCACATCTTCTTCAGCATCTTCATCAACTAATTGCTCTTTCCCTGTGCCTTTATCTTTTGAGGAAGCAGTCGATTGGCGCTTGGAAACTCTTTTCTTTTGATTACCTTTTTGCTTCTCTGCTTGTTTCAAAAAGGGAGTTGCATATGCTCGTTTGAACTGTGCTTCAATATCCAGTAGCATCTCTTGGTAGTGATCACTTTCCTTGATTCCTTGATTCATCATGATGTCTGGCACTGGAGCTGGCCTGAGTGAATACTTTGTGAATTGATTATCCGTTGTCATAGTATCCAACACATCGTCAATATCTTGAGTATGATAGAAGAAATACCCACGAGGATCAATATCTGGGTCACTCTTCATGAAGAAGTTGATGATTAGTTTTGTGAACCTTGGAAATGAGAGATGCAACGCTTTCCTCTTGGAACTTGTGAATTGATGACAGAATTCCTCCCAAAGTTGTAATGCATAGTCCACTTTAGATCCATTGTAGATACCCCAAAAGATAATTGCCTGAGAGGGTCTCATTGCGTCTGATCCGCGAATCTTGGAAGTAAGGCATTTTACTAAAGTAGTGACAATTGCTTTCCAAGGTTGCCCAATATGTGACGTGTTAAACTGAGAAAGGAAACCAATTTCACGCTCATAATTCAATTCTCGGATTACTCGAAGCAGTTCTTCTAAATCTGGGTCAGGCACAAAGTGTTCTCCTTTTGCTAACTTAGGAAGCTTGAATAGTTTCCTAAATTTACGCAATTCAAGTGTCAAGTCTTTGTTGCTTAGCGTAAACGAGATAATCTTCTTTGACAATTGCTTTGCCTGTGTGATTGAGGCTGTTGCCCAAAATGCGTGCATGTATACTTCAGGAACTGATGTAGTGACACGTAATGCATCCTTTATTAGTGAACAATCTAGGATGTCCGTTGCAATTTTGAATGCCGCCAAAGAAGGATCGAAATCGTCTTTCAGACAAAAATTGTTTGGTGTATGTTGTATTCTAGCATTAAGTGGAACAAGGATAAGATCTAGTCGTTTTTGTTCTTCTTCGGTTATCGACATTTTCCTGCTTTTAGATAAACACAAGCACACTTGATATATACACATATATATATCTCATAAACTATGTAAATCCTAAGCATAGGAAATAAATCACAACAAATGTCACCACATATGATTGAGTAACAAAATACAAACATAGTTCATATGGACTAAGTTCATACATTCAGAATCACACCTAGAATTATGAAAGATATACCACAGACAATTTATTCTAAGGAGATAACGACCTAGCATAGGTTCCTTGAAAATTTGGGCTTCTTGCTTGACATAACCAGAACCTCAGTAGGTCTAGGTTTAGTTTCAACCACAACCTCAGTTGGTCTTGGTTTAGTTTCAACCACAACCTCAGTTGGTCTTGGTTTAGTTTCAACCACTACGTCAGTAATATTTGGAGTATCCTCAACCCAAATTTGAGTAGGCTTGAACTCAGGGTTAGACAATGATGAGACTTTGTCTTCCATGGCCTGGATACAAAACACAAGACATTGAATAAGTAATTTTTATCTCTTTTGTTTACAGAGTTTCCAACTTATTAAATAAGATGAACTTCTGTAATAAGAAACCTTTCAAGTATTCTTATGAGATAAAATAAGTTATTGTCAATATAACTTGGTTTCATTTTAATGGCCCTAATTTTCTTATAGCCTAATAAAGTGGGAATGCTGTCATGTGAACAATACTGAAAATCTATCACAAGCCTAACATGTGTTACAATGTAAACCTTTATCGCAATCTAAAAGTCATTCAAAGCAAAGGCATTGCAATACTAAGTCAATCGTAGTGCTAAACATGTCTAAACAAGCTTGCAAATTTTGGTCCATCGTAATAGGCCATCGCATTGACCATCGCATTGAATCCTTCACAATGAGCCCATCGCAACGGACCCATCGCAACGGATCCATCGCAACAGACCCATCGTAACAGATCCATCGCAACAGAACCATCGAAATGAGCCCATCGCAACGGACCCATCGCAACGGATCCATCGCAACAGACCCATCACAACAGATCCATCGCAACAGACCCATCGCATTGGACCCATCGCATTGTACCCATCGCATTGGACCCATCACAACAGACCCATCGCAACGTGTCCATAACAACAAGTCATCGCAATGTACGCATCGCAACGAGCCCATCGTAATGGTGCCATCGCAGCGAACCCATCGCAGTTATGCCATCGCAATCAATGCGATGAAAAGCCATCATAGTCAGGCATCGTATTCTGGGCGATAGAACCAAGGCAAATCTTTTGAGTTCGATTACGGGACGTAGAAGCTGTTATAGGCCAAACTGGGTAAAACCAATGTTAAGCTAGGCTATATGTACGAATCCCACCACTTACAACTCATTTTCATCAAGATTCTATAAACCCTAATTTTGATTAAATCATGAATTGGGGGTCTGTTTGTTATGCTATGATGAAAAACAAGATAAGCATAAGCATAAGATGAAAAACATGATAATCATATCAATCACAGAATAATACCTAGATTAAGTATACGGATGGTTATCTCAAAATATGTCAAGGTTTGAAGCTTTTAACAATGGCAGAAAGAGTGTATGTGTTTGTGTGGTGTGGTGTAAAAGAAAGAACGGGAAGGGGGGGTTTAAGTTGACTTAGGTCAAACCAATGTTGCAAGAAATTGCAACTTGGACCCCCCCCCCTTTTGTAATTGTGCAATTTTGACTCCCAAGGATTGTTAATTTAGCACTTGTAAAACAACAAATGAACTAACAAACTCCCGTAACGTCTTATCTTTGAAAACTAACACGAACACATACGCCTAACGCACAATTTTAAACAACCTATTCCAGAAGTTATATTCCACACAAGTCACATTTAGCATTTACTGAAGACGATGGATGGTTTATGTTTACTGAAAAAGCACATTTTGAAGACCAATTTAAGTTCGAAAACATTTTATATTTGCTCCCCCTTAAACACGGACCCATTTTCTATTTAAAGAGTTGTAGTGAATGTTATAAAGAAGCAAATATCCATGAAGACTTTTTCTGGTTTAGTGATTTGTTGGGACGATTCTGGTGGTAATAAGATTCTCTTATTTTTACAAAATAAGTGCACTAATACGTACAATAATTTGTGTTATACCAAGTTATAAAGTAAACTTGATCCCTTACAAGGTTTTTAAGTAAACCTTACCCGAGAAAATTAATTCCCGTTGTGAGCCAACGTTTTCAAAAGAAATACGTGACTTTAATGCGAAAAGCGGGTTGCAGTCTGAAATAACTACAAGCCATATGGGCATGTTTTAAAATACGTAAAACTTTTATACGGACTCTATTTATGGTGCCGTGTCAATTTTAATCGACATTTCTAAGACCGTAAATATTACCGTACTAAAAGACATGCCCGTTTTAAAATGAAAAATATTTTTGGATTTTCTTGATTTTATATTTTTATGGTTTTTCTATGTTTTATATTTTTTATGGTTTTTCTATGTTTTATATTTTTTATGGTTTTTCTATGTTTTATATTTTTTATGGTTTTTCTATGTTTTATATTTTTGTATTATTCTTTTGGTGGTTTAAATATATACGATAATATACAAGATCACGATCAAAGGATACTCTAGAATAGTTTACCACCACTATTCTGCAGATTCTTCGGCCAACTCCTTAAGTGTCGCTGGTGAGAATGATTTCATGCCTAGATTTTCGATCAAAAATTTGATACGTACTCGATCTAAGGCCTTTGTGAATATATTTGCCAGCTGATACTCAGTGTTGACGAAGTACAGTTCGATCACTCCATTTTCCACTTGCTCTTTGATGAAGTGGTAGCGTATGTCAATGTGCTTCGCCCGGGAATGTTGAACGTAGTTGCAGCAAAGGGCAATTGCACGTTTGTTATCACAGTACATCGGGATTTTGTTGAATCCTAGACCGTAGTCAGTTAATTGTGATCTCATCCAAAGAACTTGAGCACAACAACCGGACATAGCAATGTATTCAGCCTTAGTACTTGACATCGCAGCGCTTTTTAGCCTTTTAGATGCCCAACTAATAAGTCTATCTCCAAGAAGTTGCACACTGACAGAAGTGCTACGTCTAGTATCTTGACACCCAGCATAATCCTCATCTGCATATGAGATTAAGGCAATAGAGGAATCCTTCGGATACCACAGACCACGATTAAGTGTTCTTTTAAGATACTGAAAGATCCTTTTCACAACATGTAAGTGCTTTTCGATAGGCCGAGCCTGGTACCGGGCACACATGCATATAACAAATTGCAAATCAGGCCTGCTAGCAGTCAGATAGAGAAGGGTGCCGATCATTCCACGGTAAAGTTTAGGATCGACAGCTATCCCTTCCTTATCTTCATCTAACTTGGATCTCTCCACCATTGGAGTATCCACTGGGTCATAATTTTCAAAATGATATTTCTTTAATGATTCAAGAGCAAATTTGGATTGATTAATGAAGATGCCTCTGGGATTCTGAGAAAATTGCAACCCTAAGAAAAATGAAAATTTTCCCATCATCGACATCTTAAAGTGTGTGGACATTATTTTTTCAAAATGGTCAGACAGTCTTTGAGTAGTGGCATCAAATATTATATCAACATAAATTTATACCAGTATCATGTCGTTTTCCTCCTTGAGAATAAATAATGTTGGGTGCACTTTACCTTTGGAGAAGCCTTTCGAGATGAGATACGACGATAGGAGATCGTACCACGCGCGTGGAGCTATTTTCAACCCGTAAAGAGCTTACTAGAGCTTGTACACGTGATTAGGATACTCCGAGTTGACGAATCCATTCAGCTGGCTTACGTAGACATCTTCCCTTAATTCACCATTGAGAAATGCCGCCTTAACATCCATTTGGTAGACGATCATGTTCATGTGAGCAACATAAGCAAGGAATAGTCTAATTACCACCAATTATGCCACAGGAGCAAAGGATTCTTCAAATTCAATACCTAAAGCTTGTTTGTAACCTCTAGCAACCAATCTAGCTTTATTCTTCAGCACTCCACCTAACTCAACGAGTTTAACCTTATATACCCACAACAATGTAAGGATTTCAACGTTGCTGGGTAAAGGAACTAATTCCCACACTTCAAGACGTTGAAATTCATTTAGTTCCTCTTGCATGGCTTCAATCCAAGATGATTTAGTCATGGCTTGTTTCCAGTTTTTAGGTTCAGTATCGAAAAGAAATGCATCAAAATAGCAATATAATGCATGTTCTTGGAGTTGGTGGCATGTTAAGACTGGTCGATCGATGTCACCAATAATATTGCGGATAGGGTGATCCTTTGTCCATTTTGTGTTGTGAGTTTCAATCCGTGGTGGTCGGGAGTGAACGATGGCAGGAGCTTCCTCTGGGGTAGACACACCGTTAGGGTTTTCGGGTATTTGTGAACCAAAGAACGGAAGCTCTTGTAAATGAGAAATTTCCAAATCGTGATCATAGTGATCCTCTTCAAAATCATTAGGAACAAGTGGGGGTGATGATTCAGGTGTAGTTTGTGAATTGGTGGGGGATGGGACATCTGGTTCAATAGTAACAGTAGATGCCTCGGACAGATTTCCATTATCTAGAGCAACAACTTCGAGAATCAGAGGTACTGCTGCAGGTGCTGGAGAATCCTTACTAGGTGGATCAAAGAATTCATCAAACATAGGTTGAAATACCTCATCCCACTCGGGCCTTGTAGGTGGTATAAATGATGGAGAAGTAGGATTGTTGGGAGTTAATCCGGAACTGATCGTACCGGTTCCCATCTCATGTAATACGGGTTTAGAGTTGTGTTGCTCAGAAGCCATCGCTGTCAGCTCATCAAAATCGGCATCCAAAGTTTCTACTATCTTTCCAAGACGACCGTTATAAATTCGGTAAGCTTTCTTTGCAGGTGAGTAACCAATGAAAATTCCAATGTCAGCATTCGGTTGAAGTTTGCCCAAATTCTCACTATTTGTATTTGGATAACAGAGTGACCCAAACACATGAAGAAATGAAATATCGGGTTTGTGTCCATGAAGTAGCTCATATGGAGTTTTACCATGGCGTTTACGAATGATGGAGCGGTTTTTGGTATAACATGCGGTTGCCACTGCTTCATCCCATAAGAATAAAGGAGCATTCGCATAAATCAACATAGTTCTAGCAGCTTCCATTGGTGTGCGATTACGTCTTTCCACGACACCGTTTTGTTGTGGAGTGCGAGCAACAAACGTTTCATGTGAAATACCGACCTCTTCATAATAGTCTCGTAGAGTTTGATTAACGAACTCAGTTCCATTATCAGTGCAAATGCGGCGAACCGTAGCATTAAGACGTATTTGGGTCATCTTTAAGAAAGTAATAATATACTTTGGTGCTTGATCCTTGGATGCTAAAAGTTTTACCCATGTAAACCTTGAGAAATCATCCACCATGACGAGGATGTATTTTCTACCACTCACACTAGCCGTACATATTGGCCCACAAAGATCCATGTGCAAAAGATTCAATGGTTCTTGGTTGGTGTCTTCAGCTTTAGGGTTGTATGATTTCTTGGTGCTTTTACCCAAAGAACACGCGGAACATAAATGATCCTTTTCGAACTTAAGTTTTGGAAGACCACGAACAAGTTCGTTTTTAGCCAAATGGTTTATAGCATCAAAGTTAAGATGAGATAACCGGCGATGCCACAACAATGACTTGGTCTTGGATGCTTTGGAGAGAAGGCATACAGGAGAGGCGGCCATCATGTTTTGAATGGAAAGTGTGTAGATTTTATCCCCTCGAGAACCCTATAACAAATCATTTCCTACAAGATCGCAAATAAAGCAAGTATGTTGTAGAAAAGCCACCTCAAGGTTTGAATCGCAAGATTGTCCCACTGAAAATAGATTTTGACCAAGTCCCTCCACATAATATACCCTTGAAATCGTAACATTCCCAATTTGGTATTCACCATAACCCATGATCTTCGCAATATGGTTGTTGCCGAATTTAACCGTTCCTAGAAACTTACTGACGAAATTTCTGAGCATCAAGCGATCTCCGATCATATGCTTTGAGCATCCAGAGTCCAAGTACCAGAGGATGATTTGGACCACCTGAAAATATCACCAGACAAAGACGATGTATCAGAATCTAGTAGTTCCTCTGTGTTAGCATGTACAGATATATTTATCTTAGATTTACTTACCGAAGAATTCTTAGGCTTCCAAACTTGCTTCCTAAATACCGGCTTAGATTCTAGTTGTCTAAGATCCTGAGGTACTTCTTCACTGGTAGGCACAATAGTGGGGGAAGACCTAGTTAAAGGGCGCTTTTTCCATTTCTTAGTGCTAGTGTTCCTAGTAAAAGGACGCTGAGACCTAACTTCCGTGGATGTGATCCTAGTTAAAGGGCACGTAGTTCCATTAGCAGTGAAGGTCCTACCAGTGGGTTTCCATTGCCAACCAACTTGGGTGAATTTCTTCCCCGTTGAAATCCATTCAAGATTGTTCCTAATAGCATACATTTCATTCACGTGATCAACAAGACATAAATCATGACGCTGAGAAAACATGCATTCATTACAATTCCAACATCACAAATTCGAATTCACATTTTGCTTAGGCTTCTGCACAGAGGCATATCCTTTTGTCTTAGATACATGATTCTTTTTATTTGAAACTAAAATAACATTCCTAGGGTGAACTTCTACTTTCTTCTTGGCCGTACTACTAGTGGAAGGCTTGATCCTATCTTTCTTGTCTTGAGATCCTTTAGCCTTAGTAGACATAATTACTCTTGTAGAAGCCATGGGAACATTAGTGACAGATTTTGATTTGGCCTTGATGGGTGTGTTTAAAATAGGCTTAGATCCTGGATTCTTATTAAATGGAGTAATGGCAATGGTGGGGGTTTGTTGTTTAGGTGGTGTAGAACCCGGTTCTCCTATGTACTTCAAGTGCTGTAAGCATTGTTGTACCCTCTCAATGTAAGCATGAGCGGAGTAATAGTGACTATTCATAGGATCAATTTCATAGTAATCATCTACCACATCCCTAGCAAGCTCTGCGTGCTTAACTACATCTTCTATATACCACTTATATGATAGTGAGTTGTTCTTATTGTACGGGTTCTTAATGATCACCACCTTGTTGGGTTTTGGAGCACTAGAGGTCGGGGCAGAGATTGTAGCTGGATTATCAACAACTTCTTGTCCTTTGAGTTGAAGTGTCTCCTTTAATTCAACCAAAACCATGTTTTTGTCGATGAGTTAAATATTTAAGTTAGAGATTTCCTCGCACTTACGGTTCAGTTGGTCAACGAGTGACTTTTGCTCTGCCGCATTAATAGCGAAGCGATCTTCTAATGAACCATAAATTTGTGAAAAACTCTGCTTTACTTCAAACTCCCCTAGCATAAAATTAATTCTATCTTCTAGGGCATGATTTTTAATCTTTGTAGCCTCTAGTTCCAATTTCTCTTCTACGGGTTCTCTCTTAAGTCTCATAATTTCTTCCTCTAATGCATGAACCACCTGAATCATCTTGTCACTTGTCTCAAGGGAGTTTTCACAATCATTTGTTTTTAAAAGAGTTTCATTTTTAGATTGATTTTCAATTTCAAGAGATATACAATGTTGTTGAAGCTCATTAAAACGTTTTGAAAGTATGTTATAAGAATCTTAAAGCTTTAAAAATTCAGCGTTAGATTCATGACAAGAATGATTATCTACATTAATCACAGGCTCAACAATATTCACAGATATATCATGCACATCATCACATTTATTCACATTAGATGAAAGCTCATGAGCATATTCAATAGTAACAACTTGCGTCACTTCGAGAGACACTATATGTTCTAAGAATCGGTCATATTCAGATAAAATCTTTTCTTTCTCAATTAAATGTTGTTCATAAGCATCATCCATTTCATAGAAAACTTTTTGAACTTCACCCATTTCAAAACATAGATTTCCCGCGAGATAATAAACTCCATCTTTAATCTTGTTTACAAACGGAAGGATCTCTTTCTCAAACACCGTTTTCATGTGTTCGAAAGCCCATTCTCCAGCGCTTTGAGCCGTTGAAGTCGTACATTTCAGGATGACCTTGTCAAACTCGGTTAGCTATCGATCAATCTCTTCCAAGATTAGCAATACCGTACTCACCGGTGGAAGATTCTTAGGAATTTCCTTAGGTTCGTCCGAATTAACGAGTGTAGGAAGTATACTAAGGGTTTCTCTAGTAGGCATGTAAGCTGGTGTATGGATAAATTCCTTTTTCATATTAAAGCGAGTTCTAATACCTATTTTTGCATATGATACATTCATTTGTGTATAATCATACTCAGGATATGTAGGAAGTAATTTTAACCGATTCTCTTCATGTGGTGACATGCTCTCAGATTCATTTAAAAACACAATCGGATATAAGACCAATCCTAACTTGGTTGCATCATAAAGTCGTGGGTTGTGGTGAAATGCTTGCTTTGCATACCCCGGGTTAGGTGGTAGGTCTATTAGACGCGATAGATTGAACTCTTGAAAAGAAGAATGAAACAAGTGTACTAAATGTGAAGCAGAGTATTGTTTTAAAAGCAAAATTTCAGTCTTTTTAACTTTCTCAGACGCCTTAATTTCCGTTTCAACCCTTTTAGACTCAAGAATTTCGAAATCAGTTTGTAGTTTTTGAAAATTATTAACGACTGATAGGTGTGTAAACACCCATCATTTTTACCACTTAATTACAATAATAACCGATCCAAAACATGTATTTTATGTCATTTATGTCGGAATTATGCGTGGTTTGTGTTTTTGTTGTGATTTAGGATGAAAAGGTGAAAAGTGGAGAAAACACGGGTATTCACGGGCTTTTACCGAAGAAAAAGACGAAAGACGAAGTCAAGAAGCCAAGAGTGCAAAAAGAACGGAAGTCCAAGACCAATTCTGAAGATTTATCGAAGAAAAAGTCAAAAGAAGGAAGTTTACTTAAAGCCGAAGAACTCAAGTCTTATTTATTGAAGATATCACAAGACGAGAGTAGAAATCCCGAGACAAAGTCGTTAAAGTCCAAGTATTAAGAAGATTAACAAAGATTAAAGAAGATCAAGGACTTAAGTGTGCAATTAAGGAAAAGAAGAAAGAGGGAGGAAGCTTCCTAAGCTCCTCCCTAATCTCCTATATATAGTTTAGTTTCCCTTCATTTTGTTGTTGTTGGGTGGCTTGACAACCCACACTTCCACCATTTTCATACTTTGCACAATTTAATTTCTTGCACTTTAATTTTCCTTGTATCGCACCTTTTAATTCCTTTTAATTTCCAAGTAAGTTTTCTATTATTGTTCTTGAATCTTTACTTTTCTTGTTTAATCTCTCATCTTCCTTTCTTGATTTTAGTTTACTTTTGGTGCGAAATATATTTGATCCGTGTTGATCTTGATGTTTTCGTGCTTAAAAAGTTCATCTTTTTATTCATCCATGAGTTTTTATATGGATTAAGCTTTGAGCTTGACATGCTTATTGGCTTAATTTGTGTTTAGTTTATGTACTTTTTAAATGTTTTCTTAAAAAGTTTCATATTTTTATGGTTTGATTTAAATGTTTGATTATTTTAAGTTGGAAAAGTTGTTATTTGTGCTTATTTAGTCCTTGTCATTATAGATTCGATCAAGTCTGAGTTTGAGCTTATTACTAATAGCTTATAGCTTGCTTATTTTCGAATCAATAGGAAATCGGAAAAGGTTAAAACCCTTTTCCAATCACAACATTCCGACTGCACCCCTCCCCCTCATTCCGATCAATTGATCGGAATAGGGTTTTAAGATATTCCGATTGTGGGTATTTTGTGGCATTCCGATTGCGTGTTTTTCTAAACATTCCGATTTAACTCATGTTTGTGTATTCCGATTAGCCCTTTTTTTAGATATTCCGATTAGCATTGTTCACCATTATTCCGATTGGGATTCATAACTACATTCTGATCACTTCCCTTTTGCACATTCCGATCAACATCTTTCCCGATTGGGGGATTCCGACATGGATTCCGATTGGACTTTCCGATGGGATTGAGTTTTGTTTTTCTAGTTTTTATTTTTAGAGAAAAAGTGACAGTTTTTCTCGTTTTGATTTTAGTCTATTTTAATTACGTTTTGCATTTTTATTTGATTGTTAATTTACTTTTCGTCAAGTTTTAATTTTACGTCATTTAATTTCTCGTCATCTACTTTTAAAGTTTTAAATATTGCACCATTTACGTTTTAACTAGTTTTAGTTTTAATTACCCGTCCTTTATTTTAAAGTCTTGCACATTTATTTTACAACAACATAAAATTTTGTCTTTACAAAAAACGACTGACTCACTCTTTAGACCGGAAATCAATTCGAGAAGATACCGAGAAATGAACTTTTTCAACTAGTAAAAACCGAGTATTAAATGGCGCCGCTGCCGGCTCTTTTCGTGAGGATTAACGGTTTTTTGTGAGAGACGCGTTGGCTTTTGGGATCCGTTCACTTGTGAACGTTATTTTTCGTGTCAAAACTTTTCGAAAATCCAAAAACATTTGAAAAATCATAAAAAGCATTTCTTTTTCAAAGTTTTGCACCAAAAATATTCTTCTTGCTTATCTATTATTCTTTATGGATTCTTATGTCCATTGCGTCGGGTGTGGGAGACGATTATACGGGAACGACTCTTGTTAATGGTGTACTTGTGAGCGATGCGGAAACGATATCAACAATACACAATTCCAATTCGGATTTTGTCCTTTGTGCAACTCGACTAATTCGTCCTTTTTGAACCCACCTCCTGTTCCCCCGTGCATCTATTGTGGAAGCGATTCTCATTGGCATGTTTCGTGCCCGGTTCGATACCCGTATGATCACGGGCAAGAACCGGGGTACAATTATGACAATGGTAATAGCTATCCACAAGACACACCCACTCTTTCTCCTCACCCGTTTTGCAACAACTGTGGGGGTCCTCACGATACTTCTTATTGTCAGCCACTGAATTATTATGAGCCACATCCGTGCTATAATTCAGGTTTTCAAAATTTTCAGCCCCCACATCACACCCTCAATCATCAATCCTCTCAGAGAATTCGTCTTGCCCAACAACTCACTACTTTGAATGACGAAACACACTCCATTGTTTTGCAACTTCAAGAAGCCGTTGTTCTGCTTAAAGAAGTTAGGGAGGAGGAAAAGCGACAGCAACAAGAGCAATTATCTAATCTTAATGATTCTACCCATCCTCTGGTGTATCCATACTATTTCGATGATGATGATGACGATGCTGTATGCACTTTCAACCCATCTACTGAAGTTGCTGCTCCTACTCTCGATGTTCCTACTGCGTCTAAGGATTTTGATTCGTTGAATGAGCTTAGTGATCTTGGTCTCGACAAATTATTGGATGATGAGGTTTGTCACTTACCTGCTATGGAGCTTCAGGACGACGTTGCTTTCACACAAGCGGTTGATCCAAATGATGACGATTCTTCTCCCCGCTATGAGAATTTCACTTTTGAAATTTCTCAATCTCCACCAGGAGATGCAGGCGATGACGATTTATTCTCTCCGGCTTACGATAAGTTCACCGATGAACTTGACCTTGTGGATGAGGTGGAAGACGTGCTTCTTCGCGATAGATTACGGAAAGTGCACCTTCTTATTGCTCAAATCGAAGAGTTCACTTTTCCTCCTCTTTCCGAGTCTTTACCTCCATCTATTCCTCCCGTTGAAGATAATGACCCATTGCTGGAAGAAATCGACATTCACTCCATGCCTCCAGGTATTGATGATTATGATACGGAGGGGGATATTATTTTTGATAATTTGCTGCAGGAAGGTGATAACTAGGTTTTTTGCCTAATTAAAAAGATTCGTTGATGTGTGTCTAATCGAATTGATCTAGGTTCTATGTGTGACTCTGCTGTTCTTTGGTGAAACAAAAGTGTGTCGTTGTAGTATATTAAATGTGCAAAAACAACTAAAGTAAAAGTGCAGTAATGTAAATCTAAATCTAACTTAAAATAAAAGGCAAGTATTTAAAAGCATGACGAGAAATTAAAGGGCACTAAAAGTAAAAAACGCAAACTTAAATCTAACTAAGGCAAACTTAAAACACAACTAAAACTTAAAACTAAGGCAACGCTAAAATAAATCTAAAGAAATTAAACTTAAAGTGCAAGTAAGGAAAAAGGCGAGAAAAATAAAGCTCAAAATTAAAAGTAGAAAATTAAAAACTGGAATTAAAGAAACCTGAAAATCAGCTTATCCGGAATAATACCCTTATTCAGAATAAATGGCTTACTCGGAATATGTCACCTATCCGGAATAATCCTCTCTATTCGGAATATTGGTCTATTCGGAATAATCTGCCTATCCGGAATGTTTGCCCTATTCGGAATAATCTGCCTATCCGGAATAATTTCCCTATTCGGAATATTTGGCCTATCCGGAATAATTTCCCTATTCAGAATATTTGGCCTATCTGGAATAATTTCCCTATTCGGAATAATTTCCCTATTCGGAATAATTTCCCTATTCGGAATAATTTTCCTATTCAGAATATTTGGCCTATCTGAAATAATTTCCCTATTCAGAATATTTGGCCTATCCCGAATAATTTCCCTATTCAGAATATTTGGCCTATCCCGAATAATTTTTCTATTCGGAATATCTTCTTGGAAGATATAGTAACAGCAAACAAACACCCCGAAGAACAGGGAACAAGAAATATACACGATCTAGATAAAAATTAAGCAAAATCAACCACAAGATTAAATCAAACTAACAAATAAACATTTATTAATGATAATCAAACAATCCAAAACAATAAAACTAACTATAAAGATCAAGATAATCAAAACCCACTTAATAAATTTGACAAAAACTCAAGAACATGAACATAAATAATAAACATATAAACCAAAGATTAAATAAAGGTAGAATGAGAGATCAAACAATAAAGATAAAGATTAACAAGAATTAAAATAACACTTACTTGAAATTAAATGGTAGTTAAGGTGCAACACAAGTATTTAAATTTGACAAGTAAATAAATGACAAGGTAATTAAAAGTGGAAGAACTAATTGTCACTATTAGCCAACAAAGAAAAATGCTAATCTCATCTAATCTATATATAGGGGAGGTTAAGGAGTGCTTAGGAAGCTTCCTCCCCTCCTTCATTTCTTCTTAATTGCATCATTAGGTCCTTCTCTTCTTAATCTTTGGTTAATTGCACCATTAGTCCTTAAACCTTTTAATCTTCTTTAATCTTGGACTTTAATGACTTTTGGCTCGGGATTTCTTTGAACTCGTATTTTAATTCTTCAATAAATTAGACTTGAGTTCTTCGGCTTTAAGTAAACTTCCGTCTTTCGACTTTTTCTTCGATAAATCTTAAGAATTGGTCTTGGACTTCCGTTCTTTTTGCACTCTTGACTTCTTGACTTCGTCTTTCACCTTTTTCTTCAATAAAAGCCCGTGAATGCCGTGTTTTCTCCACTTTTCACAATTTCGTCCTAAATCACAATAAAAACACAAACCACGCATAATTCCGACATAAAAGACATAAAATACACGCTTTGGCTCGGTTATTATTGTAATTAAGTGGTAAAAAGGATGGGTGTTTACACACCTATCAAATCCCCTACACTTGACCATTGCAATGTCCTCATGCAATGCATTAGTTACAAAGCAAGATTATATTATTCATCGCAATCAATCATTAATGGCCTTTATTAAAGAGATAGAAAATAAAAAACATACAAAGTAAAGAAATCAAAAACATACCTTGGGTTTTGGAAATGTCATGAATAATCATCATTCTCAAGTTTTCACTTTCTCCAAACCAAGCTTAAAAGCGAGATCATTGTTATTATAAGTTAGCAAACTAACACGAACTCATGTGGGTCAATTACTCACTTAGACTCCCTTATTCCTAGGGGTATCTCTTATATTTT
Source organism: Glebionis coronaria (assembly GCA_025667525.1). Lineage (NCBI taxonomy): Eukaryota > Viridiplantae > Streptophyta > Magnoliopsida > Asterales > Asteraceae > Glebionis > Glebionis coronaria. The sequence goes on from CM046882.1 coordinate 107,719,824, forward strand.
ATTATTGTCTTGAATGATCACGAGGATGCATTTGTTGACTTATTTCGATAGTTATTTAGTCCGAAAATAAAGTGAACGATTTAATCAATAGTTAGCTAAAGGAAAAAATATTTTAAAACTGCTTCTCGGGACCTCATAAAGTTCATATCTTGGCATAACTCGCTTCGCGATTTGAGACCTTTCTCGTACCGATATTTGGCAGCGACTTCATACTTCAAACCTTGAGAGACGTTCATGAAATAATGGCCTTCTCTTCATAATAGGAATTTCATCACTTGAAGTTTTGAGAGATTCATACTTGGACCACGACTTCTTCATTTTTCTCCAATCTTTATTTTGGACTTTGATATACAACGATCCGCCTCCTTTTATGACTTGGATCTATTCATCCTCATACATTGCTAGTGTCTTTTCGGATACACTTCTCCATGACTTTTGGGGAGTTTTTGCTTTTCGTCGTGTGTCTCGATCCTTCATATTGATTTTTGATAAATGATTCTTCACATCACTTGGGATCTTTAGCAACAAAATGTAGCCCTCATGTCTTGTTAGGACCTTTTTGGACTCGCCAATCTTCACATCCCGCTTCAATAAGTTATGCCTTGGCTATGAACTCTAATCCATACCGAGCAACTTTTAAACGATCTTGGGCTAGAAGCTAAGTAAATTTTCAAATCGTACAACCTTATTTATTGCAGATAAATTTATTAGCAAGCGATGGGAGAATAGGCTCATAATTAACTCACATAAATTCACGAAAGAATACCGAACTTATAATTGACTCTATCATCTCTCGTTCTCCACAGTTTAAAATCTCAAGGAATGAGATTCGTGGATGCTTAGCCTATTAAATCAAAATTTTGGGTTTTCGAGTCGCCTGTAGGATCTTGCAAACTCTTAGACTTTTTCAAGTTTTAGAAATCGCGTTTTAAAGTTCCCTTGATAAACGACTCTCTAGGATCAATTTTTTTTTTATTTTTTTAGAACGGCAAATGTTAGTGGTTAGTGAGTCGAGTCGTGCAATGACATCCAAGCGGAAGAATGTATTCTTCGAACTCGCGCCTAGTTAAGTTAGACTCCTTATCCGTTTCGCCTGAAAGGCCCTTGGCAGGTCTTGAACCCAAGACCTCCAGGAATCCTCCCCCAAAGAAAGCACTTAGTGCAACCTTGGTGGCCAACTGACCTAAGTCAGATGGTTGACTCTCTAGGATCAATTATAGGAACTTGCGAAAAGCTCTTGTTCTTAACCCGTGAGAGTTAAGACTTTCGCGTTTTATAGCTCCCTATATAAAAGCCTAGCAAAACTTGACTTAAACATGTTAAGGATACTAGCTAGAGTAAACTTAGATAAGTAAACTCGGGTAGAGTCAAAAGATTCACAATGTTTGAAAATTAAAACCACTTTATTAAAGATTTATTCTAATAAAGAAAGAAAATAACTATACAAAGGGAAAAACTAATAGGCCACAATAGATCAAAATTTTTGAAAAATGTCGAAAAATTGATTTTCTGGTTAAAATGAGGACAAATACAAGGAAAAGACCACTTAACTTCGATAGAAGTCCCCCCTACACTTAAGATAAACATTGTCCTCAATGTTTAAGCATGTGGGAGTAAACTCCCCTACACTTAGGATATTGTGCACTTTGTTTAAATCTTGCTAAGGAAAGGACAACTAAAGAGATTCCTATTTAAATATTGAGAAAATATAAAATAGTGAATCGAAAAGAGTTTAGGATAGAACCGGAAAAATGGGAACACAGAATCACAGGTCGTCAAGAATCATCAAGAGTGGATCTTTGAAGCTCAAATCCCTGATTATAAGAAGAGAGGAGAGGAAATAGCAAACCAACGGGTCTCCCCTACACTTAGGATAAAGAAAGCGAAAAGATAGATACATGGGTTGCCTCCCAAGAAGCGCATGATTTTTGATTACCGAGTCGTGAGCCTGACTCGAACTTCATCATCATAGGAAGAAGCATGAAACATATCCACCGGGATCAAAGACATAGTTTTCGTCCATCAAGTAGCATAAGCTTAAGGCGAACAAGGCAAGCCAAAGAAGAGTGGGCAAGGTTCCCTTAAGCAGCGATGGAGCACGGTGGAAGCAAGGGTGAAGTGGTGCAAGCAGATTTCCATAAGTTCCAAAGATATTTCCTTTTATTTCATCAGGTGGATACTGAGATGGCTGTAGAATATCGATACCGGGGTCGAACACCTTTTCCTTTAAGGGAAAATAGCACTCAGGCTCAGCAGAATGGGAAGAAGATCCGCGAAGAAGCACAACCTCGTCCTCAGAAGGGGGAAAAAGAGGTGTTAAATCATATGTGCTGCGGATATTGGTGTCGACCGGTTTCTTCTCCTTTGAAAGTATTTTCGTCAAATCCAAAGTAGGATCAAGACGATAATCTTCAAAATCATAAGGAGGAGCATCACTCTCATGAGGGAAGTAAGTATTGAGAAATGCAGAGAAGTCTTCCTCAAATGAGTAATCATCCAAAGTAGGATCGAGTGATGGCGGTGGAGGATCTTCATCATGTGAAGAATCGCTCGAAAGAGTATCGGCCTCATCAAAATCATCATAAGTGGGCATCTCGGGATACTCGGAAATACAATCATCAAAATCATCCGTATCTGAGCTAGAATCATCATCCAAAGATCGGTGGAGAATCATAAATGGGAGAAGGTTCCAAATTGGATAGAGAATCATCCACATCATCTTGAAAAAGTAGATTATCAATGCCAGAATCGAATAGAGGATTGTTGTAGACAACAAAGTCATCAAGCACATTAATCATATTCACGGATTCTCGTCCAAAGGATTTGCTTGTAAGCTTCCCCATTTTGAAAACTTGTGAATCATTCCCGACTCGTAAGATTAACTCACCTTCGGCAACATCGACAAGAGCTCGTCTGGTTCTCAAGAATGGCCGACCAAGTATTAAAGGAATACGAGGGTCCATTTCATAATCAACAACGACAAAATCGACCGGGAAAGTAAATGTGCCAACTTTTATGAACACGTCTTCGGCAATACCAACGTGGTAAGCAAGAGTGCGATTTGCAAGTTCAAGAGTCATCTTTGTTGGAGTAAGGTCGGGCAATGATAGTGTTTTCCAAACACTCAAAGGCATAAGATTAATACTGGCCCCGAGATCAGCAAGGGCAGTAAAGTCTTCAGTTTTGTTAAAGATGCAAGGCAACACAAAACGACCGGGATCTCCAAGCTTTTACGGAAGTTCTTTAAGAATAACTGCAGAACAGTTTTCATTTAAACGTGTGTTGGCGGGCTCAATCAACTTCTCCTTCTTGCTAAGCAATTCCTTCAATGCTTTCACAAATTTCGGCATGTGGAAAAGTGCTTCAACAAGGCTAATGTTGATGTTCATTTGAGAGAGCATCTTCACATAGCTCGTCACTTGAGAGTCATCCTTGGTTAGCATTTTGGTCTTGCCTAAACGTGAAGGATAAGGGATATTGGGTTTGGGTGGTGAAGGTGTAGGTGTAGGTAAAGGTTGAGATGTTGGAGGGTCCTTCCTAGGTACATCGTCATGACGAGGCGGAGACGGTAATGGTGCACTAATACTAGGTGTAGGAGGAGTAGGGATAAATGGTGGTGGAGGAGGTGTAGATGATGGGGGTGGGATAGGTGGATCGACAATGGTAATTCCACTACGGGTAGTAATAGCACTCACATTTGCTCGTGGATTGGTGATGGTTTTTGAAGGTAGAGAACTCAAAGTAGAAGGTTGAACGGCGGGCAAGAAACTAGCAAGCATATTCTTAATATCATTCGTCTGAGTGCTAAAGGAGGATTGAATATTATCTCGAAGCTCGGATCTAATCTCATTTCCTTGCTTTGTGATATCTCCTTTAAGATTGATAATTTGGCTCTGCAGATTCTTGATTAGCTCACCTTGGGTTCTCATTATGGTTTCAACATCGGGGTTAATGGGTGGGGCTTGTTGAGCGGGTGGGTGATAAGGATTAGAAGCTCTTGGTGGGATTTGGTTGCTTCTATTGTAGTTGTTGGCGGGGTTTTGGTTTTAAGGAGAAAAACCGGGTGAAAGGTAATTGTTTGATCGGTAACTCAGCAAATTTCTATCCCCTTGAGGTCGAGCTTGGTAAATTTCCGGTGAATAATTACCATAAGCGGCATACACATTTTCCGGATTCCCTTGTGTAGAAGGACAATCGGTGTATGAGTGAGGAACGCAGCATGTTTCACAAGGATTAGCAACCGCTTTAACTTGTTGTTGTTGGTTTGAAGCGAGAAGCAAGATACTTTTGCTCATTTCAATCATCATGCGGGTGAGTTCGGTCATATCAGGGTTTGCTGAAGTAGAAGAGACATTGACTCTCTGGTTGTTCCTTGAAGAAGCGGAGGAATCCTAGTTTTTATTATGAGTAGTCATGTTCTCAATTAGCTCTCTACACTCCTCGGGTCTCCTTTTCATAAATGTGCCACCGGCGGCTGCATTAATCGTATCACGATCTCGAAAAGTCAAACCATTGTAGAAAGTATCAATCAATGTGACTGGAAGCATGTTGTGGTTTGGACAACGATCAATCAATACATTATATCGTTCCCAAGCATCAAAAAGAGATTCATCAGGGTCTTGCATGAAACCGCTGATTTGATTGTGAAGGCTCGTGACCATGGATGGTGGAAAGTAGCGCGACAAAAAGCGTTGAGTCATGTCATCCCAAGTATGAATAGAATTCTTCGGGAGACGATCAAACCATTTCTCGGTGTGATGTGATAAAGTATGTGGAAAGAGTTGTAGGCGAAGAACATCCATTGTGGCACCAGGCAACTTCATGCTTTGAGTGATTGTAATGAACTTGTCGAGGTGTTTGTTGGCATCATCATCAGGCATTCCTCGAAAAGAATTGGTTTGCACTTGCTGAATCATGTAGTGCTTCAACAAAAACTCCGGAGCCGTGATTTGCATCGGTGCAATCGGTCCTCCTCGTCCAAACATGGTAGGTTGACAAAGCTCCTCCATTGTCCGAAGATCGGGCTGTGGAAGAACATTGTTGTTATTGTTGAGGTGCGGTGGATTATTATTGTTGTTAACACCTGACATACTTAAATCTTCTCGAGTCTCGGGCTCTTGATAATTAGAAGATCTAGTACGCATGCACCTACAAAGGCAAAAGAAAACAATACCAAACACAAAGACAATATATATACACAATAAAAATAAAATCTTTTTGGATTTTTGAAAATTTTTAATTTTTATGGATTTTTATCAAGTTTTAATTTTTATGGTGTTTTGAAATTGTTATGCAAGAAAAATAACGCTCACAAGTGAACGGATCCCAAAAAGCAACGCGTCTTTCACAGAAAACCGTTAATCTTTACGAAAAGAGCCGGTAGCGGCGCCATTTGATAACTAGGTTTTGCCTAGTAAAAAAGATTATAGTTCGTTGTTGTGGTCTAATCGAATTGATCTAGGTTCTATGTGTGACTCTGCTGTTCTTTGGTGAAACAAAAGTGTGTCGTTGTAGTATATTAAATGTGCAAAAACAATTAAAGTAAAAGTGCAGTAATGTAAATCTAAATCTAACTTAAAATAAAAGGCAAGTATTTAAAAGCGTGACGAGAAATTAAAGGGCACTAAAAGTAAATAACGCAAACTTAAATCTAACTAAGGCAAACTTAAAACGCAACTAAAACTTAAAACTAAGGCAAGGCTAAAATAAATCTAAGGCAATTGAACTTAAAGTGCAAGTAAGGAAAAAGGCGGGAAAAATAAAGCTCGAAATTAAAAGCAGAAAATTAAAAACTGGAATTAAAGTAACCTGAAAATCAGCTTATCCGGAATAATACCCTTATTCGGACTAAATGGCTTACTCGGAATATGTCACCTATCCGGAATAATCCTTTCTATTTGGAATATTGGTCTATTCGGAATAATCTGCCTATCCGGAATGTTTTCCCTATTCGGAATAATCTGCCTATCCGGAATAATTTCCCTTTTCGGAATGTTTGGCCTATCCGGAATAATTTCCCTATTTAGAATATTTGGCCTATCCGGAATAATTTCCCTATTCGGAATAATTTCCCTCTTCAGAATAATTCTCTATTCGGAATAATTTCCCTATTCAGAATATTTGGTCTATAAGAAATAATTTCCCTATTCAGAATATTTGGCATATCCCGAATAATTTCCCTATTCAGAATATTTGGCCTATCCCGAATAATTTCCCTATTCAGAATATTTGGCCTATCCCGAATAATTTTCCTATTTGGAATATCTTCTGGGAAGATACAGTAACAGCAAACAAACACCCCGAAGAACAGGGAACAAGAAATATACACGATCTAGATAAAAATTAAGCAAAATCAACCACAAGATTAAATCAAACTAACAAATAAACATCTATTAATGATAATCAAACAATCCAAAACAACAAAACTAACTATAAAGATCAAGATACTCAAAACTCACTTAATAAATTTTACAAAAACTCAAGAACATGAACATGAATAATAAACATATAAACCAAAGATTAAAGAAAGGTAGAATGAGAGATCAAACAATAAAGATAAAGATTAACAAGAATTAAAATAACACTTACTTGAAATTAAATGGTAATTAAGGTGCAAGACAAGTATTTAAATTTGACAAGTAAATAAATGACAAGGTAATTAAAAGTGGAAGAACTAATTGTCACTATTAGCCAACAAAGAAAAATGTTAATCTCATCTAATCTATATATAGGGGAGGTTAAGGAGTGCTTAGGAAGCTTCCTCCCCTCCTTCATTTCTTCTTAATTGCATCATTAGGTCCTTCTCTTCTTAATCTTTGGTTAATTGCACCATTAGTCCTTAAGCCTTTTAATCTTCTTTAATCTTGCACTTTAATGACTTTTGGGTCGGGATTTCTTTGAACTCGTCTTTTAATTCTTCAATAAATTAGACTTGAGTTCTTCGGCTTTAAGTAAACTTCTGTCTTTCGACTTTTTCTTCGATAAATCTTCAGAATTGGTCTTGGACTTCCGTTATTTTTGCACTCTTGACTTCTTGACTTCATCTTTCACCTTTTTCTTCAATAAAAGCCCGTGAATGCCGTGTTTTCTCCACTTTTCACAATTTCGTCCTAAATCACAAAAAAAAACACAAACAACGCATAATTCCGACATAAAAGACATAAAATACACGCTTTGGCTCGGTTATTATTGTAATTAAGTGGTAAAAAGGATGGGTGTTTACACACCTATCAGAAGGTATTGTCCCAAGTCCCCCTCCCGAGCACCTTTCATCCTCCCCTTTAGCCACTACTACGGAGGATGAGTGCTTTGACCCGGGAGGTGACATTGATTATGCTATCATTGATAACATTACGGCTTTGCCTTTTGCTCAGCATCCATTGTCCTTGGGGGAGGACAATGTGCTTACTTTACTGATAGGTGTGTAAACACCCATCCTTTTTACCACTTAATTACAATAATAAACGAGCCAAAACGTGTATTTTATGTCTTTTATGTCGGAATTATGCGTGGTTTGTGTTTTTGTTGTGATTTAGGACGAAATTGTGAAAAGTGGAGAAAACACGGCATTTACGGGCTTTTATTGAAGAAAAAGATGAAAGACGAAGTCAAGAAGTCAAGAGTGCAAAAAGAACGGAAGTCCAAGACCAATTCTGAAGATTTATCGAAGAAAAAGTCAAAAGACGGAAGTTTATAAAAAGCCGAGAAACTAGAGTCTTATTTATTGAAGAATTAAAAGACGAGTTTAAAGAATTCCCGAGCCATAAGTCATTAAAGTCCAAGATTAACAAAAGATTAAGAAGAAAAGGACTAAGATGCAATTAAGAAGAAAGGAAGGAGGGGAGGAAGCTTCCTCTAAACACCTTTCTAATCTCCTATAAATACCCCTCATTTTCATTTCATTAGTTTTGTTGGCTAATAGTGACAATTAGTTCTTCCACCTTTATTTACTTGTTCTTTAAATACTTGTCAATTTAAATACTTGTCTTGCACTTTTAATATCTTTAATTTCCAAGTAAGTGTTCTTTAATTTTCTTGTTTTAATCTCTCATTCTACCTTTCTTTCTTGCTTGATCTTGTTGTTTAAATGCTTATTGTCTTGCTTATTTGATTAAAAGTTATGTTTTTATGCTTTTGATTGTTTTAGATCATTGATTTTTATAGCTTATTGTGTTTATTTTTAAGTTTATAAAGTTTTTATAAAAGTTATTTTTATATTAATGTTTGTTTTTCGTACACCTTCTTCTTTTCGTGTTATAAAAGTCTTTAAATTTGAGTTTAGTAGCTTATTTTTATATGGTTTGCCTTAGGATTTTCGTTGTGTGCTTATTTGATTACTAGCTTATTTTGTGCTTTTTCCTCCGTATTCCGATCTAGTGATCGGATAAGGGTTATACATTCCGACCATAGCTCCTTGGCTTGGTCGGAAAAGGGTTATAACATTCCGATCAAAGGTAATTTGGTATTCCGATCAGGGTAGGCTTTGAGTATTCGGATTAGGAATTGTGACAGGATTCCGATTGGTGGTTCATTCCTCATTCCGATCGAGAGGCTTGTTTGGTATTCCGATCCGGTATAGTGACAATATTCCGATCAAGGGTTCCGATCAGCATTCCGACCATGGTCCCTTGCTTATTCCGATCAGAGGTTATTTGATATTTCGATCAGGTATAGTGACAGTATTCAGATTGGTATTCCGATCAACTTTCCGATCTAGAGGTTTGTGTACATTCCGATTGAGTCTGATCGGAATATATTCCGATTGGGGCTTGTTTTTCACTTATTTCGTTTTGTTTAATTTTTAAGTTCTCATTTTTATACTTTGTTAAATTTTAATTCTCGTCATGCTTTTAATTTCCGTCATTTAATTATTTTACTTTTCAAAGTTTTTAAATATTTGCACAATTTATTTTAATTAGACCCATTTTACTTTTAACGCACTTTTATTTTAACGCTCATTTACATTTACGTCTTTGCACTTCTAATTTAAAATCAACCAAAAATATTTGTTTTACCAAAATCAATTGAGTCGTACTTTAAGCCGGAAATCCATTCGTTAAGATATCGAGAACAACAATTTAACTGAGTAAAATCCGTGTATCATTTACCCAACCCACCTCCCGTGGATCATGATTTCACATACTATACGTATGTTGAAAGAACCTTTCTCCCATACAAGACTTCTCCTCCCGCCTCTCCTTTGTTGATGTCAACCGGGAACGAGGACAAGGTCTTTGATCCCGTTATTGCATTCGAGGCTTCCCCATGGACCATTTAATTCGGAGACGAGTCAGGCTCGTGACTCGGTTAACAAAAACAAGCGCTTTTTGGGAGGCAACCCAATTATCTATCTATCTTTACCATAAGTGTAGGGGAGAGCCCCGTTGGTGTTTCTTGCTTTCTTTCTTATCATGTGCAGGGATTAGAGCTTCAAAGACACACTCTTGATGACTTTTGACGAACCGTCATTCCGTGTTCTCGTCTTCCCGGTTCTATCCTAAACTCTTTTGATTCACTATTTTATATTTCTCAATATTAAAATATGAATCTCTTTAGTTGTATCTTCCTTAGCGAGATTTAAACAAAGTGCACAATGTCCTAAGTGTAGGGGAGTTTACTCCCACATGCTTAAACATTGAGGACAATGTTTATATTAAGTGTAGGGGGACTTCTATCGAAGTAAGTGGTCTTTTCCTTGCATTTGTCCTCATTTTAACCGGAAAATTTGATTTTTCGACATTTTTCAAAATTTTTAATCTATTTTGGCCTAGTTGTATAGTTGTATTTTCCTTTGTTTTGGTTATTTTCTTTCCTTGCTAGAATAAATTTTCAATAAAGTGGTGTTAAAAATTTTTCAAAGTCGTGGATATTTTGACTCAACCCGAGTTTACTTATCTAAGTTTACTCTAGCTAGTATCCTTAACGTGTTTAAGTCAAGTTTTGCTAGGCTTTTATATAGGGAGCTTTAAAACGCGAAAGTCTTAACTCTCACGGGTTAAGAACAAGAACTTTTCGCAAGTTCCTATAATTGTTCCTAGAGAGTCGTTTATCAAGGGAACTTTAAAATGCGATTTCTAAACTTGAAAAAGTCTAAGAATTTGCAATATCCTATAGATGACTCGAAAACCCAAAACTTTGATTTAATAGGCTAAGCATCCACGAGTCTCATTCTTTGAGATTTTAAATTGTGGAGAACGAGAGATGATAGAGCCAATTATAAGTTCGGTATTATTTCGTGAATTTATGTGAGTTAATTATAAGCCTATTCTCCCATCGCTTGCTAATAAATTTATCTGCAATAAGTAAGGTTGTACGATTTGAAAAGTTACTTAGCTTCTAGCCCAAGATCGTTTAAAAGTTGCTCGGTGTGGATTAGAGTTCATAGCCAAGGCATAACTTATTGAAGCGGGATGCGAAGATTGGCGAGTCCAAAAAGGTCCTAACAAGACATGAGGGCTATATTTTGTTGCTAAAGATCCAAAGTGATGTGAAGAATCATTTATCAAAGATCAATATGAAGGATCGAGACACACGACGAAAAGCAAATACTCCCCAAAAGTCATGGAGAATTCTATTCGAAAAGGCCCTAACAAGGTATGAGGATAAATAGATCCAAGTCCAAAAAGGAGGCGGATCGTTGTATATCAAAATCCCAAAATAAAGATTGGAGAAAAATGAAGAAGTCGTGGTCCAAAAATGAAGAATCTCTCAAAACTTCAAGTGAATAAATTCCTATCATGAAGAGATGACCATTATTTCATGAACGTCTCTCAAGGTTTGAAGTATGAAGTCGCTGCCAAATATCGGTCCGAGAAAGGTCTCAAATCGCGAAGCGAGTTATGCCAAGATATGAACTTTATGAGGTCCCGAGAAGCAGTTTTAAAAGATTTTGTCCTTTAGCTAACTATTGATTAAATCGTTCACTTTATTTTCGGCCTAATAAACTATCGAAACAAATCAACAATGTATCCTCGTGATCATTCAAGACAACAATAAAATATAAGAGATACACCTAGGAATAAGGGAGTCTAAGTGAGTAATTGGCCCACATGAGTTCGTGTTAGTCTGCTAACTTATAATAACAATGATCTCGTTTTTAAGCTTGGTTTAGAGAAAGTGAAAACTTGAGGATGATGATCATTCATGACATTTCCAAAACCCAAGGTATGTTTTCGATTTCTTTACTTTGAATGTTTATAGTTTTCTATCTCTTTAATAAAGGCCAACGTAGATTGATTATGATGAAAAATGTAAACGTGCTTTGTAACTAATGCATTGCATGAGGACATTGCAATGGTCAAGTGTAGGGGATTTGATAGGTGTGTAAACACCCATCATTTTTACCACTTAATTGCAATAATAACCGAGCCAAAACGTGTATTTTATGTCATTTATGTCAGAATTATGCGTGGTTTGTGTTTTTGTTGTGATTTAGGACGAAAAGGTGAAAAGTGGAGAAAACACGGGTATTCACGGGCTTTTATCGAAGAAAAAGACGAAAGACGAAGTCAAGAAGCCAAGAGTGCAAAAATAACGGAAGTCCAAGACCAATTCGGAAGATTTATCGAAGAAAAAGTCAAAAGACGGAAGTTTACTTAAAGCCGAAGAACTCAAGTCTTATTTATTGAAGATATCACAAGACGAGAGTAGAAATCCCGATACAAAGTCGTTAAAGTCCAAGTATTAAGAAGATTAACAAAGATTAAAGAAGATCAAGGACTTAAGTTTGCAATTAAGGAAAAGAAGAAAGAGGGAGGAAGCTTCCTTCATTTTGTTGTTGTTGGGTGGCTTGACAACCCACACTTCCACCATTTTCATACTTTGCACAATTTAATTTCTTGCACTTTAATTTTCCTTGTATCGCACCTTTTAATTCCTTTTAATTTCCAAGTAAGTTTTCTATTATTGTTCTTGAATCTTTACTTTTCTTGTTTAATCTCTCATCTTCCTTTCTTGATTTTAGTTTACTTTTGGTGCGAAATATATTTGATCCGTATTGATCTTGATGTTTTCGTGCTTAAAAAGTTCATCTTTTTATTCATCCATGAGTTTTTATATGGATTAAGCTTTGAGCTTGACATGCTTATTGGCTTAATTTGTGTTTAGCTTATTTACTTTTTAAAAGTTTTCTTAAAAAGTTTCATATTTTTATGGTTTGATTTAAAAGTTTGATTATTTTAAGTTGGAAAAGTTGTTATTTGTGCTTATTTAGTCCTTGTCATTATAGATTCGATCAAGTCTTAGTTTGAGCATATTCCTAATAGCTTATAGCTTGCTTATTTTAGAATCAATAGGAAATCGGAAAAGGTTAAAACCCTTTTCCGATCACAACATTCCGACTGCACCCCTCCCCCTCATTCCGATCAATTGATCGGAATAGGGTTTTAAGATATTCCGATTGTGGGTATTTTGTGGCATTCCGATTGGGTGTTTTTCTAAACATTCCGATTTAACTCATGTTTGTGTATTCCGATTAGCCCTTTTTTTTAGATATTCCGATTAGCATTGTTCACCATTATTCCGATTGGGATTCATAACTACATTCCGATCACTTCCCTTTTGCACATTCCGATCAGCATCTTTTCCGATTGGGGGATTCCGACATGGATTCCGATTGGACTTTCCGATGGGATTGAGTTTTGTTTTTCTAGTTTTTATTTTTAGAGAAAAAGTGACAGTTTTTCTCGTTTTGATTTTAGTCTATTTTAGTTACGTTTTGCATCTTTATTTGATTGTTAATTTACTTTTCTTCAAGTTTTAATTTTACGTCATTTAATTTCTCGTCATTTACTTTTAAAGTTTTAAATATTGCACCATTTATGTTTTAACTAGTTTTAGTTTTAATTACCCGTCCTTTATTTTAAAGTCTTGCACATTTATTTTACAACAACATAAAATTTTGTCTTTACCAAAAACGACTGAGTCACACTTTAGACCGGAAATCAATTTGAGAAGATACCGAGAAACGAACTTTTTCAACTAGTAAAAACAGCGTATTAACGACTGACTCTTTTTCTTTAAGTTCTTTCGAAAGATTTGCTCTTAAACTCTCAATTTCTAGCAGATTATCCATTTGGAATTGCCTAAACCTATCAAATTCAGGATTGGTTAAGGTAGTTGTTAGCCATATTTAAAGTGATGGTCATATAATATACTATTGCGAAGCTCGTGAAAAATACTATTCAACGGTGTCGAGAGTTCGTAGTTATTAATGTTTATGTAACGGGAATTAGTCCCGAACACACAAATGAGGAAGGCCTCCTAAACACTTACTACTTAGTATAAAAGGCCTCCTTAGCCTCATTTGTGTGTGTGTTTTCCATTCCTTTGTTTTGTAGAGAGAGAAACGTATGTGTTTCTCTCACTAGGAATTCACAACCTTGTTTTTCTCTTTTCCTTCATCTAATCTAATCTTTCTTTTTTGGTTTAATCTTCATCTTTATTTCTATATCTTATATAGTCGTGTGAATCATTCCTACAAGTGGTATCATTCGCCAAGGGATTCGTGGATTGCTTCTTGGTGTTGTTTTTGTTATTGCTTTTCGTGAGTTTTGTACCAAAATACCTCACGTTTTTAAATTTTTTTCGTGCTTTTGTGAGTCCAAGTGTTCCATATATCTTCTACATAGTTGTGGTAGAGATTTGGGTACTTTGGGTTGGTTAAAATCACGGATTTCTTGTCAAAAATCTCATTTTTTTACCAAAAATCTCGGAATAGTACCATATTGCGATTGGATCCCATCGCAATGTAAAAGGGTTTATCTTTGCGATCAATATTGCGATTGAGATTGCGATTGGATCAATATTGCGATTGAGATTGCGATTGGGTGATATTGCGATTGAGATTGCGACTGGTTATTGCGATTGAGATTGCGACTGGGTGATATTGCGATTGAGATTGTGACAGGATATTGCGATTGGGATTGCGACTGGTTATTGCGATTGAGATTACGACAGGTTATTGCGATAGAGATTGCGACTGGTAATATTGCGATTGAGATTGCGACTGGGGATTGCGATTGGGATTCCGACAGAATCACTTCCACATTGCGATTGGATTGCGATAGAATCACTTCCACATTGCGAATACGATTGCAAAAATTAATCGGCCCACTATAATCCTTCGGTTAAAATAGCGATCGGCCCGTCAACCAAATTAAGATCAAATCCAAAACCCAAAAACCGGCCCACCAATAACTAGATAAACCAAAACCATAGTCTAATCTTACAAACCGGTGATGGTAAACGCCCCACAAACAAATTCGATTCAAAAGGAATAGGAAATGTTAAACGTTGCCAAAACTCCATTTCATTTTACCTGTCTGATTTTGATCGGCCCATATAACTTGTGTTAAGACTCGGTCCAAGAGATAACATACAAAGATATATATAAGTCAACTTGACCCTAAATATACTCGCACAAATCAGACCTAATCACCCTTACATAGAAGAGTCCGCCCCCCTTATTCTACCCCTTGTTTTTTTCTATATGGCCACGTGTAGAAAGAGAAGCTGGTCAATCAATTTACATTGGAAAAAGAACACAATACAAGGTCATAATCACATTGTTTACACCGCCCCCACCTTTGTTTCTATCGTCCCCATCTTAAACACTCTCTCCCAAATCTCATCAAAAAACTCCACAGCTCCCATCTTGAGTAAATCATCCATACAAATCAAAGATCATCTCAGTCTCCCTTTACCCGATCCAAGCAACACACCATGACGAATGATAAAATAGATGCGGCATTTAGATCAAGTCGATGGTCTCGGGTAGGTTTATTTGAGATGTAATATTGATTTAAACCGAATTGTACACTGATTTTAACAAACTTGTTAGAAATCAATAAAAAAATTCGTAAATCAAGACGGGTTTGCTCATACAATGATCTACGATAAAATTGTTTAAACGTAAAAAAAACCTTTTTTTAGGATTAAAAAAAACGTTTTAACAAAAAACAGATCATGAAAGTTTTAGATCGTTACAGGTTTGGTTTAACTGTTTTGATAATAGATGGGGTGCATATCACTTGATGGATGTATATAAAAAACAGAGTGTATGAATTTGTTTAATCTGTAAATTGGTTTTGACGGTTTTGTAGAGTGATTTAAACAGTGATCGAGTCTGGGATTAGATTATGTTTGGTTTTGACTGTTTAGATGGTGGTTTTGAAAAACGAGAGTCCACATCTGATTTGTTAATTTGATTGATATATACTCCCAGCGAAATGTTTTTCACAAAAACCAAACACCCATCGCAATGATATGTCCCATCGTAATATCTTTTGAGTCTATCCATCGCAATGATCTTCACAAAATTCATCGCAATATGTAAAACATGTCATCGCAATGTAACTATATTTGTCCATCGCAATGAGTCTTCATCCATCGCAATATATATTTTCACTACCATCCATCGCAATAATGCATGAACCCATCGCAATAAATCACTATCCATCGCAATGTTGGAAATATTTTGGTAGCATGACGACTTAAAAAAAACTATTGCGATGAGTCAACCCACCCATCGCAATGTGACCCATCGGAATGAGTCCCATCGCAATGGATAAATTCGAACCCATCGTAATGTTAAAAAACCCCCATCGGAATAAATCCGAAAAAAGAAGTCGTTGCAATGCGTAAGCATCGTAATATCCCATCTGAAAAATAGCCATCGTAATATGGTTTTGACCCATATTTTGAATCTGAGAATCCCATCCTAATAAGCCATCGTGAAAGGTTTTTGACCAAGTATTTTGAAGCCCCGAAAAAAATGGTTGGACCATAATTTTTGTCCATATCCCCATTCATAATAGATATGTAAAGGGACAAAAACACAAAAAACAGGGTACAAAAATTTGACAAAAAATGAATGACGAGGCATGATAAAATCAGATAGATGAGATACCACAAATTACGAAGATATATTGGGACGAGGACAAATAGGAAATAGATAATGTTGAGTCCAAGATCTAGACTCATCTGGGATATCATGATCATGATTGTAATAAGCATAGCAGAACATAAAGAACACAATCATAACCAAGAACAAGACTTTCACTAATAAAGATTACTATTAATAATACTACTAACTACTACTCCTGGTGACTTATAGGCTTGACACCAGGAGGAACGCACACACACCTATGGTTTACATTGTTTATGAATGAATGAATAACAACCAAGGTGGTACCCTCTTTATATAATAGAGGGACTAGGGTTACATCACAACCCTAGCTTACTATCTAAGCTAATATATTACTACTAGGTCCTTCATCTTGTTTTGTCATATCAACTCAAGATATCTAAGTCCCAGCAATCTTCCCCTAGTTGATTTGAAAAAACCAGTAAGCACAAGCTTCCCCTAAAGCTAATATAGATGAAGGCTAAGCTTCCCCTTGATCTATGCATTCTTCCCCTTTTTGTCACATCAACTCAAAAAGGATCATCTTCCCCTTAAGAAGTGCACGGCAAATCCAGTAGGCTCCATGGAGAGATCACTGATGAAGAAAATAAAGTATAACGAATTTGATGAAGAAGTGGAATCTCCCAAACTTGTGTCTTATGTATTGCACTAACCACGTGACGTCGAGCTCGAACAAAATCCTCAAATAAATAAGACAATGAGCACAATAACGTAACCCCTTTAAGCGATAGCAAATGTACGCATAGAGCAAACTATCTTAAACAGGCTACTACTCCTTTTAAGATATGAACAGATCGTACCCCTTCGCCAGATATGTCGAGTCTTCGTCACCATACAAACCAAACAAGTTATCGTAAAAGGTACTCCCTTCCTTTTAAGATATGATAAGAACACAAAACCTGTGAAAATCAACTACAACATAAAATCAGTGATAATCAAATGTCTTCTTCAATGAATCACCCCAACAAAATGATGATGGCTGAGAACTCCTCCTCCAGTAACAGTAGTGACATCAGACTAGTCACTAAAAGCAATCTTACTTGACTAGTAGGAACCAAAACCGTCCAAAGAAAATTAGTATACAACAAGCCAGCAAGAACCAGAAGAAATTCAGCAAGAACATACACCTACCAGTAGGAACAAACCAATAGGAACAAACCAGTGGTACAGACCAGTAGGAACCGACTAGTAGAAACCGACCAGTAGGAGCCGATGATTCAGCCAGGAGGAACCATCGAATATTACCAGGAGGAACCGAGAACACAACCAACATGAATATATACGACCAATAGGAACCATAGCTCACCAGTAGGAATAATAAAAATCTACCAGTAGCATCTCAAAACCCCTTTTTTCTTCTCTTTTTTTTAACACATTCTGTCACCACACGCTGAAACTGTTGCTATGGCTATTGCAAATCTGTCGCTTAGCTGTCTCGGTCACAAACGTGGGCACTACTTAAATAATATGGACAAATACAAACCAGCCCATAAATAAATCTTGTATCCTTAAATCACGCAGGACTTGACCAGGAGATCTTTTCTCATATGGTTGCCCATAAATCAGGAAGATAGGATAGCATATAATTCCGATATTTTAACAACCCAATAACCATTACACGTTTTCATTAACCATATATTCCATCCAAAAATATAAAAGATATGTACAATCCCATGAAATACGGGATTTTTCCAATCAACCAATATCCTTCCAAAATCACACCTTTTGACCTTTTCATTCCGTAAATATCACCTCAAAATAGAGGAGATAAACAAGGATCAATTACTACCCCACACGTTTGATAGTACCAAATCAAACTAAAAATTAGGATTATCTTAAATTCATGATTTTTTTTCAAGAGTAAAAAACGTGTTAAAGCAAACTATAATCCCTAGACTCGGGGTTTCTTATGACATGCATATCTTAAAATAAAATATACCATGTATACCGCATAACTTATCCTCCTAGATAATAAGAAACCCTAAAGATCAGGGATTTCTCAGCATGGTCAATATCATTCTTCAATATACGCATCATAACCTCTATTATTTTCGTATCCCAACAGTTATCAACATCCTTTCCATATACTAAACATTATGCAAACATCATACCTGCTGTGATCATGACTGCCAGCTAGAAACAAGCATCACGTACTATCCAGTCCTGCTGCTCAATGGATGAACTGGCGAAATCTGAAAATCAACAGCCCATTCTGCTGCTCCGACCGAGGGCCACCTTCTCACTCTTCTTTCACCCACGTGAAATAACTGGCCATCAAAACATTGTACACGTTTTTATTGACATCACGTATAAGAGTGTATATAACAATCACAGTAATTATCACAATGTCTTGGACCACAACACCACTTCTCTTGTTACAGTCATATTCAAGAAAACAAGGACAACAGTCACACGTCTTTGCACAACAACTTGTTTCTTTTCTTTCTGCTCACATCAAGCTAGGGTTTTAAGAGACAGAAACCCTAAAATGAAGATTTGTTATACGAAGCAGCAGTCATAACATCTATGATCATACTAGGGTTCATTGTTGATTCAAGAATCAACTCACCAAAGCTAGTATAATCACAGTCAATACCATGAACCTGTTTCCTCCATAAAACACGAATCTAGGGTTTTATTACAAACCCTAAGCATTAAGAACAGCAACCGTCTTCAATTCTACAACAACAACATCACCGTAACAGCATATGATAGATCAGCAGCAACCAACAACGAATCATCTAGGGTTTGTTGGGACAAAAACCCTAGATCAACAGGAACATCATTATTTATTTAAAACAGAAACTAACATAACATGAAAACCTTGTAGATCAACCAGATCGAGAGCCAACAAGCTCTGATACCACTTGTTGAGTCCAAGATCTAGACTCATCTGAGATATCATGATCATGATTGTAATAAGCACAGCAGAACATAAAGAACAAAATCATAACCAAGAACAAGGCTTTCACTAATAAAGATTACTATTAATAATACTACTAACTACTACTGCTGGTGCCTGATAGGCTTGACACCAGGAGGAACGCACACACACCTATGGTTTACATTGTTTATGAATGAATGATTAACAACCAAGGTGGTACCCTCTTTATATAATAGAGGGACTAGGGTTACATCACAACCCTAGCTTACTATCTAAGCTAATATATTACTACTAGGTCCTTCATCTTGTTTTGTCATATCAACTCAAGATACCTAAGTCCCAACAGATAATAATAAAACAAAAGTTGATATTTCGAGATATGAAATGAGAAAAAAATACCAACCGTGAATCATGCACAAACCACACGGATACAAAACACCCCCGGTTAGCTCTAATACCAATTGACAAACATAAAAAACGCACCTAAGATCGAGGGGTCGGGGATGATCAAAGAACATATATGCCATGATTGGTTCTAGTGAGAGAAAGTTAGAGAGAGGTGAAGGAATGTTGTGTGTTTTATTTCAAATAAAAGAAAACAAAGGAAAATGAACAAACTTCCACAACCCCATGGAGAGTCATGGGGGTATTTATAGGCCTAACATGACTAGACTTTCTATCATTTACATAATTATTCCCTGCGTATAGAAAATGGATATAAGTCTATTCCAACTCACGTGAAAGGCGCCAGCTTACCAAAAAGTAAGTCTAACAGTAGTGGACACTGGAGTTAATTCCAAGGTTTTAACCTTTTCCTTATGCAAAGCAAGCTCGGTAGATAAAGTCTGATTAACACTGAGGGTTTCAAGGACCGCATTATTCATTTGGCTAAGCATAGATGCCGAGACCATAACAAAATCAGGTTGAGCAAACGAATTTGTAGTCGTAATAGCTCCCGGTTGTGGTTCACTCAGTGTCTGGGGACTTGCATTGATATTGCTATCATTGTTTGTCTCCTCGATTGAGTTACTAACCACCGGAGGCTGTTCTGGATACTCAGACACTTGCCAACTTGATAAGGTAAAATACTAGTATCCGTAGTAGTATTTGGTACCTCAAAAATTGTGTCAGCTACATAAAGTGAAAGATTTGCCATGAGAGCTGCTTTGGCGGTATTGAGATCATCACAGTCAGAGTCATATGCATCCAAATCATCACATTGATATGCGACATTGTTTGTGATGGCTGTTGTGAGACCGTCAGTGTCCGCGACTCCCGGATCTACGAGAAATACAAACTCTTCTTCATCGAGCTTACGTCCTTGGGCTTGAGCATTCACCAAGTAGATCTTCTCCTGAAACCATGTGCTATCCCTTTTCCTCTTGGGCTGCTTACACTCTCGGGCCATTTGCCCTTCCCCTTTGCAGTTGTAACATATAATCATCTTCATTTTGCCAGTGTTATTACCCCGTGTAGCAGCAGTGTTAGATGAACGTGCACCAGCAGTAGATGAACTGGGTCTCCCCTGAAGTGGTTGCACCATTACTCTGCCATCCTGAATTGTAGCATGTTGTCGAGAGTTAGAGAAGAGTTCCTTAACTGATTGTTTTTCGGAGCTGGTCCTCTGTAACCTCGTTTGTTTAATGTTTGAGTGAGATAAGCAGACATTTGAGCAAGTATATCAGTAGGACTATCCCCTTGTCTAAACTCAGGGACAGGAATCTCATCATCACAATAGAATGCTGGTGGTAATTGAGCTGTAAGTTGATCTGAGGGAACACTACCATGTTGTGAGTAATGGGGTTGAGGAACCTCAAGGTGTTGATAGGTAAGAGCAGGGTTTGTTGGAGGTTTATACGGTGAATACTGTTGTGAAGCATAAGGTAATTGATGTGAGTCTCCTTGTGATGATGTTGCTGGTTGCTTGTATTGTTGGTGATAAGATGTAGGCGGTTGTGGCAGGATCGAATACTGTGGGAAACTTGGTGTTTGATACAATGTTTGATAGGAAGATTGGTGTCCCAAAGCAAACGGAGAGTTGTGATATGACATTGTAGGATGGTTTGCCATTAATGCAAATGGTTCTTGATAAGATCCCTGAGAGATTCGTTTTTGGATCACGTGCTTCTCGTGTTGTTGAAAGAAAGCATAGAGTTGATCTAAGTTGGACTTATGCAAATATCGAATCATCTTGACATCGGTGACATATTGGCTCCATTCTTGGGGTAACGTGTTTAAGAACTTTGTGTTTAGTTGAAACTGAGCAATCCATATATTATACACGTTCATGTCATTCATCAAAGTAGTGAAACGCCAATAGTAATCATGAAGAGTCTCCCCTGGAATGTATGTAAACCTATCAAACAAGTCATACAATTGACACTCTCGTTCTTGCTTAGTTAGAGAGGTCCCTTGTAACAAAACAGCTAATCGATCCCAAAGATCCTTTGCCATTGTGTGTTCACTTACCATTCTATAGATATCGGGTGAAAGGGCTTGAAGTATTGTCTGAACAGCCCTTTCATCTGCATTGGCAATGAGTTTGTTAGCATCGATTAACTCATGATACAACCTTTCCCGCGTCACATTGTTGACGGTAACTTCTCCCCAATCTAGTGGACCTTTTTCAATTGATTGAAGCATAAGTCTACCATTGGGTTTGCCCATGATGTAAGTTTTCATGCGACCTTGCCATGCTTCAAATAAATCTTTGATGAGAAAAGGTGGGCGAGTGTCGGTACCCGAGATGATTGAGATGTCGGTAAGCGAAGTCATGGTTGGCATATATGAATTTGAATTCATTTTATGATCCCTTGAAAAAAGATTATCAAAAATGATCGAGCAATGAAATAAGATTATGTGTTTTAATGTTGTTTAAATAAAGATATTATGATCTTTTGGTTGTGTGTTTTTGTTAATGTCTCCAAATAAATGCAAAGTTGAAAAAAAATCCTCTAAGTGTTGCAAATGATGGCTGATCGTACTCCTAGATCGGACTCCCTGATCGTACTCAAGATATCGTATCCTGATCATACTCACCTATCTTACTCAAGCTATCTTATCCTGATAGTACTCAAACTATCGTATCCTGATCGTACTCAAGCTATCGTATCCTGATCGTACTCAAGCTATCGTATCCTGATCGTACTTAAGCTATCGTATCCTGATCGTACTCAAGTTATCGTATCCTGATCGTACTCAAGCGATCGTACCCATTGATCGTACTATGCTATCGTACTCCCTGATCGTATCCAGTGATCGTATTATGCTATCGTACTCAAAGATCGTAGGCAGTAATCATGGTCTAGATCGTACCTGTGATCGTAGTGGTGATCGTGGTCACTGATCGTAACCTTGATCGTACTTGTGATCGCAGTGATGATCATAGTATGGGATCGTGACTATGGATCGCAAGTAGAAACCCCAGGGTTTATGCAATCACAAAATCAGATCGTAACACCAAAAAATAAGCCGAGACTTGGAAGCAACAAGAAAGAATGGATTTTTACCTTAGAATTCATGATTCTAACCAAACGAATATCACCAAATCGTTACTAAAACTATTTAGAAGAGATATAGATCACTTGGAACCACAAAAACACGAAAAAAATTTGAAACTTTTGGAAAAATCAATCAAAAACATATGAACACACTTAAAAAGTATGAACAACACAAAACCAATCTTTATTTCATCCCATAGCTCTTGATACCAATTGTAGAAGTGTGATAATCTTTGTATTTCAAGAGGGTTGATGTTTTTCTAGAGAGAGAAACTTAGAGAGAGAAGTGAAAGAAACTATGTGTATTACTTTGAGAAATGAAACAACCAACACCTCTTTCCATTGTAGAAAGAGGTTTATATACCCAAGTCCTTAATGGACTTGGGCCTCCGGCCCATGAACATTCTCATGGGTCGGGCTATTCAATAAATGTTACTTAAACACTACTACGAGCCTATAACTATATTGTTGGAGTGACCGAGACTTTCTTTATACGAAAAACGTATTTCCAACAAATGGGTTGTGACCCCGTCTTCAAGTCGAGGTTGGCCTGTTACAAGTTCGAAGGTGATGTACTGGGATGGTGGAGGGCAGTCAAGCAGTCTAAGGGAGGTGACAATTGGGTGGCTGGTTTGACTTGGGCTCAGTTCAAGGAGTTAGTGATGGGACAGTTCTTCACCAAGGCTGAGTAAGACAAGCGGAAGAGGGAGTACCACAGAATCAGGCAGAGAGCTGGGGAGAACAGCAACAAGTTCATGCAGCGCTTTCTTCATTTGGCTGGTTTTCTTGACGCAGTAGCAGGTACTCCCGAAGAGCAAGAATACCACTTCTGATGGGCTCTTTGTACATCGGTCGCCAACAACTTGGTGTGTTCTACCTTCAACACGGTGGCACAAGTTGTCGATGCTGTACGTAAGCTGTAGATGTTGCAGGAAAGAGAGGAGTTTGGGGAAGCAGAGAGACCCGAGAAGAGGTACTTATTTGACATTCAGCTGTGACCATTTCAAATTCATTCAGTACCATCCAATATTTATCTTTCAGGCAGAAGACTGGGGACCGGTCTCAGCCGGCTACTCAGCAACAGCCTACTCAGCCCAAGGGTAACGGTCAGACTCAAGACCGTTCTGCTACGGATAGGCGTGGCGGTAATGATAATTACAGTAACAACGATGGAAACTCCAACAGCAGCAGGTCCTTACACTTACTCATTTCCTTATGTTACATGTGATAATTCAATAATTCTGACACATTAGTAATCTTCTACCAAGAATCATGGTAACGGGAGGGAGCAGAACCAAAGAGGTTCACAGCCTAACCGTCCAGCTATCACTGGTATTACATCTTACAAATTTCTGCATTGTCCTTTTGTACCTATCAATCAGGTCTCATGTGTACTTTTCCAAACAGGCTCCCAGCCAGCAAGGGCACCTGCTGGAGGGTATACTCACCCTCTTTGCACTACCTGCAACCGTAGGCACCCAAGGCCATGTCACCGCGACAGCGACGTATGCTACAAGTGTGGCCTTACTGGTCATCGTATGAAGGACTGTCGCAAGGGAGAGATGGAAGGCACATCTAGACATGCTGATTCCAAGTCGCCTCCTACTAGTGGGCGTGTTTACACGGCTTCTCGCGACCAGGCCAACAAGTCTACAAGTACCATCACTGGAATCTTTTATATGTATGGTCAAGTTGCATGTGTTTTATTCGACACGGGTGCTACACATTCGGTCATTTCTACTGCTTATGCTAAGAATGTTAGGATATCCCCGATGCCTTTAGAGAATGTTTTAAGAATTTCCACGCCTTTAAGAGACTCGGTACGCATAACCCATGTGTACAAGAGCCTTCCCATAGAGTTTGACGACAAGATTCATCCTGTTGACGCACTCCCCCTGGATATGTGCGATTTTGACATGATATTACGCATGGACTGGCTATCCAAACATCACGCTACCATAGACTGCCATACATATCGGGTCATCTTCGGTGATGTAAATGCACCAGAGTACATTCACAACGGGTTCGTAGCCGGAAGGTCTGTACAAATCATATCGACCTTACAAGCACGTGCACTACTGTCACATGGTTGTGAGGGCTATCTTGCGATTGTTCATGATTTGGAGGCTGAATCTCCATCTATCCAGAATCAGCCGATCGTGTCAGAATTCCCAGACGTATTTCTAGAAGAACTTATGGGCATCCACCTGCTCGTGAAGTGGAGTTTAATATTGAGCTAATCCTAGGAGCTGATCTAATATCTAAGGCTCCTTATCTTATGGCTCCCATCGAGATGAAGGAGTTAAAGGAACAACTACAGGAACTGTTAGAGCGCGGTTTCATTCGACCTAGTGCTTCTCCATGGGGTGCACCTGTTCTGTTCGTAAAGAAGAAGGACGGCAGCATGCGTCTATGCATAGATTATCGTGAGCTCAACGAGATCACCATCAAGAACAGGTATCCGCTGCCACACATTGATGACTTGTTTGACCAACTCCAAGGGGCTAAACATTTCTCCAAGATCGATCTGAGTTCGGGCTATCATCAGTTACGGGTTAAGGAGCAGGACATTGCTAAGACTGCTTTCCGAACATGTTATGGGCACTACGAATTCGTAGTCATGCCTTTTAGCCTTACCAATGCTCCAGCTGTTTTCATGGATCTGATGAACCGTATCTTCCATGAGTTCCTGGACAAGTTCGTCATTATCTTCATTAATGACATCCTGATTTTCTCTAAGTCCATAGAGGAACACGAAGACCATCTTCGTACAGTATTACAGATTCTTCGCCAGAAGCAGTTGTATGCTAAATTCTCCAAGTGTGAGTTCTGGTTAGAAAAGGTGGCATTCTTAGGTCACATTGTATCAGCAGAAGGAATCACCACGGATCCAGCAAAGGTTGAGGCTATTACCAAGTGGCCAAGACCGACATCAGCGACTGAAGTTCGCAGTTTCCTAGGCTTAGCTGGTTACTACCGTAGGTTCGTAGAGAACTTTTCCCGTTTAGCACTACCATTGACCAAACTGATGCGGAAAGGGGATAAATTCGTTTGGACTGAAGAAAGAGAGAAGAGCTTTGAAGACCTAAAGCGGAAGTTAGTATCTGCACCGATTCTTACTCTCCCATCTGGTACAGGTGGATTTCAAATCTACAGTGATACTTTAGGGAAGGGACTTGGTTTTGTTCTCATGCAACATGGGAAAGTGATTGCGTACGCTTCACGGCAGCTTAAGCCTTATGAGGAAAATTACCCTACGCATGACTTGGAACTTGCAGTAGTCGTGTTTGCATTGAAGATATGGAGGAACTACTTGTATGGAGAATCATGTGACATCTTCATAGTGTTAGGAATAAAATGAGCTAAGTCACTCAGACGCTAACAAGATTAAAATGGACGCTGACAGGAAGAAATCAAGCGCTGACAGATCAAGCATTGACAAGAGATATCCAAGCGCTGACAAGAAGAAGTCCAACCACTGATAGGAAAACATAGTCAACACGTCTATTATTTGAAGTAAAGATATACTCAATATTGTATTTTCTATATTTTTCTTTACCTAGAATAGTTGATAGGTTATCCATTATACACGACTCCTTATGTTATAAAAGGAGGTCATAGGGTTTGTAGTATATACACATTATTCAGTATTCAACTTTCATTGTAAGCAAGTTCGATTATCAATCAAAAGTGAAAGTTTGGTTTAATTGTTTTACTTGTTCTTTATTATAAGTGTTAATTCTGCATAACACTTGGATTGTTCATAACAACAACAAAGTTTCTCTACGTGTTAAACTTGATTAAATCTTGTTAACACAAAGCTAATCGATCTAAGTTTGGGATCAACAAGTGGTATCAGAGCTTGTTGAGGAACTTTGATCTAGAAGAACAGTAAACCCTAAAAACACCAAAACCCTAAAACCAGAAAAGATGTATGCTACAAAATCTTCTTCCTCGTCGAACCACAACCTAAAAATCCCCATGCTCGACCCTGACAACTTTGAATAATGGAAGTTCAATTTTGAACAATACCTTCAAATTCATAATCATACTCTCAGGGAAATTATTGAATTTGGAAATCAATTTGATAAAGCAGCTAGGGTTACTGCTGCTATTGCAGCAAGGACTACTGCTGGTTCTCCTGCTGAAGAGCGTAGAGAAAGACCTGAAGATGGAAGAGCTATCTCAACTTCTGATATAGCCAAAAGAAGGAATGACATGAAGACCTTATGCATTCTTAAACTCTTTTTGGGTCCAAACAATCAGCACACGTATAGGAGTTTTGAGTCTGCCAATGAGCTTTGGGCAACCCTTCAAATCAACTATGGTGGTAATGATGACACTACCAAAGAAAAGAAGAAGCAACTCTTGCATGAATATGTTGTGTTTAAATCTCTTCCCAATGAGAATCTAAGTGAAGTAAGAAGCAGGCTTCTAGACATCACTAGCAAGTTGACCTTTATGGGAACATAATATGATGATGAAGACATCATTACTACTTTCCTTAAAAGTCTTGGTGAAGCATGGAAAATTGAAGCTAGGTCTATAATTGCTACTAATGCCCATAATAGTTCTACTTTTGATGACGTCTAAAATAACCTAAAGATTGTAGAGAATGAAATCTTACTGGATCATGGAAGCAAGTCAACATCTGGAAACATGGCTTTCATCTCACATAGTGAAGCTCAAACTAATGAGAGAGAGATTCATATGTGCGTCCTGTTACTAGATCAACTTATGTCAGTGGTGGATCAACCTTTGTCATCGCCTCACACTTTGACGCTGACACATACAATGTTGACTCACCAATGCTTAAACCTGCTGGTATTGATTTAGATACAATATGTGCATACATTGCTGCATTACCCAATGGTTCCTTCATTACCTATGAGGATCTTGAGCAAATCAGTGATGAGAATTTGGAGGAGATGGATATTAAATTGAATATGGCACTTGCAAGCATAAGGGCCAACAATTGGAATAGGAGATTTAGAAAGAAGATGACCTTCAATGCTAAAGACACTGCTGGATTTGATAAATCTAAGGTTGAGTGTTACAGCTGCCATAGGATGGGTCACTTTATGAGGGAATTTAGATCTCCAAGAAATTCTGATGATGGAAAGACTTCAAGCCAAATCATCAAGGTTGAAGATACTAAGCCAAAGGCTATGGTTGCTATGCAAGACATTGATGGTGTTGGATGGGACTGGAGCTTTTTGGCAAAGGATGTGGAAGAGAATAAGGCTTTGATTGCTACGAAGGAAGAAGAAGAGAATGTTCACTTTGCTCTTATGGCCAATTCATCGTCTTCATCGGATAATGAGGTATATGATGATGCTTATTGTAGAAAAGGATGTCGATTAAACACTGAAAAGCTTAACAAAGAAATTTTAAAGTTAAAGTCAGATGTTTTTGATGTAGAATGTAGGCTATCAAATTATCAAATGGCTCTTGTACAAACTGAAAAGACTGTAGAGGAATATAAGAAAATGGAATTTGACCTAAAAGATCAAATTAATGTTTTGTCTCATGATCTTAAAGTTAGTGTTGAACTTAGGGACACTCTGATGAGATCCAGAGGAGAAGTACAACTTAAGTTAGATGAAGCCATTAAGGATAAAGAAAATGTAGGGCTTAAAATTAAAGTTTTCATAAAGCGAGCCAAACCCTAGAAAAATGTGTAAGTGAACAAAGAAACCCTAGGGATATGTTTGGGATTGGGATTAATGAATATGTTGTTATTCCTCCACCAGCTGGGAACTTTTATGGTGTTCAGAGAAAGGATCTCTCTTGGACTGGTATTCCAGAACTCCAAGAAGAGGAATTTATTCCTCCACCTAGAGTGCTCACCCCAGTTGAGGAATATCAACAAAAGGTGACTGACCTTGAGAATTGGAAAGCAGACAACCTGTAACACCCCCAAATTTATACAACTCAATACAGCGGAAGACTAGTTGGTGTTACGGGATAGCACATTACTCACATCATAGACAACGCATAAAAATCGCGTCGTTTAATAATAAATCATTTCCATTCATAAATATCAAAGTTACATCGGTCCCAAGTCATTATATTTCATACAAAGTTTTACAAAGTATTTGAATGGAAAATATTGTTTAAGTGCGGGCCATGAATTCTTCTCGTCTTCCCGAGAATTACCTTCAAGTACCTGAGATAAAACATGTTAAAAGAAAAGGTCAGCGATAACGCCGAGTGAATTCATAGAGTTTAATAAAATCCATCAATATAATATTAGTATAAAATTATTACAAAAAAAATCATTTTGTACAAATCATTTTAGTAGGCCATAAAATAGCCAAAGTCATTTTATACAAATCCTTATCGAAAATCGTAATATAGGCATTTGCCTTAAAAATCACTATACGAGCCAATGTCGTAAAAACATCATACAATACGTCTTATGACGTTGTATGAAAATAAAAACCGTTATATGAATATGGTTATGAAAACCAAAACACGAACATAATGTCAATAGTATGACCCTGTATTGCTAGTCAGGCAATACATCGTAATTCGGTGCGTCTAGTAGTATTTCGTTAGTTTTGGATTATTATAAGCCGCATGACATTGTTACCTTACTAAACCAACAACGGGTAGCTAACCCGATACTCAATTAGCCCATCTAAAGTAGCGTGTCGTCACAAAGGTCACGCTATGGAAATCTTCTCATACATAAATTCGCTTACCAATCAATGTGGCACGACGGGGATCAACCGTCAAGGCGCGAACTGGGGTGATCGTCCCCAAATAGTACTATTATATGCATAAGCGTCTACCAAATCCCGGTAGTTCACAATTCATGCTAATGGGACTTTTAGTGACATAACCTAACTTTAATAATCCATTTAATTTCATCTATCGGGTCCTTTAATCATTTATCGGGTCATACAATCGGGTCATACAATCATTCGGGTCCAAATCAATAAACAAACAATCGGGACAAATGGTGTCCTATTTTATAAAAACTAACATGTTATCTCCCTCGCGGGTTTATAAAACATTTCATAAAAACATTTAAAAGAGTGCGAGGCTATGAACTCACGTTGATGTGGGAAGGCGGGTTATCGGCAATTCGGACGTACGGTACGTGCTTCAATCACGGAAACCTAGACAAATAATATTCGCCTTAGACTCATGTCCAATGACTTTATAAAAATAACAATTATGTATACATATGATGATTGTATATATATGATGATCAAGTGGGTTTACATATTCTCGTTTACTCATTTTTGTGTTTATGTGTCGATAACTTTTATACTAGTTTACTAGTTTTACCTATTTACACGTTTTAAGTCCATTAAGCTTATTATAAGTTCTTTAACTTGTTTTAATCCATTTTATACTTATATTATCAGTATCTATACTTTCCATGTTGGGCCCAAATGGGTTAAGCCCAATAAGTACTTTTTATAAGTGTTTATCTTATTTAGTCCAATTATTAGTCCAATATGCTTAGTTAGCTCGTTAATATACGTATGTCCTATAGTTAGGGTTTTATCGGTTTTTACTTGTTATATATGTTTATACATCAGTATATGAGTTTATAAAAGTTTACATTAGACAGATCCAACCGTCTAAGTTTTATTTAACAAAAACGTTAATTTTACGGTAATAGCCGATAAAGTCGTAAAAATCATATTTATAGTTTTATAACTTATAAAACTTAACAAGTTACCATTTTTATAAAATGTCCACTTATTTACCATTGTACATATTTATATAAATAAAGTTCATGAGTTAGTGGGTTTTAACTTTACATTTTATACAATATAATTTTGAGTGCTTATATAATAGTAATAAACATTAATTCTCAAAATCTGATTTTTATTTTCATCTTCACCAAAACTGCCATATCTAGAGTTCGATATGGAGATAGAAGCTCAAATTTTTATCACATAAACTAAATGATATGTGCTCCATTTAACTCTTTTATAGATATTGTTGAATCATCATCTAAGTATTTTCTAAAAATCGTCCAAAACAGTGAACTCAGATTTGTACTTTAAACTTGTTTTGATCATATCTCACTCATTACAATGATTCCATTGCATGGCCAACTCTCACATGTGTACAAGACTCATAGATTACTGTATATCAATTCTACTTCATCATTTTATCAGTTCATGACATGTTTCTTTTCTGTTTTATACAGCCATCATTTTTAAGCAAGATTTTAGCCTTATTTCTTATAGTTTTTCATCTTTTTAAGCATGTTTATCAACAACAAATCCCCACACAACACTTTTAATCATCATTCATCATCATATACATATACATAAGTAAAATAAATACAAGATTACATAATCAAAAATAACAAGAGGATGAGGAGGACAATCTTTATACCACCAAGTTGATGTAGGTTGTGATTTAGACATGGATTTTGATGGAGAAACTTGTGGATAACCATGACCATCTTCAAGACCATCATTCTTCATAAACTCCTTGTGGAAAATCAGCCCTAATACTCCATGGAAACTCCTCCTTGGATATAAAAAGCACCACCAATATAGAGAGCTTCAAAAGGGCATCAACATATGTATGAATAACATAGGATTTTGTGGTTAAATTTGATCAAGTGAGGGTGTTTAGGGTGGAAGAAGTGGACGGCACAATGGAGAGGATGAGAGAAATGTGTAGTTGTTTGCATGAGTGAATGAGGAGAGTGGTAAGAGTTGATGGTTTTGATGGAAAGTGGTAAGCTTACTTTGTAAGTTAGCTTACATGTGTAGGCAACTTAGTCATATTTTTGCCACATCTTATGATGTGGTGGCACACTTGGCCGTCCCATGCTAGTGGGGTGGGGCAAGATTTATCTTGTCTCATCCCACTATTTTACGGGTATTCCTCGATTCTAGTTTCCTCGATTTGCGTGCCCTCGGGTCGTTTTACGAAAAACGTTTTTATAAATTATGAATCAACGGCACAAAACGAATCCAATAAAAATTGTCTCATCAAAAACGGAGTTCGAAAACGTAAGTACGTAATCCTAGGGTTTCCGGTTTAGTCGTAAAGGACGTTAAAATAAAATCGTAAGTCCTAATCTCTTCTCGTAAATTTGTGAGTTTATGAACCAACACAAATTTAAAACTCCAAAATAATATTCACGGATAAATTTATTTTCTGAAATGTCGGACTGTCACCAAAGACGGTGTATGTAAACGTAAGCACGTAACGTTGAATCCTCCGGTTTAGACGTAGTCGACGCTACTTCAAGACGTAAATCCAAATTTCTTCCCAAAAATAAGTGAGTTCGTATTATAACATTAAAATAATGTTTTCAAATAAATATTGAGAATAAAATATCAATCATAAATTGACGGATTGTCACAGCATTTACCCCTAAACAGGATCTTTGTCCTCAAAGATCATCTTACTATTCGCTTCTTATAGAGTTAAAGCCATGTTGGTATTTCCTCCACATTCGGTCTTTTCTCACAAGTGTAATTCATTACAATACGCGAGTTTCATCAAACATAACTACGGGAATAAGATCAGGCTAAATGTTGACTTACTTTCTCTATCCATGATGTTCACGGGTTTCTGATGAATGCAACTTTTCGCCGACCTAAGCTTTACTAAGAAACAATCAGATTTTCACTTGATAGATATTTATCAAGTTCGATTTACGAAACATAATTCACGCAGTCCTTGAAGTCCTAGGGTAGATCCAGCTTATATGCCTTTCAAACCAATCTTTCACATCATCTCAATGGTCCCATACAACGGGGACTTATATCCCATTATTTGTCAGATCATTAGTACATTTCTCCAAGATTAAAAATTTTGGCATAACTTCGCTACCCATCTGGCACTTCAAGATCTACATTTCATATTCACATAACCTCTTGCCCACTACCGGCAGTCAATAATCAAATCCTAATTTCAACAATCATTTTAGGTCTCGTGGGTCGAATATTTTGTAAGGTTGGGTTTGCCATCATAGGAAACCTTAAACCTAAAAGACATGTCCAACTCACAATGGGTGTATGTCGGGTGTCTTTATCTCAACTCCTGCTTACAGATGCTCTAATTTCTAAATCTTAACAAGATTAGATCTCGATCCTAGTACGATGATTATCAATGATAATCCTTCCAAGGGAAAACGATTATACGGTCTATTACCAAAGGTCAATCATTCTAACATAAAACAACACTTATATTACTTTGTATTGTTACTTTACCTCGTCCCTTCGATTTGGGGTGGTACATAGTACTCTCATCAAGGTTCGTTCTCAATGATTTCTGAGCAAATCTCTAGAAATTCGATGCGAAGCGAGGATCTTGATAAAGATATTCGATACAGGCACACTATGTTTACATAACTCTTTTGCATTTATCATTAACGGGAATGATATTAGCAGATTTGGTCAGTCTGTCGACGATGACCCAAATCGAATCAATTTCAGATGATGACCTTTGCAATAGCTAGACGTTTACTAATGTATGAGGCGATGTCTGCCTTCATAATTGTCATCAGTACAACTTCTTCAGACAAAGATACTTTTAGTCATAAATGACATAAATAGAATACTTATACTTACAAATTCCAACATAACTATATCTCACAATCTCCATATTTAGGCAACCACCAGTGGCCTTTAAAACATTTAACGCTATTGACTTCTCTATTTTAATGGTTCATATTAGCCACGGACCTCTTTTATAATCTATATTATTCCTTTTTACAAACATTGTTTATTTTTATATCGTTCGGCAATTTATTTTGTACCTTCATTATTAAGGAACATGTCCTAATTGATTCTTTATCTTTTATACATAATGTGTCAGTAATTTCTTTCACTTTTCTGAGATATAATTATCATGTCCATATTTATTCAAAAATTATTTCTTCATATCTTCTACGTTTTAGTTTCGTCTTTACTATTATCTTTATCTGTTTTACTCAATCCGACGTCTAAAGCGTCGATAATTATTACAACTAATTAAATAAATATTTAATTTTTATGAAACGTAAACACAAAAAGTTTTTAAATTTTCTCAGTTTGTCCAATTATATAAAGGTGTTCAAAATAAAATTTGAATTTAATTAACACAATTTTTGTTGATTTATCGATAATAATTAATAAGATTCGTAAATGTTCGAAAAACCTTTGTTTATACTTTGGTTAAAATTTTCTTATTTGAAAAGCAAAAATTGTCGTTTCAAATTTTAAGTAATGGTTTAAATGGTTTCCTCAATCCTTCTTAAGTTATCTTGAGGTATACACAAACATTTACCCCTAAACAGAGGTTTAGTTAAATGGTTTGTGTATAAGGGAATAATCCCTTAAAATCCTTTGTTAAAACATTTGTCAAAATATATTTGCACTTCCTTTTTAGTATAACTCAAAGTCTTAAATGACTTCTAATTTTTGAAGAGTCAGTATATATATATATATATATATATATATATATATATATATATATATATATATATATATATATATATATATATATATATATATATATCTTTCCATCATTAATCAAACGGTCACTTTATGTAAAGGGTTAAGTCTTAAATTACATGTTAATTATTCAAGGTACAGGTTTTTATTGTTCGGTCAATTCAGGGCAATCTATAAATAATTGTTATCTCCTTCTTATTCTTTTAAACAAACAAATGGTCCTTGATGATCGCAAGCATGAATTTATCAAATTACAGCCTACACACGTGATTCATCAAATTTATGAATGCTACATGTGTATTAGTCAATCCAAACGACATCACGTGAAACTCACAATGTTCATTACAAGTTCTGGATGTAGTGATTGGAATAGATAATCCTTTTCGCAGATGCGAAGTTGATGATAACCATGCTGAGGATCAAAAACCTTGTAAATGATCGAACAAATCTTCCATTTCGAGTTATGGATATCGTTTTTCGATTGTCAATTTACTCAGTTCGCAGTAATCTATAAATATAAGGAATGATAACACCATAGCTCTTCATGATGACGAGCTCGGTAGAGTAAAATCTTTCTCCGACAACTCTCTTAGTTGTACGGTAATTCCTTTAATTCAGATGGTGCTGACGTACAGTGCAAACGCCACAGGTGCAGCACTGGGAATATAATCAATACCAATTTCAACTTGCCTTAATGGCGAAAGTCTAGGTAATTCATCAACAAATACTTACTTAAAGTTTCAGATAACATAAACATCTTTTGGTAAATTCATATTAGGTTCTTCTAGATTACAATATCTATAAATAGTTTACAATCATTCATGGTATAATTTTAAGTCTAAATGCAGGATATGGTCACCCATCAAGAATTATTTAGATCACTTTTGATAATCAACATCTTATTATTTAGGGGAATTCTATTCGAGTTCCCATCGATTAAGACAATGTCGTCATGTCATAATCAATCAATCCATTCTACTGGCACTATCAACTTTCCAGTTTTATTGCCGTCGATAAGATGTGAACTTCTCAAAAGACTAATAATAACTCATAATCCTTCACAAATTCAAGGATATCAGGAGACATAACTAACCTTAAAAGAGTAAGGTCAACGCATAATCTATGCGAGAGAATTTCAAATCAGATAAAGATGAAAACATTTAACGAATATGAATATATCCCATGTTTTCATAATTTGAGTACGCATTCGAAAGCTCCTCGGATCGTTACCCAGGTCATTCAAATGAAATCAAATCATAAGAAATGATAGGAACGTCGATACATCCAATCGGGTATCAACACTCGGAAATCAGATACTTTTCCTAAGAATCTCACTACGGAAGAATTGGACAAGAACGGAATATCAATTGTCAAATAAGACAAATTCTACAGATGAGTAAATTCAACTCAGAAGAATAGATGCTACAGGCACATATGTAGGTGTCTCTAACGATATGTCCCTATTTTTCACTTCTTGCAGATCTCATAAAATTTAATCTTTCACAATCTTCAAAGAGAATGTAGTGTTTATTCATTAGTTTTATGGTGACTACTAATCAGTCTTGCATGGTCCATTCCAAATTGTATGTAGGCGCGCAACTATATACAATTTCAAGATTAACGATGCAATACTCAGTTCGTCAAAATTTTATCATCATGTTTATAATAAAAACATTTTCATGCTTAATTCTTAAATAAGAATAAAAAATATATTTACCAAGATTTTCTTTGTTATGGAAACAATTAAGTTTTCCAAGATGTTTTATAAACAACTTTATTTCGATAATAACTCACTTATAAATCTTACTTCGAGTAATCCTTATAGTGATGAAAATTCAATTTCCTCAAATGATACTGTTCTATCTTATAAAATCAATGAGTGATCTGCAGAAAAGTGATGAAAGCTTGTTCACCAAGAATTAACTACGATATATCAGGAAATGAGCTTAGCCAATTAATCATGAGGTTCATGATCTCGATGGCACTCAACAAGACTAATGCACAACGTAACTCAAATCGAGATGAGTACTTGCTCAATGGTTGCATCACTAATGCGAGCATTAGGAAGAAGCAAGAAAAGATAGACAACATCGATACATGTAGAATTTAGCAATCAAAGGTAGTCTTTTCATTAATCACAAACAAGTCAAAATTGTACCGTAACACATTACGTGTCACTATGTCATACAATTCTCAGAACTCATCCTACCAACTGATATCTCAGTTAAGTTAGGGATTTTTAAAAGATACCACAATGGATACTAATCTACAAGAGTCATTAGGTGTCCCACCTGTCCCGGAAGATCCATCGGTCCCAATTCAGAAGAAGATTTCTTCAATTTATTTGTTGGACACTAGGCATCCTCGTCATTGGACAATGGCCTAGGAACAACCTTTAACACAAACTAACAATCATTTATAACCTTATAATTCAATCACAGAACTTAACGACTTCTATTAACAATCTCATATTCTATACAGGTTAAATTTTACTTTATTCAAGTTTCAACCAATTTTATACTCAATTCGATATCCTACATCATTCTCCAATACTTTCAATCTTATTCTTACACCTTGAAAGGGCAATAAAAGCTCGATATGATCAACACTTAATTCCAATCCTATAGCTCTTACAACAACAATTATCAAATGAGTCACTAGTATGAGATGACTCATACATTCAATTAGACTTCTCGGAAAGGTACTAGTGGCATCAGGCTTTTGGGTAATGGTTCCAATGACAGCCTCAAGTGCAACATTCACCCTTTCGATGCTCAATTTAAGAATTGGGTGACAACGAATCAGATGACACCTTTCCAGGTGGTAACGTTTTGTCAAACTCCACTCTATAAGGAAAGATCGTCATGACATTGATATCAGATTTAATCTCGCCAATTCTTCTTTAATATCACAATCAACTAATATCTACATTTCTATGAATATCAACCATTTGTAGGGATCATAAATATCCACAACTTGGTTTAGATCTAGGATTTAGGGTACATTGTGACAATCGACGTCGTGTAAATACCTCGTATAAATATCAAAATAATCATCAAACAATCATGTAATCAAATTACATCATATATATATATATATATAATCTAAGTTATATATATATATATATATATATATTAAAATAACACTTCTCAGTCTGGCCTTGTTGGTAACTCGGGAATTCTTCGGCACCGTTATAGTCAAAAGATTTTTAGACATTTTTAGAAAAATGTTTATAGTTAAAAGATTTTGAAATGTTTTATTCACAACCTTGGTTTTAAAAATCTTTCGTTCTCTATAACGAGAGCTCTGATGCCAAACTGTAACACCCCCAAATTTATACAACTCAATACAGCGGAAGACTAATTGGTGTTACGGGATCGCACATTACTCACATCATAGACAACGCATAAAAATCGTGTCGTTTAATAATAAATCATTTCCATTCATAAATATCAAAGTTACATCGGTCCCAAGTCATTATATTTCATACAAAGTTTTACAAAGTATTTGAATGGAAAATATTGTTTAAGTGCGGGCCATGAATTCTTGTCGTCTTCCCGAGAATTACCTTCAAGTACCTGAGACAAAACATGTTAAAAGAAAAGGTCAGCGATAACGCCGAGTGAATTCATAGAGTTTAATAAAATACATCAATATAATATCAATATAAAATTATTACAAAAAAATCATTTGTACAAATCATTTTAATAGGCCATAAAATAGCCAAATTCATTTTATACAAATCCTTATCGAAAATCATAATATAGGCATTTGCCTTAAAAATCACTATACGAGCCAATGTCGTAAAAACATCATACAATACGTCTTATGACGTTGTATGAAAATAAAAACCGTTATATGAATATGGTTATGAAAACCAAAACACGAACATAAAATCAATAGTATGACCCTGTATTGCTAGTCAGGCAATACATCGTAATTCGGTGCGTCTAGTAGTATTTCGTTAGTTTTGGATTATTATAAGCCGCATGACATTGTTACCTTACTAAACCAACAACGGGTAGCTAACCCGATACTCAATTTGCCCATCTAAAGTAGCGTGTCGTCACAAAGGTCACGCTATGGAAATCTTCTCATACATAAATTCGCTTACCAATCAATGTGTCACGACGGGGATCAACCGTCAAGGCGCGAACTGGGGTGATCGTCCCCAAATAGTACTATTATGTGCATAAGCGTCTACCAAATCCCGGTAGTTCACAATTCATGCTAATGGGACTTTTAGTGTGTGACAATCCGTCAATTTATGGTTGATATTTTATTCTCGAATATTATTTAAAAACATTAATTTTAATGTTACAATATGAACTCACTTATATTTGGGAAGAAATTTGGATTTTACGTCTTGAAGTAGCATCGACTACGTCTAAACCGGAGGATTCAACGTTACGTGCTTACGTTTACATACACCATCTTTGGTGACAGTCCGACATTTCAGAAAATAAATTTATCCATGAATATTATTTTGGAGTTTTAAATTTGTGTTGGTTCATAAACTCACAAATTTACGAGAAGAAATTAGGACTTACGATTTTATTTTAACGTCCTTTACGACTAAACCGGAAACCTTAGGATTACGTATTTACGTTTTCGAACTCCGTTTTTGATGAGACAATTTTTATTGGATTCATTTTGTGCCGTTGATTCATAATTTATAAAAATGTTTTTCGTAAAACGACCCGAGGGCACGCAAATCGAGAAAACTAGAATCGAGAAATACCCGTAAACTAGTGAGATGGGACAAAACACATTGTCCCACCCCACTAGCTTGTATGGGACGGCTAACTTGACACCACAACACAAGGTGGCATCAAGTTTAGCTTACACATTACATGTGTAAGCCATGCTTACATTTCAAGCTAACACATACCACTTAACACTCCAAAACTAGCTACTTGTTTCATTTCCATCTTTCTCACATGCAAAAC
Source organism: Glebionis coronaria (assembly GCA_025667525.1). Classification (NCBI taxonomy): domain Eukaryota; kingdom Viridiplantae; phylum Streptophyta; class Magnoliopsida; order Asterales; family Asteraceae; genus Glebionis; species Glebionis coronaria. The sequence continues at coordinate 107,758,511 of CM046882.1, forward strand.
CAACATCAAAATACTCTCAACTCCTCCCTTGTGCCGTCCACTATTAACCAACAAACACCCCATTTGATCTTTTCTAGCCATAAACCACATGTTTACTAGTCCTATTAAGGTGTTCTCTTGAAGCCTTGATCATTTGGTGGCCATATTAACAACTTTGGAGGTGATTTGCTTGTGTCCTAGGGCTGATTTTCCAACCTATGTTCTTGATATTTGATGGTCTTGGAGATACTTGTTGTGTTCATCAAGTTCTTGTCTTCCTAAAACAAGAAATCCACTTGGATTGGTAAAGAAGATCATCCTCTCCATTTTTCTCTTGTTATTTTGTAAAGAACAAATGTATTTTCTTTCATTTTGTATATGTATATGATGTATATATGATGATAAAAATGTTGTGTGGGGATCAAGTGTTGATAAATATGCTTAAAAATGATGATAACTATAAGAAATGAAGCTAAAATCTTGACTATTTAGTTGGCTGTATAAAAACAGTAGATAACTAAAAGATGAACTGATAAAATTGCATGGTTTGATCCATTTACAGTAAGTAGATGATGTTATACACATGTGAGAGTTGGCCATGCAATGGAATCAAAATAATGAGTGAGATATGATCAAAACAATTTAGGTGGTGTAATCTGAATAAGCAGTTTTGTAGGGACTGTTAAGGCAACTTAAACTCAAAATGGGCAGTAGCTATAACTAAGTTATATGTAGCACATATTATGAAGAACATGTCATCCAAAAATTAGCTTCTAAGTCATTATAGAACTCTAGATATGTTAAAAATGGTGAACATGAAGTTAAAAATCAGATTTTTGGAAATAATGTCTATTATTATTATATAAGCACTCACATTATAATGTATAAAATGTAAAAATATAAACCCACTAACTTATAAAACTTATTTATATAAATGTATAAAAGGTTGATTAAATGGGTAAATTATATAAATGGTGGTAAAATAATATTTATAAGTAATAAAAACTATAAACTTGATTTTTACGACTTTTTCGGCTATCGCCGTAAAATTAACGTTTTTCGCCAAATAAAACTTAGACGACCAAACCCGTCTAATGTAAAGTTTATAAAAGTCATATACTGATGTATAAGTAACTAATACAAGTAAAAACCGATAAAACCCGAACTATAAGAGATACGGACATTTACGAGCTAACTAAACATATTGGACTAATAATTGGACTTAATAAGATAAAAACTTGTAAAAAGAACTTATTGGGCTTAACCCATTTGGGCCCAACATGAAAAGTATCTATACTGATAATATAGGTATAAAAGGGATAAAAACAAGTTGAAGAACTTATAGAAGGCTTAATGGACTTAAAAGAGGTAAATAGGTTAAAACTAGTGAACTAGTAAAACGTTACCAAAACGTAAACGCTAAAATAAGTAAACAAGGATGTATAAACCCACTTGATCATCATCATATGTAAAAAATCATCATATGTATACATAATTGGTATTTTTATAAAGTCATTGGACATGAGTCTAAGACGAGTATTATTTGTCTAGGTTTCCGTGACTGAAGCACGCACCGTATGTCCGAGTTGCCGATAACCCGCCTTCCCATATCAACGTGAGTTCATAGCCTCGCACTCTTTTAAATGTTTTCCTAAATGTTTTATAAACCCGCGAGGGAGATAACATGTTAGTTTTTATGAAGTTAGGACACCATTTGTCCCGATTGTTTGTTTATTGATTTTGGACCCGAATGATTGAATGACCCGATTGTATGACCCGATAAATGATTAAAGGACCCGATAGATGAAATAAAATGGATTATTAAAGTTAGGTTATGTCACTAAAAGTCCCATTAGCATGAATTGTGAACTACCGGGATTTGGTAGACGCTTATGCATTTAATAGTACTATTTGGGGACGATCACCCCAGTTCGCGCCTTGACGGTTGATCCCCGTCGTGCCACATTGATTGGTAAGCGAATTTATGTATGAGAAGATTTCCATAGCGTGACATTTGTGACGACACGCTACTTTAGATGGGCAAAATTGGTATCAGGTTAGCTACCCGTTGTTGGTTTAGTAAGGTAACAATGTCATGCGGCTTATAATAATCCAAAACTTACAAAATACTAATAGACGCTCCGAATTACGATGTATTGCCTGACTAGCAATACAGGGTCATACTATTGATATTATGTTTGTGTTTTAGTTTTCATAACCATATTCATATAACGGTTTTTATTTGATTTTATACAACGTCATAAGACTATTGTATGATGTTTTTACGACATTGGCTCGTACAATGATTTTTAAGGCAAATGCCTATATTATGATTTTCGATAAGGATTTGTATAAAATGACTTTGGCTATTTTATGGCCTATTACAAAGATTTGTATAAAATGATTTTGGTTATTTTACGGCCTATCACAATAATTTGTACGAATTGATTTTTGGTACTAATTTTATACCAAAGTTATATTGATAGAATTTATTAAACTCTATGAATTCACTCGGCGTTATCGCTGACCTTTTCTTTTAACATGTTTTATCTCAGGTACTTGAAGCTAATTCTCGGGAAGACGACAAGAATTCATGGCCCGCACTTAAACAATATTTTCCATTCAAATACTTTGAAAAACTTAGTATGAATTAATATGACTTGGGACCGATGTAACTTTGATATTCATGAATGGAAATGATTTTATTATTAAACGACGCGATTTTTATGCGTTGTCTATGATGTGAGTAATGTGCTATCCCGTAACACCAACTAGTCTTCCGCTGTACTAAGTTGTATAAATTTGGGGGTGTTACAGTTTGGTACCAGAGCTCTCGTTATAGAGAACGAAAGATTTTTAAAACCAAAGGTTTTGAATAAAACATTTCAAAATCTTTTAACTATAAACATTTTTTCTAAAAATGTCTAAAAATCTTTTGACTATAACGGTGCCAAAGAATTCTCGAGTTATCGACAAGTGTTGGGAATAAATTAAGGTCAGATCACTTGAACGCTGACAAGAACAACTCAAGCGTTGACAAGAGTAAAGTGAGCGCTGACAGCTTAAGCGTTGACAAGATAAAGTCAAGCGTTGACAGATTGAAGACAAGCACTGATGAAAGATGTGAGCTACACGTTTATTATGTTCTAGAATACTTCTAGTAAGGATAGAAACGACAATGTATTTTCTATGTTTATCTTTACCTAGAATAGTTGATACGTAGCTTATTGTACAAGGCTTCTTAGTCTATAAAAGAAGGCCTTTAGGTTAATGTTTGATATCAAGTTTTCATTAAGTTTTCCATTCGTAAACATCTTTCATTGTAAGCAAGTTCGACATTGATAATCAAAGTGAAATTATTGTTTACATCTTGTGTTCTTGTTTAAGTATTAAATTCCGCATAATACTTAGATTCACAAAGCATACAACAAAGGTTTCTCTACGTGTTATACTTGATCTAATCTCGTATACACAAAGCTAATCGATCTAAGTTTGGGATCAACAAGTGGTATCAGAGCTTGTTGAGGAACTTTTGATCTTTGAAGAACACCAGAACGATATACGAACACCAAAACCCTAATTTTCTCAAAACCCTAAAAAGATCATGTCTGAAGCAAACATCATGTCCTCCTCTTCATCCTTACCAAACATCAAGATTCCCATGCTTGATGCAACCAACTTCGACTTATGGAGGTTCAACTTTGAACAATATCTGGGGATCTTTGACTACACACTCTGGGACATTATTGAATATGGAAACTCATTCAATAAAGCTCAAAAGATTCTGAATGCCATTGCGACAAGAACAGCTGTTGAAGGATGTCCTGATGAAGATAAGAAAGAAAAACCTGGAGATGGTAGAGCTGTAAGTGCTGAAGATATTGCAAAGAAAAGGGCTGACATGAAAGCCCTAAATATTCTGAAAGTGTCTCTGGGACAAGAAAATCATCACAAATATAGAAGCTATGAATCTGCTAAGGATCTTTGGGAAGCAATTGAAGTTGCATATGGTGGTAATGCAGAAACTAAGGAAGAAAAGAAAAAGCAACTTCTGCATGATTATGCTGTCTTCAAAGCTCAGCCCAATGAGAAACTGAGCAGTGTGAGAAGCAGATTGCTTGACATCACAAGCAAATTGTCCTTCATGGGGACACAAGTTGGTGATATTGACATCAATGCTACCTTTCTGAAAAGTCTTGGTGAGACATGGAAGATTGAGGCAAGATCTATTCTTGCCAATAATACTCACAAGAGCTCTTCGTTTGATGACATCTACAACAAACTAAGATTGTTGGAAGATGAAACTCTTTCAAGCAAAGCCAGCACCAGCAACATGGCCTTCTTTTCTCATAGTGAAGGTCAATTCAATCAGCATGACTCCATTATGCATCCAGTTACTGGATCACCATTTGTCAGCGCTGGAACAAGTCCTGTCAACGTCTCCTTTTCAGACGCTGACACATTCATGAATGACTCACCAAGAGTTAAACCTGCTGGTTTGGATTTGGATACTGTTTGTGCTTACATTGCTTCTTTGCCCAATGGTTCTGTGATTACATATGAGGACCTTGAGCAGATAAGTGATGAACACTTGGAAGAGATAGACATCAAGTGGAACATGGCTCTTGCTAGTATAAGAGCAAATAGGTGGAATAGGAGGTTCAAGAAGAAGATGACCTTCAATGCTAAAGACACTGCTGGATTTGATAAATCCAAAGTTGAGTGCTACAACTGTCATCGCATGGGGCACTTCATGAGGGAATGCAGATCTCCTAGAAGATCTGATGCTGGTAAACCCTCAAGTCAGGTTGTTAAAGCTCAAAACTCCAAAGCCATGGTTGCAGTTCAAGGAATTGATGGTACTGGATGGGATTGGAGCTATCTGGCCAAGGATGCTGAAGAGGACAAAGCTTTGATTGCTGACATTGAAGAAGAAGAGCATGTTGAATATGCTCTCATGGCACACTCCTCCTCTTCATCTGATAATGAGGTATATGATGATGCTTTTTGTAGCAAAGGTTGTAGGTTAAACACTGACAGACTTAACAAAGAAGTGTTAAAACTAAAAGAGGATATGAGCACTGAAAGGTGTAAATTATCCAATTACCAACTAGCTCTTACTGAAACTGAGAAAACCGTTTCTGAATACAAGAAAATGGAATTTGATTTAAAAGATAAGATAAATATCTTAAAACATGAGCTAGAGGGTAGTATGGATGTTAGAAATATCATGTCAAAAGTCAATAAAGACCTATAGGCTAAGTTAGATGAGGCCATTAAGAATAAAGATAATGTTGACCTCAAGATTCAAAGATTTGACAGAGCCACCCAAGCCCTAGGAGACTGTGTAGCTAAACAAAGAGATCCTAAGGATATGACTGGGATTGGGATGAATGAGAATGATTACTCTCTGGTTCCACCACCAGCTGGTGACTTCTATGGTGTCCTTAGAAAGGATTTATCTTGGACTGGTATTCCAGAATGCCAAGAAGAGGAATTTATTCCTCCACCAAGAGTTGTCACCCCAGTAGAAGAGTATCAACAGAAACTGACTGACCTAAATGAGTGGAAGAAAGCTAACCCTACTTTATTTGTTAAGGGAGGTTTGCTGTGTGAAAGTCCAAATGAGCCCACACCAATCACGAGCCATGAATCCCCACCCATTAAGGTTACTCACCCAGTTACTGGTAAAGCTGTTGACCTAGGCTCCAACACTGTTAGAAGACCTACCATTAAATATGCAGAGATGTATAGAAATAATAGGTCACCCAAGAGCCAAGTTAACAATCATGGAACAGGTTTCTTTGCTTCTAGACCTAAGAATGTGTCTAGGAAAGCCTGTTATACTTGTGGTAGCTTTTCACATTTGGCATACAAATGTGTCAACGCTCCCAAAGTCAACGCTGATAGGAACAATTTCAGCGCTGATAGAAAGAAAGTCAACGTTGTTAGGAAGTCAAACGTTGTCAGACCCAGACCTGGTGTGCAGCAAAGTCCACAAGTGATTAGACCAGCCCCATTCTTTACTAGAAGGTCTAACACTCATGGACAAAGACCTTTTCAAAAGACAAATACCTGGTCAAATAGGCAATGGGTTCCTGTAGCAAACCCTAGGTTCAACGCTGATAAGGGTAAATTCAGCGTTGACAGGACAAAATCCAACGCTGACAAAAACGTGACCAGACCTAAGTATTTGCAGCCACAAGGTAAGGGGTCTAAAGCTTCTTCAAGCTTAACATGGAGACCCAAGAAAGATCAAAACCCTAATAATGATGGAATTTCAATGACTTGCAACAGGTTTAACTATATTTCAAAAGTCATTACAAAACCAATTGGGGTTAACTGGGTATTTCATCCTAAAAGGGATGAGAATGGGGTTGTTGTGAGAACTAAGTCTGTTCTTATTGAACAACCAGATGAATCCAAGTCTTCTGAGACTTGGGTTCCCAAAGAAAACTAATTTGTTTTCTTTATGTGCAGGGCATTCAAAAGCAGATCAATGACTATGGATATTGGGATAGTGGATGCTCAAGGCACATGACAGGAAAGGAAGACTATCTGACAAACTTCACTCCTATTCAAGATGGTGATAAGGTATACTTTGGAGGGGGCTACGGCACCATCACAGGCAAAGGAACCCTTCTCACCAATAATCTATGTTTTGAGAATGTCTTCCTGGTAAAAGAACTGGACTATAATCTGTTTAGTGTATCACAAGTGTGTGATAACAAAAATAAGGTTCTTTTCACTGATACTGAGTGTTTGGTGTTAAGCAAGGATTTTAAGATCCCTGATGAGAAGTATATTGAGTATAGAACACCTAGGCATAAGGACATATACAATGTGAATTTAAATGGGATTAAAGTGAATGCTAATATGTCTTGTTTTTATGCTAAGGCCTCAGTAGATGAAAGTAATTTGTGGCACAGGAGACTAGGGCACATAAACTTTAAAAATATAAATAGACTTGTGAGGCTTGGTTTAGTTGATGGTTTGCCTGAGAAGGCCTTCCACAATGACCACTCTTGTGTTGCATGTCTTAAAGGAAAGCAGCACAAGGTCTCATTTAAGTCCAAGCAGGTGCATACTAGTTCCAGACCTCTTCATATGCTTCACATGGACCTCTTTGGTCCAACTAATATAGAAAGTTTGAATGGCAAGTCATATTGTTTTGTTGTCACTGATGACTTTTCTAGGTTTACTTGGACATTCTCTCTAGCTATGAAGAGTGACACAGCTGATGTTCTTATTGAATTTATCACTCAAATTGAGAAAAGGTCTGGCAATGAGGTTAAGATGCTTAGGAGTGATAATGGTGGAGAATTTAGGAACAAGAAGCTAGATGATTTTTGTGCCAGGAAGGGAATTACTAGACAGTTTAGTATTGCTAGAACCCCACAACAAAATGGGGTTGCTGAAAGGAAGAATCGAACCCTAATTGAAGCAGCCAGAACAATGTTGGCTGATGCTCACTTTCCCATAGCCTTTTGGGCTGAGGCTGTTAATACAGCATGTTATGTGCAAAATAGAGCATTGGTTAACAAAATTCAAAACAAGACACCTTATGAGTTACTTTGGGGAAGAAAACCTAATATTGGTTTTCTCAGACCTTTTTGATGTCATGTAGTAGTCTTAGACACTAGTGATGCCTTAGGGAAATTTAGTGCAAAAGGTGATGAAGGTTACTTCATGGGGTATTCAGTGCAGAGCAAGGGTTATAGGGTTTATATTAAGGAGGACAAACGTATTGTTGAAAGAGTACATGTTAGGTTCTTAGAGAATAAACCTAGTGATCCTGAAAGTGGTCCTAATTGGTTGTTTGATTTGGAACCTTTATCTAGAACTTTAAATTATATGCCTGTCACTAATCCAGACATTATGAATGTAACTTCAAATGTTGTGGAGGAACAAGTTGTTCATGTTTCAGGTACACAAGTTGATGAAAGGGTTGGATCACAAGCAGAAAAAGCATCTCCTACATTTGAATATGTCACAATTCCCATTTGGACTGATGCTTTTGCTGCTGCTGCTGCTGCTGGACAAGATAATGGTGGTTTCCAAATACCACCAGATACAAACATGCATGGTTCTTCAGGCGCTGACAAAGGGAAATCAAGCGCTGACAAGACCAATTCAGACGTTGATGGCTCAGACGTTGACAACAACAGTTCAAGCGTTGTTAGCCCAAGCGCTGACAAACAAGGTTCAGACGTTGACAACACCTTTGCACATCTTTTCTCTTCAAATTTTGAACAAGGTGGACCTTCCAATGTCCATGGAGAGATCCCAGTTGATCAAAGAGAGTCTGATGAAGAAGATATTGGCAACATGGAGCGTGAAGTTGAGGACACCAGACTTTTTGAAGGAGGAGTTCTCACTTCCACAATGAAGAATCACCCCCCATCTCAGATCATTGGTGATGTTATGACTCCAGTTCAGACAAGAAGATCCCATCAAAGTCTTGGTGGATTTATTGCCAATATACACAAGAAGGTAGATACCCCTCTTGTTCAAGCATGTTTGTTTGCTTGTTTTCTGTCACAAGAAGAACCCAAGAAGATATTTGATGCTCTCAAAGAACCAAGTTGGGTGGAAGCAATGCAGGATGAGCTTCACCAATTTGCTATTCAGGATGTTTGGGAGCTGGTTGATTGTCCTAGATATGTCAGACCAATTGGGACAAGATGGGTTCTCAGGAACAAAAGAGATGAAAGAGGTATTGTGGTCAGAAACAAGGCAAGGTTAGTGGCTCAAGGTTATACACAAGAGGAGGGGATAGACTATGAAGAAGTCTTTGCACCAGTTGCAAGGATTGAAGCTATTAGGATTTTTCTAGCCTATGCATCTTGCATGGGCTTTACAGTCTATCAAATGGATGTAAAGAGTGCATTCTTGTATGGCACCATTGTTGAAGAAGTTTATGTCATGCAACCTCCTGGTTTTGAGGATCCTGAGCATCCAGACAAAGTGTATAGAGTCAAAAAGGCTATGTATGGCCTTCATCAAGCCCCTAGAGCATGGTATGGTACTTTGTCTACCTATTTGGTGGACAATGGATTTAAGAGGGGCACCATAGATCAGACACTATTTACAAAGAAGAAAGGCAAAGATGTGTTGCTTGTGCAGGTCTATGTTGATGATATCATTTTTGGGTCTACTGATCCAAAGATGAGTGAGGATTTCTCCAAGCTCATGACAGACAAATTCAAGATGAGTGCTATGGGGGAGATAAACTTCTTTCTTGGTTTACAAGTTCAACAGAAAGAAGATGGTATCTTCATCTCCCAAGACAAATATGTTGCAGAAATCTTGAAGAAGTTTGGCTTTTCTCCACATGAAAATAGGGCTTCTACTCCTATGGATAGAGAACACCCTTGGGGAAAGATTGGAGATGGGAAAGATGTTGATGTCAGGCATTATAGATCCATGATTGGATCCTTGATGTATCTTACTGCTTCCAGACCTGATATCATGTTTGCTGTGTGTGCATGTGCACGCCATCAAGTGACTCCCAAAGAATGTCACCTTTATGCTGTGAAGAGAATCTTTAGGTATCTAAGATGTTATCCAGATCTTGGTTTGTGGTACCCAAAGGATTCACCATTGGAGCTGATTGCATATTCAGATAGTGATTATGGTGGTGACAAGTTTGATAGGAAATCCACAACTGGTGGATGTCAATTTCTTGGGAGCAGATTAATATCTTGGCAATGCAAGAAACAAACAGTGGTGGCTAACTCTACAACTGAAGCAGAATATGTGGCTGCAGCAGCATGTTGTGGTCAAGTGTTGTGGATTCAGAACCAGCTGTTGGATTATGGGTATAACTTCATGCATACTAAGATATTTGTTGACAATAATAGTACTTTATGCATCATTAAGAATCCTGTGCATCATTCTAAAACTAAACACATAGAAATTAGACACCATTTTTTATAAGAGATTGCTTTGAGAAAGGTTTAATACAACCAGATAGGGTTGACACTGAGGAAAATGTGTCAGATTTATTAACTGAACCTTTTGATACTGGAAGATTTCAGTACTTGGTAACAAGTATTGGAATGGTTAATCTCACTTAAGTATGTGTTTTGGATTCTTTTTGTAAAAGTATGTACAGGATGATGCATTATTATTATTGGTCTTATGGATAATTTAGATTTTCCACTATATTTTTCTAACACTGACAAAGGTTGTTTGAACACTGATAAGTGTTTTTGCAACGTTGTCAGCAATATAATTGTCTAACGCTGACAAAGCTTCCTTCAACGCTGTTAAGTGTTATCGGGGCGTTGTCAGCAACAATGTTAGTTTTGTGGTTTTCAATCTAAATGTGCAGATGGTGTTAGCAGTATACCATTGGATACAGAGTTGCTTATGGATCAAAGGAGAAGCATTTGGACATGTTTTTGTTTATGGATGATGGTTGGAATGTTTCATTCCTATCTTGACATAAATTTTTTATGTTCATGCATATTTTTGGCACACTCTTTGTATCTTTGTTTAAGGGGAGGTTTTAGGAACCTTTAGGACTTTTGGGTATCCATATGATACTCTTATCACAATTCTAGATTGTGTCCACAGGTGAGTATGGGTTAGTTTTACTAAACCATGAGGCACTGTAGCATGTATAGTATATCAACTTTGCATGCTGCCAAGACATTTTTGGCCTAGAATTGGTTGTGGTCTGTTGGGAGACTTGGGAATCATTTTGATATGGGATTTACCTGGGAGTAACAAGGATTTTACAAGGTAACTTGGTTGTTAAGAATTTTGGTTAGCAAGGGACACTAGAGGACTGTTATGTCTATCTTGCTTATGCAAGTGTGCATAACTGGACAGTGCTTGCCGCCCTATGATAATTATCAGCTTTTGGTTATCTTCTCTAGGATAAATTACTTGTTAAGGTCATTTTTCACTTTTTAAAACAATTTTATTTTTGGACGCTGACAAAATTTTTCCAAGCGTTGTTGTGACCAAATTGGACGCTGACATGGCTTTAGGCGAACGTTGACAAGATTATAGCCGTTGGGCGTTGATGGGTTATTTTTGACCGTTGACAATCAATGGGACCTACCCAGTTGTTACTTTTTGACATATTTTCAAGCCGTAATTTTAGGAGTTGTTACTTTCATTAAATGCATGAGATAACTTATAACTTTTTCAATATTTTCATGATTAGTTTTTGAAAATCTTTGCCTATTTTTGGGCCAATCACATGCATTCATCCACTCCTATAAATTTGGCTCCTATTTTTAAACAGGGTATCTATAATTCTTGTCTAACACTTTTCTCTTATCAACCTTCATCTTTTATACTTCAAATTAACAGCTTTCATCAATGGCACCAAGATTTAACTCAGCAGAATTGGATTTGGGGTTCAAGTCTCAACACAACATGATTGCTTATCTTGTTGCTGATAATACCTTGTTCCCTCAATACACACAAATGGTGGCGTATTTGAACGCATCCCCATTAAGGTATGCTCTTTCTCATGCACCACTCATTCCAGTCACACACATTAAACAGTTTTGGAACACTGTAAGTTCCTCAAAAGTTAATGGAGTGACCACATTAACTTCTATTGTTCATGGGAGATCTTGGGTGGTTACTGAGGCCTTGGTACGCCAGGCCTTGCATCTTGATGATGCTGATGGTATAACCATTCTTCCCATAACTGAAATAGAACACGGGCTTAGGGCTTTGGGATATCCTATTCCTGATGAAGGTACTCTTAATAAATACCATAAGCAGGAATTTCCCCCGGCCTGGAAGTACCTCATTCACATTCTCCTTCAATGTTTGAGTCCCAAATGTACTGCACACAATGAGATCAATAGATCCATTGCAACTGCTATTGTGTGTATTGCAACAGGGCAAAAATATAACTGGTCTAAAATGATTTTTGAAGGAATGTGTAAAAACAAGGGGACAAAAATGACTTTAGCTTATCCCTGTTTTCTGCAAATGATTTTTGATGATCAAAGATATTGTTCAAGGGATCACAATGATTTTTATAAAATCCCTGAACAAAAGAAAGCTATTTTTACCAAGATGAATTCACCACCTCATAGAGACCTACCTTTAACCCCAGCCATGCTTGCTGTTATTGCAGCAGCACAACCCCAATCAGACCCCCAACCTCATATTGACCCTCACCCACAACTTGAACCTATTCCTGAACCTTTACCCTCACCTGACCAAATGCAAATAGACCAAAATCCCTTTGACGCTGACACATCTAATGTGGGCGTTGATGTGCCTATTTCCACCGCTGACACCCAACCATCACAATCCCAAACACCCCTTAACCAACCCACATCTACACCTTCTTCTACACCATCTTCCACACCACCTGAATATAGGTTGTTTAAACACCAAAGGACTGCTGGAGAGTTCTCCTCTGGTGGTCCTAGCCATGAAGCAGAGAGAACCACCACCACAAGTGTGGCTGGTGACCTGGATGAGGCTGGGACTATTGGTTCTGGCTTAGCAGCTGGCCAAGGCAGTCCCACCATAATTAAGTCCTCATCCATGCCCAATGAATCTGACTTGGGAGGTCAAATCCCCATTTTAGAAGAGGGCAGACTGGAACCAATGACTCTTTTGGAATTGACGGCTGTCTGCATTAGCTTGCAAAAGCAGAATGCAGACTTAGTACAAATTGTCAGCAACCAAGGCCTTGAACTCAAGGAATTGAGGGAGAGGATTGTTGTTTTGGAGAGTGCTCATGCAAAGGGAGGTATGGAGGAGTCTTCCAAAGGGGAGGAAGATCAAAGAAATCTGAGTGATAAGAGCAGTCAGGATGGTCAATCATTGGATGTTGCTGAAGCTCTTACTACTTTGAAGGAACAAACAGGTTTTGATACGTCCTTGATCTCTCCAACCAATTTAAATTTATCATTTACAGATATGTTGAGAGAGGTTACACAAGGCGCTGAGGGAAAATATTTGAGTGTTGACAAGACAAGTTTGGACGCTGATAGAAGTATTTTGGGCGCTGATAGAGGAAATTTGGGCGTTGACAGATCTGCATATGGAGGTGATGTATTCCAGTCATCATCTATCATCAAGGATGTTTCTACTCAGGTATTACCATCTACCTTACCAACAATTGCACCATCAGATAAGGGTAAGGGTAAGTTGGTAGAAGAAATTGTTCCAAAGAATGCAGCTCAGGTTGAATTTGATAGAAGATTGGCTGAGCAAATGATGGAACAAGGTGAAAAGGAAAAGTCACCATTTGTTGTGACTTCTGAAGAAGAAAGTGATGGAGCAAGCTCATATTCAAGTGTGATGATTGTTGAACCAGAAAGACTTGAGTATGGTGATGAGCTTGCTAGGGAAAAGCTGAGAGATTTAAAGTTGCAGATTGATTTTGATATGCCAGAGGTGGTTCAGATGTACAATTCTTGGGAAGAAAGCTGTATGGATAATCCAGACTTGACCATTTCAGATCAGATATGGGGTTTGGACATTCTTCTTAGAGTTCAGAAGGATTGTAAGGTGATTTTGAAGCACAAGGCAAGCAACATTCTTTCAGAGTTGAAAAGAGATAGAAGGAAGCTCTACTTTATGTTGCTCAAATGTCATGGAGTTGGATGGACACATCAGAAGCTGAAGGCTTTGACATTTGATGAGCTGGAACATAGGGCTTATCCTATTTGGGTGAAAGTGCAAGAAGAAAACACTTTTAGACTTCTTTCAGATGAAAGAAAGGAGCAACTTGCAGAAGAGATGGCAATCAAGAAAGCTATGATAGTTCCCAGACCAGTAAAGAAGGGATTTATACTTGAGTTTCCAAAAGATATGAATCAACTATATCCAAGTGAAGCAGTTATTAGAAAGAGCCTCAAGCTCTCCCCATTAGAAGCTTCAGATATGGTGCATGTGTTACCACTAGATTCCAGGAATCCAATTGTGAGTTATGATGAAGATGAATGTGGATTCTGGAAGATTGGAAGATTTGGCAAGGAGGTACACACTTTTACCACTCTCATATCTTTATTTGCAAGTTGTGATAGAGAAGACTTGGTGGACCTTTGGAGGTTGCTAGAGACCAAGTATGAGGCTGAAGCACCAACTTCAGCCAATGGAATAAAACTTTGGACCACATTCAAAAGAATGTGTGGGACAAAAGAGGAAGATCCTGAAATATGGAAGGATCTTGAAGATGATCTCAGTGGTCTTCAATGGAGGTTATATTCAGCTGCTGGTGTATACCATTTGAGTTCTACAAAGTTTGCTGAGTATTTACTTGTAGATGCTCAGTATTTCATATCCAAGGCTGTTTTGGAAAAGATGAAGGACACCCAGTTGGAGATAGACTATACAAGTGACGTGGCAAAGAATTTTATCAGATTTATTTATTACCAATATGATAAGGTTTTTCAGACTCCTCCAAGTTCTTAATGTTTATTCAGAAACTTGATCATAAGAGTGGATATCAAGTTTAGGGGAGGATTGTTGGGAATAAATTAAGGTCAGATCACTTGAACGCTGACAAGAACAACTCAAGCGTTGACAAGAGTAAAGTGAGCGCTGACAGCTTAAGCGTTGACAAGTTAAAGTCAAGCGTTGACAGATTGAAGACAAGCACTGATGAAAGATGTGAGCTACACGTTTATTATGTTCTAGAATACTTCTAGTAAGGATAGAAACGACAATGTATTTTCTATGTTTATCTTTACCTAGAATAGTTGATACGTAGCTTATTGTACAAGGCTTCTTAGTCTATAAAAGAAGGCCTTTAGGTTAATGTTTGATATCAAGTTTTCATTAAGTTTTCCATTCGTAAACATCTTTCATTGTAAGCAAGTTCGACATTGATAATCAAAGTGAAATTATTGTTTACATCTTGTGTTCTTGTTTAAGTATTAAATTCCGCATAATACTTAGATTCACAAAGCATACAACAATGGTTTCTCTACGTGTTATACTTGATCTAATCTCGTATACACAAAGCTAATCGATCTAAGTTTGGGATCAACAACAAGGCCAAGACTGAGAAGTGTTATTTTAATATATATATAACTTGGATTATATATATATATATATGATGTAATTTTATTACATGATTGTTTGATGATTATTTTGATTTTTATACGAGGTATTTATACGACGTCGATTGTCACAAGTAACCCTAAATCCCCTAGTAAATTAATCGAAGCTATTCTCGTAGGAATTCTAGCTATCCTAGATCTAAACCAAGTTGTGGATATTTATGATCCCAATGGTTGATATTCGTAGAGATATAGATATTAGTTGATGGTGATATTGAAAAAGAATTGGCGAGATTAAATCCGATATCGATGTCATGACGATCTTTCCTTATAGAGTAGAGTTTGACAAAACGTTATCACCTGGAAAGATGTCATCTGATTCGTTGTCATCCAATTCTTAAATTTGAAATCGAAAGGGTGAATGTTTCACTTGAGGCTGTCGATGGAACCATTACCCAGAAGCCTCATGCCACTAATACCTTTCCGAGAAGTTTAACTGAATGATCGAGTCATTTCATGCTAGTGACTCATTTGATAATTGTTGTTGTAAGAGCTAATAGGATTGGAAATTAAGTGTTGATTCATATTGAGATTGTATTGCCTTTACAAGGCCGAAGAATAAGGTTGTAAATATTGGAGAATGAGGTAGAATATCGCATTGAGTATAAGTTGATTGAAACTTGAATAAAGTAAAACTTAACCTTTATGGAATATGATATTGTTAATAGAAGTCGTTAAGTCCTGTGATTGAATTATAAGGTTTTAAATGATTGTTGATTCGTGTTTAGGGTTATTCCTAGGCCATTGTCCACTAACGAGGATGCCCAGTGTCCAAGAAATAAATTGAAGAAATCTTCTTCTGAATTGAGACCGATGGATCTTCTGGGACATGTGGAACACCTAATGACTCTTGTAGATTAGTATTCATTGTGGTATCTTTTAAAAAATAATCCCTAACTTAACTGAGATATCAGTTGGTAGGATGAGTTCTGAGAATTGTATGACATAGTGACACGTAATGTGTTACGGTACAATTTTGACTTGTTTGCGATTAATGAAAAAGACTACCTTTGATTACTAAATCTTACATGTATCGATGTTATCTATCTTTTACTGCTTCATTCTAATGTTCGCATTAGTGATGCAACCATTGAACAAGTACTCATCTTGAATTGAGTTACGTTGTGAATTATTCTTTTTGAGTGCCATCAAGGTCATGAACCTCATGATTATTTGGCTAAAGCTCATTTCCTATCATAATGTAGTTAAGTTCTTGGTGAACAACTCTCCATCACTCTTTTGCAGATCACACATTATTTTTATAAAGTTAAAACGGTATCCCTTGAGAAAAATTGGATTTTCATCACAATAAGGATTATTCAAAGTGAGATTTATAAGTGATTGATATCAAAATGAAGTTGTCTATGAAAAGCTTTGGAAACTTAATTATTTCCATAACAAAGAAAATCTTTGTAAATATATTTTTGAATTCTTATTTAAGAATTAAGCATGAAAATGTTTTTATTATAGACATGATGATAAAATTTTGACGAACTGAGTATTGCATCGTTAATCTTGAAATTGTATATAGTTGCGCGCCTACATACAATTTGGAATGGACTATGCAAGGCTGATTAGTAGTCACCATAAAACTGGTTAATAAACACTAAATTTTCTTTGAAGATTGTGAAGGATTAAAATTTATGAGATCTGCAAGAAGTGAAAAATAAGGACATAGTGTTAGGGACACCTACATATGTGCCTGTATCATCTATTCTTCTGAGTTAAATTTACTCATCTGTGGAAATTGTCTTATTTGACAATTGACAATTCTTTCTTGTCCAATTCTCCCGTAGTGAGATTCTTAGGAAAAGTATCTGATTACCGAGTGTTGATACCCGACTGGATGTATCAACGTTCTTATCATTTCTCTTGATTTGATTTCATTTGAATGACCTGGGTAACGATCCGAGGAGCTTTCGAATGCGTACTCGAATCATGAAAACATGGGATATATTCATATTCGTTAAATGTTTTCGTCTGAATCTGATTTGAAATTCTCTCGCGTAGATTATGCGTTGACCTTACTCTTTAGATGGTAGTTGTGTCTCCATATATCCTTGAATTTGTGAAGGATTATGAGTTATTATTAGTCTTTTGAGAAGTTCACATCTTATCGACGGCAATGAAACTGAAAAGTTGATAATGCCGGTAGAATGGATTGATTGATTATGACATGACGATATTGTCTTAATTGATGGGAAATCGAATAGAATTCCCCTAAATGATAAGATGTTGATTATCAAAAGTAATCTAAATAACTCTTGATGGATGATTTTATCCTGTATTTAGACTTGAAATTATACCATGAATGGTTGTGAATTAGTCATAGATATTATAACCTATAAGAGCCTAATATGAATTTATTAAAAGATATTTATCTTATCTGAAACTTTAGGAAGTATTTGTTGGTGAATTACCTGGACTTTTGCCATTAAGGCAAGATTGAATTTGGTATTGATTTTATTCCCGGTGCTGCACTTGCGGCTTGTGCACTGTACGTCAGCACCATCTAAATTAAAGGAATTACCGTACAACTGAGAAAGTTGTCGGAGAAAGATTTTATTATACCAAGCCTGTCATCCTGAAGAGCTATGGTGTTATCTTTCCTTATATTAGATTACTGTGACTGAGTAAATTGACAATCGAAAACGATATCCATAACTCGAAATGGAAGATTTGTTCGATCATTTACAAGGTTCTTGCGTATGTTCTAAAGATTTGATCCACGGCATGGTTATTATCAACTTCGCATCTGCGAAAGAGATTATCTATTCCAATCACCTCATCCAGAACTTGTAATGAACATTATGAGTTTCACGTGATGTCGTTTGGATTGACTAACACACGTGTAGCATTCATAAATATGATGAATCGCGTGTGTAGGCTGTAATTTGATAAATTCATGCTCGTGATCACTAAGGACTATTTATTTGTTTATAAGAATAAGAATGAGTTAATAATTATTTATAGATTGCCCTAAATTGGCCGAACGATAAAAACATGTACCTTGAATAATTAACACGTGATTAAAGACTTGAACCTTTACATGATTTAACCATGTGATTAATAGATGATGGAATATATTGACTCTTTAAAGATTAAGAGCCCTTTTAAGACTTTGAGTATTACTAAAAAGAAAATGGAAATATGTTTTGACAAATGTTTTAACAAAGGATTTTAAAGGGATTATTCCCTTATACACAAACTATTTAACTAAACTTCTGTTTAGGGGTAAATATTTGTGTATACTTCTAGACAACTTAAGAAGAATTGAGAAAATCATTTAAACCATGACTTGAAATTTGAAACGATAATTTACGCTTTTCAAACTAATAAAATTTTGACCAAAATATAAACAAAGACTTTTCGAACATTTACGAATCCTACTAATTATTTTTGAGAATAAATAAAAATCTTGTTAATTAAATTCAAATTTATTTTGAACATTTTATATAATTGGTCGAACTAAGACATTTAAAATTTTTTTTACGTTTACGTTTCATAAAAAAATTTAAATAGTTATTGTTAATTTACATATAATAATTATCGACGCTTTAGACGTGATGGAGTAAAATAGATAAAGATAATAGTAAAGACGAAACTAAAACATAGAAGATATGAAGAAAGAATTTTGAATAAATACGGTTATGATATTTATTTCATCAGGAAAGTGAACGTAATTACTGACACATTATGTATAAAAGATAAAGAACCAATTAGGACATGTTCCTTAATAATGAAGGTGCAAAATAAATTGCCGAACAATATAAAAATAAACGATGCTTGTAAAAAGGATAATATAGGTCATAAAAGTGGTTCGCGGCTAATGTGAACCATTCGAATTGAGAAGCCGATAGCGTTGAATGCTTTAAAGACCACTTGTGATTGTCTAAATATGGAGGATTGTGAGATTTAGTTATGTTGGGAATTTGTAAGTATAAGTATTCCATTTATGTCATTTATAACTAAAAGTATCTTTGTCTGAAGAAGTTGTACTGATGACGAATTATGAAGGCAGACACCGCCTCATACATTAGTAAACGTTTAACTATTGCAAAGGTCATCATCTGAATATGATTCGATTTGGGTCATCGTCGACAGACTGACCAAATCTGCTAATATCATTCCCGTTAATGATAAATGCAAAAGCGTTATGTAAACATAGTGTGCCTGTATCGAACATCTATATCAAGATCCTCGCTTCGCATCGAATTTCTAGAGATTTGCTCAGAAATCATTGAGAACGAACCTTGATGAGAGTACTATGTACCACCCCTATTGAAGGGACGAGGTAAAGTAACGATACAAAGTAATATAAGTGCTATTTTATGTTTGAATGAATGACCTTTGGTAATAGACCGTATAATCGTTTTCCATTGGAAAGATTATCATTGATAATCAACGTGTTAGGATTGAGATCGAATCTTGTTAGGATCTAAATCTTAGAGCATCTGTAAGCAGGAGTTGATATGAAGACACCCGACAAACACCCATTGTGAGTTGGACATGTCTTTTAGATTTAAGGTTCCCTATGATGGCAAACCTAACATTACAAAATATCCGACCCGCGAGATCTGAAATGATTATTGAAATTAGGATTTGATTATTGACTGCCGGTAGTGGGCAAGAGGTTATGTGAATGTGAAATGTAGATCTTAGAGTGCCAAATGGGTAGCGAAGTTATGCCACAATTTTTAACCTTGGAAAAATGAATTCATGATCTGACAAATCATGGGATATAAGTCCCCGTAGTATGGGACCATTGAAATGATGTAAAAGTTGGGATTGAAAGGCATATAAGCTGGATCTACCCTAGGACTTCAAGAACCGCGTGAATTATGTTTCGTAAATCAAACTTGATGGAATATCTATCAAGTGAAATTCTGATTATTCTTAGTAGAGCTTAGATCGGCGAAAAGTTGCATTCATCAAAAACCCGTGAACATCATGGATAGAGAAAGTAAGTCAACATTTAGCCTGATCTTATTCCCGTAGTTATGTTTGATGAAACTCGCGCATTGTAATGAATTGCACTTGTGAGAAAAGACCGAATGTGGAGGAAATACCCACATGGCTTTAACTCTATAAGAAGCGAGTAGTAAGGTAAGATGATCTTTGAGGACAAAGATCCTGTTTAGGGGTAAATGCTGTGACAATCCATCAATTTATGGTTGATATTTTATTCTCGAATATTATTTAAAAACATTAATTTTAATGTTACAATATGAACTCACTTATTTTTGGGAAGAAATTTGGATTTTACGTCTTGAAGTAGCATCGACTACGTCTAAACCGGAGGATTCAACGTTACGTGCTTACGTTTACATACACCATCTTTGGTGACAGTCCGACATTTCAGAAAATAAATTTATCCGTGAATATTATTTTGGAGTTTTAAATTTGTGTTGGTTAATAAACTCACAAATTCACGAGAAGAAATTAGGACTTACGATTTTATTTTAACGTCCTTTACGACTAAACCGGAAACCTTAGGATTACGTATTTACGTTTTCGAACTCCGTTTTTGATGAGACAATTTTTATTGGATTCGTTTTGTGCCGTTGATTCATAATTTATAAAAACATTTTTCGTAAAACGACCCGAGGGCACGCAAATCGAGAAAACTAGAATCGAGAAATACCCGTAAACTAGTGAGATGGGACAAAACACATTGTCCCACCCCACTAGCTTGTATGGGACGGCTAACTTGACACCACAACACAAGGTGGCATCAAGTTTAGCTTACACATTACATGTGTAAGCCATGCTTACATTTCAAGCTAACACATACCACTTAACACTCCAAAACTAGCTACTTGTTTCATTTCCATCTTTCTCACATGCGAAACCAACATCAAAATCCTCTCAACTCCTCCCTTTTGCCGTCCACTATTAACCAACAAACACCCCATTTGATCTTTTCTAGCCATAAACCACATGTTTACTAGTTCTATTAAGGTGTTCTCTTGAAGCCTTGATCATTTGGTGGCCATATTAACAACTTTAGAGGTGATTTGCTTGTGTCCTAGGGCTGATTTTCCAACCTATGTTCTTGATATTTGATAGTCTTGGAGATACTTGTTGTGTTCATCAAGTTCTTGTCTTCCTAAAACAAGAAATCCACTTGGATTGGTAACGTAGATCATCCTCTCCATTTTTCTCTTGTTATTTTGTAAAGAACAAATGTATTTTCTTTCATTTTGTATATGTATATGATGTATATATGATGATAAAAATGTTGTGTGGGGATCAAGTGTTGATAAATATGCTTAAAAATGATGATAACTATAAGAAATGAAGCTAAAATCTTGACTATTTAGTTGGCTGTATAAAAACAGTAGATAACTAAAAGATGAACTGATAAAATTGCATGGTTTGATCCATTTGCAGTAAGTAGATGATGTTATACACATGTGAGAGTTGGCCATGCAATGGAATCAAAATAATGAGTGAGATATGATCAAAACAAGCTAGGTGGTGTAATCTGAATAAGCAGTTTTGTAGGGACTGTTAAGGCAACTTAAACTCAAAATGGGCAGTAGCTATAACTAAGTTATATGTAGCACATATTATGAAGAACATGTCATCCAAAAATGAGCTTCTAAGTCATTATAGAACTCTAGATATGTTAAAAATGGTGAACATGAAGTTAAAAATCAGATTTTTGGAAATAATGTTTATTATTATTATATAAGCACTCACATTATAATGTATAAAATGTAAAAATATAAACCCACTAACTTATAAAACTTATTTATATAAATGTATAAAAGGTTGATTAAATGGGTAAATTATATAAATTGTGGTAAAATAATATTTATAAGTAATAAAAACTATAAACTTGATTTTTACGACTTTTTCGGCTATCGCCGTAAAATTAACGTTTTTCGCCAAATAAAACTTAGACAACCAAACCCGTCTAATGTAAAGTTTATAAAAGTCATATACTGATGTATAAGTAACTAATACAAGTAAAAACCGATAAAACCCGAACTATAAGAGATACGGACATTTACGAGCTAACTAAACATATTGGACTAATAATTGGACTTAATAAGATAAAAACTTGTAAAAAGAACTTATTGGGCTTAACCCATTTGGGCCCACCATGAAAAGTATATATACTGATAATATAGGTATAAAAGGGATAAAAACAAGTTGAAGAACTTATAGAAGGCTTAATGGACTTAAAAGAGGTAAATAGGTTAAAACTAGTGAACTAGTAAAACGTTACCAAAACGTAAACGCTAAAATAAGTAAACAAGGATGTATAAACCCACTTGATCATCATCCTATGTACAAAATCATCATATGTATACATAATTGGTATTTTTATAAAGTCATTGGACATGAGTCTAAGACGAGTATTATTTGTCTAGGTTTCCGTGACTGAAGCACGCACCTTACGTCCGAATTGCCGATAACCCGCCTTCCCATATCAACGTGAGTTCATAGCCTCGCACTCTTTTAAATGTTTTCATAAATGTTTTATAAACCCGCACGGGAGATAACATGTTAGTTTTTATAAAGTTAGGACACCATTTGTCCCGATTGTTTGTTTATTGATTTTGGACCCGAATGATTGAATGACCCGATTGTATGACCCTATAAATGATTAAAGGACCCGATAGATGAAATAAAATGGATTATTAAAGTTAGGTTATGTCACTAAAAGTCCCATTAGCATGAATTGTGAACTACCGGGATTTGTTAGACGCTTATGCATTTAATAGTACTATTTGGGGACGATCACCCCAGTTCGCGCCTTGACGGTTGATCCCCGTCGTGCCACATTGATTGGTAAGCGAATTTATGTATGAGAAGATTTCCATAGCGTGAACTTTGTGACGACACGCTACTTTAGATGGGAAAAATTGGTATCGGGTTAGCTACCCGTTGTTGGTTTAGTAAGGTAACAATGTCATGCGGCTTATAATAATCCAAAACTTACAAAATACTAATAGACGCTCCGAATTACGATGTATTGCCTGACTAGCAATACAGGGTCATACTATTGATATTATGTTTGTGTTTTAGTTTTCATAACCATATTCATATAACGGTTTTTATTTGATTTTATACAACGTCATAAGACGTATTGTATGATGTTTTTACGACATTGGCTCGTACAATGATTTTTAAGGCAAATGCCTATATTATGATTTTCGATAAGGATTTGTATAAAATGACTTTGGCTATTTTATGGCCTATTACAAAGATTTGTATAAAATGATTTTGGCTATTTTACGGCCTATCACAATAATTTGTACGAATTGATTTTTGGTACTAATTTTATACCAAAGTTATATTGATAGAATTTATTAAACTCTATGAATTCACTCGGCGTTATCGCTGACCTTTTCTTTTAACATGTTTTATCTCAGGTACTTGAAGGTAATTCTCGGGAAGACGACAAGAATTCATGGCCCGCATTTAAACAATATTTTCCATTCAAATACTTTGAAAAACTTAGTATGAATTAATATGACTTGGGACCGATGTAACTTTGATATTCATGAATGGAAATGATTTTATTATTAAACGACGCGATTTTTATGCGTTGTCTATGATGTGAGTAATGTGCTATCCCGTAACACCAACTAGTCTTCCGCTGTACTAAGTTGTATAAATTTGGGTGTGTTACATAGTGACATAACCTAACTTTAATAATCCATTTAATTTCATCTATCGGGTCCTTTAATCATTTATCGGGTCATACAATCGGGTCATACAATCATTCGGGTCCAAATCAATAAACAAACAATCGGGACAAATGGTGTCCTATTTTATAAAAACTAACATGTTATCTCCCTCGCGGGTTTATAAAACATTTCATAAAAACATTTAAAAGAGTGCGAGGCTATGAACTCACGTTGATGTGGGAAGGCGGGTTATCGGCAATTCGGACGTACGGTACGTGCTTCAATCACGGAAACCTAGACAAATAATATTCGTCTTAGACTCATGTCCAATGAATTTATAAAAATAACAATTATGTATACATATGATGATTGTATATATATATGATGATCAAGTGGGTTTACATATTCTCGTTTACTCATTTTTGTGTTTATGTGTCGATAACTTTTATACTAGTTTACTAGTTTTACCTATTTACACGTTTTAAGTCCAATAAGCTTATTATAAGTTCTTTAACTTGTTTTAATCCATTTTATACTTATATTATCAGTATCTATACTTTCCATGTTGGGCCCAAATGGGTTAAGCCCAATAAGTACCTTTTATAAGTGTTTATCTTATTTAGTCCAATTATTAGTCCAATATGCTTAGTTAGCTCGTTAATGTCCGTATGTCCTATAGTTCGGGTTTTATCGGTTTTTACTTGTTATATATGTTTATACATCAGTATATGAGTTTATAAAAGTTTACATTAGACGGGTCCAACCGTCTAAGTTTTATTTAACAAAAACGTTAATTTTACGGTAATAGCCGATAAAGTCGTAAAAATCATATTTATAGTTTTATAACTTATAAAACTTAACAAGTTACCATTTTTATAAAATGTCCACTTATTTACCGTTGTACATATTTATATAAATAAAGTTCATGAGTTAGTGGGTTTTAACTTTACATTTTATACAATATAATTTTGAGTGCTTATATAATAGTAATAAACATTAATTCTCAAAATCTGATTTTTATTTTCATCTTCACCAAAACTGCCATATCTAGAGTTCTATATGGAGATAGAAGCTCAAATTGTTATCACATAAACTACATGATATGTGCTCCATTTAACTCTTTTATAGCTATTGTTGAATCATCTTCTTAGTATTTTCTAAAAATCGTCCAAAACAGTGAACTCAGATTTGTACTTTAAACTTGTTTTGATCGTATCTCACTCATTACAATGATTCCATTGCATGGCTGATATGAGCTAAAACTCATATCAATTTATCAACAAATAACCCTAAAACATGAAGCAAAATACCAGTTTATCTTGTAAAAACAGTATTATGTGGTATGTTTGTGTTTGTGTACACTTGTGTAGGTAAAAGGATGCATTTTCAAGCAAACCAGGAATAATCAAGCTTAATTTGATGAAAAAGACAAAAGAGGATCAAAAGTGACAAGACTTTGAAAGTGCAAGGACCTATCTTGACAATCTGCCAAAGATGAAGGACCAAAGTGTAAATATCTAAAAGTCAAGATCATAGTCAAATTTGGTCAACTCTCAAGTCAACTCAGTCAAAGGACCAATTTTGTTCAAGAATGAAGTTTGAAGGACCAAATATGCCAAATAAATGAAGTGAATAGCTCAAATATAAAATCTGCCAAAGTCAAGGGATCAATTCTGCCTATTTTGGAAAGTTTTACAAGTGTGATCCATGTGAATAATTTTGGACCAATGAGAAGCCAAGAAAAAATGGTCCTGGATTGCCACATCATGGCATTTAATTCCCACTAGCGCCGCCACTCATAAATGAGCGAATCACAATAGTGCAATCCGTGTGCACCCTTTTCAACCAATAAAGACTTGACACGTGGCATCTTCAAACTAACAAAATTTCCAGGATCGGGTTAGAGCTAGAGTGGATTTCAAGAGAAGTGCTTAACATGAAACTTGCTCAAAATCACAAGACGAATCTATTGGTCATAACCAATCAACCTGAAATCAACTCCACAAAGAATCCCCAATTTGAGTTCATACCTGCAAAATCAATTAAGCAGATTCATGACACGTGGAAGTCTGGGATTGGCTCCAACACGTCACCAACCCCAACTGCTCTTCCTCTGAAGTCTATAAATAGCATGCTTAGGCTTCATTTCTTGTAGTAGTTGTAAAGTGTGAAAACACACACACTTTCTTTTCCTTTCACCATTTTCTAGATTTTAGCTTAACAACTTAAGAGTTTGACACACTCTTGAGTTAGTTAGTTAGTTTGTAACCACTTAACAGCCTTGTAACTACTTTTCCATTAATAAAATTCAAATTCTTACTTTCCCGCCAAATCTCAATTCCTTCTTTACTGTTCATCTCCTACTACCATTGATACTCTTGTTGCTGTTTTGAGATTGTTATGATCATATCTTGATCATAACTGACTTTGTGAGAAGATTGTAGCTGTTTGTTGATTTCAGTCCAAGTTCATAGCAGAATTGATGATTTTAAGGCATTTTAGCCTTGTTGATGATGTGTAGCTGTTTGATTGATTGTAGATAGTTGAATCTAGTGCTAAGGTGGTGGTTAGCACTAGACTAGAGAGTTCAGCACTCCTCTACTGCTCAAAGGTTACTACAATAGGTGCAAACGCTTCTTATTTTGGTTCCACTCAATTGTCAAAATGCATGCTCAATTCTAGTAAATCTTGTTTGTGATTGTATGATAAAACATGTTTTAGCTGATATTGATTTGATTTCATTGAGTTTATAGTTTAAGTGTAGCTAAATCTGCTTCTTAGTTTTGATCTCATCCTGTTTTTAGCTTATTTCAGTAAATGTTGGCTTGATTTTACATTTTGAGTTCTAGTTGTGATAATTGTTTGATACTAGTTCTCATTAGCTTCAATTTGATTACTGAATTTGGTTTGCTATAGCTTTTTACTCAGCTTAGACTTATACTCAAAAAAGTCTTCACACATTTTCAAAAGTCCAGTTAATGAGTGTTTGGCATTAGATGATATCTGAAATTCAACTGTCAAATTTTGGCAAGTACTTATTCATTTTCAGTTACAAAGTCATTACAAAAGGTTTTAAGTCTTTTTCAAGTCAAGATTAAGGTCAAAGAGGCAAATGGCATTGTAAAAGTTTGGGTCATTTTTCAGTCAGTTTTATTCAGAAAAGTGGTGATTTTCATTTGCTTAGCATTTACTTGTTTCTTAATGAAATTCCATAAAACTAGTTCTCAAATATAGGTCATAATATGAAGTTTCATTGTCCATAAGCATTTTGTACAGTATTCAGTAAACAAGTGGGAATAAGCAAAAATCTGAACTGATAAGCAAATGCATTTTTCTGTAAAGTTCAAACTGCTTTTTCATATTTCTCAATCCTATTCATAAACTAGTCAATTTTCTTTCACAAATTCATTTAGTTAGTGCTTGTGGTTGATTTTTGAGATTTTGAGCTTTTTGAAAAAAGCTTGGTCAACGCTGGTCAACATAAGCCAAATTTTAGCTTATTTCAAATTCCAAGCTTATTACTGAATGATTTTTAACAAGACTTGATTTCCCGTTCATATTTTGAGTTCATTAATCAGTTTCATTACAAAAATCCAGTTGTGCATGTCTAGATTTCTTAAGAGCTTATTTTGTACTTATTAGAAAGTGCTTATCAGAGTTTTAGCCATTGTTAGTGTAACACCCCCACAATTGTTATGCGCAGCGGAACTACAACAATGGGTGCTACACAGTATTCATTGCACACAAGATATGTCAAACGACGCTAAAAAGACGTCGACTTAAAACTTGAAATTTAAAATTTGTTGGATGATACATGTCCACGGTTTTTCCAACCCCAAATAGTGCACAGAGTTTAGCGTTTTCGGTCCCCATGAATCTCAACCCACAAACTTCAGTTTTACAACCACATGACATTAAACATAAAAATTGTTTAAGTAGAAAAGGAGGGAAAAACAAGCGGACACCAAGCCATACACACAACATCCATCCCATGCATGCTCCATCCTACTTCTCAGCGGTTACCTGAAACACATGCCAAAAATTTGGTCAACGAAAACGTTGAGTGGAATTCATAGGTTTTTCAATCCATTTGAACGTATAATAATAAAAACCATTCGTGATCATTTATAGTCTTGTCGATCAAACAAACTATAATCAGGATACTGACAATTGTGTTTAAGCTCATGACACTAATCCGTTAACTCAATCACCCGCGTAAATATACCGGCATGATTCAGATGAAACCAGTGCCCCTTCTAAAGGCATCAGTTGCAATTATACCTTATTTCTCATACAAAATAATCTACCGCAGAACTTACTATAAGTACAGCTTCTCGGCTAGCATTGGGTCGTTAACCCCGTAGTACTACAAATTGCATAAGCGGCTATTTCCCCCTACTCGAGGGCAAGACAATAGTTAATAGTTCATGATTTTAGGGACTTTTGCAACTTTGGTACTCAACACAATTTCTAAGGCAACTTTCGGGTCTAACAATCATTCATGATATACGTTCCTTTTTAAAAACTAGCATGCATTTCCCTCGCGGGTAAAACAATTTGAAATAATATAAGCGAGGCTATAAATTCACACCTTAGATATTAAGTAGTCGGTAGTTCGAGGAGTGATCACTGACGACGAAACGGATGCCCGGTTAAATCAACACCTATCACAAATAACGCGTAATGAGTAATCTCATTTAAATACTTACGGTACTGTATAAAATACATATATACAAGTCACTTAGGACAAGTATAACTCACGCCAAAAACAAAACAACAAGTATCATTCATTTTATTCCATTCGTTCTTATTAGTTACGTTGTCCATTTTTACTCGTTCTCGCCGGTACTCGACTAAAGTACGGGCTGTTTTACCTTATTAAACCATGCTTATAAAATTTGACAAAATTTCCAAAAATCCTATATGACCTGTAGATAACATGTTTTTAAGCCCAACAAAAGTTTTCACTTTTACGACCCGTTACGCAACTCATTTCCACGACTACATTTTACGGGCTGAAATTGCGCTTCGACCACTTTTGACCTCTTTGACCTATATGAAAAATACCTTTGACTTCTTTGACTCAAAAGTCAACATATAGACCCATTTGTACAGGTTAGGGACCAAATTTTGACCCTTGACCATTTACCAAATTATACTTGTGACCCTCGGGATTTGACTAAAACTTTGCACAAATTCGGATTGTGAAAGTCCTCGTCTCCCGGTACCCGATCTTTAAAATGTCATAACTTTTAGCTCGTTTTGAGTCACGGGCTCTACCTTATACCAAATTAAAGCTAGGAAAACCCTCTATCACTACATTTAGTTTTCAAGACCTGGAACAAAAATCATTTTTATAAAATGGACCAAATGTTTCTGCCTAAAAATGACTATACCAAAAACATGCTTAGACTCGATTCCAAGACTTCTAATCATCGCTAAATATCATCCTAAGCCTTCCCAAACATATCCTAACATCAAACTTCAATCCTACCCCTATTGATCAATCAATCTCAAAATCAAAACTTCAAAGAAATAACCATGCAACTAGTATACCCTATGTAAATCATCCTAAAACATCAAACCAATCACAAGAACAACATGCAAAATCAACAACCACCATGGCTCCCCAAACACCCCCTTTGCCGTGGGGTTTGGGTGACCCAATCACCACAACCAAATTAATTTTGGTGGGTTTTCTTGGTGTTTATACTTCCATAACACTTAATATCAACATGCATTAGCTCATTTAGCCTCAAAAACGAATTTGGATCATATGGAAAAATCTTGGAAAAATTTTATCCATGCATGTGGGAATTGAGCACATGAATATGTGGGGAATGACCAAACTAGATGTGGTCTTACCTTAGTTTTTAAGAAAATCAAGTGGAAAAAGATTTTTGGTGGGTTTTTGATGTGGGTGGGGGTGTCCGTCGGTTTGAGAGAGAGAGGAGGGAGTGGGTTTGATTTTTTTTTGTAAATGTTGTGTGTGTTTGTGTGTTTATCCATTTTGGCCCTTTTGATGGGTTAGGAGGGACCTTTGTGCAATTTTTGGCTTCTTTTGTCCTTAAATAGAAAACGACCTCAAAACTTTGCGGGTTTGACTCATTTGTCAATTTTGAAAATTTTACGCGAGTCGGAAATCTTCCCGAACGCTCCAAAATATTTTTGGGATACTTTAAATGTACTCGGAAGGCTATAAAACTCACCCGACTCAACTTAACACGAACCGTAAATGAAATTCTCGAAAAATTACATTATCGATAAATCGTCAAAAATTATATGAAATTGGGCATCCCTCGGGATCGTAATCGTCATCGTCCTTCTCAAAACGTCAAACGTAAAAATTATAACCTCGAACATCGGCTCTAACCAAAATACTTATAAATTATAGAAATTATAATCTATTAAAAATTTCAAAAATTAGCGTAATTTAGGGTAACGTTAATAACCTCGATTCTAGGGTGTCACATCCACCCCTCCTTAAAGAGAGCGACGTCCCGGCGCTCGCCTCTTCTTGTACTCACATTTCGTCTTACTGGAACAAATGAGGATACCTTTCCTTGAAAAAGTCCTCACGTTCCCAGGTGTATTCCGGTCCACGCTTAGAATTCCATCGGACCTTCACAATAGGAATCCTACTATGCTTCAACCGCTTGACCTCCCGGTCCATAATTTCTACAGGTTCTTCCACAAAGTGCATTTTGTCGTCTAGTCGAATCTCGTCCAAAGGAATCACCAATTCCTTGTCCGCCAAACTCTTCTTCAGGTTCGATACGTGAAACGTGTCATGAATAGCACTAAGCTCGGTCGGCAATTCTAACTTGTACGCTACTGGTCCAATTCGTTCAACGATCTTAAACGGTCCAATATACCTCGGACTCAACTTTCCTTTCTTCCCAAAACGAATCACACCCTTCCATGGCGATACCTTGAGCATAACCATATCTCCAACTTCAAACTCCAACGGTTTCCTTCGGTTATCGGCATAACTTTTCTGTCGGCTTCTCGCAGCAAGTAGTCGGTTCTTGATCTGCACGATCTTCTCTGTCGTTTCTAAAACCATTTCGGGTCCAGTCAATTGACTCTCCCCTACTTCACTCCAACACACGGGCGATCTACACTTCCTTCCATACAATGCTTCGAACGGTGCCGCTTTGATACTCGCATGATAACTATTATTGTATGAAAATTCCACTAGAGGCAAGTGGCGTTCCCAACTTCCTCCAAAATCGATCACGCATGCTCGGAGCATGTCCTCCATCGTTTGAATCGTTCGTTCACTCTGGCCGTCAGTTTCCGGGTGATAAGCCGTGCTTAAACTCAGTTCAGTGCCCATCGCACGTTGAAGCGATTTCCAAAATTCCGACGTAAATCTACTGTCGCGATCCGAAATGATCGATAACGGCACTCCATGTCTACAGACGATCTCTTTCACGTACACGCTGGCGAGTTTTTCCATGCTGTCCGTCTTCTTCATAGGTAAGAAATGAGCAGATTTCGTCAACCTATCCACAATTACCCATATCATATCGCATCCACTAGGAGTCCTAGGTAAACCCGTCACAAAATCCATTGCGATTTTCTCCCATTTCCATTCTGGGATTTCCGGTTGTACCAACAATCCAGATGGTTTCTTATGTTCTGCCTGAACCTTCGCGCAAGTCAAACACTTACTGACGTAACGAGCAATATCTGCCTTCATATTCGGCCACCAATAGACTTTCTTCAGGTCGTGGTACATCTTATCCGATCCAGGATGTATCGAATACTTCGACTTATGCGACTCATTCATAACCAATTCTCGAACTCCAGGCTTTCCTTCCTCAGATGAACACAGTGGCAACCAAATCCGATTCTCAAAATATCTTAGTCCGTCAGACCTAATCACGAAAAGAGGTTTCAACATTCGTCCCAAATTCTCGGCTTCAACATTCCCTTTCATCAATCCTCTCTCCTGAGCCTTCAGTATGGTTTCGGTTAAGTCAACGCTCTCACTCATCACTAAAGCTCTAACCCTCAAAGGTTTCTCCCGTTCCTTCCTACTCAATGCATCCGCTACAACATTCGCCTTCCCAGGGTGGTAGCGAATTTCGCAGTCGTAATCACTTAGTAGTTCAACCCATCGTCTTTGTCGCATATTCAACTCCTTTTGATCTAAAATGTGCTGCAAACTCTTGTGATCAGTGAATACAACACACTTTGTCCCATACAGATAGTGTCTCCACAACTTCAACGCAAAAACTACCGCTCCTAATTCCAAATCATGCGTCGTGTAGTTCTCCTCATTCTTCCTTAATTGCCTCGACGCGTAAGCTATCACCTTCTCACGTTGCATTAATACTGCTCCATAACCCTTACGAGACGCATCACAATATACTACGAAATCTTCGGTTCCTTCAGGCAATGATAAAATCGGCGCGGAACATAACTTATCCTTGAGCGTTTCGAAAGCAAGCTCTTCCTCAATTCCCCATTCATACACCCTATTCTTCTCGGTAAGCCGCGTCAATGGTTTCGCAATCAACGAAAATCCTTCAATAAACCTTCTATAATACCCAGCTAAACCCAAAAATTGTCGAACTTCAGTCGGCGTCGTCGGTGCTGACCATTCCCTGATTGCTACGATCTTAGCAGGATCTACACGAACTCCCTCACTATCAATCACATGTCCTAGAAACTGCACTGATTCCAACCAAAACTCACACTTAGAGAATTTTGCATACAGCTTCTCCTTCCTTAACAACTCCAAAATCTTTCTTAGGTGCTTCTCGTGCTCCTCCCTACTCTTAGAGTAAATAAGTATATCATCGATGAAAACAATAACAAACTTATCTAGATACGGCTTGCACACGCGATTCATAAGATCCATGAATACAGCAGGCGCGTTCGTCAACCCAAACGGCATCACTCGAAATTCAAAGTGTCCATACCGCGTACGAAAGGCGGTTACAGGAATATCCTCCTCTCTTACACGCAGTTGATGATACCCTGATCTTAAATCGATCTTAGAGTATACACTGGAACCTTGCAATTGATCGAACAAATCATCAATCCTCGGTAATGGGTACCGATTCTTAACCGTCAGCTTATTGAGTTCTCTATAGTCGATACACATCCTAAACGAACCATCCTTCTTCTTTACGAACAACACTGGCGCTCCCCAAGGTGATGAGCTCGGCCTAATAAATCCTTTGTCCATCAATTCCTTCAATTGATCCGATAACTCCTTTAACTCAGATGGTGCTAAGCGATAAGGTGCTCGTGCAACCGGCGCAGCTCCTGGCACTAAATCAATTCGAAACTCGACCTCACGGGTAGGCGGTAAACCAGGCAACTCGTCTGGAAAAACGTCCGGATACTCGCGAATAACTGGTACCTCTTCGATCCTCGCCTCTACATCACCATCGCTCGAAACTTGTGCCAAAAACACATCGCATCTGCTCTCTACGTACTTCATCATCTTCAAACACGAAATCACCTTCAAACGAGAAGTGCATTCGTCTCCCTTTACCGTTAAAACCCTATTCCTCAGCGGAATCTGAACCAATCTCTCACCACAGACGATCGTAGCACTATGCGCCATTAGCCAATCCATTCCCACAATCACGTCAAACGATCCTAGCTCTATAGGCATCAAGTCGATTTTAAAAGCGTAGTTTCCTAACTTCAAGGTACACCCTTTCAGTAGAGAATTCGTACTAACAATTTTTCCATCGGCTAATTCAACATTATAACTAGTCGTTAACAACACCGGTTCTCTATCGATATGACGACTAAATCTAACGTCTACAAAACTCTTGTCGGAGCCAGAATCAAATAAAATACTAGCATAACAAGCGTCTAGCAAAAACGTACCGGTAACCACATTTGGACCTTGTGGTTTATCAGCAGTTCCCACTTGATACACAGCTGCCGCATTATTTCCTCCCCGTCTGTTTCCTGTCTTCGGGCAATTTGCTTGCACATGCCCTCTTTCTCCACAGCTATAACATCCCCTCATCCTGATAGCATTAGCCCCAGTGGCTACTCCTCCCGCTCGACAACTAGCTGTCCTATGACCTGCCTTTCCACACTTGCCGCATGCCGGCGGGCAATTTCCAACATGATACAAGTTGCACTTTCCACAATGGGGGTTCACTTTCACACCTCTAGGGTTCGTCACTGCCCTCATCCCTTCGTTCCTTCTCTGATTAAACTGCTGATTACGGTTCGGCCCATGGTTGTTTCGATTTCCTCCTCGGTTCTGGCCTTGGGATTGATTACTTTGTGCTGCCTCCCATTTCCTTTTGTTGCCCTCAGCAATGTAATTCTGCTTGTCCTGAAGCTTAACGTCCATCAAAGCGTGTGCCATTTGAACCGCTTCATCAAACGTTCCAGGTTTCGACGAAGTTGTTTCACCTTTGATGTTGCTAGATAAACCCTTAATATACTGCTTCATTTTCTTGGCATCATTGGCAAATATGTCCGGACACAAAAGACTTAACTCATTGAATCTCCTGGTGTAAGCAGCTATATCGTTGTTCTTTAAGGTCAAATGTCTCAATTCGTCCTCCAATTGCCCCAATTCCTCCTCTGGGCAAAACTTCTTGGTCAACAAAGCTTTGGTCGCATTCCACGTCCTTGCATTCGCTACAGCCAATCCAACCGTAGCTACCTGGGTATTCCACCAACTTAACGCATCATCAAGAAACGTAGCTGCTGCAAACTTTACTTTATCCGCCTCTGCACAACCACTGATTTCAAATGTACTCTCAACTTTTTCCAACCATCGCCTAAGTTCTAGGGCTCCACCCGTTCCACGGAACTGCGTGGGACCGCACTTCATAAAGCTAGAATAGGTACACACTCTCGGGGCTGGCTGTCTCCCCGCGTTCCTTCCTGGATCCTGATTTCTCCCAGCTCGGTCCGCTTCCAACGCATTAGCTATTGCTTCCTGAATCATGTTGTTAACACGATCGGCAGTCAACTTTGGAGGCATTGTGTTATCGAATATCTCTTTCTGCAAGACAAGGAAAATAGAAAAACAATGTAAGTATTCATATCAAGTTTCCCAGACATAAAATACATACAACGACACATCACTACGGAGTTACTAATATTCATCAATTCACACCACAAAAGATCAAATTTAAGACATATCACAGATCATGAAAGGTAACATAGATTGTATTGATAGTTAACCAAAATCGTGACAAGTAATGCCACTATAATCGTTCACCACAAAACATCAAGTACTTGAGTTTCTCGTCATAATACCATCATACAAAGGTCTAAAATAGTTCTATTACAATGATCAAAGAAAAATACAAAACAAGTAACTAGGCATGTGGTGATCCACACGGCCTCTTGGATGGCGGCTCGTCGTCGTCTTCCTCGGTTTCCTCATCACTCACGTCCTCATCCACATCATCCACTTTTCCCTTTCCTTTCTCATCCGGCCCACATTCTGTTTCCTTTCTCATCCCTGATGTGGATCCACACTCAATCGCTACCTGATTTCCCACCGAAATACAAGCACCTCCAGTAGGCGGCTGAACCATGAAGTCATTCGCCTCCATCTCCACATCGTCCACGAATCTCCAATCCGGGGGCAATGAATCCCTCACACGATGCACCCAACTCTGCATCCTCGACAACCTCATCTGATCTTCCCTCACACGGTCAAGACTAGCACTTAAATTCGCAACCATTGATTTTAAACTGTTGATGGCACTTGTGTTCATCATCCCATCATACGCAATTCTTGAAGTCCTTTCCAACAGTCTTTGATGTTCCCTTTCAGTCTTATCAAACTTCTTAATCACCCTAGTCTCAACTACAAACCGCTCATACATCAACCTTTCCATCCTCCCCAAACGACCTGCGGGATCCCAGTAGTGACTCGGTCTCGGAAAATAGACCCTTGCAATATTCTCATGAATCGATGGCGACTTGGATGACTCTCCACTGCTCCCATTACTATTGTCCATCGGGCGATCAAAGGGTTGCTGCTCATAACGACCGGTCGGTGGTACCTCAGCCATTCCTGCAATAACAGTGAATTTCGGAGGGTACATAAGTAATTATACAATAGTTATAAATATATGCATGCAAATGCAATGCAAAGGTGGTACATATGCCCGAAATGTAATAATATGATGCTCATGCATGATTAATATGAAAATTACGATGTCGGATATTTCACGTAAAATTTAACGTCTACATATAGTAATTCCATACTTATATAATAATTACCCACATATATACTTTACTCAAAAGTATACGTCAAATGCCATAAATACAACAATAAATCTTACCGGAGCCATGCAGGATAGTTGTGTGTGCTTGGACCCTTTTTCTTACGACACCAAAAGTTATAGTTTAGGATTTTCAAAAACGACCTAGTTCTCTATAACTCGTGGCTCTGATTACCAATCTGTAACACCCCCACAATTGTTATGCGCAGCGGAACTACAACAATGGGTGCTACACAGTATTCATTGCACACAAGATATGTCAAACGACGCTAAAAAGACGTCGACTTAAAACTTGAAATTTAAAATTTGTTAGATGATACATGTCCACGGTTTTTCCAACCCCAAATAGTGCACAGAGTTTAGCGTTTTCGGTCCCCATGAATCTCAACCCACAAACTTCAGTTTTACAACCACATGACATTAAACATAAAAATTGTTTAAGTAGAAAAGGAGGGAAAAACAAGCGGACACCAAGCCATACACACAACATCCATCCCATGCATGCTCCATCCTACTTCTCAGCGGTTACCTGAAACACATGCCAAAAATTTGGTCAACGAAAACGTTGAGTGGAATTCATAGGTTTTTCAATCCATTTGAACGTATAATAATAAAAACCATTCGTGATCATTTATAGTCTTGTCGATCAAACAAACTATAATCAGGATACTGACAATTGTGTTTAAGCTCATGACACTAATCCGTTAACTCAATCACCCGCGTAAATATACCGGCATGATTCAGATGAAACCAGTGCCCCTTCTAAAGGCATCAGTTGCAATTATACCTTATTTCTCATACAAAATAATCTACCGCAGAACTTACTATAAGTACAGCTTCTCGGCTAGCATTGGGTCGTTAACCCCGTAGTACTACAAATTGCATAAGCGGCTATTTCCCCCTACTCGAGGGCAAGACAATAGTTAATAGTTCATGATTTTAGGGACTTTTGCAACTTTGGTACTCAACACAATTTCTAAGGCAACTTTCGGGTCTAACAATCATTCATGATATACGTTCCTTTTTAAAAACTAGCATGCATTTCCCTCGCGGGTAAAACAATTTGAAATAATATAAGCGAGGCTATAAATTCACACCTTAGATATTAAGTAGTCGGTAGTTCGAGGAGTGATCACTGACGACGAAACGGATGCCCGGTTAAATCAACACCTATCACAAATAACGCGTAATGAGTAATCTCATTTAAATACTTACGGTACTGTATAAAATACATATATACAAGTCACTTAGGACAAGTATAACTCACGCCAAAAACAAAACAACAAGTGTCATTCATTTTATTCCATTCGTTCTTATTAGTTACGTTGTCCATTTTTACTCGTTCTCGCCGGTACTCGACTAAAGTACGGGCTGTTTTACCTTATTAAACCATGCTTATAAAATTTGACAAAATTTCCAAAAATCCTATATGACCTTTAGATAACATGTTTTTAAGCCCAACAAAAGTTTTCACTTTTATGACCCGTTACGCAACTCATTTCCACGACTACATTTTACGGGCTGAAATTGCGCTTCGACCACTTTTGACCTCTTTGACCTATATGAAAAATACCTTTGACTTCTTTGACTCAAAAGTCAACATATAGACCCATTTGTACAGGTTAGGGACCAAATTTTGACCCTTGACCATTTACCAAATTATACTTGTGACCCTCGGGATTTGACTAAAACTTTGCACAAATTCGGATTGTGAAAGTCCTCGTCTCCCGGTACCCGATCTTTAAAATGTCATAACTTTTAGCTCGTTTTGAGTCACGGGCTCTACCTTATACCAAATTAAAGCTAGGAAAACCCTCTATCACTACATTTAGTTTTCAAGACCTGGAACGAAAATCATTTTTATAAAATGGACCAAATGTTTCTGCCTAAAAATGACTATACCAAAAACATGCTTAGACTCGATTCCAAGACTTCTAATCATCGCTAAACATCATCCTAAGCCTTCCCAAACATATCCTAACATCAAACTTCAATCCTACCCCTATTGATCAATCAATCTCAAAATCATAACTTCAAAGAAATAACCATGCAACTAGTATACCCTATGTAAATCATCCTAAAACATCAAACCAATCACAAGAACAACATGCAAAATCAACAACCACCATGGCTCCCCAAACACCCCCTTTGCCGTGGGGTTTGGGTGACCCAATCACCACAACCAAATTAATTTTGGTGGGTTTTCTTGGTGTTTATACTTCCATAACACTTAATATCAACATGCATTAGCTCATTTAGCCTCAAAAACGAATTTGGATCATATGGAAAAATCTTGGAAAAATTTTATCCATGCATGTGGGATTTGAGCACATGAATATGTGGGGAATGACCAAACTAGATGTGGTCTTACCTTAGTTTTTAAGAAAATCAAGTGGAAAAAGATTTTTGGTGGGTTTTTGATGTGGGTGGGGGTGTCCGTCGGTTTGAGAGAGAGAGGAGGGAGTGGGTTTGATTTTTTTTTGTAAATGTTGTATGTGTTTGTGTGTTTATCCATTTTGGCCCTTTTGATGGGTTAGGAGGGACCTTTGTGCAATTTTTGGCTTCTTTTGTCCTTAAATAGAAAACGACCTCAAAACTTTGCGGGTTTGACTCATTTGTCAATTTTGAAAATTTTACGGGAGTCGGAAATCTTCCCGAACGCTCCAAAATATTTTTGGGATACTTTAAATGTACTCGGAAGGCTATAAAACTCACCCGACTCAACTTAACACGAACCGTAAATGAAATTCTCGAAAAATTACATTATCGATAAATCGTCAAAAATTATATGAAATTGGGCATCCCTCGGGATCGTAATCGTCATCGTCCTTCTCAAAACGTCAAACGTAAAAATTATAACCTCGAACATCGGCTCTAACCAAAATACTTATAAATTATAGAAATTATAATTTATTAAAAATTTCAAAAATTAGCGTAATTTAGGGTAACGTTAATAACCTCGATTCTAGGGTGTCACAGTTAGCTTAATTCCTTCTACAGGTCTAGCTTATTCTTGATTTTAAGCATTTTGCAAGTGGTTTGATTGATTTTGGTTGAGAAATAAGCTCAAACGAGCTTATTTGTATTTGGAACCCGTTTTTGCTTATAAATTTTCAATAATTGCATTCCAGTCCTTCATGTATTAAACTTCTTTAAAACTTGGCTAAACTTACTAGTTTTTAGGGTTTTCATTAATCAGGCCCTTAAACTTTCATGTTTTGTTAAAATTAAGTTAAGTAGTTTGGAATTTGTTAAGAATTAGTTAGTTGTTTGCATAGTTTTCAATTTCAGTCCTCATATTAACTGTTTTGACATTTTCAGTCCTTGTACTTGTTAGTTTTAAAATTTGAGCATTTATTTTTCATAGAATTTACAATTTCAGTCCTTTTAGTTGTAAAATTTACATTTTGATTTTTAATTGAATAAGAACTTGGTATTTGCACGATGTTTTACATATAAGTAGACAATATATTTTTCAGTTTTGGAAGGCATTGTTTGAATTAGCAAATAGAATATCCAAAAAATATTAACAACCAAAAACAGTTAAAACCCCGATATTTTTAGGACTTTCAATTAGACAAGAACTGAGAAAAACGAACTGCATTATACACAATTTCAAATGGCGCCGCTGCCGGTTCTTTGACTTTACGAGAGACTATCGATTGACGGTTTTCATTGGCTTTTGGGATCCGTTCACCTTGTGAACGTTATTTTTACGTATCATAAATCAAAAACAAATAAAAAATCAAAAATATAAAAATATATAAAAACTAAAAAATTAACAAAACAATTATTTTCCTAAAGAATTGACCAAACAAATTAAGAAATACAAAAAGCAATCTTTATCCTAAGAGATTGCACCCAAAAATATATATTATTTGATTCTCTCGGCTTTTATGTACATATAGTATTTTCTCTTAAAAACTCATAAATACAAAAATATTTTCCATATATTATTATAAGTAAATACGTATACGTATAAGAACAACCAATTTACATATTCTCCATAAGTATTGCCAAGGCAATACACCGTGTTGAGGGGCGTTCCGGTCCTTGACACGTGTATCGATCAAACAAAATAAAGCAAGAATAGATAAATACTCTCAATAAGCAACAATTCGAAGAATACGAACATTTAAGTGAATAGAAAGGCGATGTGCTATAAAATGCCATCTAAGGGTCAATAGGTACTTAAGTGCTTCGCGCCACCTAACCCCCCGTTCACTTGTGAGTATTCTAAGAAGGAAGGCTTCATTGGGGGTCTTGCACCCAAGTAGTACATACATATATATTATTTTCTTGTAGATATTTCATATTGAAACTCGAAGAGGATAATCCTTTTCTCTTCAAAGTCACACGAGAGCTTCTCTCTCATTCCTCGTATTGAGTTGCATGCTCACTCGCGAGCGTGCACAAATACCGATTGGTGTACAACCTCTTCCTCCGAAAAGGAAGAAAAAGAGAAAGAGTAAGACCACCACCGTCCATCAAGCCGATCACGAGAATCGTGCTTTGATTCATCCACAACAAGAAGCCATGGCTGTCGATAATCGTTCTTTGATGGAACATTTGCAAACCAATGTTCATGGATATGCTAGTGCTATTAGGATTCCCGACATTCCCGCAAATACATTTGAGCTAAAAACGGCTATAATTACTATGGTTTCACAAACACCTTTCTATGGTAACAAGAATGATGATCCTCATGATCACCTTAAGAGATTCCTTTCTCTTTGCAATACCATTAAGCACAATGGAGTTCCACATGATGCTATTAAGTTGATGTTAGTGCCATTTTCACTTGAGGGACAAGCTAAGCATTGGTTAGACACCCAACCACCTGATAGTATCACCACATGGGATGGTTTCACCACTAAGTTTTTGAACAAGTTCTTTCCTCCATCTAAGACCATGGCCTTGAGGAACTTAATTATAGGCTTTCAACAAAAACCTAGTCAATCCTTTAGTGATGCTTGGGAAGAGTATAGAGAGTTATTGAGGCGATGCCCTAACCATGGATTGGATGACGTTCACCTAATCAATACTTTTTATACCGGCCTTAAATCTCACCACCAAGATTCACTCAATGCTTCCGCGGGAGGGAATATTCTTCTTAAATCCATGCAAGAGGCCGTGGACATCATTGAGACTAAAGCAATGGTTCAAACAAACTCTCAATTTGAAGAAAGGGTTCATGTTATCCAAAACACTTCTCAAACACCTTGTGATAACCAATTCCTTAAATATCACCAAGAGATCATTCAACAAGTCAAACAAGGTCAACAAGAAATGACTCAAGAGATAGTTCAAGCCCTTAAGACCTTTTCATTGAACAATTCTTCAAATAATGTGAATGCCATTACTCTTTCTTGTGTCACTTGTGGAGGTACCCATTCTTATGAACAATGTGATAAGGTGTAAGTTTATCAAGGGAATGCTATGCTTACCAAGAGGAACATCGTGAACACTTCAAGCCAAATATCAATCCAAATAACCTTTCTTACAAGTCCCAAAACTACCTTACTCTACCGGGATTTCAACCCCAACCACCCACCCAAATTCAACAAAATCCTCCTCAAATTTTACCAAGGACTCAAGGGCAAAGACCACCTTACCAAAGGAATAACTATAAGGCACCCAATCATTTTCAACCTCAAGGAAATAACTTTTATCCACCAAATCAAGGATTTAATGCTCAACCTCTACCTTTCTAACCTCAAGGTCTTCAAGGAAATGTGTCACAAGATTATAACACAATAGATTTCTTTCACAAAATGAATCAAGAGAATGAAAGGAGGTTCCAAGCTATTGAGAAGAAAATGAATGACCAAATGAAACGTATATCGGATGAACAAACCAATAGGCTTTTAATGGCATTAAATCAAAGACCACAAGGGGATTTACCTTCCAACACACAAACAAATCCAAGGGCAAATGTTAATGCTATTACAACAAGGAGTGGAAAAACAACAAAGGATCCTTCACCTCCTAAACCTCCTATTGTTCAACCCACTTGTGCTCCTACATGTGACAAGCCTTCTACCTCTACTTCACCACCTCAAAATGCTCCCATTCACTCAAACACACCTTCTCAACCCATTCTTACTTCTCCTTTACCTTCCACACTTCCCAATGAAGAAGCTAACAAAGACAAATCTTCCACTACAACACATATTCCACCTACACCAAAACCTACTCTTCCATATCCTTCAAGGTTGATAAAGGACAAGTTAAAGAACAAGGATGACATCCAAGTCTCAAATTTCTTAAGGATGTTCAAGCAACTCAACATCAATATATCCTTTGCGGAAGCTCTTGCTTATATGCCAAAGTTTGCTAAGATGTTCAAGGATTTACTCTCAAACAAAGAAAAATTTGTTGATTTGCCCAACACATCCCTTAATGAAAATTTTTCCGCCGTGCTACTTAAAACCTTACCTACAAAACTTGGAGATCCGGGGCGCTTCTTGATACCTTGTAATTTTCCCGGTGTTGAAAATTGCATGGCTTTGGCGGATCTAGGGGCGAGCATTAACCTCATGCCTTTATCGGTTTGGAAGAAACTCTCTCTTCCCGAGCTCACTCCCACTAGGATGACTCTTGAATTAGCCAACCGAACCATAGCTTACCCCGTAGGTATAGCGGAGGATGTGTTTGTAGGTGTGGATAAGTTTACGTTTCCGGCCGACTTTGTAGTGGTTGATTATGACATGGATCCTAGAGTGCCTTTGATTGTTGGTAGACCGTTTTTGAGAACGGGTCGTACTTTGATAGATGTGGCGGAAGGAGAACTAATTATGAGAGTAGAAGATGAGTGAGTGGTGTTTAAGTTAGGGAAAGTTTGTGATAGGAAAGAGGTTAAGGAGTCTAGACCTTGTGAGACTATTAACATTGTTGATGTGCTAGATGAGGTGTGTGATGAACACTTTCATGATGCTTGCAAGAGTACTAGTGATGAGATGCCCCATGTTGAAACCGTGGCCTCAATTTCTCCCTCTTTAACACCTTTTGGAGAGAGTGATTTCCTCTTGGAGGAATTTGAGTCAAACTTTCTTGGTGATGATGATTCTCCCATTAATTGGGAAGAAGATATTCTTACGATCCAAAAGTTGCTCAATGAGGACCCTATTCCTTCTCCTATTCCACAAGAAGTTACCATTGAGGAACCTTCCATAGTAAAACCTTCCATAGAGAGTCCACCTCCTATTGAACTTAAGGACCTTCCATCCCACTTAGAGTATGCTTTCTTAGAGGGCAAAGACCAATTACCTGTGATCATTGCTAAAGAGTTGAAAGAGGATGAGAAGGAGCAACTTATTGAAGTCCTTAAGAAACACAAGAAAGCCTTAGCATGGAAAATATCCGACATAAGAGGAAGTGATCCACATTTTTGTACACACAAAATCCTAATGGAGGATGACTATAAACCCGCCATTCAAAGTCAAAGGAGAGTTAACCCAAAAATCCATGAGGTTATTAAGAAGGAAGTGATTAAACTCTTAGATACCGGTATGATTTACCCCATTTCCGACTCTCCATGGGTTAGCCCGGTTCATTGTGTTCCAAAGAAGGGTGGAATCACTGTGGTGCCTAATGAGAACAATGAGCTTATTCCCACGAGACTTGTCACCGGTTGGAGAGTTTGTATTGATTATAGAAAACTCAATGAGGCGACTAGGAAAGACCATTTCCCATTACCTTTTATGGATCAAATGCTTGAACGCTTAGCGGGAAATGAGTACTATTGTTTTCTTGATGGCTTTTCGGGTTATTTCCAAATACCAATTGACCCTAAGGATCAAGAAAAGACCACATTCACTTGTCCCTACAGTACATTTGCTTACAAGAGGATGCCTTTTGGCTTATGTAATGCACCGGGGACGTTTCAAAGGTGCATGATGGCGATTTTCCATGACATGATAGAGCAAAACTATGGAGGTTTTTATGGATGATTTTTCCGTCTTTGGAAATTCATTTAGCTCATGTCTCACCAATCTTGAGAGAATGCTTAAGCGTTGTGAGGAAACACGTTTAGTGCTTAATTGGGAAAAATGTCACTTTATGGTGAAAGAGGGGATTGTTTTTGGACACAAAATATCCAACAAGGGATTAGAAGTGGATCGAGCTAAAATAGATGTGATTGCTAAGCTTCCCCCACCCACCTCGGTTAAAGGTGTGAGGAGTTTCTTAGGCGCTTTATACAAGATTTTTCTAAGATAGCTAGACCGGTGACTCACCTCTTGGAAAAAGAGGCTCCTTTCATTTTTAACCAAGATTGTTTGGACTCTTTTGAGACTCTTAAGGAGAAATTGACTAAGGCTCCCGTTTTGGTTTCTCCAAATTGGGAATTACCTTTTGAGCTTATGTGTGACGCTAGTGATTATGCGGTGGGGGCCGTCTTAGGACAAAGAGTTAATAAGCATTTTCAACCTATACACTATGCGAGTAAAACCATGACCGGTGCACAACTTCATTACACTACCACAGAAAAAGAGTTGCTTGCTATAGTGTATGCTTTTGAGAAGTTTAGACCATACCTTGTGCTTTCTAAAACCATAGTGTATACGGATCATTCTGCTCTCAAGTATCTTATGACAAAACAAGATGTTAAGCCTAGGCTTTTGAGATGGGTTTTGTTGCTTCAAGAGTTTAAGATAGAAATTCGTGATAAGAAAGGGGCCGAGAATTTAGCGGCGGATCATTTGAGTAGACTTGAGCATCCTTTTCAAGGAGATTTTCCACATCAAGAAATAAATGAATCCTTTCCATTAGAGGAGCTCATGTCTATCTCTTCCCAAGAGG
This sequence comes from Glebionis coronaria, assembly GCA_025667525.1. NCBI lineage: Eukaryota > Viridiplantae > Streptophyta > Magnoliopsida > Asterales > Asteraceae > Glebionis > Glebionis coronaria. The sequence continues at coordinate 107,803,235 of CM046882.1, forward strand.
ATGCCACTCCTTGGTTTGCGGATATCGCAAACTATCTTGTGGGCAATGTGCTTATTGAGGGTCTTACTTATCAACAAAAGAAGAAATTTCTTAAGGAAGTTAAGTACTACTTTTGGGATGATCCTTATCTTTTTAGGCAATGTGCGGACCAAATCATTAGACGGTGTGTAGATGGGCCCGAGGCATTTAAGATCTTAGAAGCGTGTCATAAAGGACCTACGGGTGGACATTTTGGGCCCAACTATACCGCCAAGAAAGTCTTTGATTCGGGTTACTATTGGCCTTCCATTTACAAAGATGCCCATGAAATGGTGAAATTTTGTGATGTGTGTCAAAGACAAGGAAAAATTACGCAACTTGATGAGATGCCACAAAATTTTATTCAAGAGTGTGAGATATTTGATGTGTGGGGCATTGATTTCATGGGACCTTTTCCATCCTCTAAGGGAAACAAGTATATACTTGTGGCGGTGGATTATGTGTCAAAATGGGTGGAGGCTAAAGCCTTACCTACCAATGATGCTAGAGTTGTTGTGAAGTTTTTGAAACAATTGTTTGCTAGATTTGGTGTACCTCGGGCCATCATAAGTGATCGTGGTACGCAATTTTGTAATGATCAATTCACGAGAGTTATGAAGAAATATGGAGTTAATCCTAGACTTTCTACCGCGTATCACCCTCAAACAAATGGTCAACCGAGGTCACAAATCGTGGTTTAAAGAGAATTTTAGAGAGAACGGTGGGAGAACATCGAGCTTCTTGGTCGGATAAGCTTGATGATGCTTTGTGGGCGTTTCGGACGGATTTTAAAACACCAATTGGTTGTACTCCTTATAGGCTTGTCTATGGAAAAGCGTGCCACCTCCCATTCGAGTTAGAACACAAGGCATCTTGGGCTCTCAAGTGGGCTAACTTTGATTTAAACCAAGCCGGTTCCCATAGGAAAGATCAACTCAATGAGATGGATGAATTGAGAGCCAATGCCTATGAAAATTCTTTGCTTTACAAGGAAAAGACTAAGAAATTGCATGATGCTAAGATCAAGAATCGTGAGTTCAAAGTTGGAGAGCCGGTTCTCCTCTTTAACTCAAGGTTGAAACTTTTTGCGGGCAAGCTTAAGTCGCGATGGTCCGGTCCATTCACTATTGCTCAAGTGTTTCCATATGGAACTATTGAGTTGTCACAACCCGATGGTCCAAATTTTAAAGTGAATGGTCACCGTGTTAAGCATTACTTTGGGGAGGACATTTCCGTTGAAATGGTCCAAGAGATCCCCATTTTCCCCATGAATTGATTCATTGAGGGACGAGTCGAGCTAGAGACTCATTAACTCAAGCATCGTATAACTAGGTTTAGAGTGTTGTAGGTTAGAAATAAAGGGATAGACTTGGAGATAAGTGTAGGGGAGACCTTCTTTTGTCTTCATGATTGTTTGTAGGGTTGCTCACTCATTTCATGCTTTGGAGCTTATGGAGCAGGCCCTTGTATCCGTTTCACTTTGTTACTATTGTGATTTTTCATTGACACCTTGTGCTTAAACATGATTTCACTAATAGTTGTCCTTTCCTTAACTTGGGTTAAGCAAAGTCTATTCATTGTCATAAGTGTAGGGGAAATTTTTATACTTCCATTCTCTTAAACATTGAGGACAATGTTTAGCTTAAGTGTAGGGGGGTCTTCTATCGAAGTGACCTTACCTAGAACTTGTCATTGTCTTTCATGATAACATGGAAAATTGGATTTTCAAACATTTTTCAAATTTTTGATCTACTTTGGTCACCAAAAATATGCATTCATAATTTTTGCATCAATCATTTTTCATTTGCATATCACATTTGCATTGTACATATTTCTTCTCTATTTTTCATCAAAAATATTGAAAAAGGAAAAAATATAATGAACATGGTTTAACAAGTTTAGACTTCTTTGACATATTAGGCCCGCCATGGATATTTTGACTCAACCCGAGTTTGCTTATCTAAGCACTCTCTAGCTAGTATCCTTAACCATGTAGTCCTTCATTGGTCTATTAGGCTAAGCATCCACCAATCTCATTCTTTGAGATTTTAAATTTGTGGAGAATGGGAAATGATAGAGTTGAAGCAAGTATAAAAGGGCTAGATAAACTTCATGATAATTACTTGTGGCTAAACCCTTCTCTTCTTTACCTCTATTTTCTTCGCATGTATATAATTGTTAATAAATAATCAAGAACGGTTTTAATTGGTTTGTAATCTCTTATGCATTTTTGCCTAATCATTCATGGTTGATACAAGTACGTCTTAAGATTCTAAGTTAGAACGTTTTATGTGTACTAGACTTATGTCATGCTCAATATTTAGCGGGTGTTTTTCCTTTTATTCTTTTCTACTTTCTTTGTGAGGAATAAAGAAAAATAAGAGCGGCTTATGAAAAAAATGAGTGGCTAGAAAAAAAAGAAAAAGAAAAAGAAAGAGAAAAGAAAAAAAAATTATACAAGACTCCCGAGAGGGGCAGTGTGGTGTTAATTATAGTGACTATTGAGTTCCAATATTACCTTGACGGGTTGCGGGGATTCAATAGATTGCTCCAATCCAATATTACCTTGACGGGTTGCGGGGTTGAAGATCCAAAGTCTCAAAAAGATGGCGGATGTAAATTATTGCGTGAGTTTTATTTTTCTTTCCTTAGCGAGTGTGTAGCTACTTATGAAAGCATGACATGAGGATTTTACACATAAGGCGAATGACTTATTACTCTTGAAACGGACTTGTATTAATTGTGAGCGGTTTTTCAAGTAATGGATGAGAGGATTACTTAGGATTTAAACCGTGCTTCCTTATTTTTGGATTTTGCACTTCTTATACTTCACACTTGAATAAATGACAAATTTACCCACAAGCAATTTGCTCAAATAATAACCGGTTCCACATTTAATTGTCATGGATAAGTTGATGCACTTTTTACTTGTGAATGCAATGATCCCATTTTTAAGCTTGGTATGGGGAAAGTGAAACTTGAGGGTGATAAATGTCCATGGTACCCAAGCCCTAATCAAAGTCATTGAATTCTTTATGAGTTATTTCCATCAAAACCATTTCAAGAAAAACCAAAAAGATATAGATAGAATTTTATTTTGTTCATTGCATTGTTAAAAGTAAAAATCATGCATCATGGAGTTTAGAGTAGTGTAGATGCATTCCATATGGCCAAGGAGGATTAATTATGAGGAGAATGTAAATTTGTGCTTTAAATTATAGAGTATTGCATGAGGACATGACAATGTTCAAGTGTAGGGGATTTGATATGAGCTAAAACTCATATCAATTTATCAACAAATAACCCTAAAACATGAAGCAAAATACCAGTTTATCTTGTAAAAACAGTATTATGTGGTATGTTTGTGTTTGTGTACACTTGTGTAGGCAAAAGGATGCATTTTCAAGCAAACAAGGAATAATCAAGCTTAATTTGATGAAAAAGACAAAAGAGGATCAAAAGTGACAAGACTTTGAAAGTGCAAGGACCTATCTTGACAATCTGCCAAAGATGAAGGACCAAAGTGTAAATATGTAAAAGTCAAGATCATAGTCAAATTTGGTCAACTCTCAAGTCAACTCAGTCAAAGGACCAATTTTGTTCAAGAATGAAGTTTGAAGGACCAAATATGCCAAAGAAATGAAGTGAATAGCTCAAATATAAAATCTGCCAAAGTCAAGGGATCAATTCTGCCTATTTTGGAAAGTTTTACAAGTGTGATCCATGTGAATAATTTTGGACCAATGAGAAGCCAAGAAAAAATGGTCCTGGATTACCACATCATGGCATTTAATTCCCACTAGCGCCGCCACTCATAAATGAGCGAATCACAATAGTGCAATCCGTGTGCACCCTTTTCAACCAATAAAGACTTGACACGTGGCATCTTCAAACTAACAAAATTTCCAGGATCGGGTTAGAGCTAGAGTGGATTTCAAGAGAAGTGCTTAACATGAAACTTGCTCAAAATCACAAGACGAATCTATTGGTCATAACCAATCAACCTGAAATCAACTCCACAAAGAATCCCCAATTTGAGTTCATACCTGCAAAATCAATTAAGCAGATTCATGACACGTGGAAGTCTGGGATTGGCTCCAACACGTCACCAACCCCAACTGCTCTTCCTCTGAAGTCTATAAATAGCATGCTTAGGCTTCATTTCTTGTAGTAGTTGTAAAGTGTGAAAACACACACACTTTCTTTTCCTTTCACCATTTTCTAGATTTTAGCTTAACAACTCAAGAGTTTGACACACTCTTGAGTTAGTTAGTTAGTTTGTAACCACTTAACAGCCTTGTAACTACTTTTCCATTAATAAAATTCAACTTCTTACTTTCCCGCCAAATCTCAATTCCTTCTTTACTGTTCATATCCTACTACCATTGATACTCTTGTTGCTGTTTTGAGTTTGTTATGATCATATCTGGATCATAACTGACTTTGTGAGAAGATTGTAGCTGTTTGTTGATTTCAGTCCAAGTTCATAGCAGAATTGATGATTTCAAGGCATTTTAGCCTTGTTGATGATGTGTAGCTGTTTGATTGATTGTAGATAGTTGAATCTAGTGCTAAGGTGGTGGTTAGCACTAGACTAGAGAGTTCAGCACTTCTCTACTACTCAAAGGTTACTACAATAGGTGCAAACGCTTCTTATGTTGGTTCCACTCAATTGTCAAAATGCATGCTCAATTCTAGTTAATCTTGTTTGTGATTGTATGATAAAATATGTTTTAGCTGATATTGATTTGATTTCATTGAGTTTGTAGTTTAAGTGTAGCTAAATCTGCTTCTTAGTTTTGATCTCATCCTGTTTTTAGCTTATTTCAGTAAATGTTGGCTTGATTTTACATTTTGAGTTCTAGTTGTGATAATTGTTTGATACTAGTTCTCATTAGCTTCAATTTGATTACTGAATTTGGTTTGCTATAGCTTTTTACTCAGCTTAGACTTATACTCAAAAAAGTCTTCACACATTTTCAAAAGTCCAGTTAATGAGTGTTTGGCATTAGATGATATCTGAAATTCAAGTGTCAAATTTTGGCAAGTACTTATTCATTTTCATTTACAAAGTCATTACAAAAGGTTTTAAGTCTTTTTCATGTCAAGATTAAGGTCAAAGAGGAAAATGGCATTGTAAAAGTTTGGGTCATTTTTCAGTCAGTTTTATTCAGAAAAGTGGTGATTTTCATTTGCTTAGCATTTACTTGTTTCTTAATGAAATTCCATAAAACCAGTTCTCAAATCTAGGTCATAATATGAAGTTTCATTGTCCATATGCATTTTGTACAGTATTCAGTAAACAAGTGGGAATAAGCAAAAATCTGAACTGATAAGCAAATGCATGTTTCTGTAAAGTTCAAACTGCTTTTTCATATCTCTCAATCCTATTCATAAACTAGTCAATTTTCTTTCACAAATTCATTTAGTTAGTGCTTGTGGTTGATTTTTGAGATTTTGAGCTTTTTGAAAAAAGCTTGGTCAACGCTGGTCAACATAAGCCAAATTTTAGCTTATTTCAAATTCCAAGCTTATTACTGAATGATTTTTAACAAGACTTGATTTCCCGTTCATATTTTGAGTTCATTAATCAGTTTCATTACAAAAATCCAGTTGTGCATGTCTAGATTTCTTTAGAGTTTATTTTGTACTTATTAGAAAGTGCTTATCAGAGTTTTAGCCATTGTTAGCTTAATTCCTTCTACAGGTCTAGCTTATTCTTGATTTTAAGCATTTTGCATGTGGTTTGATTGATTTTGGTGTTGATCCCAAACTTAGATCGATTAGCTTTGTGTATATGAGATTAGATCAAGTAATACACGTAGAGAAACCTTTGTATATGCTTTATGAATCTAAGTGTTATGCGGAATTTAACACTTAAACAAGAACACACAAGATGTAAACAAACTTTCACTTTGATTATGAATGTCGAACTTACTTACAATGAAAGATGTTTACGAACGAAAACTTATATGAAACTTAATATTGAACATTAACCTAAAGGCCTTCTTTTATAGACATAAGAAGCCTTGTACAATAATCTACGTATCAGCTATTCTAGGTAAAGATAAATATAGAAAATACATTGTCGTTTCTATCCTTACTAGAAGTATTCTAGAATATAATAAACGTGTAGATTATATCTTCCATCAGTGCTTGTCTTCAATGTATCAACGCTTGACTTTAACTTGTCAACGCTTGAGCTGTCAGCGCTTGCTTTGCTCTTGTCAACGCTTGAATTGTTCTTGTTAGTGCTCAAGTGATCTGGCCTTAATTTATTCCCAACATTTGGTTGAGAAATAAGCTCAAACGAGCTTATTTGTATTTGGAACCCGTTTTTGCTTATAAATTTTCAATAATTGCATTCCAGTCCTTCATGTATTAAACTTCTTTAAAAATTGGCTAAACTTACTAGTTTTTAGGGTTTTCATTAATCAGGCCCTTAAACTTTCATGTTTTGTTAAAATTCAGTTAAGTAGTTTGGAATTTGTTAAGAATTAGTTAGTTGTTTGCATAGTTTTCAATTTCAGTCCTCATAGTTAACTGTTTTGACATTTTCAGTCCTTGTACTTGTTAGTTTTACAATTTGAGCATTTATTTTTCATAGAATTTACAATTTCAGTCCTTTTAGTTGTAAAATTTACACTTTGAATTTTAATTGAATAAGAACTTGGTATTTGCACGATGTTTTACATATAAGTAGACAATATATTTTTCAGTTTTGCAAGGCATTGTTTGAATTAGCAAATAGAATATCCAAAAAAATATTAACAACCAAGAACAGTTAAAAACCCGATATTGTTAGGACTTTCAATTAGACAAGAACTGAGAAAAACGAACTGCATTATACACAATTTCAATGGCCAACTCTCACATGTGTACAAGACTCATAGATTACTGTATATCAATTCTACTTCATCATTTTATCAGTTCATGACATGTTTCTTTACTGTTTTATACAGCCATCATTTTTATGCAAGATTTTAGCCTTATTTCTTATAGTTTTTCATCTTTTTAAGCATGTTTATCAACAACAAATCCCCACACAACACTTTTAATCATCATTCATCATCATATACATATACATAAGTAAAATAAATACAAGATTACATAATCAAAAATAACAAGAGGATGAGGAGGACAATCTTTATACCACCAAGTTGATGTAGGTTGTGATTTGGACATGAATTTTGATGGAGAAACTTGTGGATAACCATTACCATCTTCAAGACCATCATTCTTCATAAACTCCTTGTGGAAAATCAGCCCTAATACTCAATGGAAACTCCTCCTTGGATGTTAAAAGCACCACCAATCTAGAGAGCTTCAAGAGGGCATCAACATATGTATGAATAACATAGGATTTTGTGGTTAAATTTGATCAAGTGAGGGCGTTTAGGGTGGAAGAAGTGGACGGCACAATGTAGAGAATGAGAGAATGTGTAGTTGTTTGCATGAGTGAATGAGGTGAGTGGTAAGAGTTGATGGTTTTGATGGAAAGTGGTAAGCTTACTTTGTAAGTTAGCTTACATGTGTAGGCAACTTAGTCATATTTTTGCCACATCTTATGATGTGGTGGCACACTTGGCCGTCCCATGCTAGTGGGGTGGGGCAAGATTTATCTTGTCTCATCCCACTAATTTACGGGTATTCCTCGATTCTAGTTTCCTCGATTTGCGTGCCCTCGGGTCGTTTTACGAAAAACGTTTTTATAAATTATGAATCAACGACACAAAACGAATCCAATAAAAATTGTCTCATCAAAAACGGAGTTCGAAAACGTAAGTACGTAATCCTAGGGTTTCCGGTTTAGTCGTAAAGGACGTTAAAATAAAATCATAAGTCCTAATCTCTTCTCGTAAATTTGTGAGTTTATGAACCAACACAAATTTAAAACTCCAAAATAATATTCACGGATAAATTTATTTTCTGAAATGTCGGACTGTCACCAAAGACGGTGTATGTAAACGTAAGCACGTAACGTTGAATCCTCCGGTTTAGACGTAGTCGGCGCTACTTCAAGACGTAAATCCAAATTTCTTCTCAAAAATAAGTGAGTTCATATTATAACATTAAAATAATGTTTTCAAATAAATATTGAGAATAAAATATCAATCATAAATTGACGGATTGTCATACAACCCTTTTCTTTTTGTTAAGGGTGGGATGCTTAATGAAAGTCCATTTGTGCCTACACCCATTACTGTGACTAACCCTACTACTAGAAAAGCTGTTGACCTTGGCTCATCTGTTAAGAGGAAACCTAGTGTTAAATATGCTGAAATGTATAGAAAACCTAGGTCACCACAAAGCCAAGCTAGTGTTAATGGGACAGGGTTCTTTCAATCTAGACCTAAAGTTATGTCTAGAAAAGCTTGTTACACATGTGGTAGTTTTTCTCACTTGGCTTATAAATGTGTCAGTGCCTCAAAAGTCAACGCTGACAATAGGTCAACCATGGTCAAACCCAGATCTTTTGTCCAACCAAGTCCACAAGTTACTAGACCAACTCCCTTCTTTACTAAAGGAACAAATACTCATGGACAAAGGCCCTTTCAAAAGACCAACACATGGTCTAACAGACAATGGGTTCCTATAGCAAACCCTAATTTAGGCGCTGACAAGAACAAATTCAGTGCTGACAAGAACAAATTTAACGCTGACAGGAACAATTCCAACGCTGACAGCTCTATGTATGGTATGAAAATGCCACAACAAGTTGGTATTGGTTCTTGTGTTAGACCAAGTAACAGTAGGTACTTACAGCCTAAGGGAAAGGGGTCTAAAGCTTTATCTAGTTTGACTTGGAGACCTAAACAATACCAAAACCCTAATTCTGATGGGATTTCTATGACCTATAACAGATTTCATTATATTTCAAAGGTCATTACTAAACCAATTGGGGTAAACTGGGTGTTCAGGCCATATAAGGATGAACAAGGGGTTGTTATAAGGACTAATTTTGTTCTTGTTAAACAACCACATGAATCCAAGTCTGCTCAGGCTTGGGTTCCCAAAGAAAACTAATATGTTTTCTTTATGTGCAGGGCATTCAAAAGCAGGTCAATAATCATGGATATTGGGACAGTGGATGTTCTAGGCACATGACTGGGAAGGAAGATTATTTGTCAAACTTTACCCTCATTAAAGATGGTGACAAAATGTACTTTGGCGGAGGATATGGTACAATTTCTGGTAAAGGCACTCTTTTCACCAACTACGTTTTGAAAAAAAATTTCTGGCAAAAGAACTTGACTATAACCTGTTTAGTGTGTCACAAGTTCGTGATAACAAAAATAAGGTTCTTTTCACTGATACTGAATGCTTGGTGTTGAGTAAAGATTTTAAGATGCCTGATGAGAAGTTTATTGATTATAGAACACCTAGGCATAAGGGCATTTATAATGTTAATCTTAATGGGATTAGGATGAACAACAATTTGTCATGTCTTTATGCTAAAGCTTCAGTAGATGAAAGTAATCTATGGCACAAAAGGTTAGGGAACATAAACTTTAAGAATATTAATAGACTTGTGAGACATGATTTAGTTGATGGTTTGCCTTCAAAAGCTTTCCACAATGATCACTCTTGCGTAGATGATAACTGAAGTTTTACCTAGTTAAAAATTAAAGTTCGAAGTAGTGATCTAATCGAATTGATCCTGGTTAACTATGCGACTCAGTCGTTCTTTTGTGAAACAAAATGTTGTGTCGTTGTAGTAATTAAAAGTGCAAAACAATTAAGTAAATGGCTGTAAAATAAATCTAAGTCTAATTTAAAATAAATGGCAAGAATTTAAAAGCGTTACGAGAAATTAAAAGTCACTTAAAGTAAATAACGCAAACTTAAATCTACCTAAGGCAAACTTAAAACGCAACTAAAACTTAAAGTTAAGGCAAGGCTAAAATAAATCTAAGGCAAGTAATCGTAAAGTGAGACTAAGTAAAAAGGCGGGAAAAATAAAGCTTGAAAATTAAAAACAGAAAATTAAAAGCTGAAACTAAAAAGAACCTGAAAATAGCTCATCCGGAATAAACCTTCGTTCGGAATAATCACTCATCCGGAATGTCACCTTCGTTCGGAATGATTCTTCTTCACTCGGAATATTTACCCAAAACTTTGATCCGGAAAAAAATGCTTACTTGGAATATATCACCTATCCGGAATAAACTTCTTTATTCGGAATGTAGCTTTGATCCGGAATGTTGCTGATCCGGAATGTTATTCCGAATAAAACCCTTGATCCGGAATGTCTTAATATTCCGAATAAATTCCTTGATCCGGAATAATAAATTATTCCAGAAGAACTTGCTGATCCGGAATATTATTTGATTCAGAGTGAGAGGTTGATCCGGAATAGCACCTTGATCCGGAATATCCTGTTGATCCGGAATGTATGGTTGATCCGGAACATTTGGTTGATCCGGAATATCCAATATTCCGGATGAGCACCCTTTCACTCGGAATGTTTTGCTGGGCGAACGTTTCCTAGGAAAAGATCAGTAACAAACAAACCGAAGAACAAGGAGAACAAGAACAACACGAATCTAAACAAATCCAATCTAAATCAACCACAAGATTAAATCAAACTAATCAAATAAAATCTACTAATCATAAACAAACAATCCAAATCAACAAAACTAACAATAATGATCAAGATAATCAAAACCCACTTAATCTAAAACCATCAAAATAGAAGAACATGAACAATAAAGATGAAGAAAAAATCAAACAAGAAAGGTAGAAGGAGATTAACAATAAAAATAAAGATTGACAAGAATTAAAAGGAAACTTACTTGAAATTAAAGGAATTTAAGGTGCAAGACAATGTATTTAAATTGACATGAAATTAAATGACAAGGTAATTAAATGTGCAAGGTAATTAAAATGGAAGAAATAGTTTGTCAAGCTATCCAACAAATCTAATGAATGAAAACAAATCCTATTTATAGAGGAGATTAGGGAGGTGCTTAGGAAGCTTCCTCCCTCTTTCATTTTTTTCCTTAATTGCATGCTTTAGTCCTTGATCTTCTTAATCCTTTGTTAATCTTCTTAATACTTGGACTTTGTCTTGGGATTTCTTTAAACTCGTCTTGAATTTTCTTCATAAATAAGACTCGAGTTCTTCGGCTTTAGTAAACTTCCGTCTTTTGACTTTTTCTTCGATAAATCTTCAGAATTGGTCTTGGACTTCCGTTCTTTTTGCACTCTTGACTTCTTGACTTCGTCTTTTCTTTGATAAAAGCCCGTGAATGCCCGTGTTTTCTCCACTTTTCACCTTTTCGTCCTAAATCACAACAAAAACACAAACCACGCATAATTTCGACATAAATGACATAAAATACATGTTTTGGCTCGGTTATAATTGTAATTAAGTGGTAAAAAGGATGGGTGTTTACACACCTATCAAATCCCCTACACTTGACCATTGCAATGTCCTCATGCAATACATTAGTTACAAAGCACGTTTACATTTTTCATCAAAATCAATCCACCTTGTCCTTTATTAAAGAGATAGAAAATTATAAACATTCAAAGTAAAGAAATCAAAAACATACCTTGGGTTTTGGAAATGTCATGAATGATCATCATCCTCAAGTTTTCACTTTCTCCAAACCAAGCTTAAAAACGAGATCATTGTTATTATAAGTTAGCAAACTAACACGAACTCATGTGGGCCAATTACTCACTTAGACTCCCTTATTCCTAGGTGTATCTCTTATATTTTATTGTTGTCTTGAATGATCACAAGGATGCATTTTTTACTTATTTCGATAGTTATTTAGGCCGAAAATAAGGTGAACGATTTAATCAATAGTTAGCTAAAGGACAAAATCTTTTAAAACTGCTTCTCGGGACCTCATAAAGTTCATATCTTGGTATAACTCGCTTCGCGATTTGAGACCTTTCTCGGACCGATATTTGACAGCGAATTCATATTTCAAACCTTGAGAGACGTTCATGAAATAATGGTCTTCTCTTCATAATAGGAATTTCTTCACTTGAAGTTTTGAGAGATTCTTCATATTTGGACCACGACTTCTTTATTTTTCTCCAATCATTATTTTGGACTTTGATATACAACGATCCGCCTCCTTTTTGGACTTGGATCTATTTATCCTCATACCTTGTTAGGGCCTTTTTGGATAGACTTCTCCATGACTTTTGGGGAGTATTTGCTTTTCGTCGTGTGTCTCGATCCTTTTATATTGATCTTTGATAAATGATTCTTCACATCACTTGGGATCTTTAGCAACAAAATATAGCCCTAATGCCTTGTTAGGGCCTTTTCGGACTCGCCAATCTTCGCATCCCGCTTCAATAAGATATGCCTTGGCTATGAACTCTAATCCATACCGAGCAACTTTTAGACGATCTTGGGCTAGAAGCTAAGTAACTTTTCAAATCGTACAACCTTATTTATTGCAGATAAATTTATTAACAAGCGATGGGAGAATAGGCTTATAATTAACTCACATAAATTCACGAAAGAATACCAAACTTATAATTGACTCTATCATCTCTCGTCCTCCATAGTTTAAAATCTCAAGGAATGAGACTCGTGGATGCTTAGCCTATTAAATCAAAGTTTTGGGTTTTCGAGTCGCCTATAGGATCTTGCAAACTCTTAGACTTTTTCAAGTTTAGAAATCGCGTTTTAAAGTTCCCTTGATAAACGACTCTCTAGGATCAATTATAGGAACTTGCAAAAATTTCTTGTTCTTAACACGTGAGAGTTAATACTTTCGCGTTTTATAGCTCCCTATATAAAAGCCTAGCAAAACTTGACTTAAACACGTTAAGGATACTAGCTAGAGTAACTTAGATAAGTAAACTCGGGTTGAGTCAAAAGATTCACAATGTTTGAAAATTAAAACCACTTTATTAAAAATTTATACTAGCAAAGAAAGAAAATAACTATACAAAGGGAAAAACTAATAGGCCAAAACAGATCAAAAATTTTGAAAAATGTCGAAAAATTGATTTTCCGGTTAAAATGAAGACAAATACAAGGAAAAGACCACTTAACTTCGATAGAAGTCCCCCCTACACTTAATCTAAATATTGTCCTCAATGTTTAAGCATGTAGGAGTAAACTCCCCTACACTTAGGACATTGTGCACGTTGTTTAAATCTCGCTAAGGAAGAGACAACTAAAGAGATTCCTATTTTAATATTGAGAAATATAGAATAGTGAATCGAAAAGAGTTTAGGATAGAACCGGGAAAATGGGAACACGGAATCACCGGTCGTCAAGAATCATCAAGAGTGGATCATTGAGCGCTCGAATCCCTGATTATAAAAAGAGAGTAAATAGCAAACACCAACGGGTCTCCCCTACACTTAGGATAAAGAAAGCTAAAAGATAGATGCATGGGTTGCCTCCCAAGAAGCGCTTGATTTTTGTTAACCAAGTCGTGAGCCTGACTCGACCTTGATTAGCATAGGAAGAAGCATGAAACATATCCACCGGGATCAAAGACATAGTTTTCGTCCATCAAATAGCACAAGCTTAAGGCGAACAAGGCAAGCCAAAGAGGAATAGGCAAGGTTGCCTTAAGCAAAGATGGAGCACGGTGGGAGCAAGGGTGAAGTGGTGCAAGCATATCTTCAAAATTTCCAAAGATTTTTCCTTTTATTTCATCAGGTGGATACTGAGATGGCTGAAGAATATCGATACCGGGGTCGAACACCTTTTCTTTTAAGGGAAAATAGCACTCAGGCTCAGCCGAATGTGAAGAAGATCCGCGAAGAAAAGTCACAACCTCTTCCTCAGAAGGTGGACAAAGAGGTGTTAACTCATACGTGCTGCGGATGTTGGTGTTGACCGGTTTCTTCTCCTTTGAAAGAATTTTCTTCAAATCCAAAGTAGGATCAAGACGATAATCATCAAAGTCTAAAGGAGGAGCATCACTCTCATGAGGGAAGTATGTGTTGAGAAATGTAGAGAAGTCTTCCTCAAATGAGTAATCGTCCAAAGTAGGATCAAGTGATGGCGGAGGATCTTCATCATGTGAAGAATCACTTGAAAGAGTATCGGCCTCATCAAAATCATCATAAATGGGCAAGTCGGGATACTCGGAAGTAAGGTCATCATAATCATCCGAATCTGAGCTAGAATCATCATCATAAGCATCAAAGATCGGTGGAGAATCATATATGGGAGAAGGTTCCAAATTGGAGAGAGAATCATCCACATCATCTTGAAAAAGTGGATTATCAATGCAAGACTCGAATAGAGGATTGTTGTAGATGACAAAATCATCGAGCACATTAATCATATTCGCAGATTCTCGTCCATAGGATTTGCTTGTAAGCTTCCCCATTTTGAACACTTGGGCATCATCCCCGACTCTTAAGATTAACTCGCCTTCGGCAACATCAACTAGAGCTCGTTCGGTTCTCAAGAATGGTCGACCAAGTATTAAAGGAATACGAGGGTCCATTTCATAATCAACAACAACAAAGTCGACCGGGAATGTAACACCCCATTTTGGAAATGGAAATATCACAGTAATTATGGCGTGTCATCTAAGCATACAAGGTAAAATGTCTAAACATTACTTGACCATATAAAGGAAAATACCAGAATCAAACATCAGTAGTCCAAAAGTAAAGCTCATCACACACAAACATAGAATAGTAAAAGAAAAGGACGAAACAATGTCCAAAGCATAAGTATCATAAAGAAAAGAAATGCATAATGTAAAGAAGGCTAGACTGCTTCCAGTCCATATGCACGTACTCTTAGTGTCTACGAGCGTCCCTGAGTACCTGCCGTTTTGGGAACATAGAAAAGGAAAACGGCTGAGCAATACGCTCAGTGCACGGATGTATAATAAAGCATGAATAGGATAAGCATATAACATAATAACAGCGGAAGAAACTAAGTCCCGAGTAACCTGGTTAAGTCTTAATAAAACTGGTTTTATAGTTTGAAAGTCTTATGTTTATCTTATAAAAACTGTTTGTCATATTTTACCATTTAGCCAATATTGGTCATGAATATCCACCCTGCATGAATAATTGGAGGGGTGACCTCATCATGCAAATTAGAGGGGTTGCCTCTAATTTAATATACTGGTTTTATGGGTAGGAGGGATCAGCTCCTTGTGAAGGATGCAAGGCACAAACCACATTCACCATGTAATCCTGAATAAAACGTGTAACTAGGATGCACCCATACGCCCCACATGATAAATATAATATAAATGGCCAAAAACTGAAGGGACGCCACGAGCAATCACTTCGCCGTGGTGAAGTCATAACATCAGTGCCTCTAATGTTATGGTTATGGTACCTCCATAACTAGGTGAAACTGGTCATGCATGTATATGGCTATAGGTAATCATATTTAAACATAAGCAATCAAACTCATACTTATACTACGGGAAAACAGTTGGCTGCATACGGGGAAATCCTAATAAGGAAAGAATGTCCATACTAAAAGGACGGGAATCCGTACCTTATGTCCAGTGAACGAGAACGATTAATTGCGAGAATCCTACTTCCGAAACACTAGTGCTACATAAATACGTACATGAAATAAGTATCTGCTTACTATATACATAGCTGGTTTTATATCACGTCTTAGCTTATTTTATGTGTTCTTACTATTTTACGCTGTTTAAAGCCTTAAACTGGGTTAAATCCCATATTCTGTTCATTCTGATTACGTATTTCTGATATTTCATGTGTTATTATACTTACTGTGTAATAATAAGTAACTTTCCAAAAATAGCAGGTTTCCTTAAATAGAAAGTTTCCAAAAACAGAAAGTTTCCAAAAATAGAAAGTTACCAAAAATAGAAAGTTTCCAAAAATAGAAAGTTTCCAAAAATAGAAAGTTTCCAAAAATAGAAAGTTTCCAAAAATAGATTTACTGCTTAAAATAGATAAGTTTATAAAAATAGAAAGTTTCCATAAATAGATTAGCTGCCTTAATTAAATAAGTTTCCATAAATAGATTAGCTGCCTTAAATAAATAAGTTTCTAAAAATAGCTGGTTTCCATAAATAAAATAGCTGCCTTATTTAATTAAGTTTCTAAAAATAGAAAGTTTCCATAATTAGAATTAAGCTGGTTAAATAAGCTAAGTAAATAAGCCTAAGTATTTTCATGATTATTTTCTAAGTCATATGATATATTATATAGTTTAATAATTATTTCATGTAATTTAATTAAACTATAGGTTATAATATTTAATTAAAGTATGACATGTTTTTAATTAAATATATTAAATACTTAGGTTAAAATATGTATTATTAAATATTAATAATATAACCTAAGTCATGTTTAATTAATTAATTATAACCATGGTTTTTAAATAAATAATTAATTATAAGTCTTAATAATATAAATACTTAGGTTAAAATAATTCATGCTTATTAATAATTAGTTAACCTAAGTCATGTTATTAAATTAATTACATCTTATTAATTTAATTCTTAACATAAGTTTATAACATAAACAACTAACATAATCATGATCCGGATCTAAGCTTAAAAACATGCACCCCGGATATGAACAAACACCGTACCCCGAACCAAATCGGGGTACCCCCTTGCTGCCGTGGGACCCACACGCACCAACCAAGACAAAAAAGGTCTTGGTGGTGGTCGGCTAAGAACAAACTGAACCCCCTTGGGGTCGGTTGTTCCTTGCGGCCCAAAAACAAACACCCTTAGATCGACCCTTTTGATTAATTAATGATCAAAACATGTTAGATCTAGGTTTAATTAATATGTTTTTATGAAAAACATCACGTGTTCTTAATTAATAAAAGATTAATTAAAAAGAAAACAAGTTAAAAAAGTTTTACCGTATTCGTGGATCAAGAGGGTGAAGAACAAACACGAACAAACACTAATTTAACAAGATCCAAGATCAAAGAAATCACCTTGATGGTGGTTGTATGTGGCGGCACAAAAGGAGAAGGAAAAGGGATTTTAGGTTTTCTTGAAATTCTTCTATAAAAGTAATTTTGAGTAGTAAAAACTCTTTTTATCCCCCACTTAGTAAAATTGGTAATGGGCTTGGCCCATTACCTTCTTTTGGCCGCGGGTAGGGACTCCCTTGTGGGGGTCCCGTACCTCGTTTCGTGTCTTGTAATTTCGTACACGTTTACGTTTAACTATGTTCGTGTTTTAAATGTTCTCGTTACATAAATACCATACTCTTATATATTTAATTACGCTCGTATTAAATATATATACGTAATTAATAATATCTCGTGTTTTAATTACGCTCGTGATCTCGTGATCGCATGTTCGTGATTAATTATTGCTAAATAATTATTACGTGATCGTTCATATAAAATACTTATCGTGTTCTAACACGTACGTAATACATAAACTCCTAATACGTAATCGTAATCATGCTATATTAGGAAAGTTTTTAACTAGTACGTACGAACTTAAGGTACTATGCATGGTAAAAGCATCTATGCATGGTAAAAGCATGCGGGTTTTACAACTCTTCCCCCCTAAAAAGAATAATTCGTCCCCGAATTATAGATAAAGTAAACTGGAAAAGAAGAACATACCCGAATTCAAAATATGAAATGAGGGTAAGAAGTCCGGATAGACTCCTCCGTTTCCCAAGTGGCTTCCCGCTCGGTATGATCCCTCCATAGAATTTTGACGAATGGAACCGTCTTCTTTCTCATGACTCGTTCTTGCCTGTCAAGAACTCGTTCGGGTTCTTCTATGAAAGTGAGATCTTCACGAATCTGTTCCAGTGGATACTGAACCATGTGAAGGGGATGATATTGATACCCTCTGAGTAAGGACACATGAAACACATTGTGCACATGCGAAAGCTGCGGAGGTAACGCCAATGGGTAAGATACTTCACCGACTCGTTCAGTGATATCAAACGGTCCGATGAAACGAGGACTGAGCTTCCATTTAATCTCGAAGCGTCTAACACCACGGGCCGGCGAAACCTTAAGGAAGACGTGATCTCCTACGTTAAAGTGTAAATCCCTACGATGCTTGTCGGCGTAACTCTTTTGACATGACCGTGCCTCCTGAATCTTCTGTCTAGCTATTGCGATCTTCTCGTTTGTCATCTCTATGATTTCTGGTCCTTCGAGTGTTCGCTCGCCAACCTGATCCCAGCAGATTGGGGCGCGACACTTTCTGCCATACAACATCTCAAATGGAGCACACTTGATGCTCGCGTGCCAGCTGTTGTTGTACGCAAACTCCACCAAACAGATGTATTCGTCCCAATCACCCGTCCATTCCAACGCACATGACCTCAACATATCTTCCAATGTCTGAATGGTTCGCTCCGACTGTCCGTCCGTTTGAGGATGAAAGGCCGTGCTAAGCTTAAGTTGTGTACCCCAAGCTTTCTGCAGACTTTTCCAAAAGCGCGAAGTGAATCGAGGATCTCTGTCTGAGACGATGCTGGATGGTGCACCGTGTAGTCTCATGATCTCTCGTCTGTACGTATCTGCGAGTTTACTTACCGGATCTTCCTTGCGGATCGGTAAGAAATGAGCTGATATGGTAAGTCGATCAACGATAACCCAAATTGCATCGTACTTCCTTTTGGTAGGCGGAAGACCGGTAACAAAATCCATGGTGATTTTGTCCCACTTCCACTCTGGAATATCTAAAGGTTGAAGGAGACCGCAAGATCGCTGATGCTCGATCTTAACCTGCTGGCAGGTAAGACATTTGGAGACGTAAGTTGCCACATCCTGTTTCATACCACTCCACCAAAAGTACTTCTTGATATCGTGGTACATTTTGGTTGAACCATGATGTATCGAGAATGGGGAGCTATGAGCTTCTGCTAGCAAAGCTTCCCAGAGTTCTTGGTCATCAGGAACACAAAGTCTAGTTCCCTGCCATACGATACCATCTGCATCTACTCTGAATTCTGTATGCTTCTCCAAATTCTGTATTATCGCCCATATTTCTCCATCATCCTTCTGAGCTTCCTTGATCTTAGATAGTAACTCGGGTTCTACTCTAAGATTAGCCCAGTAACCGTGTTGTCCACGTACCATGATCTCGATGTCTAGTCGCTCCAAGTCTCTTATGATTTCCTCTTCGATTCTAATGTTGTTGATCATTCCGGACATCCTGCTAAGGGCATCTGCGACTACATTTGCCTTTCTGGGATGATACTGTAGATTAATGTCATAATCCTTCAACAGCTCTAACCATCTTCTCTGCCTCATGTTCAATTCACGCTGAGTGAAGATATACTTCAAGCTGTTGTGGTCCGTGAAAATGTCACATGATTCTCCATATAAGCAGTGTCTCCATATCTTCAATGCAAACACGACTGCAGCAAGTTCCAGATCGTGCGTGGGGTAATTCTCTTCATAAGGCTTAAGCTTTCGTGAAGCATACGCGATCACCTTCCTATGTTGCATGAGAACACAGCCAAGTACCTTCCCCGATACATTGCTGTAGATTTGAAATCCACCCGTACCAGATGGTACAGTAAGAATAGGTGAAGATACTAGCTTCTACTTCAGGTCTTCAAAGCTCTTCTCTCGATCTTCAGTCCAGACGAATTTCTCCCTTTTCCGCATCAGTTTGGTCAATGGTAGTGCTAAGCGGGAAAAGTTCTCCACGAACCTACGGTAATAGCCAGCTAAGCCTAAGAAACTGCGGACTTCCGTCGCTGATGTTGGCCTTGGCCACTTAGTGATGGCCTCAACCTTCGTTGGATCCATAGTGATTCCTTCTGCTGATACAATGTGACCTAAGAATGCCACCTTGTCTAAACAGAACTCACACTTGGAGAATTTAGCATACAGCTGCTTCTGGCGAAGAATCTGTAGTACTGTACGAAGATGGTCTTCGTGTTCCTCCTTGGACTTAGAGAAAATCAGGATGTCATCGATGAAAACAATGACGAATTTGTCCAGAAATTCATGGAAGATTATGTTCATCAGATCCATGAACACTGCTGGAGCATTTGTCAGGCCAAATGGCATAACTACAAACTCGTAGTGGCCATAACGAGTACGAAAGGCATTCTTAGCAATATCCTGATCCTTGACTCGTAACTGATGATAGCCTGACCTAAGATCGATCTTGGAGAAGTGTTTGGCCCCTTGGAGTTGGTCAAACAGATCGTCAATGCGTGGCAGTGATATCTATTCCGAATAGTAATCTTGTTGAGCTCGCGATAATCTATGCAAAGACGCATACTGCCGTCCTACTTCTTAACAAACAAAACCGGTGCGCCCCATGGAGATGCGCTCGGTCGAATGAAACCTCGTTCGAGAAGTTCTTGCAGTTGATCCTTCAGCTCCTTCAGCTCTATGGGAGCCATGCGATAAGGAGCCTTGGAGATTGGTTCAGCTCCTGGAACCAGCTCGATACTAAATTCGACTTCTCGTGCAGGTGGTATGCCCGGAAGTTCTGCTGGAAACACGTCTTGGAATTCCGACACTATTGGTTGATCCTAAATCGATGGAGACTCAGCATCCAGGTCGTGAACCGTAGCTAGGTAACCCTCGCAGCCATGTGACAGTAGTGCACGCGCTTGCAGGGTGGATATGATTTGTACAGACCGTCCGGGTATGAACCCATTATGAATGTACTCTGGTGCATTGATGTAACACCCCATTTTGATAAATGGAATGTCACGCGTAATTATGGCGTGTCATCAAAGCATACAAGGATAAATGTCTAAAACATTACATGACCATAGGGTAAACCGGAATCAAACATCGGTTCCTAAACATAAGCCCAAAACATAATAAAGTAAAAGAAATGAATGAAAGACTAAACAAGCATAAGTATATGAAGGCAAAAAGGAAAAGAAGTCTCTAGCAGCTTGCATCCTATGCACGTCCTCCAAATGCTCGATTCTTTCCTAGGGTACCTGCCGTTTTGGGACATTGAAAGGAAAGTAACGGCTGAGCAAAACGCTCAGTGCACGGATATAGACATAGTATAAGTGACTAAAACATAATAGAGACTTAATAGCAGCGGAAATGTATAAGTCCTGGAAAACCTGGAACATGTTCATAAAACTGGTTTTATAGTTTGAAAAGCCTTATGTTTATCTTACGAAAACTGTTTAACGTATTTTACCATTAGCCAATATAGGTCATGAAAATCCACCGTGCATGAATACTTTGAGGGGTGACCTCATCATGCAAATTAGAGGGGCTGCCTCTAATTTAATATACTGGTTTTTGGGTAAGAGGGATCAGCTCCTTGTGAAGGATGCAAGGCACACACCACATTCACCATGAAATCTTGAATAAAACATGTAACTAGGATGCACCCATACGCCCCACATGATAAATATAAATAAATGGCCAAAAGCTGAAGGGACGCCACGAGCAATCACTCCGCCGTGGTGAAGTCATAACATCAGTGCCTCTAATGTTATGGTTATGGTACCTCCATAACTAGGTGAAACTAGTCATGTATGTATATGGCTATAGGTAATCTTAATTAAACATAAGCAATCAAACACATAACTTATACTATGGGAAAACAGTTGGCTGCATACGGGGAATCCTAATAAGGAAAGAATGTCCATACTGAAAGGACGAGAATCCGTACCTTATGTCCAGTGAACGAAGAAGACGAACGGAAGAGAGTCCTACTTCGGTATCACTAATGCTACATAAATACATACGTGTATAAGTATCTGATTACTGAATACGTAACTGGTTTTATGTCATGTCTTAGCTTATTTTATATGTTCTTATCATGTTTTACTGTTTAAAGCCTTAAACTGTGTTTATCTTATATTCTGTCTATTCTGATTAAGTATTTCTGGTATTTCATGTATTATTATACTTACTGTGTTATAATAAGTAACTTTCCAAAAATAGCAGGTTTCCTAAAATAGAAAGTTTCCAAAAATAGAAAGTTACCAAAAATAGAAAGTTTTCAAAAATAGAAAGTTTCCAAAAATATAAAGTTTCCAAAAATAGAAAGTTTCCAAAAATAGAAAGTTCCCAAAAATAGAAAGTTTCCAAAAACTAGAATTACTGCTTAAAATAGATAAGTTTCTAAAAATATAAAGTTTCCATAAATAGATTAGCTGCCTTATTTAAATAAGTTTCCATAAATAGATTAGCTGCCTAAAATAAATAAGTTTCTAAAAATAGAACGTTTCCATAAATAGATTAGCTGCCTTATTTAAATAAGTTTCTAAAAATACAAGTTTCCATAATTAGAAATAAGTTGGTTAAATAAGCTAAGTATATAAGCCTAAGTGTTTTCATGATTATTTTCTAAGTCATATGATATATGGTATAGTTTAATAATTATTTCATGAAATTAAATTAAACTATAGGTTAAAATATTTCATTAAAGTATAACATGTTTTTAATTAAATAAAGTTAAATACTTAGGTTAAAACATGTATTATTATATATTAATAATATAACCTAAGTCATGTTAATTAATTAATTATAATCATGGTTTTTAAATAATTAATTAATTATAAGTCTAAAATATAAAAACTTAGGTTAATTAATTTCATGATTATTAATAATTAAAATAACCTAAGTCATGTTATTAAATTAATCATGTCATTTTATTAATTTAATTTTTAACATAAGATCATAAGACATAAAAAAACTAAACATACACCATGAACCGGATCTAAACTAAAAACAATGAACCGGACATGAAATCGACACCGTACCCCGAACCAAGTCGGGGTACCCCTTGTCTTGGGGCTGCCGTGGGACCCACACACACCAACCGAGACCATACGGTCTTGGTGGTGGTCGGATGGCCAAACCGAAACCCCTTTCGGGTTCGATGTAGGCCGCGGCTAAAAACAAACACCCCTTAAACATACTTTTGATTTTATTAAACCCCAAATCATGTTAGATCCATGTTTAATTATTAGGTTTTTGTAAAAACATAACATGTTCTTAATTTATAAAAAGATCAAATCAAAAGAAAAGGTTTAAAAAGGATTTACCGAATTCGTGGATCAAAAGGATGAAGAACAAACACGATCACCAACTACAATTCCAAGATCTAAGATTACAAACCACCTCCTTGTGGTGTTTTAGGGTGGCGGCACAAAGAAGAAGGGAAGGAGGGTTTTAGGGTTTTTTCTAAAATCTTCTGTGAATGAAAAATGAGTAGTGAAAAATTATTTAACCCTTTTAGTGAGAAATTGATGGGCTAAGCCCATCCTCCCTCCTAATTTGGTGGTAATGGGTCCCACAAGGGGTAACCCGATCATTTTCCATGTCTAATTAATAAGTGTGTTCTCGTGTTCGTGTTTTACGTGTTTGTTCGTGTTTATTTGTGTTCGCGTTTTGTGTGTTCTCGTTAAATAATTACCGTGACCTAATATATATAGGTAATTAATAATAGTTCGTGTTTTAATTACGTTCATGATTTCATGATCGCATGTTCGTAATTAATTATTGTCAAACAATTATTACGTGCTCGTGCGTAGTAAATACGTATCGTGTTTTAACACGTACGTAATACGTAAAATCCTAACACGTAGTCGTAATCATGCTATATTAAGAAAGTTTAAATCTAGTACGTACGATCTTAAGGGTACTATTCATGGTAAAAGCATGCGGGTTTTACAACTCTTCCCCCCCTAAAAAGAATAATTCGTCCCCGAATTATAGATAACGTAACTGAAAGAGAAACATACCCGAATCAACTGAGAGGGTATGTAAGATAAATTAACGTGCAGGTGACCTGGCAGAAATAATGCGGAACGTGACATGTCTTAAAAGGACATGGAACGTGACGTGGCTGAAAGGACATATCTAATTGATAAGAGAAAACAGATAAGAAGTCCGGATGAACTTGTCCGTTTCCAAGTGGCTTCCCTCTTGGAACGGCTCCTTTATAAGATCTTGACACGAATGATAAGTCTTGGTCCTCCTGACCTTGACTTGGAATACGAAGAAGTTCTTGGTTATCAATGTAAGGTAGATCCCCTAAATTCGATCGAGGGAATAAGAATTAATGTGTAAGAGTAACTGAAACATTATGGTGCAAAACAATCCAACTTAACTGATAACTAGCAACGATGCGCGAGACATATAGAAATGTAGTACGTGAAAAATTTTGAACATGATACGTGAAAAATTTTGAACGTGCTACGTGGAGATATGGCGAGTGTAGTATGAGTAAACATATCGTGATCCCTGATACGTGTAACATATCTTGATCATGATATGAGGAACGTGGAATGAACATGACATGTGAAACATATCGTGATCATAGAATATAATGGCGGTAACGACAAATGCTAGAAGGTGAGACATAGATTATGACGAGAAACGCCCATCTGAGGATAGGTAGTTATACTAAACTTGGGTCTGGTCTCCCAAGTTCTTGCAAAACTTCCCAGAATGAGAAAAAAATGAACTTAACATCATAAGTCGAGATACCATAGTGTCATGAACGTGAGCGCGAAAGCAAGGCGTGGAATTAGAATGAAGACGTGAAGTAAATAAGGAGCACAATTGCAAATCTTTGTCTGACCCGATAACTGAGGGGTTGCCAAGTGGTCGGATGAGCCTTGGCTGGAACATGTTTGATCAATCTGTTGGTTCTGCAATTCTTGCGGATGTAAGGATTCTGCAGACTTGATCAAACTGTTTGCAATAACCCAGATAGCATCATGCTTCTTCTGAGTTTGCGTTAATCTGGTAACCAAAATTCGTGGAGATCTTGTCCCATTTCAATTTACCATTTCAGGTGATGAAAAACATCCCATTCTGTTGGTGTCCTATCTTAACCTGTTGGTATGTCAGGTACTTAGATATGAACGTAAGTGTATCTTGCTTCGTAGAACTTGATACATAGGAGTTTGCGAAACTCTGAGTCTCTGAATCTAGACTTCTCATAGCGTAGGATTTTCTAAAACACCTAATGTAGTGTAGGGTCCTCTCCTTTACGCATAAGCTGATTCATAGTAAGATTAACCGTAGAAATCCATGTGATTCAGCATGTCACTGTAATCAACCAGAATTGATATTGGAAAATTTTCTAGGGTAAAATTTCTCTTGTCATAGAATTTGCAACTAGTGCAGATATGGTCTCCCTGTTCTTCTCTGGGCATTAAAGGAAATCAGGTTATCCTCAATGAGAACACTGATGAATTTGCTTATGAGTTCATTGGAACTCAATTTATTAAGTCCATAATGCTGTGGAAGCATTTATGAGATTAATACAGAATCATGAATTTA
Source organism: Glebionis coronaria (assembly GCA_025667525.1). Lineage (NCBI taxonomy): Eukaryota > Viridiplantae > Streptophyta > Magnoliopsida > Asterales > Asteraceae > Glebionis > Glebionis coronaria. Next base: position 107,828,436 of record CM046882.1, read on the forward strand.
GCATGACCAAGTCGTGTACGAATAGCAGTCATGGACATGTCCTGCTCTTTCACTCGTTATTATTGGCAGCATGATCATGAGTTCGATCTTGGGAACGTAATTAAAACAATAGGGTCGATTGGACATGTTGTCAATACGTGGAGGAGAATAACGGTCATGAATGGTGATTTGTTTAAGTCGACGGTAGTCGACACATAATCTCATGGTACCGTCCTTCTCCTTGTAAGTTCTTCTGGAATGTATGGGAAGATTTTTGAATAATCAACTGGTTGTGTGTAAAAGACTTAAGTGGTCGTGTCTTACTACTGCTAGAAAATTTAAGCGACCATGGCTAACAACGCACATGCTTGTAAGCATAGATAATTTGTACCCATTTTCCCGATGGAAATCAAGCTGAATGTATTCAGGAGCCTGAACATTTCTGTACATAATTATGAATCGTAGCATGGTGTGTTGTTCATAGTACATAATTAGGATAAAATTCATCTCGTGTCTGTCCGAGGAAATGCGTTAGCAGCTTGGATCTCATCATAAAGCTAAAGGAAAACCTTCGTATACGTGGGAATACGAAAGGCGTCCTTCATGGTCATGAATATATGAAATATGGTGAAAGAAATTAAAGTGACATCGGCAACGTGACAGTTCTCACTGATGTGCCGGTAATGGTATTGAAATTCTTGTGGCCTGATTCATACATGGCACAACAAAATGGATATACCTTTGGAGGGTACCCTAAATTTCTTAGACATGTTCCATAGTTGGACGTGAGTCATGTGTCTTGACTCGTGTCTTGGAACTATAAGCATGACATATGTCTTGACTGGTGTCCTGACATGTGCCTTCAGAAAGTATACGTGAGACATGTGTCTTGACTGATGTCTTGACATGTGTCTCGAGACGTAAAACAATAGAACTACAATATTAGGTTATTATGCCAGAATTGGCGGATCGGTTGGACTACTAATCCTTGTATTTCTGATCACGTCGTGGCCAGAGTTTCAGTTGCGATTTCTAGGATAGTTGATGTCATAGTAGTGGTTACTATCGTCCTGTCTGTCAGTTCTATGATGGTCATTCTCATGACCGTGATTCATGTAACTCTTCAGCTGAGTGGCTGGCTCGTATCGGTTTGCACTCATATGGCTGAAATGACAGTCGAATGACGTGTGACATGTAACTAAGAATTAGGGACAATGATTGATGGGAATCGTCTGATGGTGAAGCATCTTCTCGTCTAATTGCTTTGCTCCGAGCCTTTGTCTTCGTCTTGTAGGATCTCCAGGTTGTGAACAGCATCCGCATCTCGTAGCGTCCTTGAACGTCAGCAGCATCAACCTTTAGTAACATCTCTAAGTTGTGAGCGGCATCAGCAATCTTATAGAATATCAGCATTTGAAAATACGCCTGAGATGATTCAGAATCGAATAGCGAATACTCGTGAAGTATTGCAAGTGAAATACACATGGATTAAGGTACATGTAATGCACATGAAATACGGTACGTAGAGTACACGTGGAATGCACATGAAATGATCGGTATGGGGTCGATCATTTATCATGATTTAAGGAAAGTATATCGGTTAAACGGTTAGGAAAACCATCATGATAACCTGGCAATGCCAGTATATACCTCATTCTGGTTGCATAGAGAAACGCTAAAGTGTGGTTACACAAAATTCAACGATGATTTGCCTGACAGCATGATCAATGAAAACCAACCATGACTATCATGAAAGAAGAATTCAATGAAATCCAACAATGTCTTGCAGGACAATGTAAATAACAAAAGAGGCGTAAAACATAATCAAAATGAAGACGGAAGTATCATGAAGAAACATGAAACCATCTATCACAAAGAAGTGTATAACATAATCAGCATGAAACTGAAGTTAACAATGACAGTATGAAAACATACTTGACATAAAAACATAATAACTTATGAGGGGACATGAAAAAATTTATGCCATTTTAAATCATGAGAAAAATTTTATGCATGAAAAACAGTGCATGAATGCGTAATGTAGTTTATAAAACCTTTATATGTGCGAGGGAACGCCTATGGGTCGATTCCAAAACAAAAGACATGGCGAGGGGACGCCTATGGGTCGGTCCCAAAGTTAAAAGTTTCGATAAAAGCACATGCGACTAAATAGGGCCAGTCATGTACCAACCATTACTTAGTCATAATCCCTGCAATAATGATACATGAAACATAAATGATTTAAACTCATATGTCAAAACTTATCAGAAAAAAATTTTATGTGACTAGTTATGAACTACTGGGGTTCAGTCCACATAGTCACAGTTCACGAGGAACATTATGCATGAAACAATGACATATAACTAAATATGAATGACGGTTGTCCATACATATTAGTAAAACAATATCGATGAAACATCAAGGTTAAAACCTCAAGGTGCTGAAAACATCATGGTTAAAACAACAATGCGCTGAAAACATCAATACGTAGAATAACAGACGTTGGCTTAGGAAGCTCCTGGTGACTACCCACTAGTCACAGGTCGAGTTTTAGAGCCTACAGGTCGAAACCTTGGCTCTGATACCATAATTGTAACACCCCATTTTGATAAATGGAATGTCACGCGTAATTATGGCGTGTCATCAAAGCATACAAGGATAAATGTCTAAAACATTACATGACCATAGGGTAAACCGGAATCAAACATCGGTTCCCAAACATAAGCCCAAAACATAATAAAGTAAAATAAATGAATGAAAGACTAAACAAGCATAAGTATATGAAGGCAAAAAGGAAAAGAAGTCTCTAGCAGCTTGCATCCTATGCACGTCCTCCAAATGCTCGAGTCTTTCCTAGGGTACCTGCCGTTTTGGGACATGGAAAGGAAAGTAACGGCTGAGCAAAACGCTCAGTGCACGGATATAGACATAGTATAAGTGACTAAAACATAATAGAGACTTAATAGCAGCGGAAATGTATAAGTCTTGGAAAACCTGGAACATGTTCATAAAACTGGTTTTATAGTTTGAAAAGCCTTATGTTTATCTTACGAAAACTATTTAGCGTATTTTACCATTAGCCAATATAGGTCATGAAAATCCACCGTGCATGAATACTTAGAGGGGTGACCTCATCATGCAAATTAGAGGGGCTGCCTCTAATTTAATATACTGGTTTTTGGGTAAGAGGGATCAGCTCCTTGTGAAGGATGCAAGGCACACACCACATTCACCATGAAATCCTGAATAAAACATGTAACTAGGATGCACCCATACGCCCCACATGATAAATATAAATAAATGGCCAAAAGCTGAAGGGACGCCACGAGCAATCACTCCGCCGTGGTGAAGTCATAACATCAGTGCCTCTAATGTTATGGTTATGGTACCTCCATAACTAGGTGAAACTGGTCATGCATGTATATGGCTATAGGTAATCTTAATTAAACATAAGCAATCAAACACATAACTTATACTACGGGAAAACAGTTGGCTGCATACGGGGAATCCTAATAAGGAAAGAATGTCCATACTGAAAGGACGAGAATCCGTACCTTATGTCCAGTGAACGAAGAAGACGAACGGAAGAGAGTCCTACTTCGGTATCACTAATGCTACATAAATACATACGTGTATAAGTATTTGATTATTGAATACGTAACTGGTTTTATGTCATGTCTTAGCTTATTTTATATGTTCTTATCATGTTTTACTGTTTAAAGCCTTAAACTTATATTCTGTCTATTCTGATTAAGTATTTCTGGTATTTCATGTATTATTATACTTACTGTGTAATAATAAGTAACTTTCCAAAAATAGCAGGTTTCCTAAAATAGAAAGTTTCCAAAAATAGAAAGTTACCAAAAATAGAAAGTTTTCAAAAATAGAAAGTTTCCATAAATAGAAAGTTTCCAAAAATAGAAAGTTTCCAAAAATAGAAAGTTTCCAAAAATAGAAAGTTTCCAAAAAATAGAATTACTGCTTAAAATAGATAAGTTTCTAAAAATAGAACGTTTCCATAAATAGATTAGCTGCCTTATTTAAATAAGTTTCTAAAAATAGAAGTTTCCATAATTAGAAATAAGTTGGTTAAATAAGCTAAGTATATAAGCCTAAGTGTTTTCATGATTATTTTCTAAGTCATATGATATATGGTATAGTTTAATAATTATTTCATGAAATTAAATTAAACTATAGGTTAAAATATTTAATTAAAGTATAACATGTTTTTAATTAAATAAAGTTAAATACTTAGGTTAAAACATGTATTATTATATATTAATAATATAACCTAAGTCATGTTAATTAATTAATTATAATCATGGTTTTTAAATAATTAATTAATTATAAGTCTAAAATATAAAATACTTAGGTTAATTAATTTCATGATTATTAATAATTAAAATAACCTATGTCATGTTATTAAATTAATCATGTCATTTTATTAATTTAATTTTTAACATAAGATCATAAAAAATAAAAAAACTTAACATACACCATGAACCGGATCTAAACTAAAAACAATGAACCGGACATGAAATCGACACCGTACCCCGAACCAAGTCGGGGTACCCCTTGTCTTGGTGCTGCCGTGGGACCCACACATACCAACCGAGACCATACGGTCTTGGTGGTGGTCGGATGGCCAAACCGAAACCCATTTCGGGTTCGGTGTAGGCCGCGGCTAAAAACAAACACCCCTTAAACATACTTTTGATTTTATTAAACCCCAAATCATGTTAGATCCATGTTTAACTATTAGATTTTTGTAAAAACATAACATGTTCTTGATTTATAAAAAGATCAAATCAAAATAAAAGGTTTAAAAAGGATTTACCGAATTCGTGGATCAAAAGGATGAAGAACAAACACGATCACCAACTACAATTCCAAGATCCAAGATCACAAACCACCTCCTTGTGGTGTTTTAGGGTGGCGGCACAAAGAAGAAGGGAAGGAGGGTTTTAGGGTTTTTTCTAAAATCTTTTGTGAATGAAAAATGAGTAGTGAAAAATTATTTAACCCTTTTAGTGAGAAATTGATGGGCTAAGCCCATCCTCCCTCCTAATTTCGTGGTAATGGGGCCCACAAGGGGTAACCCGATCATTTTCCGTGTCTAATTAATAAGTGTGTTCTCGTGTTCGTGTTTTACGTGTTTGTTCGTGTTTATTTGTGTTCGCTTTTTGTGTGTTCTCGTTAAATAATTACCGTGACCTAATATATATAGGTAATTAATAATAGTTCGTGTTTTAATTACGTTCATGATTTCATGATCGCATGTTCGTAATTAATTATTGTCAAACAATTATTACGTGCTCGTGCGTAGTAAATACTTATCGTGTTCTAACACGTACGTAATACGTAAAATCCTAACACGTAGTCGTAATCATGCTATATTAAGAAAGTTTAAATCTAGTACGTACGATCTTAAGGGTACTATTCATGGTAAAAGCATGCGGGTTTTACAATTGACATCACCGAAGATAACTCGATATGAATGGCAGTATATGGTAGCATGATACTTGGATAGCCAATCCATGCCCAAAATCATGTCGAAGTCATTCATGTCCAGCGGAAGTGCGTCGACAGGTCGAACCTTATCATCAAATTCTAGGGGAAGACTCTTGTATACATGGGTGATTAATACAGAGTCCCTCAAAGGCGTGGAAATAGTAAGCCTATTTTCTAGTGGCAAGGGAGGCATCCTAATGTTCTTAGCATAAGCAGTAGAAATAACCGAGTGAGTAGCACCCGTATCGAAAAGAACACATGCAGCGCGACCATACATATACAAGATTCCAGTGATGGTACCTGTAGACTTTTTGGCCTAGTCTCGAGATGTCGTGTAGACACGCCCGGCAGTAGGAGGCGGCTTGGTATCAGCATGTCCCGATGTACCCTCCATCTCGCCCTTACGGCAATCCTTCATAATATGGCCAAGAAGACCACACTTGAAGCACGCATCAGTATTACGGCGACATGGTCCTGGGTGCCTACGGTGGCAAGTAGAGCAAAGAGGATGAGTGTATCCTCCAGCAGGTGCTCTGGCTGGCTGAGGACCTGATAAAACATTTTACATGAGACATAATAGTTGGGTACAAAGGACGAAACGGATAATCGTAAGATTGAATACCAGTGATAGCTGGACGGCTAGGCTGCGAACCTCTCTGGTTCTGGTCCCTACCGTTTCCATGGTTCCTGGTAGAATTTTGCTAGAGTGTCAGAATATGAGTTATAACGTAAAACATAAAAAATTTCGTAAGTATTAAGACTTGCTGTTGCTGGATTGCCCGACGTTGTTACGGTCATTGTCATTACCGCCACGCCTATCCGTAGCAGATCGGTCATTAGTCTGACCATTTCCCTTGGGCTGATGAGGCTGCTGCTGAGTAGCCGGCTGAGACCGGTCCCCAGTTTTCTGCCTGGAAGATACATTTAAAGAGATGAATAATTGATATATGGAAGATATACGGGTTGATCACCGCTTGAATATGAAGGTTTTACCTCTTGTCGGGTCTTTCAGCTTCCCCGAACTTATCCCTCTCCTGCAGCATCTCCAGTTTCCGTGCTGCATCGGCCACTTGTGCTACAGTATTGAACGTAGCACACACCAGATTGTTTGCGACCGATGTGCGAAGAGCCCATCTAAAGTGATGTGCCTGCTCTTCGGGAGTACCTGCTGCCGCACCAAGGAAACCAGCCAAGCGAAGAAAGCGCTGCATAAACTCGTTGCTGTTCTCCCCAGCTCTCTGACGGATCCCATGGTACTCTCTCTTGAGTTTGTCCTGCTCAGCCTTGGGAAAGAACTGCTCCATCACCCTGTCCTTGAACTGAGCCCAAGTCAAACCAGCAACCTACTCATCACCACCTTCAGATTGCATCAATGCTAACCACCAGTTAAGTACATCGCCTTCGAACCGATAACATGCCAACCTCGCCTTGTATGCGGGGTCGCAGCTCATTGCGTTGAAGATCTTCTCGATGTGAGCCAACCAGCTTTCAGCATCGCTGGGGCTATCTGTCTTCTCAAAAGCTCGAGGGCGGAGCTTGTTGAATCTCTCCAGCCATACTGCTAATGTCACTGGAGGGGGAGGAGGAGGTGGCTGATTGTGCTGTTGTTGATTGTTGGCAGCTTGGACTTCAGCCCGAATGACATTCCTTAGTTGAGGCCGCAAGGCTTGCATGGCAGCCTGAATTGCAGCATTGAGCTGCTCCTGTTCGCGTGTGAGAACCATCTGACAGTATAACATAAAACATATGATTAACCGTTCAAAACATAAAATATAAAATATATACATGAAAAAAAATTTATACTAAAAATTTTCACGAGAAAAATTTCATGCAAGAAAATTTTTGTATGAATGCATGATGCAGTTTTATGAAAACTTTGGATGCTCGAGAGTGAATGCCTCTGGTCAGTTCACCCAAAACAAAAGACATATCGAGGGGACGGGTCGGTCCCAAATCTAAAAGTTTCGATAAAACACATGCGACTAAATAGGGCCAGTCCTATACATACCATTACTTAGTCAAAAACCCTGTAACAATGACATATATATGTATGCTTAAAAATGATGAATGCATGAAAACAACTCTCAGTTCTAGGAAGACCGTAGTGACTACCCACTAATCACAGGTCATATTTGAGAGCCTACAGGTCGAAGCCTTGGCTCTGATACCATAATTGTAACACCCTATTTTGGAAATGGAAATATCACAGTAATTATGGTGTGTCATCAAAGCATACAAGGTAAAATGTCTAAACATTACTTGACCATATAAAGGAAAATACCGGAATCAAACATCGGTAGTCCAAAAGTAAAGCTTATCACACACAAACATAGAATAGTAAAAGAAAAGGACGAAACAATGTCCAAAGCATAAGTATCATAAAGAAAAGAAATGCATAATGTAAAGAAGGCTAGACAACTTCCAGTCCATATGCACGTACTCTTAGTGTCTACGAGCGTCCCTGAGTACCTGCCGTTTTGGGAACATAGAAAAGGAAAATGGCTGAGCAATACGCTCAGTGAACGGATGTACAATAAAGCATGAATAGGATAAGCATATAACATAATAACAGCGGAAGAAACTAAGTCCCGAGTAACCTGGTTAAGTCTTAATAAAACTGGTTTTATAGTTTGAAAGTCTTATGTTTATCTTATAAAAACTGTTTGTCATATTTTACCATTTAGCCAATATAGGTCATGAATATCCACCGTGCATGAATAATTGGAGGGGTGACCTCATCATGCAAATTAGAGGGGCTGCCTCTAATTTAATATACTGGTTTTATGGGTAGGAGGGATCAGCTCCTTGTGAAGGATGCAAGGCACACACCACATTCACCATGTAATCCTGAATAAAACGTGTAACTAGGATGCACCCATACGCCCCACATGATAAATATAATATAAATGGCCAAAAACTGAAGGGACGCCACAAGCAATCACTCCTCCGTGGTGAAGTCATAACATCAGTGCCTCTAATGTTATGGTTATGGTACCTTCATAACTAGGTGAAACTGGTCATGAATGTATATGGCTATAGGTAATCATATTTAAACATAAGCAATCAAACTCATACTTATACTACGGGAAAACAGTTGGCTGCATACGGGGAAATCCTAATAAGGAAAGAATGTCCATACTGAAAGGACGGGAATCCGTACCTTATGTCCAGTGAACGAGAACGATGAACTGCGAGAATCCTACTTCCGAAACACTAGTGCTACATAAATACGTACATGAAATAAGTATATGCTTACTATATACATAGCTGGTTTTATATCATGTCTTAGCTTATTTTATGTGTTCTTACTATTTTACACTGTTTAAAGCCTTAAATTGGGTTAAATCCCATATTCTGTTCATTCTGATTAAGTATTTCTGATGTTTCATGTGTTATTATACTTACTGTGTAATAATAAGTAACTTTCCAAAAATAGCAGGTTTCCTTAAATAGAAAGTTTCCAAAAATAGAAAGTTTCCAAAAATAGAAAGTTACCAAAAATAGAAAGTTTCCAAAAATAGAAAGTTTCCAAAAATAGAAACTTTCCAAAAATAGAAAGTTTCTAAAAATAGATTTACTGCTTAAAATAGATAAGTTTCTAAAAATAGAAAGTTTCCATAAATAGATTAGCTGCCTTAATTAAATAAGTTTCCATAAATAGATTAGCTGCCTTAAATAAATAAGTTTCTAAAAATAGCTGGTTTCCATAAATAAAATAGCTGCCTTATTTAATTAAGTTTCTAAAAATAGAAAGTTTCCATAATTAGAAATAAGCTGGTTAAATAAGCTAAGTAAATAAGCCTAAGTATTTTCATGATTATTTTCTAAGTCATATGATATATTATATAGTTTAATAATTATTTCATGTAATTTAATTAAACTATAGGTTATAATATTTAATTAAAGTATGACATGTTTTTAATTAAATATATTAAATACTTAGGTTAAAATATGTATTATTAAATATTAATAATATAACCTAAGTCATGTTTAATTAATTAATTATATCCATGGTTTTTAAATAATTAATTAATTATAAGTCTTAATAATATAAAGACTTAGGTTAAAATAATTCATGCTTATTAATAATTAGTTAACCTAAGTCATGTTATTAAATTAATTACATCTTATTAATTTAATTCTTAACATAAGTTTATAACATAAACAACTAACATAATCATGATCCGGATCTAAGCTTAAAAACATGCACCGGATATGAACAAACATCGTACCCCGAACCAAATCGAGGTACCCCCTTGCTGCCGTGGGACCCACACGCACCAACCAAGACCAAAAAGGTCTTGGTGGTGGTCGGCTAAGAACAAACCGAACCCCCTTGGGGTCGGTTGTTCCTTGCGGCCCAAAAACAAATACCCTTAGATCGACCCTTTTGATTAATTAATGATCAAAACATGTTAGATCTAGGTTTAATTAATATGTTTTTATGAAAAACATCACGTGTTCTTAATTAATAAAAGATTAATTAAAAAGAAAACAAGTTAAAAAGGTTTTACCGTATTCGTGGATCAAGAGGGTGAAGAACAAACACGAACAAACACTAATTTAACAAGATCCAAGATCAAAGAAGTCACCTTGATGGTGGTTGTATGTGGCGGCACAAAAAGGAGAAGGAAAAGGGATTTTAGGTTTTCTTGAAATTCTTCTGTAAAAGTAATTTTGAGTTGTAAAAACTCTTTTTATCCCCCACTTAGTAAAATTGGTGATGGGCTTGGCCCATTACCTTCTTTTGGCCGCGGGTAGGGACTCCCTTGTGGGGGTCCCGTACCTCGTTTCGTGTCTTGTAATTTCGTACACGTTTACGTTTAACTATGTTCGTGTTTTAAATGTTCTCGTTACGTAAATACCATACTCTTATATATTTAATTACGCTCGTATTAAATATATATACGTAATTAATAATATCTCATGTTTTAATTACGCTCGTGAGCTCGTGATCGCATGTTCGTGATTAATTATTGCTAAATAATTATTACGTGATCGTTCATATAAAATACTTATCGTGTTCTAACACGTACGTAATACATAAACTCTTAATACGTAATCGTAATCATGCTATATTAGGAAAGTTTTTAACTAGTACGTACGAACTTAAGGTACTATGCATGGTAAAAGCATCTATGCATGGTAAAAGCATGCGGGTTTTACAGGGAAAGTAAATGTGCCAACTTTAATGAACACGTCTTCGGCAATACCAACGGGGTAAACGAGAGTGCGATTTGCAAGTTCAAGAGTCATCTTTGTTGGAGTAAGGTCGGGTAATGATAGTGTTTTCGAAACACTTAATGGCATCAAATTAATACTGGCCCCGAGATCAGCTAGGGCAGTAAATTCTTCGGTTTCGTTAAAGATGCAAGGCAACACAAAACGACCGAGATCTCCAAGTTTTTCCGGAAGTTCTTTAAGAATAACTGTAGAACAGTTTTCATTTAAGCGTGTGTTGGCGAGCTCAATCAGCTTCTCCTTCTTGTTAAGTAATTCCTTGAATGCTTTCACAAATTTCGGCATGTGGACAAGTGCTTCAACAAGGCTAATGTTGAAAGTCATTTGAGAGATCATCTTCAAATAATTTGACACTTGAATGTCATCCTTTGCGTGCATTTTGGTTTTGCTTATACGAGATGGATAAGGAATATTGGGTTTGGGTGGTGAAGGTATAGGTGTAGCAGGTAAAGGTTGAGATGTTGAAGGGTTCTTCTTGGGTACATCGTCATGACGAGGCGGAGACGGTAATGGTGTACTAATACTAGGTGTAGATGATGGGGGCGGAATAGGTGGTCCTACTATGGTTACTCCACTACGGGTAGTAATAGCACTCACATTCGCTCGCGGATTGGTGATAGTGTTTGAAGGTAGAGAACTCGAAGAAGAAGGTTGAGTGGTGGGCAAGAAACTAGCCAGCATATTCTTCAAATCATTCGTTTGATTGCTGAAGGAGGATTGGATATTATCTCGAAGCTCGGATCTAATGTCATTCCCTTGCTTGGTAATATCTCCTTTCAGATTAATAATTTGGCTCTATAGATTCTTGATTTGCTCACCTTGAGTGCTCATTAATGCTTCAACATCTTGATTCATGGGTGGGGCTTGTTGTGCGGGTGGGTGATAAGGATTAGAAGCTCTAGGTTGGATTTGATTCATGGGTGGCGCCATTTTAATGAAGAGATTTTGCTAGGTTCAATTTAATTCGGTATCTTAACGAATTGATTTCCGGTTCAAAGTATGACTCGATTGTTTTTGGTGAAACAAATATTTTTGGTTGTTTTAAAATAAAATGTGCAAAACGTAAATGTAAATGACGTCAAAGTAAATCTAAGTCTTATTTAAAGTAAATGGCGAGTATTTAAAAGCGTGACAGAAATTAAAAAAGCACTAAAATAAAATAACGCAAACTTAAATCTATCTAAGGCAAACTTAAAACGCAGCCAAAACTTAAAACTAAGGCAAGACTAAAATAAATCTAAGGCAAATAAACTTAAAGTGCGACTAAGTAAAAAGGCGGGAAAAATAAAGCTTGAAAATTAAAAGCAGAAAGTTAAAAACTAAAATTAAAGGAACCTGAAAATTAGCTCATCCGGAATAATCATTCGTTCGGAATAATCACTCATCTGGAATGTCACCTTCGTTCGGAATGATTCTTCTTCACTCGGAATATTTACCCAAAACTTTTGATCCAGAATAAATCCTTTATCCGGAATATGTCACTTATCCGGAATAAAGTCTTGATTCGGAATAACTTCCTTGATCCGGAATATTGGATATTCCGGATGAAACACCTTGGCAAAACCCTTGATCCGGAATGTTGACTTGATCCGGAATAAAAGGCTGATCCGGAATGTTTGCTATTCCGGATGAAATGCTTGATCCGGAATAATGAATTATTCCGAATGAGCACTACTGATCCGAAATGTTAAATATTCCGGATGAACGACTTTGATTCGGAATGCAAGAATATTCCGAATGAAGGCCTTTGATCCGGAATAACCAAGAAACACACCTTCACTGGGAATGTTTTGCTGATCCGGAATATCCACTTGATCCGGAATATCTGGGGAATATAGTAACAGAAATCGCGAAGAACAAGGAAACACAGGTATATACGAATCTAACCAAAACTTAATCAAATCAAACAAAAGATTAAGTCAAACTAAACAAATGACATCAACTAATCATAAACAAACAATCCAAAACAATCAAACTAACAAATATAACCAAAATAATCAAAACCCACTTAAATCAAATCAATAAAATAAGAACATGAACATGAACAAATAAAGCATAAAGATTAAAGAAAGGAAGATTGGAGATCAAACAATAAAGTAAAGATTAACAAGAATTAAAAGGAAACTTACTCGAAATTAAATGTATTTAAGTTGCAAGACAAGGTATTTAAATGGACATGAAATTAAATGACAAGGTAATTAAATGTGCAAGGTAATTAAAATGGAAGAAATAGTTTGTCAAGCTATTCAACAAAAGAAAAATAAATGACATCCTAATCTATATATAGGGGAGGATTAGGGAGTGCTTAGGAAGCTTCCTCCCCTCTTTCATTTTTCCTTAATTGCAAGATTAAGTCCTTCATCTTCTTTAATCTTTGTTAATCTTCTTAATCTTTTGACTTTAGTGGCTTTGTCTCGGGATTTCTTTAAAGTCGTCTTTGAATTTTCTTCATAAATAAGACTTGAGTTCTTCGGCTTTTAATAAACTTCTGTCTTTTGACTTTTTCTTCGATAAATCTTCAGAATTGGTCTTGGACTTCCGTTCTTTTTGCACTCTTGACATCTTGACTTCGTCTTTCGTCTTTTTCTTCGATAAAAGCCCGTGAATGCCCGTGTTTTCTCCACTTTTCACCTTTTCGTCCTAAATCACAACAAACACACAAACCACGCATAATTCCGACATAAATGACATAAAATACACGTTTTGGCTCGGTTATTATTATAATTAAGTGGTAAAAATGATGGGTGTTTACACACCTATCAAATCCCCTACACTTGACCATTGCAATGTCCTCATGCAATGCATTAGTTACAAAGCACGTTTACATTTCTCATCAAAATCAATCCACCTTGGCCTTTATTAAAGAGATAGAAAACTATAAACATTCAAAGTAAAGAAATCAAAACATACCTTGGGTTTTGGAAATGTCATGAATAAACATCATCCTCAAGTTTTCACTTTCTCCAAACCAAGCTTAAAAACGAGATCAGTGTTATTATAAGTTAGCAAACTAACATGCACTCATGTGGGCCAATTATTCACTTAGACTCCCTTATTCCTAGGTGTATATCTTATATTTTATTGTTGTCTTGAATGATCACGAGGATGCATTGTTGACTTATTTCGATAGTTATTAAGTCTGAAAATAAAGTGGGACGATTTAATCAATTTTTAACAATTTTTAATTTTTATGGATTTTTAACAAATTTTAAATTTTTTTGGATTTTTAGAACTTTTTAAGCAAGAAAAATAACGCTCACAAGTGAATGTATCCCAAAAAGCAACGCGTCTCTCACAGAAAACCGTTAATCTTTACGAAAAGAGCCGGCAGCGGCGCCATTTGATAACTGAAGTTTTACCTAGTTAAAAATTAAAGTTCGAAGTAGTGATCTAATCGAATTGATCCTGGTTAACTATGCGACTCAGTCGTTCTTTGGTGAAACAAAATGTTGTGTCGTTGTAGTAATTAAAAGTGCAAAACAATTAAGTAAATGGCTGTAAAATAAATCTAAGTCTAATTTAAAATAAATGGCAAGAATTTAAAAGCGTGACGAGAAATTAAAAGGCACTTAAAGTAAATAACGCAAACTTAAATCTACCTAAGGCAAACTTAAAACGCAACTAAAACTTAAAATTAAGGCAAGGCTAAAATAAATCTAAGGCAAGTAATCGTAAAGTGCGACTAAGTAAAAAGGCGGGAAAAATAAAGCTTGAAAATTAAAAACAGAAAATTAAAAGCTGAAACTAAGAAGAACCTGAAAATAGCTCATCCGGAATAAACCTTCGTTCGGAATAATCACTCATCCGGAATGTCACCTTCGTTCGGAATGATTCTTCTTCACTCGGAATATTTACCCAAAACTTTGATCCGGAATAAAATGCTTACTCGGAATATGTCACCTATCCGGAATAAACTTCTTTATTCGGAATGTAGCTTTGATCCGGAATGTTGCTCTTGATCCGGAATGTTGCTGATCCGGAATGTTATTCCGAATAAAACCCTTGATCCGGAATGTCTTAATATTCTGAATAAACTCCTTGATCCGGAATAATAAATTATTCCGGATGAACTTGCTGATCCGGAATATTATTTGATTCGGAATGAGAGGTTGATCCGGAATAGCACCTTGATTCGGAATATCCTGTTGATCCGGAATGTATGGTTGATCCGGAACTTTTGGTTGATCTGGAATATCCAATATTCCGGATGAGCACCCTTTCACTCGGAATGTTTTGCTGGGCGAACGTTTCCTGGGAAAAGATCAGTAACAAACAAACCGAAGAACAAGGAGAACAAGAACAACACGAATCTAAACAAATCCAATCTAAATCAACCACAAGATTAAATCAAACTAATCAAATAAAATCTACTAATCATAAACAAACAATCCAAATCAACAAAACTAACAATAATGATCAAGATAATCAAAACCCACTTAATCTAAAACCATCAAAATAGAAGAACATGAACAATAAAGATGAAGAACAAATCAAACAAGAAAGGTAGAAGGAGATTAACAATAAAAATAAATATTGACAAGAATTAAAAGGAAACTTACTTGAAATTAAAGGAATTTAAGGTGCAAGACAATGTATTTAAATTGACATGAAATTAAATGACAAGGTAATTAAATGTGGAAGGTAAATAAAATTGTTAGCCCTATATTTTATATAGTCGAACAAGAATGTAATAGGTCATCTTAGTCATTATTGGTCTTGTATAGTAATAGGTTAGTCGGGAAAAGCGGGCTTGGACTTTAAGCTAATATTGTCTTTGTTAGGGGCTATATGCCCAAGTGAATGCCAAGCCCGACCCAAGATGAAGCCCACAAAGGCATTAGAGCCGTGGCATATATAACCCTCTTCCACATGTGGAAGAGGGTGTTGGTTCATTTCATAAGACACCTAGTTTTAGTGTAAACCTTCCACTTCTCTCTTTACTTTCTATTTTTACTTTTCTACTATTTCTCTCTCTAAATCTTGTGTTATGGATTGAATAGGATTAACATTTGGTATCAAGAGCCTATAGTGGATAGGTGATTGAAGATTCGTGTGTGGTGTTCTTGATTTTTCGTGGCTTTTTTGATCTATATCTCTCGTCCCAAAATTTCTTTTTGTGTTTTTATGGTCTTTTCTTGATAAAAATCATCTACATACTAGTAGTAGTGATTTGGGTATCTTGGTTTTGGCTAAAATACAAATCTTTTGGATCAAAAGTTGCGAAATTTCTTGTTTTTCTTCATTCCGAAATTCAAGCAAGTGTTACCATCGGAAAGTACAAAGTGTGAGGTTCGACCGCAATAATCCAAGGATTCCACTTTGCGATCACTCCTGATTTCGATACCTTATTCCGATCTGGATATTCCGATCGTACATTGCGATCTGGGATTCCGACGGGTTTAAGGGATCTTTGAGTCGTTACTCTGTCCAATCTGTTCTAGCCATATTGCGATCTGAACATTCCGATCTAACATTGCGACAGTACATTGCGAACATTACGATCTGAACATTGCGACAGTGCATTGCGATAGAACATTCCGATCTGAACATTCCGATAGAACATTCCGACAGACATTCCGACAGGTATTCCGATGGGCATTCCGATGGACATTCCGACATGTATTCCGATGGACATTCCGATGGATATTTTGTTTGAGTAATTTTTAGACTTAGCCACTATCTAGACTAGTTTCGGAACATAGTTTACACGAAGATTAAAAAATTAAAAAAAAAAGAGTTAAAATTTTTAGGTCAAGTAAAATCAAATTTTTTCCCTACTAGTTTTTGGCTATTTCTAACTCAAATTCAAAATTTGGCGATACAAAATTTTTCGGCTTACCGTTTTGTCAGACTGAGGAATTTATTGTCGGACTGAGAAAAAATTTTGAATTTTCAGAATTTCAATTTTAACCACACATCATCACAACAAATCCACTAAGATCTGCAATTCATCCACAAGTATTCACCATGTCTAACAACAACATCAACATTGCAACTGCTAATCAAATTCGTTTGGAACAAGGTGGCAATGGTAACCCACCTGTGCTCACTGTCGGTTGCTACGTTCAATGGAGATCTCGTTTTCTCAGATTTCTCGACGGAAAAGAAAACCGAACTGCTCTTCGTCACTGCCTTGAGAATCCACCTCCAGTTTTTGAATTCAGACCAATTACAACACAGGCAGAGGATGGTACTTCATCAACTATACGAGCTATGGAGGATTTTGACACATGTTCTGCTGAGAAAAAGAAACTCCTCCAAGCTGAAGCTGATGCTGTAAACTTCATACTCACTGGAATTGATAACGATATCTATTCCACAGTTGATGCATGTCCTAATGCTATGGAAATGTGGAATGCAATTCATCGATTGAAGCAAGGTGAGTCGATCAATGTTCAAGATCTCGAGACTAATCTACTTTGGGAGTTTGGAAAATTCACATCTGAAGATGGTGAATCCATTGACTCATATTACTCGAGATTTTACAAAATGATGAATGAGCTTGTCAGAAATCAGTGCACCATCTCTAATCATCATGCCAATGTTCAGTTTCTACTTCAACTCAAACCGGAATGGCAAAGGTTTGTGACTTTGGTTAAACAAAGGGAAGATATCAAGACCATCTCCTATCACAAACTTTATGATATCTTAAAACAACATCAGAATGAAATGAATGAACTAAGGGCTGAAAAGGCAGAACGGTCTGCTAATTCTATTGCTTTTGTGGCTGCTACTTCAACAAAACCCGTTCCCTATCAACAACCACCTACTCATTCCTCAAAGTCATCAAGCTCATCCACCAAACCTCTAGCTGCTGCTAAACACAAAGCAAAAGCAATTGTCCCCACTCCACCTCCAAAGTATGACACCGAGTCAGATGGAGACAGTGATGATGAACAAACTTCAAGGGACAAGAAGATTGAAGAACTCATGTCTTTACTCACCACAACTTATAAGAAGATCTACAAACCTACCAACAACAACCTCAGATCATCATCCAATGCTAGATATAAGGAAGTTGATCATGCACCTAGGTATGATCGTGATGCTAGGTATGATAATCAGAGGATGTTGAATCATGTTGGGGCTAGAGATACTGTAGGCACTCCGGTTGTGCAGAAGACTGGGATTCAATGCTTCAACTGCAAGGGTTTTGGGCACATGGCTAGGGAATGCAAGAAGCCAAAACGGGTTAAGGACTCAGGGTATCACAAGGAAAAGATGCTGCTGTGTAAGAAAGAAGAAGCAGGAATACCACTAACAGCAGATGAAGTTGACTGGCGTGATGACACTGATGATGAAGCCGATGATCAAGAGTTAGAGGCACATTATGTGTACATGGAGAAGATTCAAGAAGTGATCCCAGAGACTGATGATACTTCTGGACCCATCTATGATTCTGAGCCACTTGAAAAGGTACCATCACATGATAACTATAATATGTTTGCTAATGAACGACGGCATCCTGAGCAACCCGAAAGCATCAATGACAAATACGTAATGGACACGGAGGATAGCAATATCTCTTCGGATTCACAGCATATGTGTAATGATGACGGAAAAGCTGTTCAGGATACTGGCTCGGTTGAGGACCGTGATTTGCTTGCGTCTATTATTGATTCTTTAAAACATGAAATTAAGGAAAACAAAGAGGCTAATAAACATTTGAAGCAAGCAAACACATCCTTAGCCGAGGAGATAGACAGGCTTAAAGAGTGTGATTATGTAAAAGAAGCTGATCGACGGGTTGCAATAGCTAATGGTTTGGTATATGAACGTAAGGTGCTCAACGAACAATATTATTCTGAAGTAACACACGAAATTCATATGTCAAAACAGAAGATATCGGAACTTGAAGAACAACTGCTGCTACATAAACTCCAAATTAATGAATTAGAGTCGGTTAACAAAGAACAAACTGAGCTTTATAAAACTCGTGATGAAAAGGATATTGAAAAAATTCTTGCTTTGGAAAAGAGAGTCGACACGTTAAACAACATTGTTTACAAAACGGGTCAGTCTATTCAAACTATGAATATGCTCAATAGAAATATGAAAACAAGTTTTGTCAAGCCTGAATATCTCAAGAAAGCTCAAAGTACCAAGCCTGCTCTTTATGATGTCGGTTGTTATGTTGATAATCTTGCTCTTATGCTTTCTCCTGACTACGACGAAATCATTCGTCAACAAGAAGAAAGTCGATCAAACTTAAGTGATTTAATAAACCTTTCTGATTCTGATAATTATATTAAGTTTGTTCCTCAAAAAGAACTTTCCAAAGAACAAAAGATGTACAATAGTGTTCCACCACCAAGTGATGCCCCACAAAAGAAAGTTGCTTTAAAAAGGAGTTTCAAAAAGCAATCAATTTTGTTAGAAAAGCGAATTTTGGATTAAAAACGTAAATGGGATGAGAAAATAAAAAGTGTTCAACAATTTGAGTTTATAAAACAAGGGGTTTTAAATTTGTACAAAGGTGTCGTCGACTATGAAAAAGTTTCTAGGGATACCATTTGGAATATTAAACGTAACCCACAAGTAGAAGTCGTCATTCAACAATGCATTGTTCCAACCATTGATGATCTTTCAAAAAATGTGGAAATGTTTTATAATGCTCTCACAGAGGAAATGTTAACTGATTTAAGCTATGTCAAATCTCTTGAAGATGAAGTTGATTTTCTTCAAAATAAATTAAAGACACAAGAACACCAACTTTCTAACGAAATTGATCGACTTTCAAAGGAATACTTTTATGCTGACCATATGAATGCTATACTTGGTGTGTATACCGATCTTGATCAATATTGTCATGTAGCATGTCTAGTGTCAGAATCAGACGAGAAATGTCGCAATCTTGAAGTAGAGCTTTCAAAACAAATTCAGTCATACAACAAACTTTCGAAAAGCTTTTCTCAACTTGAGAAACACTCCATTTCTCTTGAACTTGCTTTACAAAAAGGTGAAAAATCTCATAATCATAAAAAGTGTCAAGAAATGTCAGCTTCTTCGTTTCTTCTACTAAATGAAAAAGATTTCGAAATAAATGATTTGAAAGCTCAGCTAAAAGAAAGGGACATTGCCAAAAGTGAGTTACAGAAACTCATTGAGAAAATGAAAGGAAAGTCTATTTTGGGTAAACCATCCGCTGTTCGTCAACCGAATGCGGTTAAATGCCCTAAATCATCTATTTTGGGACAATCCCCACAGACTTTGCCTAAGATAGGAAATGATAAGAGCACTAATGTGATAGCACATGGAATGTATAAGATGAACACTAGGTCCACTCAAACTGGAACAACGCAGTTACCTCAGAATACTAGGAAAGCTAATCAACGTGTGTCTTCTTCTACAGGAGTAAATCCTACTACTAGTGTTAGCGGACCACAGCTTAAGAGCACTAGAATTGCAGATAGAGTCATTCCTAACAATAGTCAAGGGAAGAAGAAGGTAGAAGATCACCGTAGGAATTTTAAGTTTTCTAAGAATAAAACGTCTGTAACTGCTTGTAATGACAATTTAAATGCTAAGACCTCGAATGTTGAAGTTGTTTGTGTTGAATGTGGAAAATGTTTTCGTACTTTCAATCATGATGCTTGTGCTCTTAATCATAATGGCGTGAATACTAGAACTAGGAAGCCTATTCCTGTGCCCACTAGTACTATAGAACCCACAAGAACTTTGAACCAATCCACTAATCAACCACTTAAGAAACTAAGTGCGTTAGACTCCACTACTCTGCGTAAACAAAACAGATTAAAGAAGCTATATGATAACATGATTAGGACATGTACATGGGGGTATTCGAGATTTACACCACCCGGATACAAATGGGTACCTAAGTTAACCACTTTAGTGATTGGGTCTAGGAATATCAGCTTGCTTGTAGACTTTGCATCTAGGCCCACTACTATTTTGGAACCCGTTTCTATCAAGGGCTCCCATTTGTCAAATGCTACATTGTCTTCTAATTCTTCTGCAGCTCGTCGAAATCATCCTATTCATAATGGACTTCGGGTGCACAAAGCACATGACGGGCAATCTCAAGCTTCTCATTAACTTCGTGGAGAAGTTTCTGGGTACGGTACGGTCTGGAAATGATCAGTTTGCACCGATACTCGGATATGGAGACTTGGTTCAAGGAAATCTCACTATCAAACGGGTTTATTACGTCGAGGGACTGAATCACAATTTATTCTCAGTTGGTCAATTTTGTGATGCGGATTTGGAAGTGGCTTTTCGGAAATCTACTTGCTATGTTAGAGACTACGATGGGAATGACCTTCTTACAGGTTCTCGTGGTTCTGATCTCTACATAGTAACTCTTCAAGACACATCTTCAACAAATCCAATTTGCTTAATGGCTAAAGCTTCATCATCTCAAGCATGGTTATGGCATCAACGATTGTCACATCTCAACTTTGACACCATCAACTTTCTTTCGAAAAATGATATTGTGACCGGTCTCCCAAAGTTAAAATTCGTCAAAGACCATCTTTGTTCTTCTTGTGAGTTGGGGAAAGCAAAACGGAAGTCTTTCAAATCAAAGACTACCCCAAGCTCAAAAGGACGATTGGAACTTCTACACATGGATTTATGTGGTCCCATGCGTGTAGAGAGTATTAACGGGAAAAAGTATATTCTCGTGATTGTTGATGATTATTCTAGATACACATGGACTTTCTTCTTAAGGTCCAAAGATGAAACTCCAGAGGTTCTAAAAAACTTTCTCAAGATGATACAACACAATCTTCAAGCTCAAGTCTTAACCGTAAGAACAGATAGGGGTACTGAATTTTTGAATAAGAACTTGCAATCTTACTTTCAAGAAGAAGGCATCGAACATCAAACGTCTATTGCTCGAACTCCTGAACAAAACGGCGTTGTCGAAAGGCGGAACCATACTTTGGTTGAGGCTGCTCGAACAATGCTTTCTGCTTCAAAATTACCGCTATTCTTCTGGGCTGAAGCAATTGCAACTGCCTGTTATACTCAAAATCGTTCTCTCGTAATCCCTAGACATGAAAAGACACCTTACCACATCATCAATGGCAGGAAACCTACTGTCAAATTCTTTCACGTATTTGGATCTTTATGCTACATTCTTAAAGACGGTGAGAATCTCGACAAGATGAAAGAAAAAGGTGATGCATGTATTTTTGTGGGGTATGCGACATTGTCGAAAGGATATCAGGTCTATAACAAGAGAACAAAGATTATTGTCGAAAAAATTCATGTGAACTTTGACGAATTGCCACTAATGGTACTTGATCACAACAGCTCAAGTCCCGCACCTCAATGTCCAGCAATGGCACCTACACACAACAATGTACGTCCCGTGCAAGAATGTCAACAAAGTACTCCTACAGCAGACTCGACCGATACGACAAAAATGAGTGAGTTGGTTGATTTATATGATCCAATGTTTGATGAATATTACTATGGAAACAATCAAGTTGTGTCAAAGCCTTCCACTGTCAATACTGCTGATGCACCCGAACAAAATCAACAAGACACAAAAGCCTCTACTTCAGCAACCATTGCTCAAGAGACAATTCCATCGGTTACTCAACAAACTCAAGAAACAATCATACAACCAACATCACCAACCGTCAATGTTGAAGGAGGAAACAACAATCAAGCAGTCGATGCACAACCTGACGAAGAAGAATTTATCAACCCGTTCGGTACACCGGTACGCGAAGTCGGAGAGTCTTCTACTCAACATGTTGATCCGTCCAACATGCATACATTCTACCAACCATATCCATCCACTCACCATTGGACACGTGATCATCCATTGGAGCAAGTCATTGGAAATCCTTCACAACCGGTTCGAACACGTAGACAACTCGAAACCGATGGCGATTTGTGTATGTATGCACTCACCATGAGTTCAACTGTACCTACAAACATCAAACAAGCCATGACTGATCATGCGTGGATTGAATCAATGCAAGACGAAATTCATCAGTTTGATCGCCTAAATGTTTGGGAACTTGTTGACCGACCCTATGGAATGTCAATTTTAGATTTCAAATGGATCTGGAAAAACAAACTGGATGAAGAACAAACCATCATCAAAAACAAATCTCGTCTTGTGGTTAAGGGGTATCGTCAACAAGAAGGGATAGATTTCGATGAATCATTCGCTCCAGTTGCTCGTTTGGAAGCTGTCAGGATATTCCTTGCTTATGCTGCACATAAGGGCTTCACGGTTTTTCAGATGGACGTTAAAACTGCTTTTCTCAACGGTCATTTGAAGGAAGAAGTGTATGTGAATCAGCCGGAAGGATTCATCGATCCTCATCACCCTGACAAAGTCTATCGTCTCAAGAAGGCTGTATATGGACTTAAACAAGCTCCAAGGGCATGGTACGAAGAACTATCCAACTTCTTCGTCTCGAAAGGATTCTCCAAAGGTTCTATTGATCCTACTCTTTTTATTAATAAATATGGGGATGACATACTGCTGGTGCAAGTTTATGTTGATGATATTATTTTTGGTTCTACGAACCCAAAACTTTCAAAACGTTTTGAAAAATTAATGCACAGCAGATTTGAAATGTCAATGATGGGGGAGCTAAAATTCTTTTTAGGCCTCAAGATTCATCAATCCCCACGTGGTATCTTCATAAACCAAGCTAAGTATGCTCAAGAGATACTTAAAAAGCATGGTATGACCTCATGTGCTCGCGATGGTACACCATTGTCGACCACATCCCTAGACGCTGACTTGTTCTCATATCCCGTAGATCAAACGCGATATCGCAGTATGATCGGGTCACTTATGTACCTTACAGCCAGCAGGCCTGATATTCATCATGCCACATGCTATTGTGCACGCTATCAAGCCAGACCTACTCAAAAGCACCTCAAAGAGGTTAAACGGATCTTTTGGTACCTTAAGAATACCATTCACATGGGACTCTGGTATCCGAAGGGAACCGGTTTTCATCTAACATCTTTTTAAGATTATGATCACGCAGGTTGCCTTGATAGTCGAAAAAGCACTTCTGGTAGCATACAATTTCTAGGGGAAGACAAGCTTGTCAGCTGGTCGTCAAAGACAGGATTGCACTTCGCTCTCATCAGCTGAAGCAGAATATGTGGCTCTATCCGCGTGTTGTGCTCAAGTCCTCTGGATGAGAACTCAACTCACGGATTATGGCTTCCACTTTGATAAAATACCTATTTATTGTGACTCAAAGTCGGCCATAGCCATATCTTGCAATCCGGTTCAGCACTCCCGCACCAAGAACATCGATGTCAGATATCACTTCATCAAGGAACAAGTGGAACGCGGCATCGTGGAATTATACTTTGTTAGAACTGAGTACCAGCTGGCAGACTTGTTTACAAAAGCTCTATCGAAAGATAGGTTTGCGTATCTCGTTGGCCGTCTTGGTATGAAGTATATGACTCTAGAAGACTTGAAGGTTTTGGCGAATGAAGCTGCTTGATATTCTCTCATAATGACTTCTAGGCGCATCACAGCTTAGAACTCGGACCTCAACTAAGGAAAGTTTATCTCGGACGATAACTTATCCTTCTCAACGAGAAATTCATATTTCTCGGTCATGAGCTTCTCATAAAAACATTCAAAGTTTTTAAGTTCATGAAAAACGATTTCTAACTAAATGTCAGCTTAGAACTCGAACTTCAACTTAAGGAAAGTTTATCACGGATGATAACTTATCCTTCACAACGGGAAATTTATTTTTCTCGGTCATGAGCTAGTCACAAAACAATCAAAGTTTTGATCTTATGAAAAATGGACCCGAAAGGGGAGTGTATGTTTCAGTGCGCTTTCCCTAAGCAATAGAAGAGAAGTCTTCTATCCTGATTATTTTAAAACCGTTGAACACAATTTTTCAAGAATTTCTCAAAAGGTTTTTCTAAATCTTTCAAAATTGTTTGTTCAACACTCCCTTCCTCATAATAGGTTTTTATATCTAAAAATGTCATATGTTATTTTGATCAATTTTTGAGGGGGAGCGTTTTAAAATCAAGCCTTTAATGTTGTTGGGTACATCTCTAAAATTGTCATATTTTATGTATCCAACACATTCCGAAAATGATATTAAATCTGTCATATATTATCAGTAAAGGCATCTCAACTCCGTACCTCAACATATTTTGTGGTGTCGTTTTTCTAAAATTTTGTCAAATTTTGTCTCAAGACACACATATATTGTTGAGGGGGAGCGACCCAACTGAAAATGTTCCATGATTCATGCGTGCACACATGTTTCTCTCCCGTCGATTTTTCGGAAAATGTCATATTTTAATCAATTGGTATCTCTAATATTATATTTTTATATTAGAGATAGGGGAGAAAATGTGATTAAAATGTAATATATCGCAACATGTGATCTTAAAGACTCAAGTGCAACTCTTTACTTCACATGCCAAACTATTTCGTATATCGATGCATGTGTGTAGGGGGAGCTTTTCGAAAAGATAAAACTTTCAAAGTGTTAAAAGTTTTGATTTTTATCAAGCACTTTGAATGGTTTTTAATGGTTTTATGGTTATGATCTTTACCCAAAACAACCTACTATCCACGACGGAACGATGGAGTCAAAAGGTGGTTTAGGATAGGAAACTAAGTCCTATGATCCAACCAGAACCGGAGGGATCTACCCAAGGACATTTCATAGCTAGAAATAGTTGTCCTTAGGAAAGATGGAGTTGAATGAAGCTGAATGCGGACCAATTACTTAAGTTAGCACTAGAACAATCACAACAAGGTGCTAATGATGACGTATTGGTAAGCATTGAAGGAGTTGAATATTCTATGCAACATAGGTAGAAACCGGGTCAATACATCTATCGAAGATAAGTCATCATGGACCCATTGATGCAATGCACAACCCTTCCCCAGCCATTCGAGTTTCTCTCAAAAGAAACTTGTCTCATTGTCACGAAGATCAACACGTATCTATTGACTTTCTCACTCCGAGTCAGTTAATATTGAAAAGGTGGCAGTCTGCTCCAGCCTCCGATTACCAAAATGCACTTATTGAGTCTAGAGCCAATCGAGATCTATCTATCATCTCATTAGGACATAATCGAGTCCTACGCATTATCCTTGTGATATTGCCAGAACATCTGAGTGATACGATTCACAATGAAGATGGAAATCCTGCTTGAGCCAGCATCAAACAAGCTCATGGTAGGTAACTTGTGCGATTCTACACGAATCAAACTTGTGAGAACTGGAAAGCAACTAAGTTTGGATTCATAATTGATTCAAACTTGATTCCAGGTTTCTTCGTAAAATCCATGTGATCTTGCCAGAACATTCAGAGTGACACTCATTAGTGTTCACAGTGAAGAATGGAAATCCTTCCAGTGTCAACATCAAACAGCACTGCGGTAGGTAACTCGCAAGATTCTCTATGAATCAAGCTTGTGACAAACTGGAAAGCAACAATGGTGCGATTCTTATAGAATCAAACTTGTTCCAGGAAATCTGAATTGACGACTCTAATCAGACGGATAATTTATCCTTATGATTCACTCTTTACGTTCGCAGTCTGCTTTCAGACGGTCGAGTAAAGAGAACTGGCTACTACCGCCGGGAAACCCTGTCAAGGAGGTTCTTAATCGAATCTACATGATCACAGGTATGGTATTTAATACCGTTTAACGGTCTTCACCGACCGGAGGTAAAACGCTACCGAGTTAGGGTGAAATGTTCAAAGCCATTTCATCCGTGTCTGTATATGTTACTGTATATCAAGAAGGTGGCGTAGCTGTGTAACCAATGTCGATTCAGAAGTCACAAGAGCACAAGATGGCGATAATCAAGATACCTAAGAATGGAAGAATGTAATAGGTCATCTTAGTCACAAGGAGTACAGATGAAGATCTCAAGCACTCAAAGTCAAATGACAAAGGCTCAAGATAAAGATGACGAAAGCATGAAGGAACAAAGCTGTTACAAACAAGATCAAGACCAAGATACAAGACCAAAGCAGGAAGATCTCCTCTACAAGTATGTATTAACTCAACCATCTTATGCTTTTTATGCATTTTAAGATGACCGATACATTGGGGGAGATTGTTAGCCCTATATTTTATATAGTCGAACAAGAATGTAATAGGTCATCTTAGTCGTTATTGGTCTTGTATAGTAATAGGTTAGTCGGGAAAAGCGGGCTTGGACTTTAAGCTAATATTGTCTTTGTTAGGGGCTATATGCCCAAGTGAATGCCAATCCCGAACCAAGATGAAGCCCACAAAGGCCTTAGAGCCGTGGCATATATAACCCTCTTCCACATGTGGAAGAGGGTGTTGGTTCATTTCATAAAACACCTAGTTTTAGTGTAAACCTTCCACTTCTCTCTCTACTTTCTCTTTCTACTTTTCTACTATTTCTCTCTCTAAATCTTGTGTTATGGATTGAATAGGATTAACAAAAATAGAAGAAATAGTTTGTCAAGCTATCCAACAAATCTAATGAATGAAAACAAATCCTATTTATAGAGGAGATTAGGGAGGTGCTTAGGAAGCTTCCTCCCTCTTTCATCTTTTCCTTAATTGCATGCTTTAGTCCTTGATCTTCTTAACCCTTTGTTAATCTTCTTAATACTTGGACTTTGTCTTGGGATTTCTTTAAACTCGTCTTGAATTTTCTTCATAAATAAGACTCGAGTTCTTCGACTTAAGTAAACTTCCGTCTTTTGACTTTTTCTTCGATAAATCTTCAGAATTGGTCTTGGACTTCCGTTCTTTTTGCACTCTTGACTTCTTGACTTCGTCTTTCGTCTTTTTCTTTGATAAAAGCCCGTGAATGCCCGTGTTTTCTCCACTTTTCACCTTTTCATCCTAAATCACAACAAAAACACAAACCACGCATAATTCCGACATAAATGACATAAAATACACGTTTTGGCTCGGTTATAATTGTAATTAAGTGGTAAAAAGGATGGGTGTTTACACACCTATCAGTAGCATGTCTTAAAGGCAAACAGGACAAAGTCTCATCTAAGTCTAAACTTGTGCATTCCAGTTCTAAACCACTTCACTTGTTACATATGGACTTATTTGGCCCAACTAATATAGAAAGTATGAATGGTAAATCTTACTGTTTTGTTATAACTGATGATTTTTCTAGATTTACTTGGACTTTCTTTTTGGCCTTAAAAAGTGATACTGCCACAGTTTTGATTAACTTTATTACCCAAATTGTGAAGAAGACAGGGAATAAGGTTAAAATAATTAGAAGTGATAATTGTGGTGAGTTTAGAAATAAATTGTTAGATTCCTTATGTGTTAATAAAGGGATTACTATGGAGTTTAGCATAGCTATAACTCCACAGCAGAATAGTGTGGCTGAAAGAAAGAATATAAACCTAATAGAAGCAGCTAGGACAATGTTGGTTGATGCTAAGTTTCCCATTTCTTTTTGTGTTGAGGCTGTGAATACAGCCTGCTATGTACAGAATAGAGCATTGGTCAATAAAATCCATAATAAGACACCTTATGAGCTATTTTTTGGAATAGGAAACCCAACACAGGTTTTCGTAAACCCTTTGGATGTCATGTAGTGATTCTAGATACTCGTGATGCCTTAGGAAAGTTTAGTGCAAAAGGTGATGAAGGCTACTTTATGGGTTATTCTATGCAGAGCAGAGGATATAGGGTTTACAACAAGAAAGAAAAATGCATTCTTGAAAAAGTGCATGTTAAGTTTTTAGAAAGTAAACCTAGTGATCCTGAGAATGGACCAGACTGGTTCTTCGATTTAGAACCATTATCTAGGACCTTGAATTATATACCAGTCACTAATCCAGACATTATGAAAAAGGATTCAAATGTTGTAGAAGAACCTATTGTTGAAATTACAGGTAAACATGTTGCTAAGGAAGAAGGATCACATGCAATCAAATCAGACCCCATGCTTGAGTATGTTACCATTCCTATATGGACTGATGGGTTTGCACAAGCTTCTGTTGCTGCTGAAAAAGAGGAAGAAGGGCCACAAGAAAGTCCAGTTGATAAAAACATGCATGCATCTTCAGGCGCTAACAAAGACAAATCAGACGCTGACAGGTTAAATTCAGACGCTGACAGCTCAAACGCTGACAACCCGTTTGGATATTTATTCTCTTCCAATAATTTTGAACATGATGAACCTTCCATACTTAATCAAGAGGTTCTTTCAAGTGAGGATGGGAGTGGAAATGAATATGATATTGGCAACATGGAGACTGATATATGAGACAACACACTACTTGGGGGAGGAATACTTACAATTGTGGTCAAAAATCATCCTCCTTCCCTAATCATTGGTGATGTTTTGTCTCCGGTTCAAACAATAAGGTCTTATCAGACTCAAGGTGGTTTCATTGCCAATATCCACAAGAAGGATGATACCCCTCTTGTGCAGGCATGTTTGTTTGCTTGTTTTCTCTCACAACAGGAACCCAAGAAGATTTTTGATACTCTCAAAGAACCAAATTGGGTGGAAGCATTGCAGGATGAGCTTCACCAGTTCTCCATTCAAGATGTGTGGGAGCTAGTGGATTGTCCAAGGTATGTTAGACCTATTGGGACACGTTGGGTTCATAGAAACAAGAAGGATGAAAGAGGTATTGTGGTCAGAGATAAGGCACGTTTAGTTGCTCAAGGCTATACACAAGAAGAGGGAATAAACTATAAAGAGATTTTTGCACCTGTTGCTAGCATTAAAGCAATAAGGATTTTCCTAGCCTATGCTTCTTGCATGGGTTTCGCAGTTTATCAGATGGATGTGAAGAGTGCTTTCCTATATGGCATAATTGAAGAGGAGGTGTATGTAATGCAACCTCCTGGTTTTGAAGATCCAGAGCATCCAGATAAAGTGTATAGAGTCAAGAAAGCAATGTATAGACTTCATCAAGCCCTAAGAGCATGGTATGGAACATTGTCCACCTACCTGGTGGAAAATGGATTTAAGAGGGGCACCATAGACCAGACCTTATTTACCAAGAAGATTGGTAAGGATTTTCTACTTGTTCAGGTCTATGTGGATGATATTATCTTTGGTTCATCAAATCCAAAGATGAGTGAAGACTTTTCAAAGCTCATGACACAAATTCAAGATGAGTGTAATGGGAGAGATGAACTTCTTTCTAGGTTTACAAGTCCAACAGAAAGAAGATGGTATCTTTATCTCTTAAGACAAGTATGTAGTAGAAATCTTGAAGAAGTTTGGTTTTTCTCCAAATGAAAAACAGGCTAGCACACCCATGGATAGGAAACACCCTTGGGGAAAGACTAGAGATGGAAAAGAAGTGGATGTCAGGCATTGTAGATCAATGATTGGCTCATTAATGTATCTTACATCCTCTATACTTGACATCATGTTTGCTGTGTGTGCATGTGCACGCCATCAGGTGACTCCAAAGAGTGTCATCTTCATGCTGTCAAAAGGATCTTTAGATACCTTAGGTGTTATCCCAACTTGGGTTTATGGTATCCAAAGGATTCTCCATTGGAGCTTATTAGCTATTCAGACAGTGACTATGGAGGTGATAAGTTTGATAGGAAATCCACAACTGGTGGATGCCAATTTCGTGGGAGCAGAATGATATCTTGGCAGTGCAAGAAACAAACAGTGGTGGCCAACTCTACAACTGAAGCAGAATATGTTGCTGCAGCTGCTTGTTGTGGACAAGTTCTATGGATACAAAACCAGCTGTTGGATTATGGGTATAATGTTATGCATACCAAGATATTTGTAGATAAACAGTACATTATGCATTATTAAGAATCCTATACATCACTCTAAAACAAAACACATAGAAACTAGACATTATTTTATAAGAGATTGTTTTGAAAAAGGTTTAATACATCCAGATAGGGTCGACACAGAAGAAAATGTGGTTGATCATTTAACTAAACCTTTTGATGTTGGGAGGTTCCAGTACTTGGTAACAAGTATTGGAATGATCAATGTCACCTAAATGTGTTTTTGAAATCATTGTATAAGTTTGTACAGGATGTGTACTGTTATTAGTCTTTGTACAAGATTAGGTTTTCCATTTTATTTTTCTAACACTGACAAAGGTTATTGAACGCTGACAAGTGTTCAAATGGACGTTGACAAAAATATGTTAGTTTTATGGTTTTTGATCTAATCATGCAGGCATTATGAGCATTGTACAAATGGATACATAGTTGCTTATGGGTGTGGAAACCTAAGTTTCCTTGATCTTTTAGCTGCTAGGAATGTGTTAAAGCTTACGGATGATGGTTGGAATGTTTACATTCCTATCTTGACATAATTTTTTATTAAATACTTTTTATTTGACAACTTTGTATATCATGATTTAAGGGGAGGTTTAGGAAACCTTTAGTCTTTTGGGTATTCTTATAATACTCTTACCACAATTCTAGATTGTGTCCACTGGTGCGTACGAGTTATTTTTCTAAATCGTGAGGCACTGTAGCATGGAAAGTTGATATATTGTGCACGCTGCCAAGACTTTTTGGCCTAGAATTAGATTTGGTCGGTTGGGAGACTTGGGAACGTTCTTATTGGGCTTACCTCGGCAGTTACAAAGGGTTTATATGAGGTAACTTCACTGTTAAGAACTTTGGTTAGCAAGGGACGCTTGAGGACAATTATGTCTATCTTGCTTAAGCAAGTGTGCATGATTGGACAGTGCTTGCCACCCTATAGTCATTTTCAGTCTAAGAGTTATCTTCACTAGGGTAAACTACTTTGTTAAGGTCCTTTTTATTTTTAATTATTTTTATTTTTGGACGCTGATATTTTTCTTTCCAAACTCTAATAAGACCAATTTGAATGCTGACATGGCACATTTCCAACGCTGACAAGAATATAGTCGTTAGACGCTGATGTTTAGTTTTTTACCGTTGACAAACATTGGGCCGTAATTTTAGGAGTTGGTAACTTTTAATTAATGTATGAGATAAGTTATATATTTTTCAAGATTTTCATGATTACTTTTTGAATATAACTGCCTCATATTTTAACCAATCGTATGTTTTCACCTGTCCTATAAATTTGGCTAATTTCTTTCAAACAGGGTAACTGCTATTCTTGTCTAAACTAAAAACTCTCAAACCTTCATATTTTCATATCACAGTTTTCTTTCATCAATCTTCATGGCACCAAAGTTTAAACCTGCTTTATTGGAATTAGGGTTCAGAAGCCAACACAACATGGTGGCTTATTTGGAAGCTGATAATAATCTGTTTCCCCAATATACTCAGATGGTTGAGTATTTGAATGCGTCCCCTTTAAGGTATGCACTTTCACATACTCCTCTTGTCCCTATCACACACATTAAACAGCTTTGGAACACTGTTAGTTCCTCAACATTTAATGGAGTGATTACATTGACTGCTACTGTTCATGGGGTTCCATGGGTGGTTACTGAAGCTTTGGTTCGCCAAGCTTTGCATCTTAATGATGCTGATGGTATAACCACCCATCCCCTTCCAGAGCTAGAGTTAGGACTTCGAGCTTTGGGTTATAATTTTCCCCCAATGTGCCATTTAAATAATTATACCAAACAACAATTTCCCCCTGCTTAGAAGTACCTTATACATGTCATCCTATAATGTTTGAGTCCCAAATGCTCCTCACACGATGAAATCAATCGTTCTATTGGGAGTGCCATTGTGTGTATTACAACTGGGCAAAACTATAATTTTTCAAAAATGATTTTTGATGGCATGTGTCACAATAAGGGTAAAAAGATGACTCTTGCTTACCCTAGGTTTTTACAAATGGTCTTTGACAAACAAGGATACTGCAATAGGGATCATGACAATTTTTATACGATCCCTATTCAAAAGAAAATAGTTTTTGGTAATATGAATACTGAACCATACAGAGACCTACCATTCACACCACCCATGCTTTCTGTCACTGAGGCAGCAGCAAACCCTCAACCTCAACCACAACCACAACCAGACCCATTACCAGAACAGCCTCCATCACCTTAGCATATGGATATTGACCCTCAACCATCCAGAGCTGACACTCCTAATGTGGGCGCTAATACTTCCAATCCAAACGCTGACACCCTTTTACCACAAACCCAAACACCCCCTTACACCCAAACAGACCCTCAAACCACTTCCTCTTCTTCACAACCCAATTATAGGTTGGAAAAACGCCAAAGGACTGCTGGAGTGTTCTCCTCTGGTGGTCCTAGCCATGTAGTAGAGAGAACTACCACCACAAGTGTGGTTGGTGACATGGGTGGGGCTGGGACAATTAAATCTAGCTTAGCAGCAGGTCAAGACAGTCCCTACATCCTTAAGACCCCATCCATGCCCCATGAATCTCTTTTGGGAGGTCAAATTCCCATCATAGAGGAGGGCAGATTGGAACCTTATACAATTTTGAAATTGAAGACGGTTTGCATTAGCTTGCAAAAGCAAAATGCAGACCTTGTACAAGTTGTCATAGGTCAGGGCCTTGAACTCACTCAATTGAGGGAGAGGCTAGTTGCTTTGGAGACTGCCAATGCTAGGAGAAGGAAGGTAAGAGTCCTTTCATCAGGGGAGGATTCTTACAAAGGGGAGGAAGATGCACCAACAGAACCTTTCAACTTGAGTGACAAGGGCTCACAGGAAGAAGAAGGTGGTTCTTTTGGTAGTAA
Source organism: Glebionis coronaria (assembly GCA_025667525.1). NCBI lineage: Eukaryota > Viridiplantae > Streptophyta > Magnoliopsida > Asterales > Asteraceae > Glebionis > Glebionis coronaria. Next base: position 107,861,798 of record CM046882.1, read on the forward strand.
ATAGGTGGAAATTGCTGATACCTTGACCAGTTTGAAGGAGAATCCTGTTCTTGATGTTTCCATTACTCACTACAAAGAAGTTATCATTTTTAGAGATGATGGAACAAGCTACAAAGTCAGCTGCTAACATTCAGAGTTTGAGCACTGACAAGAGCAAAGCAAGTGTTGACAGACCCACAGGTATGATTGGTGTATCCCAACCACCAGTTATCATTAGGGATGTAGTTACAAAGGTGCCAACAACTAATTTACCAGCCATTGGAGCACAATACAAGGGTAAAGAGATTTTAGTTGAAGTTGAGGTACAAAAGAATGCAGCACAGGTACACTTTGATCAAGTTTTGGTTGCACAACTACAAGAACAAGACTGGACTACCACAAAGAAAGAGAAAGATGGTAGTGGTGATGATGAGAGCTCAGATTCTAGTGTGATGGTATTAGAGGAGCCAGAGAAGTTGGAATATGGGGAAGATGACTTAGCCAAAGAGAGGCTAAGTGAATTAAAGATGAAGGTAGACTTTGACATGCCAGAAGTAAGGGAAATGTATTTTGCATGGGAGTCTAAGGTTGAAGAGAACCCAGGTATGTCTATAACTGGACAAATTTAGGGTTTGGAGATATTGTTGAGAGTTCAGGAAGATTGTAAGGTAATATTAAAGCACAAGACTAGCAAGGTGATTTCTGAACTTTAGAGGGATAGAAGGGAGTTGTACTTCATGTTGCTTAGGTGTCATCAAGGTGGATGGACTTATGATAGATTAAGAAGACTCTCTTTTGTGGGGAGAATACTATGAGGCTTCTCTCAGATGAAATGAAAGAAGAGATTGAAGAAAATATGTAGATCTAGAGGGCTTTAATTGCACCAAGACCAGTAAAGAAGGGAGTTCCCATTGAATTCCCAGTTCTTGATCAATTGAATCTTAGTGAAGCAGTAATCAGGAATAGCATTAAGCTTTCACCATTGGAGGCTTCAGATGTTGTAGAGGTATTACCATTGGATTTCAGAAACCCAATAGTTTATTATGAAGAAGATGCAAGTGGGTTCTGGATGATCACCAGATATGGCAAGAAGGTACATACTTTTACTTCTTTGATCTTATTATTTGCAAGCCTAGATAGAGAAGACTTGGTAGATCTTTGGAAGTTGATGAAGACCAAGTATGAGGCTGAAGCACCTACTTCAGTCAATGGAATAAGATCTGTACATCCTTCAAAAGGATGATTCAATCAGATGAAGCAGATCCAATATGGTTGGATCTGGATGATATCAGTGGACTACAATGGCGTCTACATTCAGCAGCTGGTGTTTACCATCTAAGCACTACAAAGTTTTCAGAGTATCTTCTTGTGGATGCTCAATATCCTATGTCCAAGGATGTTTTGAAGAAGATGGTGTCTACACAGTTGGAAATGGATTATACTAGTGATGTTGGCAAAGATTTAATTAGATTTGTTTATTATCTAATTAACAAGTAATTTGTATTTGTAAGAATCCTCCTTGTACTTAGTTTTTATTTAGAAACTTGATTACTAGAGTAGCTATCAAGTTTAGGGGAGGATTGTTGGGAATAAAATGAGCTAAGTCACTCAGACGCTGACAAGAGTAAAATGGACGCTGACAGGAAGAAATCAAGCGCTGACAGATCAAGCATTGACAAGAGATACCCAAGCGCTGACAAGAAGAAGTCCAACCACTAATAGGAAAACTTAGTCAACACGTTTATTATTTGATGCAAAGATATACTCAATATTGTATTTTCTATATTTATCTTTACCTAGAATAGTTGATAGGTTATCCATTGTACACGAGTCCTTATGTTATAAAAGGAGGTCGTAGGGTTTGTAGTATATACACATTATTCAGTAATCAACTTTCATTGTAAGCAAGTTCGATTATCAATCAAAAGTGAAATTTTGGTTTAATTGTTTTACTTGTTCTTTATTTTAAGTGTTAATTACGCATAACACTTGGATTGTTCATAACAGCAACAAAGTTTCTCTACGTGTTAAACTTGATTCAATCTCGTTAACACAAAGCTAATCGATCTAAGTTTGGGATCAACACACATACCACAAGAGCCTGAAGTACATCTTCACTCAACGTGAATTGAATATGAGACAAAGGAGATGGTTAGATCTGTTGAAGGATTATGACATTAATCTGTAGTATCATCCCGGCAAGACGAATGTAGTGGCAAATGCACTTAGTAGAAAGTCCGGTATGATAAATTGCATTAAAATTGAGGAGGAAATAATAAGAGACTTAGAGCGACTAGACATCAAGATCATGGTACGTGGACAACATGGTTACTGGGCTAATCTTAGATTGGGACCCGAGTTACTCTCTAGGATCAAGGAAGCTCAGAAGGATGATGGTGAAATTTGGGCGATCATTCAGAACTTAGAACAGCAGACGGAGTTTCGGTTGGATGACGATGGTATCTTATGGCAGGGCACCAGACTTTGTGTTCCTGATGATCCTACACTCAGGGACGCGTTATTAGCTGAAGCTCATAGCTCCCCATTCTCCATTCATCCTGGTTCGACCAAGATATACCACGACATCAAGCAATACTTTTGGTTGAGTGGTATGAAACAGGATGTTGCTACTTACTTCTCAAAATATCTTACCTGGCAGCAGGTTAAGATCGAGCATCAGCGGTCTAGTGGTTTACTACAACTGTTAGACATTCCAGAGTGGAAGTGGGACAAGATCACAATGGATTTTGTTATCGGTCTTTCGCAGACAAAGAGGAGGCACGATGCGATTTGGGTTATCGTTGATCGACTTACTAAGTCAGCTCATTTCTTACCGATCCACAAGGATGATCCGGTGAGTAAACTCGCCGACACTTACAAGAAGGAGATCATGAGACTTCATGGTGCTCCATCCAGTATCGTCTCGGACCGAGATCCTCGTTTCACTTCGCGATTTTGGAGGAGTCTACAGAAAGCTTCGGGTACAAAACTTAAGCTTAGCACGGCTTTTCATCCTCAAACAGACGGGCAATCGGAGCGAACGATTCAGACATTAGAAGACATGTTGAGGTCATGTGCGTTGGAATGGACAGGAGATTGGGACGATTACATCTGTTTGGTAGAGTTTACATACAATAACAATTGGCACGCCAGCATTAAGTGTGCTCAATTCGATATGTTGTATGCCAGAACGTGTCGCGCCCCAATCTGCTGGGATTAGGTTGGTGAGCGAACACTTGAAGGACAAGAAATGATAGAGTTGGCCAACGAGAAGGTCGTTGTAGCTAAGCAGAAATTGCAAGAGGCACGTTCACGTCAGAAGTGTTATGCCGACAAGCATCGAAGGGACTTACATTTTAGCGTAGGAGATCACGTATTTCTTAAGGTATCGTCGGCACGTGGTGTTAGACGTTTTGGAATCAAAGGGAATCTCGGTCCTCGATTCATCGGACCGTTTGATGTCATTGATCGAGTCGGTGAAGTATCTTATCGTCTAGCGTTACCTCCGTAGCTTTCTCACGTTCATGACGTTTTCCATGTGTCCTTACTCAGAGAGTACAAGTATCATCCCCTTCACATGGTTCAGTATCCACTGGAACAGATTTGTGAATATCTTACCTTCATAGAGGAACCCGAACGAGTTCTTGACATGCAAGAACGAGTCATGAGGAAGAAGACGATTCCATTCGTCAAAATCCTTTGGAGGGACCATAACGAGCGGGAAGCCACTTAGGAAACAGAGGAGTCTATCCGGGCTTCTTACCCTCATTTCATATTTTGAATTCGGGTATGTTCCTCATTCAGTATATTTTATCTATAATTCGGGGACGAATTATTCTTTTTAGGGGGGAAGATTTGTAAAACCCGCATGCTTTTACCATGAATAGTACCCTTAGTAAACATGCGTACATATTAAAACTTTCCTTTTATAGCATGAACATGTGTCACGATTAGTAATTACAAAAGTTATGCACGTATTATTATTACGACAAGCATTAAGTACGTGTTATTACACGAAAATTATTATCAATAATAATTGTAATCACGAACATGAAATCATGAACGTAAGAATCACGAACATATAATTATGTATTTACGTATATTATTAATACGATTAACATCGTTACGTACAAGTATTTATAATAACACGAATAATTAATAATAAACGTAACACGTAAACACGAACACACGAACACGAAATAATTAGACACGAGAAAGGCTTCGGGTTTCCCTTGGTGGGCCCTACAAGCTGCGACACAAGAAGAAGAGAAGGGCTCAGCTCATGATTTGGTTTTATTAAAAATAATAAAAAGGGAAACTAAACATTTACAGAGTTTTCACAAAATTGCAAAAACCCTAAATCTCTTTGTCTCTCTCTTTGGCCGGTGGTAGCATAACGAAAACAGGGGCAACCGGCTCAGCCGGTTTGCCACTGTTTTAGGGGTGTCTGGTTCGGACCGGTTCATGGGTTTTCCCGGGTCCGGTTCATGATATGTTTAATTATATAACATACGGGTTTGGTTCATGATTATTTTTACAAGTCTAATTAATTTTACAAGTATATTATTTTTACAAGATAATTAAATTAATTAATACATGACTTATAATTAATTTAATTAAACATGAAACTTAGGTTATTATTATTATTAAATAATACATGTTTTAACCTAAGTATTTATTTATTTAGTTTAAACTATAGTATTAATTAATTATTAAACATGACATATAATTAATTAATAATCATGACCTAGGTTATATTAATATAATATTAATACATGTTTTAACCTAAGTATTTTTTATACACTTTAATTTAATTAAATCATGCTTATGTTTAATTAAATTGTATAACCTATAGTTTATTTAATTAACAGAATATTATTAATAAACTATACAATAACTACATGACTTATGATATTAATTCAGCCAAATTCTAAATATGGAAACTTTCTAATTCAGGAAACTTACTATTTTTGGAAACTTTCTATTTTTAGAAACTAATCTATTTTAAGCAGTTAATCTATTTTTGGAAACTTTCTATTTTTGGAAACTTTCTATTTTAGAAAACCTGTTATTTTTAGAAAATTACTTATTATTACACAACAAGTATAATAATACAAGTAATACTTAATCTAAATATGCAGAATACATGATAAACGCAGCATAACATTAAAATCAGTAAAACAAGACATGAACATATAAAACAAGCTAAGATATGATATAAAATCAGTTACGTACTCAGTAATCAAAATACTTATACACGTATACTATTTATGTAGCATTAGTGAGATCGAAGTAGGACTCTCTTCCGTTCGTCTTCTTCGTTCACTGGACATAAGGTACGGATTTCCCGTCCTTTCAGCATGGACATTCTTCCTTATTAGGATTCCCCGTCTGCACCCAACTGTTTTTCAAGTATTTGTTTTATATGTTTGATACTTATGTTAGATTAATAACCTAAGCCATATACATGCATGACCAGTGTCACCTAGTTATGGAGGTACCATAACCATAACACTGGAGGCACTAGTGTTATGACTTCCCCACGGCGAAGTGATTGCTCGTGGTGTCCCTTTTCAGTTTTGGCCATTATATTATATTATCATGTGGGGCGTATGGGTCATCCTAGTTACATGTTAGCAATATTATCAAAGTGAATGCGATGTGTGCCTTGCATCCTTCATTAGGAGTTGATCCCACCTACCCAGACTATTTAATTAGAGGCAACCCCTCTAATTACATGATGAGGTCTCCCCTCCAAGTATTCATGCACGGTGGAACCTCATGACCTATATGGGCTATTTGGCTTATTAAAATAGATTTTCATAGTAACATAAGTCATTTCAATTTATAAAACCAGTTTTATGAACATGAATCCAGATTACTTAGAACTTATGATATTCTGCTGCTATTAGTCTCATGTGCTTATGTTATTCCATGTCATACTTGTGTATCCGTGCATTGAGCGTTATGCTCAGCCGTTTTCCTTTCATGTTCCCAAACGGCGGGTACTCAAGGGCGCTCGTAGACTTTAAGCGTACATGCATATGGATTGGAAGCTTTCTAGCCTTCTCTACTTTATGCATTTCATCATATATTTTTCTACTTATTTCTATGGACATTGTTTAGTCCTTTTCCTTTACAGTACTTATGTTTGTGTGTGATGAGCTTATACTTTGGGGTACCGATGTTTGTTTCCGGTATTTCCTTTTATGGTCATGAAATGTTTTTAGACATTTTCCTTGTATGCTTTGATGACACGCCATAATCACCGTAACATTTCATTTACCAAAATGGGGTGTTACACAAACCAAGCAAGTTAGCTTAAAAGGTACTCCCTTCCTTTTAAGATATGATAAGAACACAAAACCTGTGAAACTCAACTACAACATAAAATAAGTGATAATCAAATGTCTTCGCCAATGAATCTCCCCAACGAAATGATGATGGCTGAGAACTCCTCCTCTAGTAACAGTAGTGACATCAGACTAGTCACTAAATCAGAGTAGTATCAATCTTACTTGACTAGTAGGAACTATAACCGGCCAAAGAAAATTAGTATACAACAAGCCAGCAAGAACCATAAGAAAGTCAGCAAGAACATACACCTACCAGTAGGAACAAACCAGTAGGAACCGACCAGTAGGAACCGACTAGTAGGAACCGACCAGTAGGAACCAATGATTCAACCAGGAGGAACCATCAAAGATTACTAGGAGGAACCGAGAACACAACCAGCATGAATATATAAGACCAGTAGGAACCATAGCTCACCAATAGGAACAATATAACCAAACCCTACCAGTAGCATCTCAAAACTTTTTTAACACACATCGTGTCACCAAACTGTCGCTAAAGCTGTTGATGTTGTAAATCTGGCGGTTCATAATATATGGATGGTACAAAATAAACAATCACAAGTTGATTATTTTAATTCATCCCATCCCATATACTACTAACCCACGTGTAGCTTTCTTTCTATGAAGTCAGGAAACAAGTTAGCAATATATCCCCCAAAACTCTCAGGTGATTAATTAAATAACCATTTCCTTCAATTTCTTCCACGTTAACAATATAACTGTTGGGAATCTAAGTTTGTTAGATTCCCTGATCATAGATTTAAACACAAATTAAGCTGTTAGATAGTCACTTGCATGTGCCTAGGAGACAGGCAAGTATCGCAAGACTCACAGAGATCCATGTCTCTGTGAGCAACCTCAGAGGAGTCCATGTCAGAGACATTGTCAAGGAAGTCAAAGATTACTTGAAGACATACTCATTCGCTGTGATGGATAACAGCCAAGATGTATCAGGGAATCTGAGGGGTTGGGGGTTAACAGGGGTGGCAATACTCTGTTAACACTCAACACACTTTGGACATGCCATTTGTGTGTACGAGAAAATGAAGAAAAAGGAAACTGTTTCAAGATCTGTTTCCTTAAAGCATTATGGCAGACTACCAAGAATAGAAGAGCATCTTGTGACAGATGTCTGAAAAGTGAATGTCTTGTGTAGTCACCATCAACTAGTACTTAGGTCAACCTCGTCTCACTATAAATAGGATGTGTATCCCAGCATTAATGTTCAACACTTTGAGAATATTCACACCATTAATGCTTAGAACTTATTGAATCAAACAGCTGTGACTGTATTCATAAGTTAGGGTTTATAGTTGTTCAAAGTGTGCACAACACATTATCATCAAACGGTGTTATCCATAACACTTGTAATTCTTTATTATAAAATAATAAGATTACGTTTGAAAAGTAATAACTTGTGTTGATTAGTTAAGTTTAATGTTTCTAGCATCGATTAGGGACTTTCAATTGGTATCAGAGCGGTGTTTGATATTAAAACCTTCAAGAAACATCGTTCTCAGTTTTATAATCAAGATCCACCATGCCAGAAACTTCTAACCTACCACAATCGCCTTCTGGAAACAACAACAATACATCACCATCTTCACAAAGACTCACCCTCCACCTCCTAATGACGATGATCTACCCCAACTTGTTGACTCAAGAGGCGGATCACATGTCACCAGTGTACCAGTCTTTGATGAAGAAGATTTTGCTAGTTGAAAGAGTCAATTCCTTGTGTACCTCGATGGACTTGAACCATTTCTTCTAGAAATTCTAGAAAATGGTCCTTATGTTCCCATGGCGCTTACCTCCACTAAAGAAAACCCTCTTCCCAAACCTCTCAAACAATGGACTCCAGCTGATAGAAAATTGGCAAACCAAGATAAACGTCTCAAAAGCATCATCATATCATGTCTTCCCGAACACATCATGAAGTCTGTCATTCAGTGTCCCACAGCCAAGCAAATGTAGACAGACCTCATCCTTGGACATGAAGGACCCTCTGAAACCAAAGAAACCAAGATTCAGGCACTCAGACTTCAGTTCAATGCTTTTAAGTCACATGAAGGTGAAAAGGTTCAACAAACCTATACAAGGCTGAAGATTCTTCTCAATGACCTAGCTATGAATGATGTCACCATTGGTTAAGCTGAGATTAATGCCACATTTGTCAACAGCCTTCCAAGAAAGTGGCTGAGTATGAATCAGACTCAGAGAGCCAATAACTCAATTAAGAAGGACACCTTAGCTCAGCTTTATGGAAAGTATAATTATGAAGAAGGGCTGATTGATACTATATACAAGTCAGAGACTGAAAGATTTGTAGTTCAAGGAGAAACTTCCAAAGCCTTGATCTCTGCACCACATCCTCATGACAGCGACTCTGATGTTGAAGAAGACACCCGCAGCAGCCAAGAGTTCTTGACAGACCTTAATGCTGAGTTTCATGAAAGAGCCTTGCTAGCCAATCAAAGAAGATTCTTCAAAAGATCAGGGAGAATAGGATCAGCTAGTAAACAAACTGACATATCAAAAGAAACTTGTTTTGCCTGTGGAAACTTGGACACTTTCAAAAAGACTGTCCTTCTACCAAGACATCCTCACCTTCCTATCCATCATCTTCCACCAAACCTTACAAGTTCAAATCATAACATAACAACTCATCTCACCAATCCAACTCATCATACAATGAGAAGAAGGATTACAAGAACAAGTACAAGGCACTTAAAGATGAGTTAGAACAGATGAATTTGAAGCTTGAAGCTCTGTCTAAGAAGAAAGGAGGTGATAAAAAGACAGAGAAAGGGTTGGTAGCTGAAGCATATGATTGGAATGATGAGCCACTGACTTCAGATGAGGAAGATACTACTAGAGTCAGGACTTTCATGGCTATAGCTGAGGATGAACCAGCTGTTGGGAAAGGTGATGCAAGATCCGGACAATAGGTTGACATCACAATGAAAAAGGTACATAGGCTTTTATCTATGTCTGATAGTGATGAACGCAAACATGTCCTTGATTACACCATTATTGATTTGCACTTTGTTGAGGAACAAAGAAAGAACCTACTTGATAAGTTTCACTCTGTTAAAAATGAACTGTTAAATGCTAAATCTGAATGTGAAACTCTCAAACGGGTTAATTTAGAGAAAATATCCCTTCAAAATGAAGTCAGTAGGTTAACCTTGAAAAATAGTGCCTTAAATGATCAAGTATCTGAATTAAACTAGGTTATTGAAAAATGGCTGTGTAGTAGGTTCACTATAGATCAATTGCTTAATGATGAACTTCCTGCTGACATTAAAAGGGATGTATCTGCTAAGAAAAATAAGCTGAAAATTCTCACCAAACCCAAAGAGATTGTTTTTAAATCTATAGAGACTATTCATATGTCAGATCCCATTTTAACTGATGACCCTGTCTCTGAAGATGTGGCTGAATTACCACCTTTACCCAAACTCTCTGGAGTTGAACCCAGCAGTTCCTCAAGAGGAGCTAAGGGTGAACTTAAAACAGATGTTGAGAAACTACCAGCTAAAATATTTTATGTACCTACTAAACAATCTGTTAAGCAAGTTGCATTTAAGCCTGTCTCAACAAAATCTGTGAACAAAGTTGACTCCTCAACTGAAGAACGCCTGTTGTCACTAATGAAAGAAGTAGAACTCTTAAAACAACACATTAAGCCTTCCGCTGAATGCTCTACTTCTCGTGAACCTAAGTCTGTCCTAGGTGAACCCAAGGGGGAAAGGTTAGTCAAACCTTATTGCAATATCTGTAAGAACTCTCATCACATGACCTTAGATCATGATAGACAAATGGCTGTTAAGAGAGCTCAGACACCTTCTAGGGAAAGACAATAGGGTTCTAAAAGACAACAAGGGAACTACAGACCTTATCCTTCCTGTAAATTATGTGGATTCACAGACCATCACTCAGATGAGTGTGGTGACTTCCCAGGTTGTGATATCTGTGGAAGTTTTACCTATGAGACAGCTAATTGTCCTTCCTATCGCCAAAAGTTCTACACGAACTCAAGAATTGCTTATCAGCAATTCAGGGAACCCACTGGAAAGTGGGTTCACCATAGGAACTAACTTGTTTCTATGTATCTATGCAGAAACATCTTAAGGAATCGGTATGGTATCTAGACAGTGGCTGTTCTAGACACATGACAGGGATTCAACAATACCTGCACAGATACTCAAGGGAGCCAGGTCCTAAAGTGGTGTTTGGAGATAATTCTTCAGGCGACACAGAGGGATACGGCTCAGTGAACTGCAATGGGATAACTTTTACGAGGGTTGCATATGTGAATGGTCTTAAACACAATCTTATTAGCATCAGCCAATTGTGTGATGCTGACTACAAGGTTTTGTTTACTAAGACTCAGGGAACCATATCCAACAAAAACAATGATGTTGTGCTTATTGCACCTAGAGGGAGAGATGTTTATGTCATCAACATGGCTGTTTGCTCTGAAGTCAGCTCAAATTGTTTTCTTGCTAAAGCCTTTGAAAGTGTCAATTGGTTGTGGCACAAAAGACTGTCTCATCTCAACTTCAAGAACATCAACAAGATAGCCACTCAAAACCTGGTTGCTGGTCTACCTTCAGTGACTTTTTCTAAAGACAAGACTTGTTCTGCCTGTGTCAAGGGAAAGCATCACATGTCTTCTTTCAAGACCAGGCAATCATTTTCTATTAACAAGTGCTTACATCTCCTTCACATGGATTTGTTTGGGCGTGTCAAACCTCAGACCATTAATCACAACAAATACACCTTGGTCATAGTTGATGAGTTTTCAAGGTATACATGGGTGTTTTTCCTCAGAAAGAAAAGTGATGCAGCTGATACCATCATGTCCTTCATCAGACAGGTTGAAAATATGAATGATGTTAGAGTCAAAGCTCTAAGAAGTGATAATGGTAATGAATTCAAGAATCATCAACTTGAATCTTTTTGTGATGAAAAGGGTATATCACAAAACTTCTCTTCAGCTGGCACCCCTGAACAAAATGGTGTGGCTGAAAGAAGAAACATGACTTTGATTGAAGCAGCCAGAACTATGTTGAATGGTGCAGCCTTACGAAAGCAATTTTAGGGAGAAGTTGTTCACACTGCCTGCTACACACAAAATAGATCAATCATTGTCAAAAGACATGGTAAAACTTCCTGTGAAGTTTTCAGAAACAGATCTCCAGATGTCAGCTATTTTCATGTTTTTGGATTCCCTGTGTTCATTTATAACTACAGGGATAAACTTGGAAAATTTGATGAAAAAGCTGATGATGGTTTCTTCTTGGGATACTCTCCAACAGCCAAAGCCTTCAGAGTATTCAACATCAGAAGACAAGAAGTAGAAGAAACCTTTCATGTCAGATTCAATGAAGATGATGATGTCATACAGAGAACCGGAACAGAGGGTGATGAAATTGATTTTAATGAAAATGTGTCATTCCCAAGTGATGAATTCTCCGAACCTAGACCTGCCAGTCATCACCATCATCACTCCAACACTCTCACTCCTTATGTTCCTGCTTTTGACCCTCTGTCTACACACAACATTGAAGTTCCTACCTCTAAGGAACTTGATGAAGAAGAACGACAGCCTTCTTGTAGTCCTTCTTCCTCTACTGCTACTGATGACTCACTAATTCTTCAAATCCCTAAAGAATCTCCTGCTGATAATGAACTTGTACCCCTTGATATGGCTGAAGTAGACTCATATACTGAAGTAGTCTTTGAAGAAAGCCCTCCTAGTCAGCAGGATGAAACTCAAATAGTACCAGCTATTCCCACAAGTGTTCCTGTCCATGATTCCCCAGCTCCTCAAACCAAGTGGTCAAGAGATCAACACATTCTTCTTGTCAACATCATTGGGGAACCTAATGCAGGGTTTACTACTAGACATCAAATTCATGACTCAGAGTCTGCCTCAGCCAATGAATGTCTCTTTGCTGAATTTCTCTCTCAAATTAAACCTAAGAGAGTAGCTGAGGCTCTTGTAGAAGATGGGTGGGTAGCTGCTATGCAGGAAGAAATCAATCAGTTCAAAAGGAACAAAGTATGGACACTAGTGCCAGCTCCACCTGGAAAGAATATCACAGGCACTAGATGGATCTATAGAAATAAGATGGATGAAATTGGAAACATTATCAGAAACAATGCCAGGGTGGTGGCACAGGGGTATACTCATACTGAAGGAATTGATTAGGATGAAACATTTGCTCCTGTAGCAAGACTTGAAGCCATCAGAATCTTCCTGGCTTATGCTGCTTATATAAACTTCACTGTGTATCAGATGGATGTTAAGAGTGCATTCCTCAATGGAGATTTGGCTGAGGAAGTATATGTTGAACAACCTGAAGGATTCGAGAACAACGAGTTTCCCAATCATGTGTACAGATTACACAAAGCCATGTATGGGCTGAAACAAGCTCCTAGAGCATGGTATGAAACTCTTTCTAATTTCTTAACTGAAAACAAATTTGTCAGGGGTTTTATTGATAAAACACTCTTTACCTTCAAAGATAAGAGTGATTTCATCATTGTGCAGATTTATGTGGATGATATCATCTTTGGGTCAACAAATGTTAATCTTAGTAAACGTTTTGCTAAATTAATGACCAAGAAATATGAGATAAGTATGATGGGTGAATTAACTTACTTTTTGGGTTTTCAAATTAAACGATGTCCTAAGGGAATTTCAATTTGTCAAGAAAAGTATGTTAAAGATTTACTTAAAAAATATGACTTAGCTGATTGTGCATCAGTGAAATGCCCCATGCTTCCACCCAACAACTTGGGTCCTGATGAGTCAGGGGTCTCTGTTAATGAGACTTTATACAGAGGCATGATTGGGTCACTCATGTATCTAACAGCTAGTCGTCCTGATATCCAATTCTCCACATGCCTCTATACAAGGTACCAAGCTAACCCAAAAGAATCCCATCTAGTGGTTGTTTAGAAAATTTTCAGGTATCTCAAAGGAACACCCTCCCTAGGTCTATGGTATCCCAAGGAATCAGGCTTTGATTTCAAGGCCTATTCAGATTCAGACTATGTTGGATGCTTTATTGACAAGAAAAGCACCTCAGGTAGCTGTCAAATCCTAGGAGGAAAATTGGTTGGATGGAGTACTAAGAAGCAAAACTCTGTGGCCATGTCTTCAGCTAAAGCAGAATATGTCGCTGCTGCCAGCTGTTGTGCTCAGGTGCTCTGGATGAAAAGTCAATTGGCTGACTATGAAATCTTATATGACAAAGTGCCAATTTTTTGTGACAACACTAGTGCCATTTCCATCTCCAACAACCCTGTTCTTCACTCACGCACCAAACACATTGATATCAGGTATCATTTTATCAAGGATCACATAATGAAGGGAGATATTGAGCTGCACTTTGTTCCCACAGAGCTGCAACTAGTTGATATTTTCACAAAGCCTTTGGCTGAACCTTCGTTCAATAGGCTAGTTGCTGAGCTAGGGATGCTCAATATCTCAAAGCCTGTGGCTTGATAATAAATGCGTTCATTAAATGACTAATTTTATATTAAACGTTTTTCACATGAAACTAGGTAGTTACTTTCCAAGTAAATGCTAAAAAACATTCTCAATATTTAATCATTTATTTTCGAATAACGAGGAGACAAATAAGTTTTGAAAGCTCAAGGGACCCACATGAGCAGTCATTTTCCCACTTTGCATTAAATGCGGTTGAATAACTATTTTCATATTTGAATATATATATTGTCTCACGTCTCTCCTCACCTATCACTATTCTCATTTCACAAATCTCTCTCTCTCTCTCTCTCTCTAAGCTTTGTCTCTCTAAACCCATCCTCCATTTTCGTTCTCCTTCGACCTTGAATCCATGGCATTTCTAGTTCCCAAGGCAGCAAATGTCAACTTTGAACTCAACGAAAGTATTCTTGCATCAAACAACTCCATTGGATGGATCAAGGCTCCAAACGAATCCTACTCAGATCTGGTTAACTTCATGCAAAATTGTGATGCAAGTGAAGCATTCACAAAATCCCCAACCACCTTCTACCAAGAATACCTTAGGGAATTCTGGTACTCTGCTGAAGTCATTGATGACACCATTACCTTTAGCCTCTCTTGCAACGAACACCCATTTGCCTTCTCACTCAAAGATTTCTCTAGTGTGGCTGGATTAAAACATGGTGATGAATGCCTAAAGGTGGTTGACAAAAAGGCTGTTAAGGACGCCCTGGCCACACTTAAACCCTTTCATGATGTGAACCCTGCTCTTACACCCGCTGAGGTCCTCTCTAAGTCTCCTCTGAAGATCAAGTATTTTACCACTATGTGGCGCGTCCTCTTCACCCACATAGTTAAATCCCTGGGAGGAATGCAGGGATCCCAAGATCAGATTTCCTTCAACCACCAATCTATTGCATATGGGCTGATATGGGGAGCTGATGTTGATGTAGGAAGTATTCTCTTCTCCAATCTAGTTGAACAGCTAAAAGGAAGGAACCAAGTCAGGGAAAAGAAAATTTGCTACGTTCGCTTTCTATCGATGATCTTCGAAAGCCTGTTGGGTGACAGCTATCATAACTCTGCACTCACTTCTCTGGAGCCCTATCGCATCACAGGTGCCATCTACAAGGAAATTGGAGCTGAAGATGTCCATGTCACCTCCCACATGATGAACATTGCTAACAAACATCCGTCAGCTAAGAAGTCCTTGCTCCCTTCATTAGAGAAGGTGATTACCTCTGGTGTGTCTGGCAAGTCTAAGTCTTTGACCTCTAGGCAGTACACCATGACATCCAAGGCTTCAACTGGCCAACAGCTTAAGAAGAAGAAAAACCCATCTTCTTCCCACACCAAATCTGTTGCAAAGGCCAGGGGAAAGAAGACTGTGAACCTCGACACCTCCTCTGTTCCAGAGACTCATGTGGAATCAGAGACTTCAGTTGACCAACAACAAGGGTCAAGCGTCTCGATGTCAGCCGAGACAATAGGGAACCAGCCAAATTCTGCTGATATCGCACAGGTATCAGTGTAAATTTTTAGAGGTCCACAAGCAGCCACTCTCAAATGTCTGTAGGTGAGAGTGGTGAAGTTAGGGTAATCCTCGACCCATAGAAGTTTGTCTATGCACTTAGAACTCTTTAAGACTTCTATACACCCTGTCTATGCACCAGGGAATGATTCATTTGTGTTTATAAAGCACCCCGATGACCCTGCACCCTCTAGACAGTATTCAGGCAAACAACAACCTGAATACATATATGTCTCGACCTTGACCAGCTGTACCTCACACAGCCTCTTGGTTCCCTCAGAAAAAGAATCCCAAAATTTTACTTTTAGGGGAGCTGAATAATCATCCTCAGCTCTTCTAGGGACAGCGTAATAAGACGATCTTAACCCATATCTTTTTCACCATTAAAAGAATCCCAAAGGATTTATCCTTTTCAGGGGGAGCTAAATCATCACCCTCAGCTTTCCTAGGGACAGCGTAACAGGCGACCTTTACCCACATATGTTTCATCATTAAAAGAGTCCCAAAGGTTTTTAACCTTTTGGGGGGTTGAATAATCACCCTCAGCCTTCCTAGGGGCAGTGAATGGCGATCCTTAACAACATATGTTTCACAATCAAAAGAGTCCCAAAGTTTTTAACCTTTTGGGGGGGCTGAATAATCACCCTCAGCTTTCCTAGGGGTAGCGAATGGCGATCATTAACCATATAATTTTCACCCTTAAAAGAATCCCAAGGATTTATCCTTTGGAGTGGCTGAGTAATCACCCTCAGCCTCTCTGGGACAGCGAAATGGCGACCATTCCCCTTACTTATTTCCCTGTTACTAATAAAAACCACTTGCAGGCTGAAATTGTACAGCCAGACACAGAATCCCTGGAGCAACAAGATAAAGAGGCTGATACAATCATTCAGGATCAACCAAATGACGAAGAGCCCCTGCTTGATATTGAAGAAGAAGTGTTGTCATTAGTTGATGATGTCTCTGATCCTGAATCAATGCCTGAGGATGAAATCCCTGTGGGGATGTTTGAGGAGGAGGATGAAGAAGAAGAAGATGATCAACAATCTGTCTCACCTCCCAAGGAAATAGCTGTGTCCACTCTAGCTGATAATAATACTCCTCCTCTAAAGGAAGCTGTTGTCACTCCCACCTCTGCTACCTCCACCACAACAGTCTTCCAAAGACCTGCTTATGATCCAACTACTGAATTCCTTATGTTTGACCATCCTGCCCAAACCAACTTTTATCTTCTGCCAAGGGGGGATGATTATGCTCAACAAAGCCTGAACATCCATAATCTTCAGCCTGTTCATCATCAATCAGATATTGAACGCCTCTCAAGAAAGTTGGATGTTATCAAGTCTGAGATGCATAATTTCACTGTCACATTTCCAGGGATCATCAAGAAGGCAGCCGCGGATGCAGTCACTGAACCCATCAAGGATGGTGCAAGAAAAGGTGTATCACAAGGACTTAGTCATTTGTCCACAAGAATCAAGGATGCTATTGACACAGAGGTCCCTGCTCTCTTTCATGAACATGAGTTAACAATACACAGAGAGTTTGAAGCTGTTCGAAGCAGGCAATATCGTCATACAAAAATCATCATTAATCGTGTTCAGGGCAACACAAATGGAAACTACAACCTTCTGCTGAAGATTGCCAGAGCTTCAAGGATAAGGCAACGTGATATGGATGCCTCTGTTGAACAGATTGCAAGGCACTTTCAAACACGTTCATCCAAACTTCTGAAGAGACAGGCTGAACGTGAGGGGGAGAAGGAAAAGGTACTTAACCCTGAATCTGCCAAACAGGGCTCAACATCTTCTGACAATACCATTTCTTCACTTGTCCCCCTCCAAGTCATCACACCTGTTATCATACCTGATGATGAGGATAACACTAAGGGGGGCAACAGAATAATGATGGAGTTGATTCATCAAAGTCCTGGACTTTGGTTAACACCAGCGAGTCTGGGGATGATGGTGAACCAGCTGCCAAGAAGCTAAAGTTCACTGTTAGCTCCCTACCAAAAGCAATACAAACTCAAGCTTAGTCAGCGTTTATCAAAAGAGCTGAGGAGTTGAAAAATATGAGTATGGAATCCTCTGTCTCGAAGAAAGGAAAGGAGATAGTTTTGGTTGACACAGACACCAAACTAAAGAAGATAGCTGCGATGCTAGAGACAGGAGGATCCACCACAGACCTTTCCCAATTTTCAACCTTCACACCTTCCAATGAGAATCCCTTAACACCTGAAGAAATAGAGAAACAGGCTGAGGAATTCATGAGATTAAATGAAATCAAGAAAGCCAAGGAACTAAATGAGGCAACTCCGAGGAAGATGACTTCACCTGAAAGGGATAAGCAGAGACAAAGGTTGAGGGAAATGGAAGCTAAACGCGTAGAGGCACTAAGAAAAGTAAAAGCTGATTATGATGCCTGCGTTAACAACAGGTATGCACCTGGCAAGATAACCAAGTTCAAATACACAATTCACAAGTCCACCAACACACCACAGATGATTTTGTGGAGAGACAACCAACAGGGTAATATGAATGTATTTGAGGACTTCTGGCTAAGGAAACTTGGGTTATCTGAATGGTTTGAACTTGAAGCCTTAGCTGCCAAAAGAACTGATCAGGCAAATTTCCTTCTGCTTAAAACTCTTAAGGCTAAGTTCACCTAGATCAAAGAAACAGTAGCCAAACTCAAAATAGATCCCCCACCACAACTGTTTGAACAAGAACCCCCAAAGTCTGGCAAGAAAAGAAGAAGGGTTTCTCAACTTGTTAAGGAAACTTTTGTCACAGATGATGTTCAAGTGGATAGAATGCACAGGGATTTGATCCTACCAAATGGAATCGTTGGGCCTGTTGATGGTCAGACCTACACAGGGCCTGAAAGAGGTATGGCATTCATGAACAGAGCTTGCAAGTATGCATTTCAAAGAGAAGATGAGCTTGGCTTAGCATCAACAATTCAGCTGATTTGTCTCAAAAAGGGACTCAAGATTAACTCAGAGTATTCCAAAGTTTTTGCAAAAGCTTTGCAGGCAGAGATGGATACTAGAACAGACATAGCTGAAGCTGAAGAAAAGATCAAGAATGATGACTATTGAAGAAATTCACAGCTCAATTTTACCTTCACATTTTATTTCACTTTTGTAATGTACTTGTAATTTTCTTTAAGTATGAATAAAATCATGAGGTATGTTTGTTTAGATCTGTTATGAGTAAGAGGAAGCTGTTATCTCACGTACCTTAACTTAGATAGATCTAGCTATATTTATGTTTAAATAGGGGGAGATTGTTGAGAATCTAAGTTTGTTAGATTCCCTGATCATAGATTTAAACACAAATTAAGCTGTTAGATAGTCACTTGCCGGTGCCTAGGAGACAAGCAAGTATCGCAAGACTCAAAGAGATCCAAGTCTCTATGAGCAACCTCAGAGGAGTCCATGTCAGAGACATTGTCAAGGAAGTCAAAGATTACTTGAAGACATACTCATTGGCTGTGATGGATAAAAACCAAGATGTATCAGGGACTCTGAGGGGTTGAGGGTTAACAGGGGTGGCAATACCCTGTTAACACTCAGCACACTTTGGACATGCCATTTGTGTGTACGAGACAATGAAGAAAAAGGAAACTGTTTCAAGATCTGTTTCCTTAAAGCATTATGGCAGACAACCAATAATAGAAGAGCATCTTGTGACAGATGTCTGAAAAGTGAATGTCTTGTGTAGTCACCATCAACTAGTACATAGGTCAACCTCGTATCACTATAAATAGGATGTGTATCCCAGCATTAATGTTCAACACTTTGAGAATATTCACACCATTAATGCTTAGAACTTATTGAATCAAACAGCTGTGAATGTATTCATAAGTTAGGGTTTATAGTTGTTCAAAGTGTGCACAACACATTGTCATCAAACGGTGTTATCTATAACACTTGTAATTCTTTATTATAATAATAAGATTACGTTTGAAAAGTAATAACTTGTGTTGATTAGTTAAGTTTAGTGTTTCAAGCATTGATTAGGGACTTTCAATAACCCCCATTTTTTAGCTAATGAACACACGTAGTTGACTTGACTCTTTCATCCGAATATATTGCATAAAATGTCATGTATGGAATAAAAGAAATCAATAACTTACCAAAACTTTCGCATCACATATCCAAATATCACGTTTAGAAAATAATCTATAAATCTAACCTCCACAACAATCACGTCTTATAATAATCTCACATAAATATGGAAGTTATTATCATAACTGCGTACCAATACCTCTCGTGATATTTTCTCATCACCATCTGTAACCAAGCCTCACATGATATCACAAATTAATACCTTACGTGATATCATATGTTTAAGTATTTCTTGAAGCCAACATGAAGCTTCACGTGATATCAACCTTAAAAAAACAATAGTACCTGTTGCTATCAAACCCCATCAGAATGAACTCGTCCTAGGGTAACACCCTAATTGCAGCAACGACACACTTGTATCACGACTTCAAACATTCTGTCATTCTCTCTTTACGAGATTCAAACAACAACAAATGTAACCTGTCTTTTTGTTATACCGATCTTAAGGTTGTTGAAAAACCCTAATATCAAAAACAGAAAATCACAGCATCCATAAACATGTCTCCTTAGATCATACTAGGGTTCATCATTGATTCAAGAATCAACTCACCAAGGCTAGTATAATCACATCACGACCACAAAAGCATCAAGAAACATCAGGCTCATCAAAGAACCAACAACAACATCATAGTAACAGCAGTAACATGATAGATCAACAACATCAGAACAACGAATCATCTAGGGTTTGTTGGGAAAAACCCTAGATCAGCAACTTTATTTATATAAAAACAGAAAATACTAACAAAAACTTTGTAGATCAACTAGATCGAGAGCCAACAAGCTCTAATACCACTTGTTGAGTCTTAGGATCTAGACTCATCTGGGATATCATAATGATGATTGTAATAAGCATAGCGGAATAACAAAGAACACAATCATAATCATGGACAAGGCTTTTACTACTAAATCATACTATTCATAAAGCTACTAACTACAATCCTGGTGCCTTATAGGCTTGACGCCAGGAGGAACGCACACACACATGTGGTTTACATTGTTTGTGAATGAGTGAATAAAGTTTGCCTAACCCTCTTTATATAATAGAGGTACTAGGGTTACATCACAACCCTAGCTTAATATAGAAGCTACTAATTTACTATTAGGTCTTTCATCTTGTTTTGTCATATCAACTCAAGATATATAATTCCCAACAAATAATACCTAAGAATGGTAAGAACAAACTATACAAAGCTAAGTACAAGTAATTGTACATAGTAGTCTAGATCACCACCTAGAAAGCCTTGACAAACAATATTTCAAGAAATGTAATTACATAATATCTATGTACAAGTATAAAAAACAATATACTAACTATAATATATCATATAAAGGAAAGTTAATTGATCACAAAATGTTAATATTCACTAATCTAATGTTAATTTCAAGTTAAGACCTAGTAAACATGATTAGCATATAAAATCCATTTCACATTGAATTAGAGTCTAATCTTTTGCCACAAATTATAAAACTCAACTATATATCATATTAATAATATACATTTATTTCAAGTTAAATTACAAGTTGGTAAAGCATAAGGTACAAGTTATCAAAGTATAGGATCTTAAGCTCCCATAATTATTCCTAGAATATGATCAACCTATATACACCCTTAAACTAAGCAGGTAGAAACCCTAAAAGTCATAAAAATT
This sequence comes from Glebionis coronaria, assembly GCA_025667525.1. NCBI lineage: Eukaryota > Viridiplantae > Streptophyta > Magnoliopsida > Asterales > Asteraceae > Glebionis > Glebionis coronaria. Next base: position 107,882,955 of record CM046882.1, read on the forward strand.
CCATGTGAGACCTAGAATAAGTGTTTATAAAGGTACAAACACTAGTTACCCAAGATAGAAAGTCATTAGGATTAAGGACCTAAAAACCCTTATATTAAGAAATCTACATAGAATCACTACCTAGTTTTTTTGCACAAGTCTATAAATACTTATAGGACTTCATTAAGGTTATAAGATTATGTTAGACAATTTACAAATACCCTAATGCACAAAGTACAAGATTTGAATGCATGGCTTGTAAATTAGGTCAAAATGGGTATTTTCACCCTTTAGACATGTTTACTTAGAATAACTTAATAAAACCAATGTAGGGACTTCATGAACACATTGAGGACAATATAGGATGTATAAATTGAGTTTGCATCAGTAGCTAATTGAAGGATAATCACAATTACTAATACTTAACCATAAATCATTAGAAACCCTAACTCGGTTAGGTTTTCTTCCCACTTTCACTTCAACCCTTTGTTAAACATCAAAACAAAGACGCAAACTTCCTACTTGCAATGTATATACCCCAATTATACCCTAAATCACTAATCACGTTCCTAAACCCTTGATTACCAAAATTACAAACTTACAAAGTTACAAGCCCTAATATTGGATCCAGCTAGGTTTTTCCCTCCAAAATCATTCAAAAGACTTTCCTTCCTAAATTTAAACTTAGGATCAGACCTAATAGATAATTTTAGATATTTTGGAGATATTTCTAAGTAGGTGCATCACCTAGTTGCTTGGTTTGTTAGAAAAGTGATTAAACTTTACATAATGGTACTTTATGTTCCGTAATACCTATCCTTAAGCTATAAGGTTCTTACACCTTACATAGCTATGTTCCTAGCATCCCTTAGTCACCATAACACTTGTCCTAGACGTTCATATCCTTAACTTGGAGGCTAAGTGTTGAAAATAGTATAAATTGAGGTCTTTAGGTTCATTTTCATATCATCCTCCATTTTCACATCTAAAAACCTTCACATTATGTTCTTACACGACAATTGAAGTCCTAAGAAGTCCCTAAGATCGGTAGAAAGCTTTGGAACAAGTTCTAGGAGTTCTTGAAGAGTTATGAGGAAGATATAGTCCATATACCCCATTAGGAGCTATTTTGGAGCATCCTAGGTAATCATTTTGTTAGATAAGCTTTGATCTTGTTATAATACTTTCTTAGAGTTTTTATACTGTTAATAAGATGTTATAAATATAATCTAAAAGATAATAGATCTTTTGATCATTTAAAATAAAGTTATATGTTAAAGATGTCTTAAAATCCTAGTTTTGTAATTTACATAAAATAATAAGAAAAAGCCCACTTCAAAAGCTAAAATTCTGAAGAAATGTTTTCATTATGATTATAAACATTTTTTGAAACTTTGTTTTAAATTCCTAGATCATTTGGTCCATTTTTGAGGTTGTTATATGATTTTTACAAGTGTAGGGACTAAAACTGTGATTTTTGAAACTATTTAATATTTTTGGCCAAAAGTGTCATTTTTTGAAAGTTAAATATATAAGAACAAATGTTGGAAAGTTTGAGGTGGTAAGGTTAAATATTGAAGGTTTAAAATGCAAATACAAAAACTATATACTTTAAGGGTTAAAAGTGTAATTATACCAAAGTATAACTAAAAGGGCTATTTTTGCCAAATTTGAAACTAAAGAAGATCATTTATGAATATGAGGAAGTAATGAAGGTATCATGTTAGTAGGGAGCTTTGTACAAAGATGTTCCATCTCGATATTACGTTCTGACTGAGTGGTTGGGTTTACGATTTAAAGTGCCCTCGCTTCTCAAACGTTTATAGAATGGCTTCAGAGTATGGTGGCTCGATCAATGGTGCTAGAATTACAACAAAATATTAATAAAATAATATATAATCAACACTTAACAATATTGAACTAAAAGTCAAAGACTTGATACTATACACAATGTATTAATCCAGGTTTGTGTGAGATCAAGCTGTTATTTATGAGACCAAGTTATGGCTTGTATGATCAAGTTGTTTATCTGTAAATGAAATATATCTGATTATAGCTTGGATTCTATGGACATAAGGTGAGTTCATAGCCTCACTTTTAAATGATTTATAAATGATTTAAAAACCCGTGAGGGGGATATATGCAAAAACTGGAATACAAGTGCTTTTAAAAGTGTATGGTATGATTATTATAACACCCCATTTGGATAAATGGAATGTCACCGGATAATCATGGCATAATATCAAAGCATAAGGTAAATGTACTCAAACATTACATGACCATAGGGATAACCGGAATCAAACATCGGTCCCCAACATAAACTCATAAACAAGCATAAAGTAAAAGTAATGCAAATGAAACAGAAACATAATATAGCTCCCATCCTATGCATAACCTTTCCCATGCTCCTGAAATTGTGTACCTGCCGTTTGGGGACATGAAAAGAGAAAACGGCTGAGTGAGATGCTCAGTGCGCGGATATATACAATAACATGGAATTGCATAACATAAGTGAAGTCAAAAATGAAAGCATAATAATGAAAGTGCAGCGAAATTATGTAAGCCCTGGGAAACCTGATAACATGAAATAAACTAGTTTATTCCGAAAAGTCTTATAGTCATGTAAATACTGAAAATCTGCTGGTTAATCATGAAAACTGTAATTTAACTGCCAAAGAGCTCATATAGGTCATGAAATATATCAACGTGCATGAATACATAGAGGGGTAACCTCGTCATGCTATTAGAGGGGCTGCCTCTAATTATACTGGTCTGGGTAGGAGGGATCAACTCCTTGTGAAGGATGCAAGGCACACACCACATTCACCATGAAATTCTTGTAAACTTGTAAACTAGGATGCACCCATTCGCCCCACATGATAATAATAATAAAGGTCAAACTTGTAAAGGGACGCTGCGAGCAATCACTCTCACCGAAGAAGAGTCATAACACCGGTTCCTCCAGTGCTATGGTTACGGTACCTCCGTAACTTGGTGAAACATGGCATGTGTGTATATAGCTCAGGCAATTAAAATAAACATAACATTTCCTGACGTGTTTAAGACACATGACTACAGGGAAAACAGATGGCTGCAAATGGGAAAACCTAATCAAACATGCAAAGGGCATTGTCCATACTGAAGGACGGAATATCTGTACCTCACGTCCAGTAATGCAAACGGAGAATAACGTGGAAGATGAGAACGCGAAGAAGATCATACCCCATAAACGTGTATGAGTCGCTTGGTTAACTTATACTTAATGATTATTAATTCTTGAAGTTAACTTGTTTTTCTTGTTCTTGTATTGTCTTATATGTTCTTGACTTATTTTACGACTTCATATTAAATCATGTATTATGCTTAGTATATTTTATGTTCTTATGTTTTAATTATCATAAAATATATATAATTCATGATAGTATAATAAAGTTTATAAATAAATACTTTACGCTAAAATGATGCTTATTAGTTAATAATGAAATGCATGGTTTTTACTTGGAATCATAATTTATATCATAACATGATAATTTAAAAAACCTAACACTAACTAGATAATTAAACTAGTTAAATCAAGTCACGTTTATTTAATTTCGTAAATAAAATACTTAGGCAAAATCTATTAATTAAATATAACTTAAGTCTCGTAAAAATATTTAACCATAACGTATATGTAAAACCCGTATTTAAAAATCAGGATATTAAATACGCAGTTTAATTTTAATAGACTATTTAAGTATTAATTATCAGACAAGAGATATAAACGCAGAAATTAAATACGCAATCCCAGTTTATTTAAATATTATAAATATTACAGTTATTCAGATAATAATTATTTAGTCTCGGAAAATATTACAGATGAATTATTTTACGGAAATAATTAAACGTTAATATTAAACGTTCAGCAATAATGTCCCCCACTAACTCTTTGGGCTCCCCCTTAATTAGGAATAAAGACACAATTTCGTAACTGCCAGCAGCATCTGTTGCGCCGCAACTCATGTGTCTTGCGCCGCAACTCGTGATCCGCAGCACCATGATCTGTAGCCCCTTCAATTGCGCCGCAACTCATGTGTCTTGCGCCGCAACTCGTGATCCGGTTTGTAAAAAAAAAAAAAAAAAAAAAAAAAAAAAAAAAAAAAAAAAAAGGAAAGGAAGAAAGTTTTGGGCTCAAGCCCATTTGAAAAAAAAATATACACGGGACTTTCTCCACACAGTAGATCAAAAAAAAAAAAAAGGAAAAGAGAGTAGGGTTTGTTTCCCTGCCGACACTAGAGACAAAAAAAAAAAAAAAAGAAGGGGCCGCCGGCTGTGAGGAGAGAAGAGGGAAACACGAATCGGGTTTCTTGTTTGATTTGTTTGTGTATTAAGTCTTCCGTCCTTAAATGGTAATCAGCTTTCTTTCTAATTCTTTATAAGTCACGACCTATTATATTCTAGAATCTAAACAAATTATTGATATGTTGAAATCACGAAATTTTAATCAAGAGGGAGTGTCGGTTTAGGTTGGTTTCAGGAAAACCGAGAGTCAAGGACTCTCGGTGGGCTGCTGTTCGACCCAGCCGAGACCGCAGCAAGGTCTCGGTGGTGGGAGTGTTGTTGTTTGTACAGCCACAGTAAACCGGACGACCAACAGGGTGTGTTTGGGTTTAATTCTGCAATAAGGGTGCGTTTGGGACTGTTAAATCATACTTTTTTTTAAATAAGTTTATTTTAAATAAATATTTTTTTTAAATGTATTTAGTAAATTAAATACAAACTAGTTTTATAAATATTAAAAGGGTATATTTAGAAAACGAATTAAACTATGTGAGAACTTATAAATTAAGGAATTTCTATTTTAGCGAAATACTTATTATAGAATTATTTACGACTGATATACATTGTACGTAACCATTAGTATAACGTTAATACATTAAAATAAATTATTTTAATGGTCAGATTTAGCCGTAATTATACGTATAGAATATCTGAAATAAATATAAGAAACCAATAAGACCAGAAAATTTGATAACGGATACCAGTTAACTTACTCGCGTCTTTTAATTATGTAGCACGCGTGAAGCCGAGTAGTATTCGTTCAGTCTTCCTTTCAGTCGGTACTGGACTCGAGGTACGGATTTTCCGTCCTTTCAGTAAGGACTTCCTTTCTATGCATGTTTAGGATTCCCCGTCTGCAGCCAAATGTTTTCCCCAGTATACGTTTAAACTTGTCAGTAATCATATTAATAATAGAATAAATTGCCTGAGCATTATATACAAGCAAGATTAGTATGTACTAGTTACGGAGGTACCGTAACCACGACACTAGAGGCACCGGTGTCGTGACTCACATGCAGGAGAGTGATATCCTGCATCGTCCCACTCAGCTCAGCTTGGCCATTTTATCAGTATTATTATTAGTGGGGCGTATGGATGCATCCTAGGCTACAGTTTACAGTTTAGCAGGTGAATGTGGTGTGTGCTCTACATCCTTCACATTGGAGCTGATCCCTCCACCCAGCACAGTTATTTAGAGGTCACCCCTCTACAGCATGACGAGGTCACCCCTCCAGTTATTCATGCAACGTTGTTACAGCACATGACCTATATAAGCTCTTGGCAATTAAAATACAGTAAATGCATGTTATACAGATTTAACAAATAATAGTTCAGTTTTGTTATTGATAAATCAGACTTTACAGATTTATTTCAGATTTCCGCTGCAACTTACTTATCAGTCTTACTGCTTCAGTATTTATAATTTACTTCATTTCAGTAATTCCTTATCATGCTTCATATCCGTTCACTGAGCGTTATGCTCAGCCGTAGTTCTTTTCATGTTCTAACGGCAGGTACACCAGGACGCTTTTAGGATTCTAAGAGCTTGTGCATTTGGAGGGAAGCTATCCAGACTTCTTACATTATGCATTCTTATATTGTTCTGCTTATTTGGACATTGTTTAGTCCTTCCATCCAGCATTTTATATTTCATGTTTTGGGCTTATGTTTGGATTACCGAAGTTTGATTCCGGTATCTCCTTTATGGTCAGTTAATGTTCTAGGACATTTACCTTATGCTTTGATGACACGCCATAAATACACGTAACGGTCCATTTATCCAAGTGGGGTGTTACAATTATGGTATCAGAGCCCAAGGTTCGACCTGTAGGCTCTAAAACTTGACCTGTGACTAGTGGGTAGTCACCAGGAACTTCCCAGATTTTGGCGTTGTTATCTTTCATGTTTCTCATGGATTATTCAATCAGTTTTCTTCATTTATCAGTCAGTTTTCTTAAAGTTTTGACTAAGTAAAAGGTTGGTACATAACTAGCCATATTTAGTCGCATGTGCTTTTTAGCGAATTTTCGTTTTGGTGAGCTGACCATAGGCGCTCACCCTTGCCCGTTCAGATTTTGTATTGGTAAACCGACCCTAGGCGTTTACCCTTACTCACGACAGATTCATGTTTTCAGTCAAATATTACTTGGTGAACCAACCATAAACGTTCACCATTTCTCAAGTCAAATTTCATGTCTTTCAGTCAAATGATGTTTTGTGAACCGATCCACAGTTGTTCACCCTTGTCATATCATGACATTCTATAAATTTTGACAAGTATGGATTGGACTTCAGCCATCCATATTTAATACCAGATTATAAATTTCTATACATGACAGTTCTCAGAAAATTTTGACCAGTATGGATCGAACCAGAATAGCCCATACTTAGTCTCATGTTTCCTTCCTTGAAGTACGTGAATTGAACCATAGCCGTCGACATCAGTTAATATTACACCTCAGTTGATTTAACTTTTTTATAACAGTCAAATTTTCATACCCTCACGTTGATGTCATCTACATGATGATTCAGTTTCATGTCTCTTTCCGAGGATTATGTTTTCAGCAACGTGATGATGCCTTCAGGCTAAAATATAGAAGGATTACAGTAAAATCCTATTTCATGATAAATCATGTTCTGGCCTTTATCAATCATGTCTTCTATCTTCATACTGAACATTGATGAAACTCTGTTTAATCATACTTTCAGCCTCTATACAACCATCATTAAGTCTACGCAGGAATTACCAGGCTATCATGTTAACCGTTTCAGTTCAGTTTACTACCGTTTAAATCAATTTATTCTTTGATAATGTCAGACAAGCGACACCTGTATCGATCATCCCATAAAATTTCCACCAGCTCCATGTACAGTATTCCATATGTACCCCATGTACAGTGTCTCAGTTATACTCCATGCATACTATTTCACGTGTACTCCAGGTACAACGTCTCAGATATGCTCCATGTGCAGTATTCATTTTGTACTTCATGTACAGTAGTTCAGGTGTACTCCAGGTACCCTACTCCATGGATATTGCTAATCGATCCTTAATCATCTCAGGCGTTTCCACTTGTCGATATTCTACCAGGTGCTGATGCCGCTCGTGAGTTGAAGATTTTACCAGATGCTGATGCTGCTAACACTCTGAAGACCACACCGATGCTGATGCTGCTGAACTTTGGAGATTCCTCAAGATGCTGATGCCGCGGAACGAGGACGAAAACTATAAATTGAAATTTCTGACAAGAATAATTTCAACCATCAGACACTACCATCCTATTCCATGTTTTTACTTCCTCAGTTAGACGTCACACTTCACTCAGCTAATCTTTCTGTCAGAAGAGTGGGAACTGGCAACCAGCCGGCCACTCAGCAGAAATAATTACATGAATCACGGTCATGATAATGACCGTCAAATTGACAGACAAAGCAGTAGTGACAACCACCGTGCTTATAAATAATCAGTCAGTACCATCGGAACTCCGGAACGGACGTGACCGAAAATACAGAGGTCAGCAGTCTAACCGGTCCGCCAATCCTAGCAGTTACCAAAATTTTCAGCCTTGTTCATATTCACCTATTAAAAAACACGTGCCAAGACATCAGTCACGAAATAGTTCTCAGGTATCATTCCGGAAGACACATATCAGGGCACCAGTCATGATACACGTCATACGAATATCTTCTCAGAGTACGAGTCCGAGCTCCTAGTCCCAGTATGTTCCAAGCAAGACCCTCAGTAATTCAGGGTATCTTTCAGAAAGGGGTATACTCATTCTATTATGCCACGCATATATCAGATCATTAAAATTCAGTCACCACCACCAGATTATTACTCAGCTAAAACACGCAGTATTCACTCTGTAAAGTTACAGACGAACCCACTCAGTGGAAGTCGCCACGTTACTCACGTATCCCTATGTCAGCTTTATGTAAATCAGGTAGTTACCTACCTCTCAGCCAGAAAGGAATCCACAGTACCTCCCATGTTTATTAAGTTATCCTTCAGTTAACGACAAGATCCGTTTTACTAATCCCAAATATATTCATTATATTTTCTGCTAGGAAAATCAATACAAGTTGTTTCTGCCTTACAAACGCGTGATTTGTCAGTCTATAGCTACGAAGACTTTTACCTACCTGTTATAAATCCACTGTTGAAATTCCTTAAATTCATGATCAGCAGATTATTCCAGAGTTCCAGATATAATTTCAGAAAGCTTTCAAGAAATTCCTCCCTAACCACGAGACAGAAATTTAACATCGAGCTAGTCTCAAGAACAGAACCTGTTTTCAGAACTCTTTATTGCAAGGCTTAAGCTAAGTTAAAGAGTTGCAACATTTGCTGAAATAGTTACCGGAACGAAGACTTATTCACCCTAGCGCACCACCAGGAAGTGCACCGTTTATGTCTATCAGGAAGAGGGCCGGTATCATGAGATCATGTATCGACCACTAAATTTTTACCAGATCACCATTCTTAATCAATGTTCATTCCATAAATAGCAGGTTTATCTGATCTGCTACGATATCTTAAATATTTTCCAGAACAAATTGCGACCATGCCACCAGAAGTGGTGAGAGAAGAACATGATGTTTTCCGAACTGCTGTTGCACATATTATAGTCTCTCTAAAGATTTTGATCTTATAGTTCTGAACTCCCTAATGCTCCAGCTATATTATGGAAATTATGAGTAAATTTTTTTATTTTTTTTCTATGATTCTCAGACAAAATCATCAGCGTATTCATTGATCACATTCTGATCTGCTAAATTTTAGAGAAGAACACGAGAATCATCTTCTCACAGTTGTACAAAATCTTCGATAGGAGAAAACTTTATATACAGCTGTCCAGATATGAATTCCAGTAGAACAAGGTGGCATTTCTGAGCCATCCTACTTCAGCAGAAAGGAATTTCAGACAATCCTGCAAAGGTGAAGGCCATCACCTGATGGTCCCGACTGACGCCTGTGAGCGTAGTATAAAAATTTCTAGTACCCAATTGACTACTACCGCAGAAATTGCTGACAGCTCTCACTAAAAATTCTTCCATGACTATTCAACCAGATTTCTGCCAGAATGTTCCATAACCCCAGACAAAACACTGATAGAATCCGCATCACACATTAATGCAACTATGTTCATATCTAGATGCCTGACCTACTGCAGGTTCAAGATAGAACACCGACATGCTATCACTACAAGTAGAAATTCTAGACCGAAAAGAGACAAGACTCCATGGAGATTGTAATCAGTTTACCACAGACTCAGAGAAATTATGATGCTATCTAAGTTATCATCAACCATGTAATCAGCCTGCGCGTCCCTTTCATCCGAAAGGAGCACGTAGTAGCAGATCTGCAGAAAATTTTAAAATTCAGAAATAAATCGTACGAATTCAAGGCATTCCATCGACCATCATATCAAACAGAATACATGTTCACGATCAAGTGTATGTTTACGTCCACTTTAAGTTCATGTTTATTTCCACTTTCACGTTTACGTCTCATTCGCAGTATGATGCTATTTCAGTTCATCTTTTATGCTATCTCCTGATTTAAGCTCACGTTAGCGTTCATAACGTTGTTCACGTTCAAGTTCGTGTGCCATTTCACGATGCACGTTTCTCAGTTATTACCGAATACGGTTACAGAAAGCTTGAGAGAACAGACTCAAGTTTAGCACAACTATTCCATAACCAGGCAGACGTTTCACATCTCAGGCCGTAACGTTTGGCATTCATTCCTCAGTCAGCCTATGTTCATGATATGTTCTAGTATCACATTCACAGTATGATTCACTTATCATATTCTAATTCCATGCCAGCGCTCCTCATATAATTATGAACCACGTTCACAATTGCTCACTTAGCAGGTTCACAATTGTTCACGTAGTTCGTCCCTATATATTCTCAGCAGCTTTCTCAGAGATATAAATATTACCTTTTCAGAATATTTTACACGTATCGTTGCATGTATCATACATGCTATAGTTATTCAGTCTATCAGATTTAGCAAATCCATCTTAAATATGGAACCAGAAACTATTCAGCATCATCAGGACAGGGTCATCAGGACCATGATGTTATTATTATGTTAGACCTTTGAAGGAATCGTTTCGAGCGGGAGGCCACTCGAAACAGGAGTCCATCCGGACCTCTCATCCCCTTTCCTTCAATAAATCCAGTTAAGTCCTTTTAGTCATGTCATGTTCCATGTTCCCTTCAGCCATGTCACGTTACATGATCATTTTATTCATGTCAGGTTTATATCTATCAGCAGCATTATGTCTTAACTAGAAGACAATTCATCCTTCAGCTTAATTGTCTTTCAGTCTACGTGTTCTTGCAGTTCTTATAACTTCCTCAGCTTATTACCTTAATTCGAGGACGAATTTCTCCTTTTTAGAGGGGAAGAATTGTAAAACCCGGTATAGTCGTATCTTTAATTCGGGGACGAATTATTATTTTTAGAGGAGAAGAATTGTAAAACCCGTATTTAAAAATCAGGATATTAAATACGCAGTTTAATTTTAATAGACTATTTAAGTATTAATTATCAGACAAGAGATATAAACGCAGAAATTAAATACGCAATCCCAGTTTATTTAAATATTATAAATATTACAGTTATTCAGATAATAATTATTTAGTCTCGGAAAATATTACAGATGAATTATTTTACGGAAATAATTAAACGTTAATATTAAACGTTCAGCAATAATGTCCCCCACTAACTCTTTGGGCTCCCCCTTAATTAGGAATAAAGACACAATTTCGTAACTGCCAGCAGCATCTGTTGCGCCGCAACTCATGTGTCTTGCGCCGCAACTCGTGATCCGCAGCACCATGATCTGTAGCCCCTTCAATTGCGCCGCAACTCATGTGTCTTGCGCCGCAACTCGTGATCCGGTTTGTAAAAAAAAAAAAAAAAAAAAAAAAAAAAAAAAAAAAAAAAGGAAAGGAAGAAAGTTTTGGGCTCAAGCCCATTTGAAAAAAAAATATACACGGGACTTTCTCCACACAGTAGATCAAAAAAAAAAAAAAGGAAAAGAGAGTAGGGTTTGTTTCCCTGCCGACACTAGAGACAAAAAAAAAAAAAAAAAAAGAAGGTGCCGCCGGCTGTGAGGAGAGAAGAGGGAAACACGAATCGGGTTTCTTGTTTGATTTGTTTGTGTATTAAGTCTTCCGTCCTTAAATGGTAATCAGCTTTCTTTCTAATTCTTTATAAGTCACGACCTATTATATTCTAGAATCTAAACAAATTATTGATATGTTGAAATCACGAAATTTTAATCAAGAGGGAGTGTCGGTTTAGGTTGGTTTCAGGAAAACCGAGAGTCAAGGACTCTCGGTGGGCTGCTGTTCGACCCAGCCGAGACCGCAGCAAGGTCTCGGTGGTGGGAGTGTTGTTGTTTGTACAGCCACAGTAAACCGGACGACCAACAGGGTGTGTTTGGGTTTAATTCTGCAATAAGGGTGCGTTTGGGACTGTTAAATCATACTTTTTTTTAAATAAGTTTATTTTAAATAAATATTTTTTTTAAATGTATTTAGTAAATTAAATACAAACTAGTTTTATAAATATTAAAAGGGTATATTTAGAAAACGAATTAAACTATGTGAGAACTTATAAATTAAGGAATTTCTATTTTAGCGAAATACTTATTATAGAATTATTTACGACTGATATACATTGTACGTAACCATTAGTATAACGTTAATACATTAAAATAAATTATTTTAATGGTCAGATTTAGCCGTAATTATACGTATAGAATATCTGAAATAAATATAAGAAACCAATAAGACCAGAAAATTTGATAACGGATACCAGTTAACTTACTCGCGTCTTTTAATTATGTAGCACGCGTGAAGCCGAGTAGTATTCGTTCAGTCTTCCTTTCAGTCGGTACTGGACTCGAGGTACGGATTTTCCGTCCTTTCAGTAAGGACTTCCTTTCTATGCATGTTTAGGATTCCCCGTCTGCAGCCAAATGTTTTCCCTAGTATACGTTTAAACTTGTCAGTAATCATATTAATAATAGAATAAATTGCCTGAGCATTATATACAAGCAAGATTAGTATGTACTAGTTATGGAGGTACCGTAACCACGACACTAGAGGCACCGGTGTCGTGACTCACATGCAGGAGAGTGATATCCTGCATCGTCCCACTCAGCTCAGCTTGGCCATTTTATCAGTATTATTATTAGTGGGGCGTATGGATGCATCCTAGGCTACAGTTTACAGTTTAGCAGGTGAATGTGGTGTGTGCTCTACATCCTTCACATTGGAGCTGATCCCTCCACCCAGCACAGTTATTTAGAGGTCACCCCTCTACAGCATGACGAGGTCACCCCTCCAGTTATTCATGCAACGTTGTTACAGCACATGACCTATATAAGCTCTTGGCAATTAAAATACAGTAAATGCATGTTATACAGATTTAACAAATAATAGTTCAGTTTTGTTATTGATAAATCAGACTTTATAGATTTATTTCAGATTTCCGCTGCAACTTACTTATCAGTCTTACTGCTTCAGTATTTATAATTTACTTCATTTCAGTAATTCCTTATCATGCTTCATATCCGTTCACTGAGCGTTATGCTCAGCCGTAGTTCTTTTCATGTTCTAACGGCAGGTACACCAGGACGCTTTTAGGATTCTAAGAGCTTGTGCATTTGGAGGGAAGCTATCCAGACTTCTTACATTATGCATTCTTATATTGTTCTGCTTATTTGGACATTGTTTAGTCCTTCCATCCAGCATTTTATATTTCATGTTTTGGGCTTATGTTTGGATTACCGAAGTTTGATTCCGGTATCTCCTTTATGGTCAGTTAATGTTCTAGGACATTTACCTTATGCTTTGATGACACGCCATAAATACACGTAACGGTCCATTTATCCAAGTGGGGTGTTACAGTATAAATAATATCTAAATCAATCATGTTTAACAACGTATTCTAACATACCCAAGCCTACCGAGACACCCGTGTCTCGTTCGCACAAAACAAAACAAACTAGCAAAACAACCAAAACAGTGCTGTCCAACATATCTATATAGTTCTATCCAACATACTTATTTAGTTCAGTCCAATAAACATTTTCCTAGTGCTGTCCAATATCTATCCTACAGTGTCGTCCAATGAACCCACAGTTCTTGTCCTGCTGCTGCCTATTAAATACCCACCGTTTATACATAGTTTCCTGCTGTCAGTTGTATATACCTACTGTCTTTACAAATTCTTGTTGCTAGTCACCCATACCCACTGTTGTTAAACCGAATCCCCTGTTGGGGGGTTTGGGGTTGCCACTTTATGAACAAAACCCACCCGCTGGTGGTATTTAAAACCCCACCGAGACCCATATGGGTCTTGGTTTGTGTGTCCTTCGCAACCAAACAACACAAAACATGATTCAACCCTAAATCTAGTTTAACCCTAATCTTATTAACATGTTTCTATCCTTTTTTTAATAAATTCTTGATTAATTAAATGTACCAACAAATAAATAAAAAGGATTTAGAATTACCTAATACGCGTTTAGGGTTTAGGAGAACTAACACAAACACAAACCTTAATCTTGGATTAAAATCACGAATTTGTCTTGGTTCTTGGGGAGAGAAGTCGACGGCAGTGGAGAAAAAAAAGAGAAGGAACGATCGTGGTATGTTTGTGTTTTAGGTTTTTATTGGATTTGTTAACTGAAATCACACCCCCATATGTTTTAATATTAGTCGGACTAGACTTCTAAGTGGGTTGGGCAAGCCCATGGTCTTTTCATTCTTGCTTAAACCGGCCATCAAAACAGCCGACTACACTTTAATTATTTCCACGTCTCGCTAACTATTACGTGTATTCGCGTTTTAGATGTCGTGAGTTTTACAGTTATCATTATACATGTTATACGTACATATTATATATCAAATCTCTTATCGTGTTTAAATTAATATACTATATAAACATACAAATATTCGTGGCTCGTGTAGTATATTAATTATTCGGATTGTTTAAATTTATACGTACATTCATGAATTTTATGTTCTAAGGTATTTTTAAAGCGGGTTTTACAACTCTTCCCCTCTAAAAAGAATAATTCATCCTCGAATTAGAGATACGATAATCTGGAAAGACATAAACGTGACGTGACTGTAGAGAACATGGGCATGACGTATCTGAAGGGAACATGGAACATGAAGTGACTGAAAAGAAAATATATGAATTATGGAAGAAAAGAGGATGAGAACTAACATGAAAAGATACATGAATGATATGATACTAAGTATCATACCTACCGGTATAAGCACACACAACACATTGATGCGCGAGACATATTGAGACGTAGCACGTGAACAATTATGAACGTGATACGTGAGCAATTATGAACGTGATACTTGGAGATATGGTGCATGAAATATGAGAACATACGGTGAGTGAGAATGCGTGCAACATATCGTGAACGTGACATGAGAACGTAGGGTAAACATGACATGGAAACATATCGTGGGCGTGCAACAACTAAGGAGGTAAAATCAATGATACTAGATGAGACGTGAAATATGACGTGAAAAGTCTATTTGAGGATGAAGTCATACTAAACTTGAGTCTGGTCTCCCAAGTCTTCTACAATTATTTTTAGAACGAAAAGTGAAAAGTAAATCGTAAGAGAGAATACGATCGTGAACGTGAACGGTGTCATGAACATAGAAGTGAAAGGCAATCATAAAAATGAAAGATAGATATAAACATGAACAAAGTCGTGAACACTAACGTGGGGTTTAACTAGCGAGCTGAGATAGTCATACGGACATGAATGTACATAATGAATGCGAACGTGAACCTTTATCTGATCTGATAGCTGAAAGAGGGTCGTGTAATCGTACGATCATCGGTTGGAAGATATCTGAAATCCGCTAGTGCGTACTCCTTTTGGATGAAAGAAAACGCGTAGGCAAGGTCAAATGGTCAAACGACGATCCAAAATTTTCTAAAGGTTGAGATGACTACAAGCGTGTTGGCGTTCTATCTTAACCTGCTGATAATTCAGGCATTTAGATATGAACATAACTACATCTTGTTTCATATAAACTGGGTATATCTAAGTTTAGAAATTATGAGTCTTAGAATTTAGACTTCTCTTAGCGTGGGATCCTCTGGAACACATAAATTAGTGTAGGATTTTCTCCTTTACGCGTAGGCTTATTCATGGTAAAACTTACCGTGAGTACAAGGCGATTCAGCGTGTCACTGTAATCAACAAAATACATATAGAAAAAAAATTGGTGAGAATTTCTCTTGTTGTAAATATTGTACATAGAGTGAAGATAGTCTTCGTGTTCTTCTCTAGACTTAAACAAAGTTAGAATGTTAGCAATGAACAGAATGACGAACTTGTCCAGAATTCATGAAAATTTGATTTCTCAAATCCAAAATTACTACTGGCATTTGTGAACTAAAGACATAAACATGAATTCATACTGACCATAACGTGTGTGAGGAGCAGTCAGGAAAGTGTCCTACTCTTTCACTCACCATTGTTGATAGCCTGATCATAAATCGATCTTGGAAAGTGTTAGAGTCTGGTAGTTGGTCGGATAGACCAATGATACTTGGAATGGAAAATACAGTTGTGAATGGTAGTATGATTGATAGTTTGTTGGAAATACGTTTTTCCAAGGAAAGTCTCAGTCAGATCATTGTTAGCATAGATCATGAGCTATAGACTATTTAGGACATTGTAACTTGGAGTGACCTCCCTTAGGGGGAGATTGTTGGAAATACGTTTTTACGTATTTAGAAAGGGTCGGTCACTCCAATGATATATTCAATTATAGGGCTCGTGATCCAATATGTAATCTATATAGTCCATATAGCCCACATGTAGGGTGGGCTATATATATCCCCTCCTAGCATGTTAGGAGGGGTTGGTCATTCTCATTTTCACACACTTAATCTAATCTTTCATTTTCTCTCCAACCTCTTTCTACTTTCTCTCTAGTTCTTCATCTATCTCTCTCTCTAGTAATCATTCCATCTATTGTATAATCAAAGGATTACGTAGACTTACAAATGGTATCAAGAGCCATGGGATGATTTTATTGTTTATGTGTTTGTGTTCTTGATTCATACGCCTATTTTGATCCATTTTACACGAACCAAATTTTTTTTTGTGTTTTTTATGTTTTTTTCTTGATACAAATCTTCTACATAGTTGTGGTAGAGATTTGGTATATTTACTTTGGCTAAAAATACAAAAATTTTGGGTGTTTTGATCATTTTTTGGCTTAAAACCTCGAATTGGTTGAGTTTTGTCCGAGAAAAGTGGGATATATTC
The DNA here is from genome assembly GCA_025667525.1 of Glebionis coronaria. NCBI lineage: Eukaryota > Viridiplantae > Streptophyta > Magnoliopsida > Asterales > Asteraceae > Glebionis > Glebionis coronaria. The sequence goes on from CM046882.1 coordinate 107,899,598, forward strand.
CGACAGCTGCTTCCATCGGAAAAGGGTTTCTCATTCCGACCACTATTCCAACGAAGGGATTTCGATAGTATTCCGATTTGGGACATTCCGATTTGGGATATTCCGATTGGACATTCCGATTTGGGACATTCCGATTTGGGACATTCCGATTTGGGACATTCCGATTAGGGACATTCCGATTTGGGACATTCTGATTTGGGACATTCCGATTTGGGACATTCCGATTAGGGACATTCCGATTTGGGACATTGCGATTTTGGAGATTCCGATTAGGGACATTCCGATTTGGGACATTCTGATTTGGGACATTCCGATTTAGGACATTCCGATTAGGGACATTCCGATTAGGGACATTCCGATTAGGGACATTCCGATTAGGGACATTCTGATCAGGGGTATTCCGATAGACTTATTCTGACGGTTTTCCGACTAGTATTTCGACATTTTTTCGATCCTTTATTCCGATCAACATTCCGACAACCCAAAAATTATTCCTTATAAAATTTCGACATTCTTTCTCGAGAACAATTATTAGGGGATTTTAACATTCTTTCTCGACTTCTACACACAACAACAAACACAAATACTTTCTTTCATTGATCGATCGACAAGTAATCCTTACTTTCATTTATCATCAATTTTCATGGAATCGTTTAATTCAACATCTCAAGAGGGAGACCTGCATCTCATGGAAAACACAGCTAGAGAAAGTGGTATAACGTTCTTTCGACTACTCCAGTCTCATCTAGTGACCATTTCTTGGTTTCAAGAAGGAAGCGAATTTCTGACACTCTTCGGTCAAGATCGTTATATATTCATCGATTCAATATTCCTCAACTTGAACCAACTAGCTGAGCAACTTCACAAAGAAGACTTTAATCACTCTGCATCAGCATCTGCATATCCAGCTCTAGTGACACAACTTACGCACTTCTTCAAATTCAACGTTATTAAGTCTGACAATTCAGGGATATGTCAATCATTTCTTCAGTACACACAGACGGAAATTAAAGAGTTCCGTGGTACATTGTTGAAATTAAAGACATTAGTCTCGTCTTCGATTTATGAAAGATCTCGACTTCAACAAGCGTATGATAATGGAGTGCAAGAATCTACGATGCCGATGCAAGAGGAGAATGATCATATGGTTGACAACTTGGAGCCTAAAGATTGCAAGAGCAAGGATTCGGGAGGAAAGCATGATACAAGCAGCATGTCAGGGATTGATGAGACCATACCCGTATATGACGAAGAGTCTACAAATACGGTACAAAGGAATGTGGTATATGATGTCTATGCCGATGAACTACCACATGTTGCGCATTCCGAACCTAATTATGACACACATGGGATGGAAAAGGGTGATAGTTTTACCACTTCAGATTTATCTGATGTGAGTCAAAATGGGGGAGAAATTGTTCAAAATGCTATAGTACATCATGATAAATGCTTTAAGACTGCTTCACTAACCGATTCTGATTCCAAGATTAAAGAGCTTGAAACGATTTTAGCTCAGTAATCTAAAGCTCTTGAGGATGCCAAAATCGAATTCTCGAAGAAAGCGGATACATTTGAAAAACTTGAAAATTCAAACGTTGTTCTTGAAAGAAAATTAAATCAAAAAATTCAAGATTCTAAAGCTGAAAAAGATAATTTTGTGAGACAAATTAAGTTTCTTGAATCTAAGTTGGCATCCCAAGATGAATTGCTCAAAGAGAATGAGACCTTTGATGAGACTGTAATTATACATAGTCTCATCGTCCAAATCGGGCTTAAAACGCTTAAAATATCATCAAAATACCCAAATATATGCTTGTGTTTGTTCATTGTGTATTTTAGGTACGGATATCGTGAATTCAACAAAAGATCAAAGGAATCAAGCAAAAATGAACACGGGAAACGAAGTCGCACAAAGAACCGGGCCCAAGTTTTAAATTTCCAAAAATACCCTTGAAGAATTGAAGATTGGCAAGTTTGGTCCCTCAACTTTTGAAGATTGACACTTTATACCCCTCAAATATTCATAAGTATGAATAGGGTCCCTAAAGTTTGAAGACTTTACACATCTAGCCCTTGAAGATTGAAGGAATTGCAAGATTAGTCCTTTTTATAAACTTTGAAAAACCCTTGTGCCAATTTCAGCAAGTTGCCCAAACTTGATTTAAGGGAAAAAGAGTTTTTTGGCTGTTTTTTTCAAACTGATGAAAGTAAGAGAGTTCAGGGGGCATTCATGGACAAAACAAACCCATATCCACCAAATACCCAACCAAACCCGACCTTACCCAGTCCATACCCACCCATATTACCCTTTTACCCGACCCAAGTCAAACAGTCAACACCACCCCATTAACTAACCCTGGCCGACAACCTTATTCACTCCCACCTCTCACCTTACGCCACGTCACCACCTCCACTCCCCTCAACCAATCCCCTTAATCCCCCTCACCACGTCATTACTCCACCCACAAACAATACTGATTAATTAAATCAGTGTTACTTTCCCACTAAACAAAAGATTTAAAAATCTTTATCACCAAAACAAATCAAATGTCCCTGTTTACCCACCCCTAATCCTATAAACCCTAACTCCATTACACTTCAAACCAAGGGGTTTAACCCCAATTGCTCCAGAATGCTGATTAAAGGTCCCCTAACCCCAACCCACTCACAAACCAACCCAACCCGTGACCCTCGTGGCCCCCACGTTTGTCCCCTGCTACACCAAAAAGAGAAAAAAAGGAATCAGCAGTCATCCAACAGCTCCAATCCTATTCCTTGTTCCGCAATGGTCCATTAGACGATCCAGATTGGTCAAAGATAGCAGGAATATCACATGGGCACAATTGACCAAGAATTCCAAGGGCTTTTGTGGGAATTCCAGAATTAGGGTTTAGGTTTTGATATTTTTCGTATTATTTTATTCTAGCAATCTAGAATCTTCATTTAAGTAGTATAAAAGGAGGTGCTGGTTTGTAGCAACCCCTTTGTTCCAGTTTTTATCAATTGTAATTTCTTTTTAGAAATTAAATATTTAGAGTAATTTTCAGAAAACCTTGCATTGATAATCACTGTGTTCCTTTTTAAATTCTTGTTTTAGTATAAAACTTAGTTTAATCTTTTGGATTCGTGTTTAGTACTCTTAAGGAAACTAGACTTTTGGTGAGAGGAAACTTAAGCCATAAGACTGTTTCTCTTAGCAGCTTATAGAAGCTTATAAGACTTGTTTGATTGACAACCAAACAAGCCCTATAAGTTTGTATAAGTCTTTCTTATTTGTTTTAAAAAGGGTTTCAGAAAGTGTGTTTCAAAGATTTCAAAAATTGGTGTTTTCAAGGATTTCAAAAATTCAGTTTCCAAGTTTTATTTTTATAGCTATAAGCTATAAGCTGACTTGTCCATAAGTCAAGCTTATAGCCTATAGGCTTGAATCTCAGGTCACTTTCTTTTGTGTTTGCTATCTCTTGGCAGGTTCAAGGATTCTTCAAGTTTTTGAAGATATATAGGGGTGTTTGAGACTGCAGTAGTCCCCACCTGGCTTTTCTTTACATCAACACTTGTCCATAAGCCAAGAAATAGCTCTCTCACAAACCATTTAGAAGGCAGTCAGCCAGGTTAGGGCTTTGAACCCCAATTGGTTAAGTTTTTTTGAGCTTTCTTTGAGATTTATGTGATTAGGTGTTGCCTGCTTATTTGTTTAATTCTTTGTTTGATTATGCTGTTTAAAGCTTGGTATGACTGTTAGAAATAGATTAGATCAGTTTAGTTAAGTTTGGTAAGCATTTGGTTTGGTAAATCCAAGTTACTGATTAATAGTAGGGTGTTTGGGTAAGTGTTTTTTTAACTAATATAGGTGTGATATAATTTGTTAGAAACCACTCAAGCATGTTTCTTAGGTAATCAGTAGGTTGATTGGGTAATTTAGGTACTCTTAGATAGGATTTGTGCAGGTTTGCATGCTAAAATAGGTTAAACAACATATAGATACTCACAAGGCTGTAACTGGTTTTGTTTTTGGTATCCTAGCTTGAAATTTGGTCAAGTAGTTTGTGCATCTGTTTATTTAGGATTTTCAATCAGTTTGGTATAGTTTGGTAGATGTTTGAGCAAGTTTGGGAGCATTGAAACTCACCATTGTGCAATTTGAACCGGACAACTGTTCACTGTCCCATCTTCTTCATTACAGTGACTGATTTTTGGCAAGTTTGTGCTTAATTGAAATTGTGATTGTGTGTTTTTTTGTTTATTCTGACTCCCCACACTTCCATGAGTGTGGGGGTGCCCCTCTTGTCCATAAAAACCAAAGTATCAAACAAGTTCTAAGCCAAAAACCTCCCAGACCTGTTTTTAACACTAGCAGTGGGAACTAAGTTACCCCTGCTAGTGCTTTGTTAGTACTGCCTAGCTAACTGACAAAAACACACAAGGTGTCACTATCAGATTCTCCAAAATTTGTCTTTAGTGAACTTTTTTAGGTTTTAGGTTTTCAAACTAGTTTCTATATTTTTCTTATTTTATTTTGGATTTTTCAGTTTAATTTATTTTCCTGTTACTGTTCATTTGCTATTTTTTAAGTTTTATTGCATTTTTAAATACTTTTTAATATACTGATTTTTGTTTTTTAGTGTAGAAAATTAATATTTTTCTGTTTTAATAATTTTCTTAGACTTAGAAAAATATTTTAAGATTTTTAGTTTAAAATTATTTCACTATTCACTTTTTAATTATTTTTTATAATTAAATTAGTTTAGTTAGGGTTTAATTATTAAACTGTTTTGTCTTTTAGTGCAAAATTTTATATTTTTCAAACTTTTTCAATTTTCTACTGTTCTTTAGTGTAATTTAGGATTTTTAAAATTGTCAAATTAATTTTGGCATTATTTTATTATTTTTTATGATTATTTTAGTTTAAAAATAGTTTTAAGTGTTTTAAAAACAGAAAAATAGTTTTTTAAAATTTAGGAAAAATACTTTTTAGTCTTTAAATAACATAAGTGATTTATTAGTTCAATAAAATAATATTTTGGACATTTTGTTAATTATATTTAATTTTAGGGCTTTAATTAGCATTAAAAATTGAATATTTAATTAATAAAAGGTTTTAAAATATATTTGTTGGATTTTTATTCTTATTTATATTATTTAAGACTTAGTTTAATATTTTAATTAATTTTTAGGTTTAATTTTTAATTTCGTCGCGTTTTACGTAATTACGTCATCGTTTTACGTCAACGTCGTAGTTTAATCGTAGTCGTAGCTCGTCTTTACGTTTTCTCTTCTCAACAAAAAACGTCACTAATCCAAACTTGATTTCATATATATTGGCACATTAATACACACACCTCCTTCGAGAACGAACCCGCATTTATTCGATTCTTCGGTTTTCCTAAATCGTCGAGTTTAATACTTGCCGCATTTATACGTTGTTTTCCTAAACGCGTATCACTACACATATCATTTTGGCGCCGCTGCCGGGGAGGTGTTTAGTGTTGCCATTATTAGTATCGTGTTTGTGTGAGTAGTGCGTTTTTGCTTTTCAATTTTTGGAAAGAGTGAATATCGTACATAGTCATTTTTGTTATTTTTCATTACTATATTATATTATCCAAATAAATCGTGTTTAATTTTCCTAAATTAAACACACAACAATCTTTACTATATTGTAGATATATTGGTTTTCGTTTTTTTTAATATACTATTACTATATTGTATCTACGTAAGAACAATAAATATACAAGTACTCCAAAAGCGTGAAAACGCAACCTTGATTCGGGATTTCATCACTCGATCATTGTATTCGAATCCAAAGCAAAAGTTTAAAGGCAAAATAGATAAATACTTTCGTGAGGCTTAATTTCAATTAACACAAACTATAAGGTGGGTATAAGGCGGTTGTATTTCACGACCTAAAGGAAAAAGGCTCTTAAGTGCTTCGCGCCGCCTCGTTTCCTCCGCTTGCTTGTGCGTGTTTTGAGAAAGAGGGCCAATCGAGGGTTTGCCGCCCAAGTATTATCTACGTATATTATATTTGCTTGTGTTTTCAAGATTAAACCCTTTTGAACGTTTTGGTGTTCCACCAACGTTCTAAAGTCATCTAAAGCGTTCACTCCACGTGATCGTTTTCATTCCTTGAGGCTCCTTTAATCGAGAAAGTCGATTCGAGGAGAGATTTGTAGATTTGTGTCTACGTAATACATTCAAAAATCCAAAAAAATTAAAAAACAATCAAAAACCAAAAAAAAATTGAAAAATTCGAAAAGCCGCAAAAAGAATCTTCTTTGCTACCACCCATTCTACGCTTAGTGCATGCGCACTCGATCGAAGGATTATTCCAATTCTAGCGAAGCTTCGAATCGACGCAATCGTAATCGAAGGAATCGACGACGTAGACGAGAATTAGAAACCGACGTTCCTAATATCGTTGTTGAAGAAACCGTAGAGGAGATGGCCGACAATCGTTCAGTGATGGAATTGCTCCAAGCGCCCACCGAGGGTTATGGAGACGCGATCGTGATTCTCGCTATCGAAGCGGAGAATTTTGAGATTAAGAGCGGAATGCTTTCGTTGATTCAAGCTACGAAGTTTCGAGGTCGTGAAGCCGATAATCCTCACGACCATATTCGGAATTTTGATCGTCTTTTAGCCACGAGCAAGTTTAAGAACGTCGACACCAATGTCGTCAAGCTTATGCTTTTTCCGTACTCGCTCGATGGTGCCGCCAAGGATTGGTACGAGAAAGAGCCACCTAATTCCATAACTACGTGGAAGGATCTCGTTTCCAAGTTCGTTAATTATTTTTTCCCACCGTCTAAGATAACGTTTTTCAAGATGAAATTACGAAATTTGAGCAAAAACCGAATGAATCTTTTAGAGACGCGTGGGATCGTTTTAAGGAATTTCTTAGGCAATGTCCTCACCATGGTTTTTCCGAGTTGCACCAAATCGATACGTTTTACAACGGTCTTAATTTTCAAGAACAAGATTCGTTGAATTCCGCCGCCGGTGGCAACTTTTTGTGTAAAACTCCGAAAGATGCATTGATAATTATCGAAAAACCGATCCAAGGTTTACCAACTCCGCAATGCACCGAGTGTTGCCAATGTCGCCAATTTTAGTAGTTCTAATCGCGACATTGAGAGAGTTGATGCGAAAGTCGACAAGTTGACGAATGTGTTTACGTCTTCTCTCGTTGAGATGCAAAAGAAAGACGCTCCCGCTACGGTGAAAGCGGTTGAGGTTTCGTGTACGTTTTGTGGTGGACCTCATAATTATTACGAGTCTGTGGCTACGGATGGCCAAACGTCGAATGTGAGTGCATTAAATGGAAACAACAATTTTCAAAATCAAAATAACGCGGGTCCATCACAACAAGGCAATTATAACCAAGGCAACAATTTTCAAAATCGAAACAATTTTCAAGGAAATAATCAACAAGGAAATTTTTCGAATCAAAATCAACGAGGTTATAATCAAGGTCGTAATATAACTTGGCAAAATCGAGACAATAATCAAAACTCGAATTTTTCAAACAACAACAATCAAGGCAACAATTTTTCAAGTGGTAATCAAGGAAATTTTCAAAGAAACAATCAAAACCAAGGGAACTTTAATTCAAATCAAAATAGTTCGTCAAACGATTTTCAAAATTACATGAAAACGAATGAGGCTAATATGAGACGATTAGAGGGAGAAATTGGTACTTTGAAAAATGAATTTTCTAATACATTGAAATTGCAAAACACGAAGATTGAGCAAGGGCAAATTGATATTAAAAAGATGTTTTCGGCCATAATGAACAAGTCCTCGGGTGCGTCTTCGAGTTCGTTACCTAGTGACACCGTTGCAAATCCGAAGGAACAATGCAAAGCCACCTCATCTCGTGAGAAAGTTCGTGTGATTACCCCTAACCTTGAAGGATTCCGTGTTGTTTATTCTTCTCAACCCTCGACTTCTAAGACGTCTTCTTGTTCTAAAGTCGATGGGGTGAACGTGGCGACCAAGGAAAAGAGTGCACACCCTCGTGTACCTCAAATTCCATCCACGGTTCAAAAAGAGAGCTTTGTCGACCTTACCAAAGTAACCCTTGAAGAAACTTGTGCTTCAATCCTTCTTAAAAAACCCAAAAGGCGTATGCCGAGAAAGGAAAGGATCCGGGCCAATTTCTACTACCTTGTGATTTTTCCGAGATTGAGGGATGTTTAGCCCTTGCCGATTTAGGTGCTAGCATCAATCTCATGCCTCATTCTCTTTGGAAATTGATGAGATTGCCTTCGCTTACCCCCACAAACATGACAATCGAGCTTGCAAATTGTACGCCACTTATACCAATTGGATTAGCCGACGATGTCTATGTTAGGATTGGAAAGTTTGTTTTTCCCGCCGATTTCGTTATATCCGATTACGAGTGTGACCCTAAATGTCCCATTATTTTAGGCCGACCATTCTTATCGACGGCTCGAACCGTAATCGACGTTCACGAGGGGAGACTTACTATGAGATATGGGATGAGAAAATAGACTTTTTCGCTAGAAAATCCCAAGGGTTTAATGAGAATGAAAAAACCGAGGTTTCAAAACCTAATGATTCAAATCCTAATGATTTCAAAATGTTCACTTTAGCGGAAAGAATGAAGCTTGATGCATGTTTTGAAAGAATTAAGAAAAACGGTTTTAAAGATGATGATTTTAATGATAAAGAATACGTGTACCTAATTCAAAAGGGTATGAGTAAATTTATGGATGAAAACTCACTTTGGGATGTTTTTAGCGAAACAAGTGAACCACCAATTCCGAAGGGCGACGTTAGTGCCATCACGACAATGACCAAAATGGGCTCGTCTTCACCACCTTCGAAGGACCACGTCTTTGAGGCTTCAACTTCTAACTCCATCGAAGTGCCTCCTTTGCCTAGCCCAACACCCGTTGAGGCTAAAGGGTTTATCGACATTGATCCTCTCGTCTTAGAAAAGTCACCTAAGCATAGTCATTCGACTTGTAAGTCCATGGTTGTGAGTGCTCACATCGACTCTTTCTTTGACGATGACGATGGCGATTTTGCCGATATTGATCACGTACTTCGAAATCCACATGCAATTTTTGATTCTCCTAAAAAGAAACATGTGAAGTACGATGATTATGAGTTTGATCCCGAGATTGAGGAAATCATTGAACGAGAGCTAGCTCTTATGCCTTCACTTCCACCGACGAGTGAGGTCGATCTTTCCAAAATCGAGGATGAACTAAATGAGTTGGAACGTCTTATTTTCGATGACGAACCAACTCATGTGACCACCCAAAGTCCAATTCTCGAGGAGTTACCTAATCAACACTCCTCAAATGAGAATTATGTTTACCACATTCGAGAGGATCTAACTTATCAACGATCCTCACAAAAGAATGATGGTTTCGTGCTTGATCGTGATCTTTTCGAGAGAGTTTCTAAGATACTCAAGGAGGGAAATGACAAACCGTGGTTTGACAAGCCTATCTTTGATGAAGAAATCGATGAGATCGACGTTCATGAGGATGACGAGTATGTTGACCCCGAGGGGGCGGTGTTCTTTATTGATAAGCGTTTTGAGAACTTATATAACCCACCACCCCCTCCCACCAAGGACTTAAATGTGAGGATTTTTAGCGCGACTAATTTTGAATTTGACACGCCAAATATTTTCGACATTATTCAATCGGGTTTTCATAAAGAGTTTTTGAACGATGAAAAAGGAAAAGATTTTAAAATTGTTTTAAAAGATTTTTCTACGTATTTAACTCCGTCATCACATCGTTTTATGAGTGCTACCACCTCGTCTACTCATTTTGACGATGGTGTGTGTGGTTTTAGTGTGGGGGAAGCCCCAAATGTTCCCTCACATTTCTCCACCGAGGACGAGATTTATGATCCCGGAATTGCTTGTAAAGGGAAATCCCGGTCTTCCACCGATGCAATAAATGGAAAACTTATCTACTTGCTTGGTGTGAGTCTACCTCGAGTAGCTCATTATGTTGACTTACCAATTGCCCCACCTTTCTACTTCTTATCTCTTTTCTTCTACCCCACTGGGGTTCATGTTGGAGTGGCGTTGTTTCGTCTTTCATCCAAAAACGAGGACGCTATCTTTGACCCCCGTATACGTTTATTGGGTTTTTAAAGTACTCCACGTACTTTTGGGCCTTGTTTATCATGTAAGCCCCACCAAAAATGACCAAACCATGATTATCCCTAAATGATCACATTTATGGGGATTCGAGTCGAGCTTTTGACTCGGTTATCAAAAACAAGGTGCCTCGTGGGGGATTCTCATGCTTATCCTTGTAAATATTATCGCTTTCTTAGTTTAACGTAACGAGGGGACTTGTGCTCTTCCTACCTTTGTTCCGTGGTTGTTTGTGATTGTGATTTATTAGGTTCATCGTCATCATTGAAGCCTCTCGTGTTCGTTTTACGCATCACTCGAGTTCGATCGTTGCCATTGGAGATTCTGATATCCGATGATATCCTTTTATGTTCTAACGTTTATCTTATTAGCATAATTCATAAACGGCTTTTAGGTTATTCGTTTTACCCTTTCCATGCTCGAGATTAAGCATTCGACTTCGTCTCTAGTATGGGGGTGTTTTCACCCCTAGACTCGAAACATTGAGGATAATGTTTAGTTTTAGTATGGGGGGTGAGTAGATACTTCACCTTGCTTACGTCAACACGCAATCCAATATTCATCTTTTTGTTATCTTTTTATGCAAAATAAGGCTAAAAATGGCCAAATTTTAAAATTTTTTCTTGTTTTTCATAAGTGTTTAAGACACGAATGTAGGTTTTCCGATGGTGAGAACGAGAGTAATTTTTGACTCGACCGTGCGTGTTGAGCACTTAGCTTCGATTCCTTAACTTTTTAGGCTAAGTCTCTTAAATGAGGACGAGAAATGATAGAGTTATTTATAAGTCTCGTAATCGTCACGATCTCATGTGTAGTGATTATTAGCTTATTCTCCCCACGCTTTTGCATAATAAATTGTTAATAATTATTGATTTGGCGGTTTAGTCACTATTGTAGGTTTCTAATTTGTTTTGGTAGCTTCCATGTAATTAAATTGGGAAAACATTAAGGTATCGCCAGCGTCACGGTTTTGAAGTATTGGCACCCGAATAATCGAAAGCTTCACCTAATAATAAGATTTCAAGTGCTCACCTAAATTAAGCAAAAATTTGAAGCTCACAAGGCCGAAAAATCTATGCAAAATTGAAAGTGAATCAAGCCTTAATCTTCGAAGCTTTAAAGATCCAAAATTCGCTTTAGCGTGAGGATATACGTCTTTGGCTAATAAAACCACCGATGAGGCGGATAATAAAAGGCAAGGCAAGACCGAAGTCATAATAAAAGCTTCATGGCGAAGTTGAATAAAAGATGGAGGTAAACCAAAGATAATAAGGCCCTTCCGTTAGGGGGCGTATAAAAGTCTTGGTAATAAGTCTCATGTTCAAAACCGTTATAAAACCGTGTTTATCGATCCTTCTTGTTGACTTAATTTTTTGACATCGTTGTCTATTAGGATGAATTATTAATTTAATGATTTTGGTTACACCGTTAAGACTCTATTTTTAGACTTAATCTCTATTCACGCATAAGTCGATGATGTATCCTCGTGATCATTAAGACAAAATAAAATATAAGAGATACCAAGTAGGAATAAGGGAGTTTAGGTTCGTAATTAACACTCATGATATGTGTTCGTGTTGCTAACTTATAATAACAATGATCTCGTTACACGCTTAGCATGGAATTGGGTGAAAATCGAGGACGACAAAATTATTTCTAACGAAGCATTCACGTGTTCTTGTTCTATGATCCCAAAAGTCACTTAATCGTGATGAAAACATTACATTATGTCTAAAACACGTGTAGTAGTTTATTTAAACTTATGTCTTTAATAAATGTCATCATAAAATGAATTTTGGAAGTGCTATGATACTTATTTCTAGCATTGCATGGGGACACGGCAATGGTTTAGTATGGGGGAGTGATGAGACTGTAATTATACATAGTCTCATCGTCCAAATCGGGCTTAAAACGCTTAAAATATCATCAAAATACCCAAATATATGCTTGTGTTTGTTCATTGTGTATTTTAGGTACGGATATCGTGAATTCAAAAAAAGATCAAAGGAATCAAGCAAAAACGAACAAGGGAAACGAAGCCGCACAAAGAACCGGGCCCAAGTTTTGAATTTCCAAAAATACCCTTGAAGAATTGAAGATTGGCAAGTTTGGTCCCTTAACTTTTGAAGATTGACACTTTATACCCCTCAAATATTCATAAATATGAATAGGGTCCCTAAAGTTTGAAGACTTTACACATCTAGCCCTTGAAGATTGAAGGAATTGCAAGATTAGTCCTTTTTATAAACTTTGAAAAACCCTTGTGCCAATTTCAGCAAGTTGCCCAAACTTGATTTAAGGGAAAAAGAGTTTTTTTGGCTGTTTTATACAAATTGATGAAAGTAAGAGAGTTCAGGGGGCATTCATGGACAAAACAAACCCATATCCACCAAATACCCAACCAAACCCGACCTTACCCAGTCCATACCCACCCATATTACCCTTTTTACCTGACCCAAGTCAAACAGTCAACACCACCCCATTAACTAACCCTGGCCGACAACCTTATTCACTCCCACCTCTCACCTTACGCCACGTCACCACCTCCACTACCCGCAACCAATCCCCTTAAACCCCCTCACCACGTCATTACTCCACCCACAAACAATACTGATTAATTAAATCAGTGTTACTTTCCCACTAAACAAAAGATTTAAAAATATTTATCACCAAAACAAATCAAATGTCCCTGTTTACCCACCCCTAATCCTATAAACCCTAACTCCATTACACTTCAAACCAAGGGGGTTTAACCCCAATTGCTCCATAATGCTGATTAAAGGTCCCCTAACCCCAACCCACTCACAAACCAACCCAACCCGTGACCCCCGCGGCCCCCACGTTTGTCCCCTGCTACACCAAAAAGAGAAACAAAGGAATCGGCAGTCATCCAATGGCTCCAATCCTATTCCTTGTTCCCCAATAGTCCATTAGACGATCCAGATTGGTCAAAGACAGCAAGAATATCACATGGGCACAATTGACCAAGAATTCCAAGGGCTTTTGTGGGAATTCCAGAATTAGGGTTTAGGTTTTGATATTTTTCGTATTATTTTATTCTAGCAATCTAGAATCTTCATTTAAGTAGTATAAAAGGAGGTGCTGGTTTGTAGCAACCCCTTTGTTCCAGTTTTTATCAATTGTAATTTCTTTTTAGAAATTAAATATTTAGAGTAATTTTCAGAAAACCTTGAATTGATAATCACTGTGTTCCTTTTTAAATTCTTGTTTTAGTATAAAACTTAGTTTAATATTTTGGATTCGTGTTTAGTACTCTTAAGGAAACTAGACTTTTGGTGAGAGGAAACTTAAGCCATAAGACTGTTTCTCTTAGCAGCTTATAGAAGCTTATAAGACTTGTTTGATTGACAACCAAACAAGCCCTATAAGTTTGTATAAGTCTTTCTTATTTGTTTTAAAAAGGGTTTCAGAAAGTGTGTTTCAAAGATTTCAAAAATTGGTGTTTTCAAGGATTTCAAAAATTCAGTTTCCAAGTTTTATTTTTATAGCTATAAGCTATAAGTTGACTTGTCCATAAGTCAAGCTTATAGCCTATAGGCTTGAAGAAAAATATTTTAAGATTTTTAGTTTAAAATTATTTCACTATTCACTTTTTAATTATTTTTTATAATTAAATTAGTTTAATTAGGGTTTAATTATTAAACTGTTTTGTCTTTTAGTGCAAAATTTTATATTTTTCAAACTTTTTCAATTTTCTACTGTTCTTTAGTGTAATTTAGGATTTTTAAAATTGTCAAATTAATTTTGGCATTATTTTATTATTTTTTATGATTATTTTAGTTTAAAAATAGTTTTTAGTGTTTTAAAAATAGAAAAATAGTTTTTAAAATTTAGGAAAAATACTTTTTAGTCTTTAAATAATATAAGTGATTTATTAGTTCAATAAAATAATATTTTGGACATTTTGTTAATTATATTTAATTTTAGGGCTTTAATTAGCATTAAAAATTGAATATTTAATTAATAAATGGTTTTAAAATATATTTGTTGGATTTTTATTCTTATTTATATTATTTAAGACTTAGTTTAATATTTTAATTAATTTTTAGGTTTAATTTTTAATTTCGTCGCGTTTTACGTAATTACGTCATCGTTTTACGTCAACGTCGTAGTTTAATCGTAGTCATAGCTCGTCTTTACGTTTTCTCTTCTCAACCAAAAACGTCACTAATCCAAACTTGATTTCATATATATTGGCACATTAATACACACACCTCCTTCGAGAACGAACCCGCATTTATTCGATTCTTCGGTTTTCCTAAATCGTCGAGTTTAATACTTGCCGCATTTATACGTTGTTTTCCTAAACGCGTATCACTACACATATCAACCTTAAAGGCTTAAGTATAGGAAAAAGGTCTTTGCTATAGCTACGTTGAAAAAGGAATTGAGAAAAACTAAAGGATCTAGTGTGGATACTAAGCTTGAAAAACCATCAATATTGGGGAAACCGCCTCAGATTCAGTCTGTTAGACAACCGACTGCATTTAGATCTGAGCGACCAAAATTCTCGAGACTGCGGTTTGCCTCCCAAGTTGATATGGTTCATCTTTCTAGACCAGTCACTCCAATATCTAGGCCCAATGTGACTAAAACAGCTTTTGCAAGACCTAATCACATGATTGCATCTAGCCTCCCTAGACACAGTCTAAAGAACACGTCTCGAACTAGTTCAAATGATGTTCGCCATAATATGGTCTAAGGGAATCTATTTAGAAGAAACAAGTAAGAGATAGGAATTTTAAACCTAGTCAGATACCTTCTAGATTACCCAACACTGCTAACCGTAGCATGTCATATCCTAGGAGCATCAATCAATCATCTGGGAATTCTAGATCTTACTCGGACATTAAATATGTGATTGTTGTAAAATTAGATACTTGCTTTAGGAAAAACAAGCAGCTAAAATATAGGGCAAGCGTGCACGACGATTTAGGAAAACCGTGTGTAAATGACCCTAAGTGAGTTCGTTCTCGAGGAGGCTAGTGTGTTGTGAATTGAATTGATTAATGTTTGATTTTATTAACAAGAAAATAAAAATAGAAATAAGAAAGAAAAGAAAGACGGTTACGAAGACGGATCGAACTAAGACGAAAAAGCGTTCACGTAAAACCGTAAAAACTACAAAATTTAAAATTTTAAACCTAAAAATTAAATTAAAAGCTAAAAGTAGTCTAAACTTATATAAATAAGGATAAAAATCCAATAAAAATATTTTAAAACCTTTTATTAATTAAATATTCAATTTTAAATGCTAATTAAAGCCCTAAAATTAAATATAATTAATCAAAATGTCCAAAATATTATTTTATTGAACAAATAACTTACTTATATTATCTAAAGACTAAAAGGTATTTTTCCTAATTTTTAAAAACTAATTTTCTATTTTTAAATCACTAAAAACTATTTTTAAACTAAAATAATTATAAAAAATAATAAAATAATGCCAAAATTAATCTACCAATTTTAAAAATCCTATTTTACTCTAATGAACAGTAGAAAATTGAAAAAGTTTGAAAAATATTAAATTTACCACTAAAAGACAAAAACAGTTTTAAATAAAACCCTAATTAACTTAAATTAATTCTAAAAAATACATAGAAGATGAACAGTGAAAACTTTTTAACCAAAAATCTTAAAATAATATTCTAAGTCTAGGAAAATTGTTTAAACTGAAAAAGAAATATTTTTGGCACTAAATGCCAAAAACAGAAACATTAAAAAGTATTTAAATTAGCTATTTAATCTAATAAATACTAAATGAACAGTAACTAAAAATCTTTTTAAACTGAAAAATCACAAATTAATCAAGAAAAAATATGAAACAAGTTTGAAGTCCTAATTCTACTTTTTGAGCACTAAAGACAAAAAAGAAAGAATTCTGATAGTGACAAGTTTGGGGGTTTGTCTGCTAGCTTGGCAGGACTAACTCTTATGCTAGCAGGGGAAACTTTTTCCCACTGCTAGTGTAATATTTTGGTCAGGAGACCTTTCAAGCTTAGGAAAGCTTCTTGGATTGGTTTTCTTTGGACAACAAGGCACCCCCACACCAATTGGGTTGTGGGGAGTCTGAGTAAACACAAAAAACACCAAGTCTCAAGCAAAGATCAGGCAAAAATAAGCACAAAAGTTTCTGATGAAGCCTTATGGTTTCTGATGAACAATAGGCACAAATTACATGCACAAATCCGAATTTTAAAAGCTCATTACTTGCATACAATTCTACCAAATGACAAAGAAATGATACACAATCCTTATTATCCCTAGAATCTAGAAGATAAACAAATATGGTGGTCAAATTTCAACAAATGCAGTCAAAACAAGGCATGTTCTGATTTAAGCTATGTTTTCAAAATTTTAGCATACCAATTTGTTCAAAACTCTACCAAATAGGAAACCAGACTAACACATACCCTAACAACACCCTAATAAGTGTATAAGACAGGTTCAAACACAAGATTAACAACAATTATCCAATGTTAAACCCTAATCCCAAACACCCCTTTAAAATCTGAAATTGCAAATTAACAAACCAAATCCTTATAAAATCCAACCAAACTGATTACAAATGATCCTAGCATGCATACAATCAACTAATGAACAAATTCAAACACTTAAACAACACTTATCCAATCTTTCATGCAAAATTCATGCAAATCACAAATAACACAAAATCAGAAAACTGAAAATGGACAAAAGGGTTTTACCTAGAGGGACCTACATCCAGGTCCCTCAGTGGTTGCTTAACAGGCCCGGGCCTGTGCTGAGCCTTGATCAACAAGCAAGCAACAAACCTGCTAAGAAAAAATGAGCAAACAAAATACAAACTTTCTGAAATTTTTTAACCTTTCAAATCTTTTCACAAACCTTGAACCAATGAAACTTGAAACTTTGATACGTTTTAAAATAAGATCAAATTCAGAAAATCAATATTTCCAATCCACTTTCACTTCAAGGAATCTTAGAATTTCTGAAAATATCAAGTACTTTTCAAAATCTTTTGAAAATTCATAAACAAGTGTGTATCAAATGATAATGGAACTCAGATATTCTTCATAAACTAACACCAACTTTTAAAAATAATAAAAGGAATTATATTTTACCCAAAAATACCAACTTTATAATTTCATAAAAAGGGATTACAAAATTTTGAAGAAAATCTGGAACAAATGAAAATGGGTACAAACCACCCATTTTATACTAGCTAATGGAACTAACTAGAAGCTCAAATAAAATAATACAGAAAAATTAAAGTCCTAAACCCTAATGCTAGAAAATCCGAATTTGCCCTTGAAATTGTCTTGATTCTTGGTCAAAAACCATGCCATGTGATGTGCAGTTGTCTTGGACTGATCAGGAGCGTTCAAATGTGCTTGGGGACCAAGGAGTATGTGTGAGTCGTTGGATGTGTCGGGTTTAGGGTTTTGAGGGAAAGGGACGGGGCAGGGGAGGGTCCCACAAGACACATGGGTGTGTCTTGTGGTGATTTGGGGTGTGGGTTTTAGTGAGAAGGTGGTTAATTAATGATCTGGAAGCTATTGGCCAAAAACCCTTTGGATTAAGTTGGATTGAAGCTGGGTTGGATTAGGGTTCGTGGGTAATTAGGAGGGTGTTTAATCCATTTTGGGAAATAGATTATTTAAAAAGGTGTTTGGGTGGGAAAATGGGGGGGATTTGACTAAGGTTTGACCCTGGCTAATTTAATAAACCGGGTTATAAATTAAGGGTGGATTGGGCTTTGGGTGGGGTTTGGATGGGTATGGGTAATGGGTAGGGTCGGGTTAAGCTGACGTGTAAGGAGGGGATTGGGTGGGTAGGTTTGGCTGTTTGACTGAAATGGCCCCCAAGGTTTCTTGTCTTCTTCACTTTGTATAAACAGCATCAAAACTTCATTCCCTTTGTTTTTAAGTTTGCCAAAGTGTCATTTTTGGCACAAAATGTTTTCAAGCTTGTAATAAGGACCTTTAATGTATATTTTTAGATTCTTCAAGGGTAAAACTTGTATAATCTTCAAACATGGAGGACCATTCTTGCATAACTTGATTTATTCAAGGTCTTAACTTGCCAAGTCTTCAAAAATGAGGGACTAAAGTTGCCAATCTTCAAAACTTCAAGGTCCAATTTGGAAATTCCTGATTTGTGTCCGGTTCATTGTGCGGCTTCGTTTCCCGTGTTCGTTTTTGAATGATTCTTGTGATCTTTTTGTCATTTCCTCAATATCCGTACCTAAAATACACAAGCAACAAACACGAGCATATATTTGGCAGTTTTGATGATATTTTATGCATTTTAAGCCCGATTTGGACGATGAGACTATGTATAAAAGCAGTCTCATCACTCCCCCATACTAAACCATTGTCGTGCCCTTACGCAATGCTAGAATAAAGTATCGTAGCACCTCCAAAATTCATTTTTATTCACTTTATTGAATGATAAACTAGCTACACTACTATTATTACTACTACTTGCGTTTTAGACATAATGTATGATTTTCATCGCAAAATGTGACGTTTAGGTTCATAGAATAAGAACACGTGAATGCTTCGTAAGAAATAATTTCATCATCCTCGATTTTCACCCTAATTCCATGCCAAGCGTGCAACGAGATCATTGTCATTATAAGTTAGTAATGCTAACACTACTCATATGCCCTAATCACGTACTTATCCTCCCATTATTCCTAAGTTGTATCTCTTATATTTTATTATGTCTTGAATGTTTCACGAGGATACATTTTTTACTTATGCGATAATAGAGATTTAGATCTAAAAATAGAGTCCTAACGGTGTAACTAAGGCCATCAAATCAATAACCCCTCCTAATAGACAACGATGTTAAAAAATTAAGTTGACAAGAAGAATCGATAAACACGGTTTTATAACGGTTTTGAACATGAGACTTATTACCAAGACTTTTATACGCCCCCTAACGGAAGGGCCTTATTATCTTTGGTTTACCTCCATCTTTTATTCAACTTCGCCATGAAGCTTTTATTATGACTTCGGTCTTGCCTTGCCTTTTATTATCCGCCTCATCGGTGGTTTTATTAGCCAAAGACGTATATCCTCACGCTAAAGAGAATTTTGGATCTTTAAAGCTTCGAAGATTAAGGCTTGATTAACTTTCAATTTTGCATAGATTTTTCGGCCTTGTGGGGCTTCAAATTGTTTGCTAGATTTAGGTGAGCACTTGAAATCTTATTATTGGGTGAAGCTTTCGATTATTCGGGTGCCAATACTTCAAAACCGTGACGCTGGCGATACCTTAATGTCTTCCCAATTTAATTACACGGAAGCTACTAGAAAATACTAGAAACCCAACAATCCTAACTAAACCGCTAAGTCAATATTTATTAAGCAAAAAATATTTACAAGCGAAGGGAGAATAAGCAAACAACGAGAACACATGAGTTTTTGAAAGAATACGAGTAATCTACGTTTAACATAGTAACTTATAATTAACTCTATCATTTCTCGTCCTCATTTAAGAGACTTAGCCTAATGTGTAGTTAAGGAATCAAAGCTAAGTGCTCAACACGCACGGTCGAGTCAAAAATTACTCTTATTCTCGTCATCGGAAAATCTACATTCGTGTCTTCAAACACGTATAAAACATGTGAAATTTTTTAAAATTTGGCCATTTTTAGCCTTATTTTGCAAAAAACGATAAACAAAAAGATAAACTTTGGAAAGCGTGAAGGTTTGGCAAGGCAAGTATCTATTCACCCCCCCCCCCCCCCCCATACTAAAGTTAAACATTGTCCTCAATGTTTCGAGTCTAGGGGTGCAAACACCCCCATACTAGAGACGTAGTCGAATGCTGAATCTAGCATGGAAAGGGTGTAACCATTAAATTTAAAGCCGTTTATGAAGTGTGCTATAAACCTAAGGTTAGAACATCAAAGGATATATCATGGATATTGAGAAATGTCTTCCAAGCAAACGATCGAGTGCTCCCATAAAACGAACACGAGAGGCTCCAATCGTGAAGATCATGATCTAAAAACCACATATCACAAACAACCACGGAACAAAGGTTGGAAGGGCACAAATCCCCTCACATTAACTAATTAGAAAGCAATAATATGTACGTGGATAAGCATGGGTCTCCCCCACGAGGCACCTTGTTTTTGATAACCGAGTCAAAAGCTCGACTCGAATCCCCATAAATGTGATCATTTAGGGATATCATGGTATGGTCAACTTTTAGTGGGGCTTACATGATAAACAAGGCCCAAAAACAGCCGGTATTAAGGACTAAGTCCTTTGATGGTGCAAAATACCGGGATCGAAGATGGCGTTCTCGTTTTCATTGGAAAAACAAATCAACGCCACTTCATCATGAGTCAACAAAAACTCAAAGAGTTTCAAGAAAATAGGAGAGAAGAAATAAAAGGGTGGGACAATGGGTAAGTCTCTAAAAACATGAGCTACTCGAGGTAGACTTGCACCAATCAAATGAAAAGATTTTCCATTTATTGCATCGGTGGAAGACCGAGATTTCCCTTTATAAGCAATTCCAGGATCAAATATCTCGTCCTCGGTGGAGAAAGGGGAGGGAACATAGGGGGCTTCCCCCACACTAAGTCCACACAAAGCATCGTCAAAAGGAGAAGACGAGCTTGTAGTACTCAAAACACGTGGTGATGACGGAGTTAGAGTTGTAGAAAAATCTTTTAAATTCAATTCAAAATCATTTCCTTTTTCATCTTTTACACTCTCCTTGTGAAAACCCGATTTAATTATGTCAAAAATATTTGGTGTATCTAAAGCAATGTTAGTCACACTAAAAATTCGCACATTTTGAAACCGTTTTGGTATAGGTGGTGGTAAGTTTTCAAATCTTTTGTCAACAAAGAAAACTCCCCCATCGGGATCAACGTATTCATCATCCGAAGAATCACTCGAGATGAATCGTAGGCTTAACACTCTTAACCTCCACCGGCGGAGGGGACGGAACTTCATTTTTCTCAACAACTCCTAAAACTCTATTTGAAATTCTTTTGCAAATGTTTTTGATGGGATTGACATTGTACAAAGACGTGATAGAATACACATGAGAAAGAGTGGAGTTTTGGGTTGCATTAATGACGAGTTCTTCCTCGTTGAAACGAAGAGTGATTTTCCTTGCATGCACATCGATAAGTGCTCTCGAGGTATCCAAAAAAGATCGACCTAAAATTAACGGAACTTTAGGATCGATAGGAATGTCAACAACAATAAAGTCTACGGGATAGTAGAACTTTCCAACTTTCACAAAGACGTCCTCGGCAACTCCACAAGCTAGAATCGTAGAATTATCGGCCATTTCGATTGACATTCTTGAAGGAGTAAGATTGGGAAGATTGAGCGATTTAAAAATCTCAAGAGGCATCAAATTAATACTAGCACCAAGATCGGCCAAGGCGTAGCATTCTTCCATGTCTTGTATAGCACATGGGATTAAAAACTTTCCAGGATGACCGACTTTTTGAGGTATGCGGCTTAGAAAAACCGATGAACAACTAGACGATTTTTGCAATTTTTCTTTGTTATTCAACATACTTTTGAAGTTTGCGGCAAATCGAGGCATCATGACTAAGGCGTCGGCAAAACTTATATTAAAATGCAAGTCACGAAACATTTTCATAAAAAGTTCAAATTGATAATTATTTCGTTCTTGTGCCTTTTCCTTGTCTCGTCTAGAAGGGTAAGGTAAGGGTGGTGTGGGTTGGGGCATAGGCATAGGCATCGGCCTTGGAATCTCGGGTTCCATGATTGGTATTGGTTCAACCGTAGGTGTGGTTTGAGCGGTACTTCGTGGGCTTGGAATTTGCTCCTTTTCTACCACAACCTCGGGTTCTTTCTCTTTTTCCTTCTCCATAGAAGTACTTGGACGAGAAATGGGTTCTTTGAAAGTTTTACCACTACGAGTAGTAATAACCTTCAACTCTCCTTTCGGGTTCACGATGGTATCACTAGGAAGACCACCCGAAGAAGAGGGCTTACACATGATAGCTTCAAACATTTTTCCCATTCGGTCTTCAAACTTAGATTGCCTAGCATCCGCTTTTAACAATTCTTGCTTAATCTCATGTTGACCTTGCTCCATTTTTTGTTGATTTTGTTGGAGTCTTTGAACATTTCCTTCCATTTTATTAGCATGAGTTTTAAGTTCATTAGCAAGTTCGTTTTTAAGCTCGTTTTTCAACTCGGATCTTAAGCTAACCATTTCACGTTGCATATTATCAAACTTAGCATCGTTTGCCTTAGCATAATTCAAAAATTCTCCTTGAAGATTTTTGGTGTGATCATTTTGAAAACCTTGAGTAGAAGTTTGAAAATCACGGTTTTGGTTTTGGTTTTGGTTAGAAATTTGCCCATTTCCACTTTGATAATTACCCTTGTTATAATTCCTTTGATTTCCTTGATAATTACCACCTTGGTTGTTGTTTCGATAATTATTAGCATTTTGATTTGGTGGAGCTTGATTTTGGCGGGAACCTTGGCCGTTTTGGTTATAAGTTCCCGTGGCTACATAAGCACTCGAAGTGTTACCATCGGCGGTAATGCACTCGGAAAGATCATGAGCTCCACCACACGACAAACAACTCTTAGAAACCTCTTTAACCGAAGCGGAATTTGAAGCTTCTTGAGCTTTCCAATGGGACATAAGGCTAGCAAATCTATCAAAAACCCGATTTTCTTCATTTGCTTCATCATGTAAAGCATTAATGCTACGAGACGATGACGATGAGCCCAATTTGGCAACACTCGGTGTGTTACGAGGGCTATAAACCTTAGACCTATTCTCAATTATGACCAAAGCTTCTTCAACCGTTTTACACAAAAAATTACCACCCGCGGCGGCATTTAAATAATCTCTTTCATGATCATTAAGTCCATTGTAAAACGTGTCGATTTGGTGCAAGTCGGAAAAACCGTGATGAGGACATTCATGCAACATTTCCTTAAACCTATTCCAAGCCGTTGAAAAACTTTCATTTGATTCTTGTGAAAATTTAGAAATCTCATTTTTCAAATGCGTAGTCTTAGAGGGCGGAAAAAATTGGTTCACGAATTTTGAAACGAGATCCTTCCACGTCAATATAGATTTGGGTGGCTCTTTCTCTAACCAAATTTTAGCGGGCCCCGCTAAGGAATACGGAAAAAGCATCATCTTAATCGAGTCATTCGAGACATCCTTAAATTTGCACGTGGCGGTAAGACGATTGAATTGGCGGATATGGTTGTGGGGATTATCCTTCTCATCACCACGGAATTTGTTGTTTTGGATCATCGACAACAAACCCGTTTTCACCTCAAAATTCTCCGCAAGGATAGCGGGAATCACAATAGCTTCTCCATAACCCTCGGTGGGTGCTTGAAGTAACTCCATTATAGTTCGATTCGCCATGGTTGGTGCTTCTCGTACAATGGGTTCGTCAATAGGAGACTCCTCACTAGTATGAGTTGGAGTGGGAGTTTTGTTCTTTCATCTACGTGCACGTTTTGCTTGATTACGAGTTAGCATAAACATCACGTACAACGAGGAGACGAGCAAAGAAGATTCTTTTTGGTGTTTTTAATTTTTCAATTTTTTTGTGGTTTTTGATGGTACTAATTTTTTGGAAATTGGTGAATGTATTATGTAGACACAAATCTACAAATCTCCTCCTTAATCAAATCTCTCGATTAAAGAAGCCTCAAGGAATGAAAACGATCACGTGAAGTGAACGCCTTCGATGACTTTAGAACGATGGTGGAACACCAAATCGTTCAAGAGGGTTTAATCAATAGAAACCAAGAAAATATATATGATATGTAATAATACTTTGGGCGGCAAAACCCTCGATTAGCTCTCAAAATCAAATACGCACAAGCAAGCGGAGGAAACGAGGCGGCGCGAAGCACTTAAGAGCCTTTTTCCTTTAGGTCGTGAAATACAACCGCCTTATACCCACCTTATAGTTTGTATTTTTTCAAAATCGAGCTTCACGAAAGTATTTATCTATTTTTGCCTTTTTCTTTGGTTTGAGATTTGAATACAATGATTGGGTAATGACCTCCCAAGTCAAGGTTATGATTGCTCACGTATCTGGAGTACTTGTGAATTTATTGTTCTACGTATACAATATAGTAATAGTATTCACACAAAAACCGAAAAACGATAATACGTATTAGTAGAGTGCTACTAATACAAATACTAATTATGGCTATATAAAAAACAACAATGGTTCAATCAAAACACAACACGCCTCCCCGGCAGCGGCGCCAAAAATGATTGTTGTAAAATTAGATACTTGCTTTAGGAAAAACAAGCAGCTAAAATATAGGGCAAGCGTGCACGACGATTTAGGAAAACCGTGTGTAAATGACCCTAAGTGAGTTCGTTCTCGAGGAGGCTAGTGTGTTGTGAATTGAATTGATTAATGTTTGATTTTATTAACAAGAAAAGAAAAATAGAAATAAGAAAGAAAAGAAAGACGGTTACGAAGACGGATCGAACTAAGACGAAAAAGCGTTCACGTAAAACCGTAAAAACTACAAAATTTAAAATTTTAAACCTAATAATTAAATTAAAAGCTAAAAGTAGTCTAAAATAATATAATAAGGATAAAAATCCAATAAAAATATTTTAAAACCTTTTATTAATTAAATATTCAATTTTAAATGCTAATTAAAGCCCTAAAATTAAATATAATTAATCAAAATGTCCAAAATATTATTTTATTGAACAAATAACTTACTTATATTATCTAAAGACTAAAAAGTATTTTTCCTAATTTTTAAAAACTAATTTTCTATTTTTAAATCACTAAAAACTATTTTTAAACTAAAATAATTATAAAAAATAATAAAATAATGCTAAAATTAATCTACCAATTTTAAAAATACTATTTTACTCTAATGAACAGTAGAAAATTGAAAAAGTTTGAAAAATATTAAATTTACCACTAAAAGACAAAAACAGTTTTAAATAAAACCCTAATTAACTTAAATTAATTCTAAAAAATACATAGAAGATGAACAGTGAAAACTTTTTTAACCAAAAATCTTAAAATAATATTCTAAGTCTAGGAAAATTGTTTAAACTGAAAAAGAAATATTTTTGGCACTAAATGCCAAAAACAGAAACATTAAAAAGTATTTAAATTAGCTATTTAATCTAATAAATACTAAATGAACAGTAAATAAAAATCTTTTTAAACTGAAAAATCACAAATTAATTAAGAAAAAGTATGAAACAAGTTTGAAGTCCTAATTCCACTTTTTGAGCACTAAAGACAAAAAAGAAAGAATTCTGATAGTGACAAGTTTGGGGGTTTGTCTGCTAGCTTGGCAGGACTAACTCTTGTGCTAGCAGGGGAAGCTTTTTCCCACTACTAGTGTAATATTTTGGTCAGGAGACCTTTCAAGCTTAGGAAAGCTTCTTGGATTGGTTTTCTTTGGACAGCAAGGCAACCCCACACCAATTGGGTTGTGGGGAGTCTGAGTAAACACAAAAAACACCAAGTCTCAAGCAAAGATCAGGCAAAAATAAGCACAAAAGTTTCTGATGAAGCCTTATGGTTTCTGATGAACAATAGGCACAAATTACATGCACAAATCTGAATTTTAAAAGCTCATTACTTGCATACAATTCTACCAAATGACAAAGAAATGATACACAATCCTTCTTATCCCTAGAATCTAGCGGATAAACAAATATGGTGGTCAAATTTCAACAAATGCAGTCAAAACAAGGCATGTTCTGATTTAAGCTATGTTTTTAAAATTTTAGCATACCAATTTGTTCAAAACTCTACCAAATAGGAAACCAGACTAACACATACCCTAACAACACCCCTAATAAGTGTATAAGACAGGTTGAAACACAAGATTAACAACAATTATCCAATGTTAAACCCTAATCCCAAACACCCCTTTAAAATCTGAAATTGCAAATTAACAAACAAAATCCTTATAAAATCCAACCAATCTGATTACAAATGATCCTAGCATGCATACAATCAACTAATGAACAAATTCAAACACTTAAACAACACTTATCCAATCTTTCATGCAAAATTCATGCAAATCACAAATAACACAAAATCAGAAAACTAAAAATGGACAAAAGGGTTTTACCTAGAGGGACCTACATCCAGGTCCCTCGGTGGTTGCTTAACCACCTCCAAACAGGCCCGGGCCTGTGCTGAGCCTTGATCAACAAGCAAGCAACAAACCTCCTAAGAAAAAATGAGCAAACAAAATACAAACTTTCTGAAATTTTTTAACCTTTCAAATCTTTTCACAAACCTTGAAGCAATGAAACTTGAAACTTTGATACGTTTTAAAATAAGATCAAATTCAGAAAATCAAGATTTCCAATCCACTTTCACTTCAAGGAATCTTAGAATTTCTGAAAATATCAAGTACTTTTCAAAATCTTTTGAAAATTCATACACACAAGTGTGTATCAAATGATAATGGAACTCAGATATTCTTCATAAACTAACACCAACTTTTAAAAATAATAAAAGGAATTATATTTTACCCAAAAATACCAACTTTATAATTTCATAAAAAGGGATTACAAAATTTTGAAGAAAATCTGGAACAAATGAAAATGGGTACAAACCACCCATTTTATACTAGCTAATGGAACTAACTAGAAGCTCAAATAAAATAATACAGAAAAATTAAAGTCCTAAACCCTAATGCTAGAAAATCCGAATTTTCCCTTGAAATTGTCTTGATTCTTGGTCAAAAACCATGCCATGTGATGTGCAGTTGTCTTGGATTGATCAGGAGCGTTCAAATGTGCTTGGGGACCAAGGAGTATGTGTGAGTCGTTGGATGTGTCGGGTTTAGGGTTTTGAGGGAAAGGGACGGGGCAGG